>OZ057400.1:11453347-12062678 GCA_964056695.1 Melieria picta
CACTCAAGTTTTACTAAAATTTAAAATTGCCAAAACTTAAAGCGAATTTGGACAACTCGTTGCGCTCCAACTCTCTAATGTTAATAAACATAAAGTAAATAAATGCCAGTCATGTCACTTTTCATACATTGCCCAAAGCAAGCTGGGAACAATGCATCGGCAGTCCGGGTGGTTGGTGTCCTTTGAAAACTTAATCAGATGCTGCTTGTTGCATGTAAGCAAATAAATGTTGTCAGCATATGAGCAGTTGTCATTTTTGAATGTCTTTGTTTCTTTGCGCAAGCAAGCGGAAATGCTCTGCTACTGTATGTGTGTGTATGTGCTTTGTGGCTGAAAGCGCTTGCAAAAGTGCGGATCTTCCTGCAGCATGACAGACAACAAAGCACTTAACCCGACAGCGCACAGCGAGCGTTTTAGAGTTTTTAACAATAGCGGCGAGCGCCAACGTAAAGAAAGTAAAGTCGGACAGAAACTTTGAGAAATGAAACATGGGTTGCGTTCCTTCGGTGTTGTGTACGGAGGATAGCAACGCTTGCAAGGGGTTGCGAGGTGGCTATAAGTTCTGACACTGAGCTGAGTGCAAACAACCGAGACAATACTTCATTTCTTGATATGTGTAGTGTGGTGGCAGATACAGCTTGAAGTGGGGTTGGGGTTGAGTTTCAAATTGTTTAATGTCATCATTGTAAGAATATAAATCAAATAAATACTTGACGGCATTACAAAGTGCAAAGTAAAAGTTGTTATAATATGGGAAAGTTGATATTGCTATTGTGTTTTTTTTATTTTGGCTGCATTTGAAATATAAAAAAAAATAGTCTTCATAAGAAATTTCAAAGTTACCACAATGAACCTTCAGTCGCAACACATTTGAGGAAACAACGATAGTATAGAGTGTCTAAATAAGAATGTAAGATCTAATGTGGCTCTTTGAAATTTAACATTTGTCGTCTATTATTACTAATTGAGCGCTACACAGCGGAAGAACGCATTGTGATTGTAAAAACAAAATAAATTTATTGCGGCAGCGAGTTCCAGACGCGAAGATCTGGAAATAATGCATTTGAATATTGTCGCCGCAAATGTGTACGAGCCTTACATTCCATATGATGCAAGTGTTGCCATTCCCTAATTATATTTGTGTGGACTTTGTGGATCGTGTCAATTTGAAGTTCAAGTTCAAGGACAGTTCAAGTGCACACCAGAATTTGAACACACACGCCGCACACACGAGATTCACTCACACGCAAAGACAGAGAAAGAGGAGAAGCTGATATTGCGGGGGAGTGATAGACGCCGTTCCAAGTGAAAGCAAAATTGTATTGAAATTTCTAAATGTTTTAATAAAAGAAGTGGTAAAGCCTTCAACAAATATGTTAGATTAGATTAGATTTCAGTGGGGTAGTGAGACCAAAACTGATCTGTTGATCATCTATTGGTCATGGGGGCGAGGGGTTTAAAATTTTGTTTTGCCAGTTTAGTATTACGTGTTTTTTAAAGTAAACTGCTCTTTCCAAATAAGGCATTTTGTGGTGTCTTATGTGACTTAATGCATTGGAAATTAAATTTTTCCCGATTTTTAGAAAAAATTTCATGAAATTTGGTGCACTGGAAGCGAAGTTATTGCATCTGAAGTGAAAGTATGTTTGTGTCATCGTACAAAAACTAGCATCGAACAAAGACCCAATATTAACTTTTGTTTTAAAAATGTTTTAACTTTAATCGAAGCATTTAAATTGATGAAAGAAAATGTTGACTGTTGTGATTGAAAATGTTGACAAATTATAGGCTATGGGGAGGGTTCTGACACCCAAACCCCTCCCTTGGCTACGCCCCTGGACCCAGGTATCGCCTTCTGCTGCGACATACTGCATCACAGTAGAGTATGATCTGCTCAGGAGTCTGCTGTCTCTGCTGTTCTAAACCGATTGTATTCATATGTTTTCTCAGCCTGCAGTGCCCAATTAGAAGCAAAGATAATACAATATTAATTTTTAATTATATTATCTTTAGCATGAGGCATTCTTCACTCCATTTGGAGTTATGACCTTTGATGAAGATTTTCGATTGGCTAAGACGCGAGGCATTAGACCAGTGTTCTGATTTCCTGGTTCTTTCCTCGAGTCTTAGTGACTTTGCTAGGGTGTTCTTGTCCCAGCTCAATGAAGGGCTCCATTCCAAAAAGGACCGTGGCTGCCGCAGCTCTAGCAAGGCTATCCGCTTCCGTCTATTCCTCTGTGTCCCGGGACCCAAATGATTTTGACCCGGTTGTATGTGCTCTATGCATTCCAGCACAAACCCTTAGGTTATCTTATATGAGATTAGTGCTTTGATGACTGCTGGACAAAAACGTAGTTTATTTTCGAACATTTCGTGAAAATGCAGTTCACCATTTATCCCCGTCAAGTTTAATCTCCTTTTGGACATTTTGCAGCCGTTTTGCCCCCACTTGAGACTTTACGACAATAAACTTGCAAATTATTGAATCATTTCTCGAAACTTCAAAGTCAAATAATTGATCGTACAATTTTTTTCTTTCGGGTTTTGTCATGCGAATAAATCAAAAACAATTTTTGATCTCAAGGCCGAGATCGTCATCGGTAAAATAGAACCACATCTTTGACCAAATGTCATTAAACATTTTAAGGGGAAAAAGGAAAAAAGCCTTCGGGGGCCGATCGAGGCCTATGGGTTTGCGTGCGAAAAAAAAATTTTTTTTAAGATAACTATTCAAAAAATTCAATTATTTAAAACATTTTTAACCCTTTCGCTATTTTGTTGCAATATGGCAACATGGTACTTTGTAGACGTCTGCATCCTCTATGGTTGCAAGAATACATTTTTTTGTTGGTATTTGGAATATTTTGAAGTTTTAGGAAAAATACGAAATTAATAAACTGAATATTTAAGTTTAAAGAAGAGAAGTATACACGTTTTTTAATGGTATATCTTGACATAGTAAGGGAAGAAGAAGCAGAAAAAATGAGAGAACTTTTTAATTTGACATTTTCTTTCAATTTACATCCTTTTTTTTTAATTTTGGCTGAAGTAAATTAAGAAATATTCAAATTTTCGTTATGCGTAAAAAGTTTTATGTTTAAGTAATTATTACAGCCACAACGATGTGGTTGCTCTCATAGAAAAACACTCTAAAATACAGGGTCCGAGTATAAAAATTAAAAAAATTCTTATTAAATGCTGCTAATATAACCACTTAGAAGCCTAAGACGTTAATTTTAAAATTTTAACTTTCCCCAGTAAAAACCTGTAGCGAAAGGGCTAATTTAATACAATTTTTTGTTTTATTTTCTGTGTTTGTAATTCTATGTAATTATTTGTTTCTTCAACATAGCATACATACAGCTACATATTGCCTCCAATTCACAGCAATTCAAATTAGTGCAATAATATTAGAAATCCCCCGCAATCACAGCTGTGTCAAGCTGTGCAACCGCATTGCCATTTGTTAAAAAGTTTACTGTATGCCAATACAGAACATGATTTCTAACTTGAGCGTGTAATATGTGTGTGTGTGTGTGTGTGAGTATGTGAAATGCAATCTAAGTACGAGCAGAGCAATAAAAACTTTGCCAATTATGCAGTGCAGAGTGCAGCAAAGTATGCTAGAAAAGCTAATAAAATGCAGCATACACAAATACATACATACACATACTTACATAATGTGCTATTTGACTACATAATATGTAAGTGTATGTGTGTCTATGTATGCATGTGTGTGTATAAGTGTGTTTATGTGTGAGTATAACTTGGCAGGTTTATATGTGACAATATCAAATGCGAGCAAAGTACACACACACACACACACAGCCATGCACTCACTCTCATTTACTTACTGGCAACTTAGTGAAGGACACAACAACCAAGACGACAGGTAACTGTGAGCACAAGTCAGCGTTGCCCCAGCCAGCTGCTAAGATGGTAAACCCTAATGAGTTTAAGACTTCAAGTACTTTTCATCAAGTGCTCATTATTCAACGTCGGCACTGACGCTTTTGTACTTCTTTCTGTATGTTTTGCCGCCTCTTGATTATGTTTTCCTTTAAGTAATTTCCACGACTTTTTAGTGTTATGCTGCCATTGTTTTGGCGAACGCTGCTTGTTTCTTTTCAGTTGTGCTGTGTTGTATTTTTGATATTCTTTTTATAACAGTTTTAATGCACTTTTCCTTCAAACATTTTATGACTTTCAAAAAGTTAGTTATGTCTTTAACGCTCAACACCAACACAACTGTTGCATTCAATTTGCGACATGCCACAAATAGAAGTGTGAATATATTATTCCAGCAAATGCTAATTTACTTCATACGAGCAGCAAAACTGTTCAACAAGTTCTGGATCTCACTGCCTCAAACAATGTGTGCAATTAATTGCCTAACAAGCGATTAAATATGCTTGGGAATTCAACACCAACACACTCACATATGCACACAGCTTGACGCATACAGTCAGTGTAGCAGCCCGAAGCGCAATTGGACTCAAGGCTGGCACTGGTGGTGGCCAACAAGCAAAGTCTACAAACATTGTCAGCTTAGCGCTTAACGCCTTAATGCGCGCCACGCTGCGCTGCAATGTCTGGCAGCAGCTGCGAGTGTTCCACTTCGACTGCCCTCAATTGTATGTGCGTTCATTTCCAGTTACAGTCACCAACTGCGCGTAATTTGTATAGTTTGAATATTTCAATGCAATTGCACCCACACAAGCACACACACATACACTCACAAGCACTCGAGCACTCAAAATACAGGAGGAGAGAGTGCAATACTGGCAACTGCGTTGCGTGGCATTGTTTCAGATTTAATACCGTTACGCCGAGTCGTTGTCATTGTTTAAAATTTCTGACAGATTTCAAATTAAATTTTGTTTCAAGTGCAACGCACACACACACACACACACACACATGTGCACAATTCATAAATTTACCGCATGTTAGAGAGCATTTAGTGCAAACAACGATTTTATTTGCATAGCTGCGAGCATATAAAAGTTTTGCTGCATGCCACCAGACACCTGCTATGTGTATATGAGTAAATATGTGCATGTGTTAGTGTATGTGTGTGAGTGAGTGTGAGTGAGTGCATGCTTTGTTGTGGCTGGTTGGCAGCAATGCCAGCCGAGTATTTGCACTCAAATTGTTGCAGTCAATTAGTTGGAAATTTACACAGTTTCGCGGCATTGCTGTAAACTGCATATTTTTCAGCAAATTGTTGTCGTTGATAGTTGTTGCTAATATTTTGGCAGTTGAAGGTTATTGTTTGACAGTTTGAAAGTTGCACAACGCAGTTTATGTGTAAATTGGTGATAATTAATAAAGTTTATTATTGAAAATATTGAGTTGCCGGAACTGCTTTAATGTGCGCACTAGCTACTGAGGAATAGTCAACGATTCGAGGCGCTACACTGGAATGCTCAACTAATGATGTTGTAGTGATGCTAATTAGTGCAACGTTGCTTTTGTGAGTGTAAAATTTCAATGGTTTAATTTATTACATTAACAAGAAAACATCAAAATATCAAAATCCAACACATTAAGAATTCTTATTAAAATTACTTTAACACTCTACTTCACTCACACTTCTTGCTGTTCATTGGATGGGTTTGACGGACAGAGAAAGTTGCAGAATGTGGGTGAAAGACGAAGCTCTGGAGACATTAGAACATGTTCTCTGCTACTGCGTCGCTTTCTCAAGACAATGTTTGGCCATTTTAGGGGCACAAGAGTTGGGCGGATTAGAGGAGATGGCGTCGCTAGGACTGAAGTGGTTGCTAAAGTTTCGTATTCGTATTCTCACAGATCACTACTACACTCATAAACGGATCTCTATCTGGAATCACTAAGGACCCAATAAGCGTCTATTTGGGACATTTGCGGCCAACCAGTTATATCTAGTTTTGACCTTTTCGATATGAGCAGCTTTGGAACAAAAATCGCTGAATCACATTTTGATTCGTTTTTAATGTCAAACGATGGTTTTTTATGAACAATATATATACCACCTGATCAACAACCGCTAAATCCACCTTAAAAATAATCTTTAAATTCACGGATCTAAACACAATCCCTGAGAATTATATTTATTCTGTTTTTTTATTTTTAATTTTGTTAAATAAATGTTGCTATGGATTTATCAAGTTTTGTTGCAAAGCTCCTCATACACATTTATTCTTTAATATCTGCTCGAGTTTTCATATAAACAAACCAAACTTTCGACTGTGTAAGGTCTTAATATGTTTGAAATAGTATGCGAAAATGTTTTTCATGCATAATTTCTAATTTCGTTCTACAAGCAAATATTCTTATAGCGTCCCCTTCAAACAGAATACCCCGAACACATTCAAGACGGCAGCGACGAGATTTTTTGAAATTCGGGGTCTAAAAGGGAAAAACATTGGTTAAGGTGTTTTATGAAGAAACGCGATTTAATGGACTTATTGCTCTCGAACTTGGTGGAAGTACTCTAAATCAAAAATAATTCGACACGTATTTTTTATTTTTTCGAAAATCAAAATTTTACGCGGTCAACAATAGGTTAGCGTGCATATACGGGAAGACTACGAAAATACCATGAACCGATGGGCCTATTGACATTAAAGTTGGTGAAAACACTGGAAATAAAAAATAATTTTACACATGTTTCTAATTTTTTTTTTTAAATCTGAACTTAAAGGGGTCAACCAGGAGTTAAAAGTTTGTATGAAGAAACATGGTTTTTTACACCTTTTGACTTCAAACTTGGTCAAAGTAATTCAAATGTAAAATAATTTGACACGTGTTTTTTAATTTTTCGAAAACGAAAATCCGACGGGTCAACGACGAGTTAAGAGTTTGTATGAAAAAACTGTGAAAAAACATGAATTATTGGACCTATTGACTTCAAACTTAGCGAAAGTACTTTTAGTGAGAAATAATTTGACACGTGTTTTTTCATTTTTCGAAAATAAAAATCTGACGAGTTCAACAATGGGTTAAGAGTTTGTATGAAGAAACTATGAAAAACCTGAATTAATGGATCTATTGATTTCAAACTTGGTGAAATTAATGTTAGTGAGAAATAATTTGACACGTGTTTTTTCATTTTTAGAAAATAAAAAACTGACGAGTTCAACAACGGGCTAAGAGTTTGCATGAAGAAACTATGAAAAACCTGAATTAATGGACCTATTGACTTCAAACTTAGTGAAATTAATGTTAGTGAGAAATAATTTTACACGTGTTTTTTTAATTATTCGAAAATAAAAATCTGACGAGTTCAACAATGTGTTAAGAGTTTGCATGGGGAAACATGATTTAATGCGCCAATTGACTTCAAATTTGGTGAAAGCACTTCAAACGAGAAATAATTAATATAGATAAGTATTTTTTCATAAAAATCTGTCTGGATCAACAAAAGGTTTCCACTTTTCATAATTTCTCCTCGAAAATTCAGTCAACCAGTCAGGACTAAAATTTTAGGTATATAAAATTTTCCTCTACTTATAGTTTTTAAATTCCGGTCTTTAATGACTCATTTTTATGGAATACAAAAATATTAAATTTCAAGCCGCAACATAATTTTAAGTGTTGCATTTAAGAACCTTGCTGCTAGCTACTAACTTTGCTACTACATTTGACATTGTTTCCACCAATAAAACAATGAAATCAAGCATACACAAAGTTCGTAACAAAAGCATAACGAAAATTGAATGTTAAATCCCTATTTTCTATTATTATCCATCGTAGTGTTAAACCATTCGAAAGCGCCGAAAAGGCACTTCGCCCTAACGTATGCAAAAGTAAACCGAAAGCAAAAGCCAAATTCAGTATTCCGAATGCAATCAGCCGAGTGCACAATTACAACACTTTGATAATAAATATGCTAGTGTTGGTTGTAATGTTGTTTGCGTATTCTTTTGTGTTCGACGCTGTCAAGCCAACCGCTAATACTGTCATACAAAAGTATTTTATTGAATGATTTGCATGCGGTGCAAATGTTGACGCAAACCCCATCAGCAGCTCGCTCGTTACCCACCCTACGAAACACAACATCGACATCGACATTTGGCATTCTTGGTGAGGCTTGTTGAAGCTCGTTGAAAATCGACCGGCGCTGATAGAAATTCTCGAAAATGTGCACAACCCTGAAAAAGGCCAGAATGCGAAAAAAGCGGCCGATAACATGCGTTTTGCATAAACGCATAATTTATGCGCCATCACACACGCACACACGCGCACATGTTTGCTTTTGCTTTAAAATTGTCATAGCTGTGTATGTGTGAGTGTGTGCTGAAGCCAAAGCTGATATGTGTAGACGTGTTGGTTTTCAACGCAATACATTTTTCTCGCTGCTTGATGTGCCGCTTGTTGTTGGCCTTTGTTTGGCGACTAAACAGAATCCACTTTAGTCACCCTCGTTTATGTGTCTCAGTGTTCTTCTCTAAACAAATTGATTTGATTTTCATGAACTCATTGAACTTGAGTTTGTCAGGCAGGCAGGCAGTCAGTCAGGCAAACGCTGAGCTGCATGCAGAACGGAAGAATCTCATATTGGATTACCTCACCCGCCCGCACGCACACACACCCACATTTCTTTATACAGCGAGAATATTAATGTGGGTAAATCACAGCCAGCATCTGGCGCCTATTTTTCACTTTGCTTCCAAAAAAATGCTCACCGCAACGCAACATTTTTAAGCGTTTGCGTTGCTCGCTTTTTGCTTGTTGCTTGTTGCCTTTGGTTGACGCTGCAAGTTGCGGTGTGGCTGTGCGCGTGACGAGAGTTGATGCAGGTTTGCCCTGACGGCAATAGGGCACACATACGAACACACGTACACATATGTACGAGCATGTTTTGTATATTTAATGTGGGACACTCATCCTGCGCTACGACACGCTGCAACCTAAACAACTTGTTTACAGTCTACATGTGTCGCCCATCGCATTGGTGCAGTGTTGCCAGCTGAACGCTGAAATTTTTGTTGGCGTGATTTTATGTTCAAGTGATTTTTTAATGTTTGTAAAACACAGAACGAACTATTTTTTGATAGTTGAAAATTAGCAGTAAATTGAATACGGAAAGAAGTTTAGCACTCAATTTTGCATGACTACCTGCAGATGGTTCATTACATTTTCCTTAATTGCTGCGTTTTAAAATTAGATATTTTGTGTTTCAAATAAGCAATTAATATAAATTATATAAATTAATATAAATAAGCAATTAATAAATTTAAGTAATCCGACAAAGTGCTCTGTATTTGTTTGCAAGTGGCATTTGAATGTCAATGTCAATGTCACTCAGAAAGTCCATAGCCGAAGGAACCCTTCTTTGCCCTCAGCCAATTTCGATTGCAATATTTTTTTATTATTAATAATAATAAGTAAGAATTTACAAGAGTTCCAGCCCTTCCCGATCTGGGAGACTTAATTCAATAAATAAAAACAAATATTGAGTAAAACGTTTTAAACTAGTTATCCAATTTAGATAGTTAGTTCATGATATATTGTAGATATCACTTAAAAGAATTATCGGAAAATCGGTGAAACTCAAAAGTGAATATGACCTCCAAAAATTATATTTAATTTTTCACAATTTTTTTTATCGAGTTTTGGTACCATCTTTTATATTTTCTTCGTGTATTGTTTTACAGTATATATTTTTCCCATTTTTTTTCCACCTGCATGGTACTCAAAACTCAACTCAAAAGTGAATATAAAATTTAATTTAATTTTTTAATTTTTCAAAGTTTTTTTTTAATCGAGTTTTGGTACAATCATCAACTTGTTTTAATATTTTCTTCGTATAGTCTTTTATAGTAGTTATATATTTTTTCCAAATTTTTTTCCACCCCCTAAAAATAATAAAACATAATTTTTGAATATATTTTTAATTTATTTTCTAGGTTACAACCTTACAGTCACCAAAAATGTTCCACGACTTTCAGACATAGTTTGTAACTATATATGTTTTTTCCAGATTTTTTATTTACCTACATGACACCTACAATAAATAAGAATTCAATTGTTATTTTTTTAGGTTATGTTTGCCGTACAGTCATACAACTTTTTCCGTCACATTCTGACATCGTTTTTAACTAAATGTATTTTTTAAAAATGTCTCCAAAGAAACAAAATCAGTCCAAATCAGTCGGAATCGGCTGTGAGATTTGTAGCTAAACTATTAATGAAATGGCATGAATAACTTCAATTGGAATGTTAATTTAACTTTATTTTTTACCAATGTTTCTGTTAGTGGGAAGAGTGTTAAAGGTTAGGTTAGATTAGGTAAGCAGGCTGGTCAGATCGGCCACGCTTAGACCCCCTTTGGGTCTCTAGTGGTACCAATTAGAGCTTCTTACTGTTGCAATTCGACGTAAAAGTGTTCGGTAAGAGTGTGGAAAACTTTACCAGCGACTTAATGCCGTGCTTGAGGACCTCATCTAAGCCAGAAAAAACGGGACCCTCACTTAGGAATCTTAACGTGCAATCTTGAGATAACCGGACAAAAGCAAAGAATTTGTTTAAAATGGGGAAATTTTGTTCCTATGCAGCGACACTTCATTTAAGTCAACGTCTGCACTTTATAGATATATCAATCATGAATTATTACAAAACAGAAACAAAGTCATGTTTTACATATGGTATATAATTCTTTATATAGTAAGTACAAAATATTGAAAAGTTCAATTATTCGACAAAAACTTTCCTTTAAATTTATTTTTATTATTTTAGTTAATTTGTTATGATTTTTATAATTTCTAATAATTTGCATGCAATTTTGAAATCAAAACATTCTGCCAACCCTGTGTCTGTGTGCCTTTCCACTTTTCGGCTTTGCTTTGCCTTGCTTCCGTTTACTGTGCGACAACATGACAGCCGCGAACAGAGAATAGAAACTTTGGACTAACGCCTTGGGACAATTTTTAAATGCATACCGAAGCAGAAGCAGATTTCGATTAAGCACATCATACATTAAAATAGTTTGTACGTTAAACATTTTTTATAATTTTTTCGGTGCACAAAATGAGCAATGAAGAATTTTTGCAACAGAACAAAAATGACTGGAACTTAGTTTTGATAAAAAAGGCTGAAATCTCATTTTTTCGATTTACCAATTTTGTGACAACTACATAAGTTTATACTAGGCTTGATATTAGGTGTATTTTATTTTATTTAGGGTTTAACCTTCTAAGGCAATTTATTGAATTTTTAATTTCGATTGCTTTTGTAGTGAGCACGTTTTATCTAAGTATGCACATTTATAAATAGATTTATATTAAAATACAAATATTATGAACGAATCTTTTGTGATAATTTGTAAGATAATTGAATCTTGAATCTTAATTTTCATTGTTAATATGAAGTTTTTTAAAATATGGTTGCATGGAAGATGGTTGTAATTTTTCTTCGATTTAATTGAAATTCTGCACAGTAAGTTCTTGACAGAAACTGTAAACCAAATTTCATTTATGTGCAACCACTCCTTCTATTTTTATCACTCCGCTATATGAACTCGCAACACTGTGCGGCTGACTTTTCTGTATTGCAGAATCTTCAAGATTTAGTTGGTCTCCTATCCTTTTCTCGGTTCTTGCGAAAGCGCAGTAAGTAGCGCCTGTTTACTGCATGGTCCTCTGGTCTCCTAATCACGTGTTCATACTGGAGCAGACAATTCTACGGCCATTCTGGATTTCATTAAATACATTTTGAATAAAATTTTTCGATTCAACATATTCAATGCTCGTCACCCGGCCACTATTTAGCTCACTGTCCCAGTCGACCTAAACACGCATTTTCTCTTCGATTATGCTTTTCCTTGATTCCATTTCACTGCCATAAAGCTTCGTTTATCATTTGTCGTAGCTGATGTCGGCATTGAAGCTGCTCCGGCTTTTTGTTAGTTTACATTTTGCCATTTCACATTCTTCAAGTGATTATTCACATTTTGTTGCCGCTTTAAAATTTTAATCTTTTTAGTTGACAAGATGAAAGGCACCTGAAAAGTGTATGGGAGCCATGAGTTGAGCGTAAAATGGAAAGTGAAAAGCTCGGCAGGCAGCATCCAATCCAAACTAAATACACGCCAACTTCATCATTGCTTTTGTTCGTCATTACGACCAACTTGAATGTGAATTGTGCGTTCCTTGAGCGCTTTGCCGTTTCCGTTTTCTCGTACTGCCCCATTCGGAGCCATTAAAGTGTTCTTATCGTTTTGACAAGTGATTGTTAGCATTTTCAAGTGGTGCTCGCTTGCGTGTGTTCCGCGCTCCCCTCGTCGTACATAAGCATGTTTTATGACATGAGTTTTGGTGGCGTTTTCTGTGAGAGTTCATTTACTGTAATTTTTGTTGTAGTTGTTGTTTTTCAAGTTGACATATGTATAGAACAATGGATGTTGTTGTTGCTGCGAAATGTTGATTCTTATTAGCGCAGTTACCATAGAGTGTTGGGCGAAATTCAATCCGACTAATGACTGAAACGGCATTACTAAACGCACTCTAAGCTTCCAAGCAACACTTGAGGGGAATAAATAATTATTATGAAATCATGCATGACTTGGAGTTGTTCAATCACTTCAATTGTTACCATGACGACATGACTACAAAATTAATGATTGATTGAATTGATTAGTGGACGTTAAAGTCATAATTGACTAGTAATGTGTAATTATAGTTAGTACTTTCTAGTTGTAGTTAGAAAGTAAGATAGTAGATAGTAAGTAGTAATAATTAACTCAGAAGTAATGATAATGATTTATTGTGCCCCTAAATAAATCATTATCATTACTTATTTTAAACCAGGGGCGTAGCTGGAACTTGGCCATTGGAAGCGATGCAGGGCCGAGGGTTTAAAACCTTTTTTTTAGCAAACTTAGTACTAACTATGTGCGTTTTATAGTAAATAGAACTTACGAACGTAAGCTTTTCATGAAATTTCATGATACAGTGCAAGCTCGATTTTCGCGACTAATTAAAAACCAGACATGTCGCGAAAACCGAATTTTCGCGATAACAGAACCCAAAATTTTGTTGAAAAATTGTATTTAATTTTTAAAATTACAATTGTTTTAACTGATATATTTACATTTTAAACATTTTTAAAGAAGTTGGAGATTTTTAGATGCTTTTTTGGCAAATAATTTTTAAACTAACAGCTGAATCACGTAGTTCATATAGTGCTATTGTCGGCTTAAAAATCCAAAAAGGTTAATATACCAAAAGGCGGGGATTTCCCTTTTTTAGTTATAGACATTGTAATGAAATTAAAAAAACAGGTAAAAGTCGCGAAAATAGAACCTCGTTTTTCGTAAACTGTCGCGATTATAGAACCTGCCATGTTAAAAATTAAGCCGTCGCGATAACCGGGCCGTCGCGAATAACGAGCTTGCACTGTATTTGAAGCCAAACTCTGAAGTCAAAGTTGGTTTGTATCATCGATACAAACATGAGCATTGAACAAAGAGCCAATTCTAAGTGGTTTTTTTTTAAGTTGTTAAAACTTTTAACGAAACGTTTCAGTTGATGAACCAAGTTTATGGGGATAATTTCTTATCACGTGGCAGAGATCATGAGTTGTATATGTAAAAACTAGGGATTGCAATTCCGGGATCCCGAACAATTTCAGTTTCGAAAAATTCCGGTATTCAAAATTTCCGATCCCGGGATCGAAATATGAAAATAGCTTACTTTTTGCTTTTGTCACTTTAATTTCGAAAAAGACAAACTTTCTTATTTAATACAAAAACAATTCCATACTGCCTCTGACGTTTGAGTAAGTTTCAAAGTTTCAAAGTTTCAAAATAATAGTTCCAGGTAGTTTGGCAATTTAGTGCATTTTTGTGTTATTAATTTTATGTTATTTGTCATATATATTCTGTTCTTAGTTTTAAGGTAAGAATACAGAATTTTATTTAAGTAATACGAAAATGAAATTTATTTGATTGAAAAAGATGTCTGATTTAGTTTCCTAAAATAATGTATTCAATCTTGAAAAAATCCGGGGATGGGATTTTTAGTACCGAAAATCCCGGGGTTGTAAATCTGGGATTCCAATGTGACAACATATTGGCTAATTTTCATCCGTGATCTACGCAGATTCCATCAAAACAGTGCATGAATTCAGCAAAGATCAGCAAAAATGTTCATTAAAATTAAATTAAAATCGGGTTTCAGCATCTCAATAGCATAGATTTTTTAAACTAAAAATCAGATTTAACCAAAAACTACTTTTCATATTTGTCTAATTTGGCACTGCACGATACATTTGTCGATATAGAAGCCATCCAAAAGGCTTGTAGCGACATTCTGAAGGACACTCTGTCCTTTATGACTCTTTTGACAGAGTCGAAATGCACATAGCAGGCATAGTGATTGAAAATATTTATTAATATGGTTTGAGGGGTTTTAGCACCCAAACTCCCCTTGGTTATGTCCTATTTCAAGCTATAATAAAATTTAAAAAGTAAATATATGTAAGTGCCATAACTTGACACCGAGCTCCGCTTTCTTTATATTTAACTTTAATTCATCTATTTTTCTTCTCATCTAAAATTATAAGCAAAAAACACTGAAATATCTCTTTAGTAGTTGAAAAACATTTTAAATTTTGGAATTTTATACAAAGCGTTTGGTTTGCTTAAAGTTTGTTGATAAATTGATTATGATTCTGACAGTCCGACTAATTCAATACTTAGTTAATTGATCTCAGTGGGGCACACAGAACTTCGTTTTGGGGGCGTGGGGCTTGTTTGCGTACAACTTTTGAGCCCAATTGAACCAGTTGAAACCATATTTTTCATCAGTAATTTTTGTATTTGATGGGGTCTGAACCCTTCCTCCTCCCCCTGTGTGCGTCACTGGTTCAATTAGTATTAGTTCAATTCGATTCGATAAAAAAACTAAAAGTCACCAAAAAAGCACAAGTTGATAGAATAAATATTACAGAAAATACAGTCAATTGAAATTGCAAAAATGACTGATTGAATAGTCAAAATGACTGCAAAGTTTCAATATTTTGCAAATCTTCAGTTGTGAAGTGGGAAGTTCGAAGTGGGAAGAATGGTTGGAAAATGTCCAAGAGGATGTGCAGAGGACTCACGACAGAAGAGGTAAATGAGAAGCTGCATTTCCCCATCAGTTGTTCGTTGTTGTGTTATACTTTGTGTGCTTTTAAATGTTGAAATCTTTAGAAAATTTTAAACTTTCGCAACACCTATAATGATTTCTGATACCAGTGCTTTGAGAATGTGTAAAGCTATCTAACAAATTTCAATATAAATCTGCTTATAATACCATCGATATGAGATAAGAGTAATGATTGAATGACTAATGACTAAATGCTCATAGTTGAGTGACTAACGATTGAATCACTTAATCATTCTTAGTCATTTCTCATGACTAATTTCCAACTCATTAGTGATAAGAAAAATGGCATTTAACTAATTATTTGATTGACAAATTTAGTTACATAATTGTGCGCCACACTGTTGACTGTTGACGCGTGACTGCTAATTTCTGCACTGTGTCTGTTTTGTGTTTGTTGCGTGTGGCCGCTAGCCACTCGTTTGCCCGAATTTGATTTGCTTTGTTGTGTTGACAAAAACGAAAAGGGTCTTTCGTTTATTGCGGCATTCATTTGAAAAAGTGCGCTGAGAAGAGCGCACAAAAATTTTGCCTGCGTAACGCAACACTTCACAGAGATGTGTTGTTGTTGTTGTGTTGTTTTACTTTCGGCCACTTTAATGACTGCGTGTACTTGAGCGTGATTTGTTGTAGGTATATTTATTTTCTACGTGAGCGACAAAATTGTCTCAGCAATTTGGCTTCGCTTGTTGCTGTTCGTATTTCTGCTCATTACGGTGCACTTTCCGGTCCTTCTTTTGTTGTTTTTATATTTTTGTAAATATTTTTTTTTTAATTTTCTTGCAAATGTTGTTGACAAAGACAACTCATTAAATTGCTAAACTTGTAGCAAAAGACAAAGAAAATTTTGATTAAAAAAGTGAAATCAAATAAACTGAAATAAATTGTGTTGGCACGGCAAATTAAAACGATGCAATTAATCAAACCTTTTAACATTTTTGACGCTCGTCTGCGATAATTTTGTTTTTTTTAATATTCTTGTGACAGCCCTTTTGCTAATTTTTTTTGGAAGCTGAGCTGCCGCAGCAAAAGCACTTGCAGTGCCGCTGTCTGCGTTGACTGATTTGTGTTCCTGGTTGTTATTTGAGCGCCTTCTGGCAACTTGACTCTTCACTGCTGCAAAATAATTTGTTTGCTACTGTTTTTCGTTGTTGTTCTGGGTATGTGTGAGTGTTGCCACAGCATCTCGTTTCGTTCCGTTTAGATTAGATTCGTAAAAGCACACTCAATATTTATGTGCTGCTGCTTGCCAAAGGGGTTAAATGAATTATTTCATTTGATTTTATTTGACGTCAGTCAGTGTTGTGCACTGCTATTGACACAAAAATGCGCACCAAGGCGCTGCCGCTGGCATTGGAGCTGCGACTAAAGTTGAAGTTGGGGCCAACAGGCGACTCAACGTGATAGATTTGTATGCAAAATTCAGCGCGTTCAATTAAATATTAATAAACAAATAAAATGATAATTTAATTGCGCTCAGTGCTTGAGAGAAACGGGCACAGCGCACATGCGGAACGCGCTGGTGTCGTTAGACAAACGAACGGCGAACAACTTTAAGGCGACACTTTGACAAATTTTCAATTAAGTTGGCATTTTCCGTTAATATTGTATTACGATTTGCAGTGTGAGCGAGCAGGCAATAGCGAGTGAGCGAAAGCGCAAATCAAATGGCCCTTGCAACTTCCAACTGCCAACGTCAGACGCAAAATTTATTATATATACATTTTATTGTTGTTGTTTATGTTGTTGTTGAATATTATACAAGTTGTATTTATTATCATTACTTATTGATTTTTGTAGGAAATTTACGCTGGCTGCATGCAAATTTGAAAAATTTGCAACATTTTCCATTGCTTGTGCACGTCGCACAGTGGGGCGTCCCCATATATCGCATGGCCAAAAATAGTAAACGTGGTTTAATTTTGACGAAATTTGGTATCCGCCCATTTTTTAGCGTAATTAAGAAAAATACGAAAACTTGTGAAAATTGGACTACTGCCACGCCCAACCCCCATATTGAAAAAATTTTGTTATTCGATAACTTGGCCACTACTAACACTAGAAAGATACAATTTTATACACAATATCACTAGGGTATAATCTATAATTGGGCCAAAAATGGGCAGTCTACCATGGCTACTTTAAAAGTTCGTATAAGCCTCAAATGAATTAATCGGTACATATGTATATTTTGCCATTTTTTTAAGTTTTCGATGTTTTTCATGTTGGCCCCTCTTCAATTCGCTCTTAAGTTTATTTTCCACAAATATTTGCATGCATTTGTAGTGCCAGCCGGTCGAGTTAAACAACGCGATGGCAGCTACACATAAAATAGCTTACGAAATTGTACAAAAGATGCCACTATAAAAAAATGAATTACATGCGGGTCTGCAGGCCTCTGCAGCTGAAACTTTGCAAACGTGTTGTACATACTTGTAATTTAGTGAAACAATCGAAATTGGAAGGGCTCCCTTGGGCTTTTCGAGATATTTAATTTTGAAGTTTGCACTTAAACTTTTTCTAGGGCTCAAAATGGCTCTACGTTCAAATAACGGTAGTTAGCGAACAGTAATAACCAAAACAAAAAAAAAGGCATTGCCTGACTATAAAAACCTAAAACATAAAATAAAAAATCAGGTATATTAAAATAATAACTGTAACCATAAGAAAAAACATCTTTAGTTTCGCAAGGTTAAATTTCTATTTTTCCTTAAATTTGTGTTCACGCAATATATGAAGTTTAAAACCTTCGTGAGACTACAAAACTTAAAATTTTTTAAAAATTCCTTTTGATATAGCTTAGTTGGAGATTAAGCTTCGATCGTGCTTACTTATTTTTTTCAAAATAAAGATTTTTATTTTTCTATTTTTGGCCACGGACGCCCCACTGTGCGTCGCGGCCCTAAGCTTGAATTTAGGCAAAATGTTTTTGTTTTTTGTTAATGTTTACTGTTCAAGTCTAAGGTTTAATACGCTTCTTGGAAGGCAAAAAAGTTGAACTTGGTGTCTCTGAGGGGCGCTCGAGTAGGCAACAAATTCTATGCCGCCATCATTTTTGACCTCATTTCATTTCTTCTTCCTCATCGACAGTTTGTCGGCGTCTGTGTGTTGGTCTGTTAAATTTTTGCTTATTTGATATGCTTTGATTTCGCAGAGAATTGCGTTGGGTAGAAAAATGCGTGCTTATGCGCTCGAGTGGTGACCTTTTCGTGCGCCACAAATACGACATCGCAAAATAAGTTGAATACAATCACACAAGCTTGACTGAGATGTGCACAGCAAAGAGGCGAATCGCACGAGAATTTAACACATTTTAAGCAATTAGCAGTTAATTACAAACGGGCGTCTTTTGTCTTGCTGATTAAAAGGCAACAGCGGCTGCACGAAGAGCAGAAACATTAACATCAACAGCAGCAGCAGCAGCCATTTTTGCGCCGAGATAAAAGACTGGCCGAAATTCAATTAGCCTCAGCCAAACAGACTGCGCGTAATCAGAAGTTAATAGTGCTAATGTTGGCCTTTTAGCCTTTAAAGCATACTTCCCGCATCGTTTCCATTATGTCTTGGTTTGGCCAACAAGTTGAAAGCGGAAGCCACTACTTATTATTGAGATGAAGCTTATTATTAAATCAAAATTAATAAGAACCAGAAATGTATGAACAACATAAGTTCTTACAATATGGATCTCAGAAATGCTGAATGACTCATAAAGATTGGGTAAGAATATAAAAGAGCTGCTTAAATTATTAAATTAAAATTAACAAGAACTAGAAATGTATGAACTTATGAACTTACCTACCTACAACACAGTGGGACAGTACTTTTGATCAACATACATACAAATGTTGATAAAGGCATGAAGCTAGAGGTCATTCATAGTACCCTGGCATACTCAGTTTTAAATTTTCTGATCCGATGTCCGCAGGACTTAAAAATTTCAAGGATATATATGCATTTCTACGATTTTGTTTTCAATATTTACGGTTGTGCAATGATAAAGGTATGAGTTTGAAATGAAAGAGGAAAATTGTCGCTTCTAAGTTTAATTTTTTTGAACTTTTAGAACCAAAATATGGTCAGTAAGGTCCTTTCAAATATGTATCCTTGGATATCCTTGAAGCTTTTTAACGAATCCTATTGAAAAAATTATATGTTTTGAATCTCGGTCTGTTTTATATTATCTCTAAATTTACTATCTTTATTGACTTAGAGTTAAAAAAATAAGTTTCCATCCATAAGCCAGAATTTAGTATGGAATACGCATTAATTTTTTATCTATAAAATTAGATCGAAAAATACGATTTTGAGGTATTATATTACATATTATTTATTGATATATTTCGGACCTGATTTTAATCAAAATTTAATTTGATAAACAATTTTCAAGATTCTTCTTTCATTTCAAACCCATATCTTCGTCATTGCACAACTGCAATTATTGAAAAAAATTCTTTGAAATTCATATATCTGAGAAATTTTAAAGTCTTTTTAAAAGGACATCGGATCAGAAAATGAAAAACTAAGTAGGCCAGGTTGCTATGAATGACTTCTAGCTTCACGCCTACATCAACATTTGGATGGGTCTTGACAAAAGTAATTTTTTGTTGCAAGATATAATCATATCATAGAAAACCATATAAATATACAAACATATTTAGAGAGATATGACACAATGTTAAAAACTTTAGTGAAAAAGTTAAAAGTTGTACTAACATAACAGCTAAGACCAGATAATTTGGTTGTTGAGCAACTTTAATGATTCAACTCTGAGTTTTGTATCACATACCTAATTAATTACTAATGATTTTTTTTTTATTATTACTAAAAGTAATTAATTAACTAATTTTTTTTATTGTTTTTGCAGCCATATCAAGGACAAGAAAAGTTAGTATAGAGTTTTAAAAAGATCTAAAAAATAAGATTCGAAATGGTACCAGCATCACTAAAATCACGAAATCTGATACTTTTATCGTCAAAGCCATTTGAATGAGTCTACTATAAATTTAGTATATACCAGCCAAATGGTAAAAATATTTTGTTGTGTTGGCCAAAAAATCAGGCACATAGCAAAAAGTTTTAAAAGAACTGTTTTTTCCACAAATTAGCTACATTATTGATATTAATACTATAGAACTATACCCTTCTAATTAAAGGATACTTATGGTACATAGAGCCTGGTTTATTTGAAGTAAAATTTCAGCAAAATTATGCTTTGGAATGAATGCAAATTAGCATGAAGAGCAGACCAGAAAAAGGGAAAGTGTTGCATTTTAAACATATTTAATATATTTTTGCTGTTTTTGTTTTTGAAGCATTCATTACAAATCACCGCCAACAAACCCAATCAAACAACCAACTCGGAGCTTTTCCTGAAAATATGTAAATGTGCAAAATGTGCAGTTTACAAAGTGTTTTCTAACATTGAGGGTGAGTAATATGGCGAAGCTTTTGTGTAACTTAATTAATTACCAAAATGAAAATCGTTTAAAAGTTGGAATATAGCAAAACAAAGAAGTAGTATTCAGCAGACGCGGATGCTAAATGGACAGTGGATATTTTTGAACATTTAATACATATTTGTGGGGAATTCACGATGTGTAGTGAATGTTTCTTCTCCATTGTAGGAACATTCAGTACACATAATAAGTAAGTTTTATAAAATTTGTGATTTGTGAAATTGTGATTTAGCTTTTTTAAAATTTAGTTGCCATATTTAACTGTACGTCTGCTTTGGACAAAGTTGCATAGCCATGCGGAAAGTAAGAAGCAAATTAAAATTTTTTTGCTAAGACTAATAACATTCAGTGTTTTTGTAATTGTAGAAATTGAACTGATTTTGTTGATTCTTTGCTCGTTACAGAACTCTGAGTAACAAATTAAAAATATTGATTTTCAGTATTAAGAAACCATAGTTGAATGCAGCTCGCGACTGCCGCGCTGCTCTTTGAATTGACTGGCATTCGGAGCGTATGAGTAACATTGTGTTGGCGTAAAAGTGGCAAAGGCAACATTGTTCGGGCTTCACTGCATAAATTACACTTTTGAAATGTAATTCACAACGCAATCATTAAGTATTGTGGTCGAAAATATTAATATTTAATATTACTTATTTAATATTTAATATTTATAATTTCATATGTAATATTTAATATTTAATACTTAATATTTAATATTTAATATTAACATTTAATATTTAATGTTTAATATTTCATCGTAGATCGAGCTTTGTATCAAAAATGATACCTTTGGTTGTTTGTTTTGTTATAACTTTTTTCATGATAAAATTAATTTAACCATTCTTTGTGACTTTGTTTGTGTTGGATTATGCTTGTTTAAAACCATCTTTCACACTTTTTTAAGAAAGAGGTCTTGAGAAAATTGAAAAGTTTATAATTCTCTCCTTTGTATACATAGGATAGGATTCCTTAATTTTTTTGAAGCTCGATCTACGGTTAATATTTAATGTTTAATATTTAATATGTAATATTTAACATTTAATATGTAATATTTAATTTTAATTTAATATTTCATATTTACCTAATGTTTATAATTTAATGTTTATTGTTTAATATTTAATATTTAGAATTTATAAATCATATATTTTAATTTTGTATTTATTGTTTATACTTTATTACTTATTATTTTCTTTTTGTGATTTTCGACTTTTTTTTAATTTATTTTTTATTATTTACAGTTTAGGAACTCAGCAATTAGCTATGAAAAGCATAAATTCATCATATTTATTATTTTGTATAATGCATGTAGCAAGAACATAAATTTTGTAACCATTTACGTTCTCATTTTACTTTCAATTTTAATTGTTCTCCTGAAAATGTAACAATTTTACTCTCGCTCTACTTTGAATTTTAATTGTTTTAGTGCAAACAAAAACTTTCAACGTTTTTGGTTCTCGTTCCACTTTTACTACTCATTGTTTACCTATGAATGGAATGGCAACATTTTTGTAACTGTTTGTTTTTCTTAATGCCGATGGGCAAAATTTGGAACAAGTAGCAATACTGCATGGCAAAGGCTCTTCAGTACTTCAGCGATTGATTTCCGCATTTGCTTATTTTTTCGTTAATTAACAGCACCAATTTTTCATCTGTGCTTGCAGGAAAAGATTTACAATTTACAACGCCGTAATCGGTTTCCAAAAAGATACACACACACACTTAATAGCGTCTGAAGGCAGGCAAGCAATGTGAGTGAGTAAAATGAATGTTGCGCATACGCCATGGAGCGCCAGAGCGCACGACAACAACGAGGCTGCAATGGTTATACATGAACTTTAAAACTTGACTACAATATGTTACATCGACAATTTACATAAAGTCTGCGTTGCACACACACAGCAATAGTTTAATAAAGTTTACTAGTACATCAATTTTCAAGGATACTCGGCAGTTTTGTTCGCACTCACACTAACAGCTGCTGCACCTTGCTACGACTTGTTTTATAATTTATAGTTAATTGGCTACAATCAATGACACTGAAAATGTGCAAAATGAACAACAACAAAAAATGACAAATATTAATGTAAAAAGCGAGAAGAGAATTAAATACCCGTTGGAAACATTAACCGGCCACAGCTTATTAAAACTCTGCCAGTTCGCTGCACAGTGCGAAAAACCTACAAAAGGCGTACGAAAGCGTGAAATTTTATTAATTACACATAAAATCGAATTGAACAAATTAATTTGCTGTCAACAAGCAAGAAGCTACAATGTGAAAGTAAAATAAATTGTTTTATTTTTTGTATATTTTTTGCATTTATTTTTGTTAAAAAATATATAAAAAAAATTATTGGCATGCAAGTAAAAAACGCAAAACTGCAAATGTAAAAATAATAAACACAAAGCGAACGTGCAGCGATTTCCGGCATTGCAATTATTTTGCACGTTGCATATTAAAATATTTTGCAAATATTTTATTTTGTGCCATTTGCTGCCTTACGATGCCATCGGCGTTGGCTTTGGTGCTCTTGTTTGCATTGTTGTTGTTGTGGTGGTGCTAGTGCTTGCATTGCCATTAACATGACTGTTGTTGCTGGAGTGGCACGTAAGCGACGGCTTCAAAAGTTGCTGAGCCATGGCGCCGAGTGCATTATCTGCACACACACGCAATCACACATAAAGCGCGCTGTTTAAATACCACTATGCCAACAACAATAATAATGAAAACGGTAAACACAAAAACAACAACAGTTTAAATTAAACACATTTCTCCTGCCGTCGCCAAACAAGCAACTGGCAGTGGGAGCGCTGTGGGCAGCACTTCATACGGCCAAGTGAGGTCTGTCGTTAGCCACATGCACGCACTATGCACATACACAAGCACACACACACACACACATACACTGGCATCAGTATGTTGCAGTTGTGACGCGTAGACATTATCACTTTGTGTTATTTGTTGCGTTCGCCTGTTTGATTTTGTAGCATTTGCTGTTTGCATGCATGTAGCTGCGGTGGCTGTTGTGTTACTGCCAGCCACGTGACTTTAAGTGCATTTAATTTTTAATATTCCATTGACCTTAATTACTGTGTCGAGCATGCAAGAAATTTGCTGTTGTAGATTTAAATAAACTTTGCACCACATGATGCCAGCAGCTGGCGCCTGAACAAAGGGCTCTGAAGTTTTTTGACTAAAGTGTACTTAGTCAGATGATTGTAGGAAATTTTATTAGCTTCTAAAATAATGCGTTTGCATTTCTTGTTATGTATCAAATTGGGTTGAGTGGAAATTGGGAGATGACGTTGTGATAATCTTAATGGTTTTTAAAGTCATAACTTTTCTAAATAATCGACATTGCTGCAATGATGATTGGATCTCAGTTGTCTGTGGAGCTACGAGTAAACAATTTGTTGTTTAATTTTAATCTGTGTAATTTTTTGTAGATTTTAATATGCTTAATGTTACTTAAGTCATAAATCCGAAATATCTGATAGTTGATTGTGGAAACGAGCCTTTCTTATGGGACGTGCCTTACTGAATAACCACACTGAATCATCGTGAAGCATTGAAGTAATGATAACAAATATCTGTTTGTTCCAAACTTTTTAGGTGGGAAATATGAGCTCAAAAGATATTTGACTTAAAAATTGTATCAGGCATCCCAAAAATAGAATAAAGTGTATAAACAAAACAAAAAACAAAAATAGAATAAAAGGAATAATTTAGATGCCACCAATGTAAATAAACTTCTTTTTTTAGCATATAATATTAAATTATTTAATTTTGAATATTAGCGAGTAAGGTACGAAAGGGTGATTTTTTCATGTTTACGTTTTTAAAAAATGAATAAATTGTTTTTTTTTTTAATAAGTATTTATTTATTTATGCTATGTTTGTTTGTTTGTTCTTTATTTACTTAATGTAAAATTCGTTTGTTGAAAAAAGTGCTTGACATGATGATTTTTATTTCAACTAGAAAGTTTCGGTTTCGGCCGAATATTAAAAAAAACCGAATATTCGGTTTCGGTTTCGGCCCAAAAAAGTGGTTTCGGTCGGACACTAATTTTCAGGCAGCGTTTTTTTTTTTGAGATTTTCTAGCTAACTAAGGAAGACATAAGCAGAACGGAAAGACTTTCATTTTTGACTTGGAACCTTGGCTACTTAATCGTTTCCTGTGGTTTTGATTTTTAAAGCGGAACTCAGGGTTCTGTAGTGCCAATACCTCAGTAAGTGATATCAGAAGTTCAAAAGACTTTCATACTTTTAGACTTTCGACTTAGGAGAACATAACCAGAACGGAAAGACTTTCATTTTCGTTAGGTTGGTTAAGATGAGCTGAAAATGAATTTCGAAGAAACAGTTTTGAAATCAAAAGTGGAGCTCAGGGTTCTGTAGTGCCAATGCCTCATATATTTATATATATATTTTTCGTTTAGCTCTTGGCAATTCCACACCGTTATCGAATAATGCCCAGCATACATTAGCTATAAAAGAATGAATACTCTTGCCTTTATACCGTTCCTCAATGGGGGCCAGTGGCGGATTCGAGGGGGGATTGGGTGTTGAAACCCCCCTGAAATATTAGGATCGACTTTAAAACTACATACAAATTAAAAGGCATTTTATAAATATTAAAGAATTACTTTTTGAAACCCCCCGAAATATTTTTCTGAATCCGCCCCTGATGGGGGCACATGTCTGATGAAATCGTTCCCCATGTTCATCGGAAATTATTTGATAACGGTGTGGAATTGCCAAGAGCTAAACGAAAAATATAATGAATACCTTAAATATCCAAAATTGTTGTAATTTTTCTATTTATATATATTATATCTAGAGCTTTCTTTTGTACTGTGACTTATAGTGAAATTTTGCGTTCAACATTTTTCCCATACACACTAACCCTTAAAAACAGGGACCGAAAATAACTGTTATTTTACAATTTTCAAATCAAAAAGGCATAACGAAAAAATTGTCGGTGGACTTTTTCAAATATACCATTATGATCGTAATGGCCTCAGCTTCACAAATATGACATGCCTTTTAAATTTTTGACTTTTACTATAAAAGTTAAAAATAACTGTTATTTTGTGCCTTTTATAATTTCAGGCAAAAATAACTGTTATTTTTTACTTTTATTTTATCGGTCAAAAATAACAGTTATTTTGTGACTTTAATTTTTTCGGTCAAATATATCAGGCAATTTGAATTTTTTCAAAGGCCATTTGACCGACTAAAAATCTATTGATACAATTTTTTTCGTCTCGTCAACGCGCACATTTTGAGCTATAAAACCGCAATGGAAAGATTCCTCTAAACAAAAACATTAAAAAAATTTCGATGTCATCGTTGCGCTTCGAATTGAGCAAACTTTTTTTAGCTTTTTTAAATATATTTTTTAGCAATACTTGATGTACGCAGAGACCTAAAATAATTATTATCAATATTTTTTTACATGGCCTGTAACTATTATCATGTAATAAATATTTTTACGTTGTGTAATAACTGTTATGAAAAAAAATTGTTTTTCGTCCTCGATAATTATTATTTTGCGATTTTTTTTTTACGTTGCTTCATAACTTTTATTTTCGATTTTTTTTTTTACATTGCCGATAACTTTTATTTTAAGATTTGTTTTTTACGTTGCTTCATAACTTTTATTTTCGATTTTTTTTTTTACGTTGCCGATAACTATTATTTACCAAAAAATTTTTTTTACGTTGCTTCATAACTTTTATTAAAGAAAAAATTTTTTTACGTTGCCTTGCCACATTTTGAGTTCAAATTGATTTTTAATTGTTAATTGTTAAATTGTTATTACGCAACGTAAAAATTTTTATTGGAAATAATTATTATAAAGCAATATTTATAAAAATATCTTAAATAAGGGCAATTTTTTATTTCCAGAAATATTGATAATAATTATTTTAGGTCTCTGCGTACATCAAGTATTGCTAAAAAATAGATTTAAAAAAGCTAAAAAAAGTTTGTTCAATTCGAAGCGCAACGATGACATCGACATTTTTTTAATGTTTTTGTTAAGAGGAATCTTTCCATTGCGGCCGTTGTACTAAAGACTGAAACAAGTTTTATAGCTCAAAATGTGCGCGTTGACGAGACGAAAAAAATTGTATCAATAGATTTTTAGTCGGTCAAATGGCCTTTGAAAAATTTCAAATTGCCTGATATATTTGACCGAAAAAATAAAAGTCGCAATATAACTGTTATTTTTGACCGATAAAATAAAAGTCAAAAATAACAGTTATTTTTGCCTGAAATTATAAAAGGCACAAAATAACAGTTATTTTTTGTCGGGAAAAATATAAGTTAAAATATAACAGTTAAAATCTGACTTTTTTGATAAAAACCATAACCGTTACGGTCCCTGCTTAAAAATCAAGTTTTGTAGGAGATTTTAGTACCAATTTTGATTAAGTACGAAATAAACACTTAAACACATTTTCAGTTTTGGCTTAATTCTGGCGTTCAAGTTAATTTCTGAGCTTTGAGGTATTCAGAGACCTATAGTACAATTTTATGGGGAATATTTTTGTGGTACATTTTGTCCTTAAAAAGTCCTGTTTTACAGAACATTTTTGGCATTTTAGAAAAAAAGGGTCAAATTGACCCTTACAAATAGGAGCTACAGGGTTAAAATGCTCCACAAAAATGGTTCTTTGTAGTATTTTACATCAAATTGCTGAACACATCATATACCTAAAATGTGAGGTTACATGGTTCTCGTATGCCGATTCACCATAAGAATGTGCAAAAAGGGGAAAACTTTGACCCCCTAAAAAAAAATTCAGACGTAAACTTTCAAAACGCCGATACACGTATATTTCTTTTTGGCCCCCTCTACCAGAATCCGTTATCAGAACCTTGTTATTTTTTTTTGTGTTGTACAGTGTTATTAGTGTTGGCCATGTTAATAACTTTTTGAGGAACTCAGAGCTCAGAGTTGATTAATGCTGTTGCTTTACTCATCAATGTCTGACCTTTCTTTTCATCATTTCTTACATTCCCCATTCTGTTTTTTTTTTATTTTTGTCATTTCTCAGCACTCAGCACTCAATTATAATCTTCTACAACGTTTTTCATATTATTTTCAATTGAAGATGGTAGCGCAGCGAATTTAGTTTTAATTAAAAAATAACATAAAAAAATATGTAATTCAATCAGCTTGAAATTTCTCATACGCCCCGATGGTCCCAAGTGGCGGTGGTGGCGTGCAGCTTCGCGCACAACCAGCAACAGCAGCAGAAGCAGCAAAGTAAAACAAAGAGCACCAAAGTTTTGGCGCCAATATAAATTGCAAGAATTTCCTCAATCATGGTCGCACTTGTCGTCACCAATGGCAACGAACGGGACGGACAGACAGGCGAACCCACGCACGCACGGCAACCGCGCAGGCAATCAACCAACCGAACTGAGCATTAAGCATCAGCAATGTGCTGAAGTGTTGCTCTCTGAAATATTTATGCTGCACAAGCGACAGCAGCAACAAAAGCGCAACCAGCTACCAATGCAACAACAATCATATACAAAGTGAAATACCAAAAGTTGGCTTACGTTTACACATCGATTGTTTCTGTTGTGTGCTGGAGATGGCCAACAAAATACAAAATTGACGAAATTGCAAAATTGCAAGATGGGAAAATGTGCAAATTTTGCAAATATTGCAACAATTACTGGTAACAGCAAAAATGCCGATTGAATGACGATTGTTGTTGTTGTTGTTATTGTGTTTAAATGTCATACAGTGTCATGGCAACATGACAGATAACAGAAGCGCTTAAGTTGGCATTAATTTTCGAAATATTTGAAATGCGTATTTTTGTTGGTGTTTTTTTTATTTTCGAGAATGAGAACGAAACGCAGACGTAATGTGCAGTTACTAAGAAAATTTATTGCAGTGAATAAAGTGCAAAGCGGAAATTATGAAAAGCTTTTGAATCATGTTTCTTTGGCGAATCAAATTAGCATTGGTACTCTTACTGTTGTTGTTGTTGCTGCTTCTTTCAATTTCTTTCGCTGTTCATGTTGGCATATTTCAGTTTTTACCTTATTTCACGCTTGACACTAACTTTTGCTTCTGACAGTTTTTTGCTGTTGTTGTTGTCGCTTTTTTTGTGAGTGCTTATGACTCCAGTTGTAAAAGACAACATTTCCAGCTATTTTCCTGATATTTGACCTGTCTTTGCCATTTCGCAATGCATTTTTCGTTGTTGTTGTTGTTATTGTTATTGTTGTGCGTTGCCCTCTTTGTTGTATTTCCGCTGTATTTCGTCTTTTGGCAGCCAGTTGGCATTGCCATTGCTGCATGCACGCACCAGCAACAACACTTCATTGCTGCCGCTCCAGTTGTTTCTTTCTGCTTTTTCTCACTGCTTTTGCACGTTTTTTCACTTTTTCATTTGCTTTTTCTTTTTTGTTTTCATATTCGAAATTTTCTTGCAGCGTCTGGCAATTTTGTTGCTATTTCATGCCACTTTTCCGACTCGGCCTTTTAATCTTCAGCGCTTTTCTTTTCTTTCGCTCTGCACATTTCATTTACTTTTTATGAAATCGTTACCAACAATTTCTCATTTGTAGAAATACGAAATTTTTACAAAGTATTGATGTTGTTGTTGTTGTTATGTAGGTAAAGGTGTTTTTTATTTTTTTCAAGTGGCGGTATTGCATAAGAAATGCATGTGCATAAGAAATGCACAACAACAATAATAAAAATAACAACAACAATTTAATTTTCCTCTCATTGCAATATTTGCGCGTTGCCAGTTGTGCAGACATGAGAACTTTGTATTTTGCATGCAAATTCGACACATGCAATACGTAAGTAAATGTGCCGGCTGACTGCAGTCAGGAAATTGAATTTCGGTTAAATTCTGCGCGCTTGCCGCATGCCACATGCCACATGCAGCGTGTCAGTGGCGCAGCAGAAATTGCAATACGATATTTCTAATGCACTTCTTGAGATTGAATGAGTGAGTGAGTGTAACTCGAATACGTATATGTGTATGTGTGGTGTGTGTGCCAAGTGCTAGTTGCAATGTGTGTAGCAATTAAAGACAACCCCAGAAGTATGCAACAATATTTGGAGAATATTTGCGGTTAAATATAAAGTGTGTGCTCAAGTTTGAAATGAACATTTATGACATAATTTAAGGCTGAATTTAATTAATGACACAACTAAAATTTGCCATTCTGTCATTTTGTTGATGATTTGGGGAAATTATTGTTTAGAATTTTTTATTATAACTTAAAGAAAAAAAACAAAGAATTAAATTCTTATCTCATTCAATACAATGACGCCATCAAAAGTCACCTTACAACTATGCAAATATATATATTTGAAAAATATTTTTAGTCAATGGTTAGTGTGTGCTCAGTTGATTAGTGTGGCATACTTTTAGGCTAATTTCAAATAATAGTGCAGTTATTTATGGAAACTTTGTGTTATGTGCGGTTAAGTACTTAACCCGCCTAAGTATCATGAACAATTTGCATTTATAGCTGAGGTACTTAAGTGTCTCACCTTTAGGAACCTCACCTATAATTGCAAGTTTTCTGAGGTCTTTAAGCGGGTTTTACTGTAGATGTGATGTAAGTTGAAGTGAAAGGATACCCACAATTTTTGCATGAAATTAAAGCATAATAAAACAGGGGCAGGCGGACAGACGACTCACTAATCAAAAAGACACGAACTCGCGCGGACGCCAGATGAAACTAAGCAATACATATTCAATAAATTTAATAAATATTGAACCAATAAGTTTTCTTGTACTCGGCGTAATTAAGAAAATCCCACAAAAAAAGCAACTGCAGCTACTTGTTTTTATCTGCCTTAAAATTAAAAAACAACTAAAATTGTAAACAACAAATATCATGAATAAACAATATTTGCTTACATGGCCCATAATGGGTTAAGGGGCCATGCCTACTCTGTTTTAGTTACTAATATTCATGAGCAATCAGTCACCTAATTTTGATAAATTTTAAATGCATGACTAAATAATTCATGTAGTAGCCCAAAAGTATGCAGCTCAATGTTGAAAGTCTCTGTGTCAGTAAGAAAATGAGTATTTGTTTGACAGCAATATTTTGTGTGCATTGTGTGTATTTTGTATTTAAAACTTAAAGTTTTTGATGAAAATTTAGTCACTTGAAGTTATTCTATGTTTATAGCATTTTTGTGAAAATATTATAGTATTTGCTCTTGAAATTTTCTATTATTTCATATAAAAATTGGAAAGTCAAAACAATGATATTAATAAATATTAAATAACATTTCAACTACTTACTTCTACTTGAAGATGCGCTAACATATGCCGATGAGCGCCGTTTTAGGGCAGTTGTGCCCTCGTTACTGCTACCAACTGGCAGAAATCGTGATAGGGATAACAGCGTTTTAAACAGGTCTGTAACGTTTTGATCCTCCTTGGCAGAGCATTCCAGCACTTTTGCTCTGCAAAATTGTGTACAAAAATGACAGCAAAAACATGAGAAATAGTATAGTAGAAAAAAGTGAGAGTGGATTGAAAATAGCAGTGCGATTGCAATAGAAGTAAATTTGATAAGATTTGTAGTTGTTGTGGTATTAAATTTTAAGTTCTTTTAATGTATTCACAGACACGTTTTTGTGGAAGAAGTTTAACTAAAAACTTTCAAGTTATGGTTGTGCGCAACAAGTTGAAATTCTAGTTGCAGTTTGATTCGTAAATTTCAATTTGATGTTGTGACGCCTAAAAGTATGCAGTCATTTCCAAAGTAGTTGCACGTAACAGCAATGTGAGTGGACAGTGATGTCGACTCGATCAATTTCCTGTTGATTCTGGAAACAATTTTATACATTTTTCCACGTCTCCTTTCAATTTAGTTTTATGACGCCTAAAAGTATGCAGTGCTTTTGTGGTAGTTTAAGTCTGTGTTTAGGTGCGAGTTCGTAGTCCGGGTACTCTTGATTAGGAAGCGAGAGTGCGCCGTAAAAGTTGGCCACAAAGGCCGCAATGTTTTCCCGAGTGAAATAAGCAAACAAACGCGTCGCTTGATCTCAGTACGAGAAGTTGCCTTTATTTTCCGAAAATTAGTTCTTATATAGTAAACTTACAAACTGTTATACGAAGGGGCAATTCCAGTGCTCCTCCCTCTATTTCCAATATTTTCTCGTTGCACCAATCACGACGCGGGTCAAAACTGACAACGCGGCAGTTTCCCAAAGTGGGCCAGCGCCCTGCGTTGACCTGCGGTAGGTCGGGTCGTGTTGCCTGCGCGATCGGTGCAAGTGCCCACATATGTTGTGACATGTGTCGCTTGTGCAAGTGCAGGCCACTTGAGTGACGCCGGCGTTCTTGTGCATGCGACACTTGACACTTGCAAATGTAAACAAACAAAGTGACGTGTGCGCCGATCGCTGCACGTTGGTCTTGCCGATTGGCTTGTGCGCTATGGTGTTGGCATAAGTGGTCACGCGGTACCACTACACCCTTACCCTTAAGCGAAAAATTATTCCTTGGAAAAATTTTTTTTAGAATTTCGGGGGGGGGGAATGGAATTGCTTTACAATATAATAATAGTGTGGTAATAATAGTAGTAAATTTATGATAATGGTGGTATATTAATAATAGTAGTGAGTTTATAATGTCATGTTTTATCTTAAAAACGAGTGTAATTTTTTTTTGTAGTTAATTTATGTATTAATAGTAATTGTATGTTTTCTTAAAATGTATTCTATTTTTGTGTGTTACATTAAAGTGTATATGTAGTTTTTATCTTTATTGTGTATCTCCTAAATATTTCTTTAGATTGTTGTTATGGAGTTCTTTGTGTTTTCCATTTATATCTATTATTGTATTTACTCCTTTCCTTTCAACTATTCTGTACGGTCCGTGGTATGGACTTTGCAGTTTCTTACGTGTCTCTAGTTTTACATATACTAAATCTCCTACTTCTAGGTTTGTTACATTGAGGGTAGTATCGTATGTTAATTTTCTTTTATCTTTCGCTAATTCTATCATATTTCTAGCCTTATTTATTGATGTTCGTAATCTAATTTTAAGCTCATTTGCATAATTTTCAATGTCATACGTTTTTTCATTTTTGTTTATTGTGTCACTTGGCAATTGTGGCAGTTTACCAAACACTAGTTCATATGGTGAATATAGCGATTCGACGTGTGGTGTCGTGTTGTACGCGAATGTGTAATACGGTACCCACTTGTCCCATTCATAATCGTCTGTAAAAACAAGTAAGTATTCGTTTAAGGTTCTGTGGTTGCGTTCAAGTGCGCCAATTGTCTGGTGGTGGTAAGGCGTAGAAAAAATTTGTCGCGTGTCAAGTAGCTTGCATATGTTGTGCATCAGCTCGTTCGTGAATTCGGTGCCTCTGTCTGACTTCAAAGTGTTGAAACAACCGTACTTGAGTATGAATTGCTCTACTAGCGTTTTTGCTATTGTTTCCGCGTCTTTTGTTTCTACCGGGTGTGCTATGACGAATTTTGTAAGGTCACATTGCATTGTCAGTATGTATCGGTATCCGTTTGATATACGTAACGGTCCGACTGTGTCAATTGTTATTGTCTCGAAGCTTGTTTTTGGTGTGTCTGTTTTAGTCAGTGCTTCTTTTGTGTGTCTCGTTATTTTGTTTGCTGTGCATTTTGAACAATTGTTTACAAATTCTTTGACCATTTGTCTCATATTTTTCCATATGTATCTTTGCTTTAGTTTTAATATGGTTTTTCTTATACCCAAATGCCCTGCTGTGCATGAGTTATGGAATTCGTCAATTAATTTATATTGTTGTATCGGGCTTAGTATTTGGAGTGGCATGTCGTAGATTAATATCTTTATGGGCGAATATTTGTTTACATGTAGTTCATTATACTTTCTTTTGAACTCATTCATTTCAATATTTTCAAATATAAATTTCTGTCTGCAAAGGGCTAGCTCCTTTATATGCAGCTTATTTAGTGAGCTGTGTAGCTTCTCCAACATTGGATCTAGTTCCAAAGGGTCATCACTACAAGTCACGTGCACTTCATTATTACATATTTTGATCGTCGGCCGACGCTTTTTAATAGTAAAATTTAATTTTCTCATATTCCTCACGTCAGTCATGGAGGTGCATTCCCAAATATGGAGTTGATCAGGTTCCTTTGGAGATATGTCCGTCCTGTTGATGCGTGTATTTAATTCTTTCTTCTTATTTTGCCCATTTTCAATTGTTTCTTTTTTCTTATTTTGCCCTTCTTCAATTTGTTCTTGTGTTCCTATTTTTGTTGCCTTACTCCGTGTTATAGCTAGTACTTCTTGTGTCGGTATGATTGCTTTTAAGTCGTCACTGTCTAGTTTGATGCGTGATAGTGCATCTGCGTTCGTGTTGATTTTGCCTTGTTTGTAGATTATTTCGAAATCATAATCGGATAAATCTAGTCTAATTCTAGTCATTTTCGACGATGGGTTTTTATGGGAAAATAGTGAAACTAGTGGTCTATGGTCAGTTACTACAATGAATTTTCTACCGTAGAGATATGATCTGAAATAATTTATTCCCCAGTGTATTGCTAAGAGTTCTTTTTCTATAATTGGTTTATTTATATCGTGTTTTTGTAGTGATTTGCTTGCATAAGAGATTGGTAAGTCATGTCCTATTTCACCTTGTGATAGTACTGCGTTGAAAATTGCCATAATTGCCATAATTGATTATCTGTTATTAAGCATATTAGTTTATTATCTGTTCTTCTTTCCCCGGAGGAGTCGAATTTTGTTCCTCCGGGTCGCCCTCGTTTCCCTGTATGTAAGTTATTCGAGTAGGGCTACCTTGTCTGTTATTAATATTTTCTGCAAGCATTTTAATTGCTGTTGGTAATGACCGTGGATCGTTTCTGTTGCTTCGGTTCTTGTTTTTGTAGTTTGGTTGATAGTGATTTGAGTTGTTGACATCTCATCTCACTGCTGGTTAATTTGCATTACTTCTATTCTACCATGCTTAATGTATAGTGTAGTGTAATGACAAATTTGCAAATGTTTCTCTGGTGTGTACTTTGGAGTTGACAATAAGTTTATTTGTTCTACTGTTGTTATTATTTATTGTTGTATTGTTGTACATATGTATATTTCTGGTTTTGGTGTGTTTGTTTTTTTTTTTTTTTTTTTTTTTTTCTTTTTATATATATAATTATCTAATTATAAATTTGTTATAATGGGTTCTTGTGTATGTATATATATCGTTTAGACAGTTTTATTCTAAGATTTCTGGATAGGATTTTTGGATAGGCCTTATTTATTTTGGATAGGCCTTGTTACAGCTAGCTTATCAATGTCTTTTGAATTTACTATATGTATAAAAGTAGGGCCACATAGTTCAGAGGCATGACGAAATGAAAATACTTTTGAAAGAATCTCGTAATGATTTATATTAAAATCACGCTCCATGCATTCGTACGGCAAATCTCGGCCATGATGTGTCTCAATAGCCACCGCCAATTTATTCAAAATGTGTACCATAACTCTCTGGGCGTCTTCCTCATGAATTCTTTTGATATATTGTCGGTGTTGCCGTATGGTGGTCGGGAAGTGCTTTTCGCAGAATTTCAGACGGTGATTGTAGCTCATCAAATGGTCTTGCATACCATGCTCATCAGAAATAAATTCGCATAACTCACACTGGAACCTCGCATATAAGTCACCAGGGCCTTTAAGTACTTTGATTACATATTCAACGCCTATTAGTCCCAGTACTTCGTCATCACTTGGATTGGAGCTAAATATTTTTGTTGCAAATGTTGGCTGGACTGGTTTGTGCATCTTAGGGCTATCTTCTCCTGCTTTCGTCGGTGCTGGTTGATGGTTAGTGTATATTCTCGTAAATCAGGTTGGTGGTTGCAGGATCGGTGTTCTTTTTCCTTTTAGCCGTTTGTGCTCGGTAGGTCCGTAGTTGGCAGGATCGCCATGTGGTAGTTTAAGTCTGTGTTTAGGTGCGAGTTCGTAGTCCGGGTACTCTTGATTAGGAAGCGAGAGTGCGCCGTAAAAGTTGGCCACAAAGGCCGCAATGTTTTCCCGAGTGAAATAAGCAAACAAACGCGTCGCTTGATCTCAGTACGAGAAGTTGCCTTTATTTTCCGAAAATTAGTTCTTATATAGTAAACTTACAAACTGTTATACGAAGGGGCAATTCCAGTGCTCCTCCCTCTATTTCCAATATTTTCTCGTTGCACCAATCACGACGCGGGTCAAAACTGACAACGCGGCAGTTTCCCAAAGTGGGCCAGCGCCCTGCGTTGACCTGCGGTAGGTCGGGTCGTGTTGCCTGCGCGATCGGTGCAAGTGCCCACATATGTTGTGACATGTGTCGCTTGTGCAAGTGCAGGCCACTTGAGTGACGCCGGCGTTCTTGTGCATGCGACACTTGACACTTGCAAATGTAAACAAACAAAGTGACGTGTGCGCCGATCGCTGCACGTTGGTCTTGCCGATTGGCTTGTGCGCTATGGTGTTGGCATAAGTGGTCACGCGGTACCACTACACTTTGCTGATGGTAAATATCATCATATGATTTAAACTAATTTTCCAAAGATATTGAACGCAACAGCAGTTCGAGAGGACACTTCGAGTGGTGTCGATTTTTTATATATATATTTTTTTCAATTCTCTTTTTAGGCGTTTTAAACCCTTAAGATTGCAAAGTTTCCCATAGCGAGTATCCAATATTGAATATTGAAAAGTATCGACATCTGAGCTTAGCTCAAATCTTTTAATTCTTTTGTATCTATGCATCATTCAGTTATGTCAACATTTGTTATTGTTGTGGATTTCCATAATCGCTACTGTTGCCTTGTTTTGTTGTATCACCAGCCACACCACCACCACTTCTATCAATACTTATTTTCGCTGCAAGCGAATTGCTTTGTCATCATTTGAGCTTTTCCAATTCCAACTTGGCCGATTAAGAGTTACGAATTCAAATTATTAAGTAAATAAAACTTGGAAACGGTTCTAAGACTTCGACAAAAAAATATTTATAAACATTTCAGTAACAATTTCAGTTTTAATTAAAACCAAAATGTGAAATTGTTTTCATGAAATGACTTTATGCACACTTTATAAAAATTCGTGTCGCATTGCGTGCAAATAGTAATTTCTAACTATAGATTATAGATTATTTAGATTATTATTAAAGATTATAGATTATAGACACTAAACGAGTTGTGTTAATCATCGCAAATATTTCGCAATTCATTAGTAAATAAATTATTAATAATAAATAACAAATTCACCTCACACCAATACTGTCAGCCTGAACGACCCATGACTTGAACTCTAACCTTTTCGCGCGACTAAACGACGGCTCGAGTGAGACATTCACAGCGAAACTGCCACCGTTTGCTGCAAATTGCCAAAAGTAGCCGCTCGAGCAGCTACAAACTGCCTACATTAGGCAGTTCGTGCACCTGTTGTTCATGGCAGAAAATCCATATTAACCCTTTGACGTACGCCAACCGCAGCGCCGAGCGTGCTCGAGCGTCATAATTCATGTGGAACGAAATGCGCATTTACGCGATAAAAAAATATTGCACAGCGACGCAATAAAATGTTCCAACGGCAGGCGGCCGACTGGCCAGCCGCCACATTATCGCCCTCACACACTTGCCAGGCGTTGTTGTTGTAATTTACACACAAGTTGCGCGCAAAAGTGGCGCAACATTTACAGGAAGTTAGTTAGTGGCGGCAACTACTTTAATTGCTAAATTAACACAGCTGCGACGACACCGGCAACGGCGCAGCGCCTAAACGACAGCCTCGCCAGGCGGCACGCGGCACGCGGTAGTCGGGCAACGGAAAGGCGCTTGTGGCGGCGCGCGCGTTGGCTTGCGATGACGTAATGGCGTAATGAGTCAATAAAGTTGCAGACTTAAGTGCTGGGCGCCGCATTGCCGCAGCTGCTGTGAACAACAATTTTAAGGTTAGGGAGAATGGTAGGGGGGGATGGCAGAGGGGCATTGGTTCCACTGTGCAAACGCAATTAGTGACGCTGAAGGGAGAATGCGCGCCAAAAACGACAATTGCAAGTTTTGGTAAATGGACGATTTAAACTTAAACTGTGTTGTTAAATAAAGTACACGAACTAATGTTTGACTCCATAGACACACACACACACACATACTTGGGGTTCGAAACGAAATAAATTATGCGCTACCCGCGTGCCTGCAGGCAGAATTATTGGCGACTACCTTGCAGCAGAACACTCAGGTACCATACGGATTATACGAGTAAGGTGACGTGCGGCATTTCGCAGGGGTTGGTCCTTGGACCACTTCTATCATGTATGACCCTATACTCCGACTGCGGGTACATCCCAGCTCTCAAATCGTCGGCTATGCAGACGACATCTCGGTGGTGATCGTTGCAAAGCACACCCAGGACCTCAAGGACATTGCCGAGGCGACAGTGGCCAATATACTCGTAACTCGCGCCGAACATAAAACCGAAGCAGTGCTAGTAACGAACCGAAAATAGGTAGAGACGCTGACTATCAAAATAGGCGAAGCGGAAATCACATCAAAACAAGCCCTCGAGTACTTGGGGGTATCATGATAGACAACCGACTCAGCTTTAAGCACCACCTGGAGTAGGCCCAGCGGCAGGCTTCCAAGGTGATAACGGTACTTTCTAGGCTTATGGCAAATACCAGGGGGGGGGGGGGGGAACAAAGCACAAAGCTTTGGCTGTAAGATGCTATGCGAGGGACGTTAGATCTGCTTATAGGCTCGGGGCACTACGAGTATGCTGCGGATTCCAAACAATGCCGGAGAATGCAGCACTGATAATTGCGGGTAAGTGCCCGCTAGATATCATCACAGATGACCCGGAGGCAAGGAGAAAGTTGCTAGACGCTGAGACGGAGCGAAATTGCCTAAAAATCTAAGGAGACTAGCATCAGTAGATAGCAGGAAAGATGGGGCCAACGAAAGGCAACTGAACTCGCCAGCTAATTCCAAAATTGTCAATCTGGATGGAGAGGCAATTCGATGACGTTCATTATCATCTGACGCAGCTGCTAAGTGGACATGGATGCTTCAAGACCGAGCTCCACAAATACGGCCACGAGGAAGATCCTTTCTGTGACCTCTGTGGCACACATTTCGCGAAAGATACTGAACATGGGCTCTTCCACTGTGACCGCTTCAGTGCAGAGAGTCACGCAATAGAGGAGGTGCCAACAAAGAGAAACCTGGTGGCGCAGATGCTCACCACACCGGAAAAGTGGGCTGCAGTCAGCAGAGTCGCGATGAGACAAAAATCATGGTGGAGCTTCGAAGGGCAAAGGAGAAGAGCAGAAGAACGAGAAAAGACATAGGGTCAGTACCCTGCGCGAAGTAATGCTTCACGGCCGTCCCCCGGGGAGGTAAGCACGAGATGGATGTGGGCTTAGTCGGTAGGAAGGCATCTTTCGAAGATTTCCACCTTCCAACGTCGAAAAACAAATACACATACTTGATGTGTGACTTCTGCAGCGGATCGATCGAAGACGCCGAGTACATTGTTTTTAATTGTGCGAGGTACAACAGCCAACGGTGCCGCCTAGCGAGAAACCTCGGCGGCACACCAACAGCACAGTCACCAGTTGCAAGAATGGTGGAGTCCAGATCCGGCTGGGAGGCATTAGCGCAATACGTGACGGAAGTTATGATGAGGCAAGAAGAACGTCGCATTGAGGAGGAGACAGTCTTCCCTGCGAAGAGGTGCTGGAATGCGGTTCCGCAGAGGCAAATAGCCGGGGGATTGGGGTTTAGTCGTTAGGAATCCGGCATGCCGAAGAACTGGAGTTCCGGTATCTTCCGAAAAAAACAGACATACTTGGTTTGTCTAGAATTGGCGACATTCACACAATCATTAGAACCACCAAGTGGCTCTCATCAACGGAAAGTGTATAGGTGTAGTTTCCTCCCCTCCTCCGTCATAACACAATGAGCCACAAGGCCCAAGTGATTTTAATCGTAATTCTTAATCTTAATCTTATTTTGCTGCTCTCCTCACTCTTCTCTTCACTCAAAACAAATCCCGTTACGGTTCCATGATTAATGCATTGGAACATAAGTCAGAGCGCCATAGGTTTAAATTCCAACTCAAGTAACGCGAAAAGAACTTTAATAAATTTCTCTCTTCTAGCGAGTGATCTTTCTCTCTCTCTCTCTGCCTCTTCTGCTACTCCTACATTGACGCCATGGTTACCAGCTAATGTTGGCCTTTAAAGCGTTTCAACTTGACTATTATCGACCAGACAAACAGTAATTGTCGCATGTGCGACCATGCGGCGAACTTTTCAACTTTTTTCAACTTTTCAATCTGTGCAATTTGTGTTGCTTTATCGTTTTAACATTCGGTTTTTATTTGATTTCTCAACTTTTTTATGTATTTCATTTCTTTTTGCGTTGTTTGCTTTTTTTGCATTTTTATTATATTTGACTTTCTGGCATTAACCGAAAAACATGACTGGCGCTTCGCCCAAAATATTCTCGGACTTTTCAACTGTTGCCAACTTTGAGCAAAAGTTTAAAGTTGCGAGCCATGATATGGTTTTTTGTTTAAAGTATTTCATAATGTTGCTGGCAATGAGTTGCTACGACGCTGAGGTTGTCAATAAGTTATCAAGTCGTAGCTGCACACTTGAACGGCTGGCAAGCATTGAACTCGGTAAGTGGCTCTACTTTTCCAACACAACCACACACACACACACACACACACATTGAGAAAAGTTACTTTTCAAATAAAATTGAAAATTGCTCGCTTTAAGATGGACAACGCAAGTGGCCGGTCACTTGACACGCGACAGTGGTTCGAAGTGAACTTGAACTAAGTAAATTGCGTCAAGTTAGAACTTGATTGCGCTTTTCATTTGAATAAAATTTGTACTGAATTTGATGATTTTTATTAGTTATTTCTAGGAAATTGGAACACCATTCATACTTTACGATCTTCGTTTAATATAAACTTTCATGTGAATTGCGAGCCAAACGTGTTTTTACCTAACACCAGAAATTGCATTCAAAATATTTCAATTTGACCACTGAAACGAGCGTGAAACGCCACAAGGCAGTTTTAAGAATTAATTTGCCAAAAGTTGTAACGAGAAAAAAAACCAACAACAAAATGCTGAAAACTATTATGACAGCGACAAGCACAGCCATCGACATGGCAACGCTGATAATTGTGTGTGTCCGACGACATGTCAACGCCATATTGTACATCGAATTTTCGCAAAAATATGATGGCTGCAAAACAGAAATGGTTGTGAGTAGTGTCCGACCGAAACCACTTTTTTGGGCCGAAACCGAAACCGAAACCGAATATTCGGTTTTTTTTTAATATTCGGCCGTAACCGAAACCGAAACCGAAACTTTCTAGTTGCAATAAAAATCACCATATCAAGCACTTTTTTCAACAAACGAATTTTACATTAAGTAAATAAAGAACAAACAAACAAACATAGCATAAATAAATAAATACTTATTAATAAAAACAATTTATTAATTTTTTAAAAACTTAAACATGACAGAATTAGCCTTTCGTACCTTACTCGCTACTATTCAAAATTAAATAATTTAATATTATATGCTAAAAAAAAAGAAGTTGATTTACATTGCTGGCATCTAAATTACTCCTCCTTTCACTATATATCTGCTACACAATAAAATGTAAAAAATATTCTAGAAAGTTTCGGTTTCGGCTATTCGGCCATTTTTTGGCCGAAACTGAAACCGAAACCGAAACCACTTATTTGGGCCGAAACCGAAACCGAAACCGAATATTCGGTCGGACACTAGTTGTGAGGTAAAAAGGTGAAACAAAGATTTTATAAATAACCCAAAAGCTTTGAGGGAAAATTAAAAAAAATACACAAAAATAATGTGTAAAGTTGGGTGTTGGGAAAATATTCATTCTGCTGTCTCAATGCAGGCGTATTCGTTTCACTGGATTGTGCTCAACAATAAAATACACTACAATTCTTCAATGCAATTCAAAACCAGTAGTCATCTAATTTACAATTCTACACTCTAATTCACTAGTCCCTCCAATGCCGCCAAGCTTCCTCGCAATGGAGAGTTGGGCGTAATAGACACTACAATTTTAAATTTTGGCAAATTTCAAAACATACTACTGTGTCCAAAAAATAAGGTGACATTGTATTTATTTTGAAAATTCTTTATTTATTCTTTCAAATCAATTTCATCCCCTTCAAAGTAATCCCCTCCCGATGCAATGCACTTATGCCAACGGATTTTCCAATCATCGAAACACTGATTGTAGTCACTTTCCGGGATGGCCTTCAGTTCCGTCTTCGCTGCGGCTTGAATCTCCTCTATCGTATCAAAACGGTGTCCTCGGAGCGGTCTTTTGAGCTTGCTGAACAGCCAGAAGTCACACGGCGCCAGATCAGGTGAATACGGTGGTTGCGGAACGATATGGGTTAAGTTTTTGGCGAAATGATCACGAATTACGAGTGCAGTATGAGATGGTGCATTATCGTGGTGTAAAAACCAAGAATTGTCTTTCCACAATTCCGGCCTTTTTAGGCGGATAGCGTTACGCAAACGACGCATAACGTTCAAATAATATTCCTTGTTGACTGTTTGGCCCAGCGGAAGGAATTCGGATAATCGAAGAATTCAAATGTCACCTTATTTTTTGGACACAGAGTACATTAGATGACACCCAAGTTCCCCTTTGTTAAGGATTACCACATTTCTATTCTATCTACAGCCGAATGAGAACTGGGTGCTCCGCTCACAAGCGATTATATCCATATATATAAGTATGGGATTGGGACTATACAGATGCACGAAGCCAAGGCAACACAGATAGAACGAACGAGAAGGAGGAGAAAATAGTGAAGTGACTGGGACTGTTTTCAAACTACTTCTATCATATTCGTATGAGCCAAGGTTAGGTTAGGTTAGGTTGGAGTGGCAGTATTCTACCTGAAAAGCTCACTTAAGCACAAATTATGACTAATTGTGATACCACAGTGGATGGCGCGACTTCCCCTTACAGCGCTGAGAACCAAGAGAATTCCATTATGAACCTGGCTATATTCCTTATATTCAAAGGCGATAGCTCGGTTAGACTAATGAAGAAAGCTGAGCCGAGAAGCTTATATCTTCTTCTGACTACTGAGGCACATTGACACAACAGGTGGAGAACAGTCTCATCCTCCTTGCAGCCCCAGTCTTTCCGCATGCTTACCCATAAGACAGTGACCCGAGCAGCGAGACCGTTTTGCTTATTGAATGACGACTGCGGTTAAGCACCTGGTCGATCCGTTTCATATTGTAGGCTGGCCAAGTTAGTCGGGAGATATTGAACGAAGAAGAGAAAGAAAATCGACTTCGTCTTCTATGCACCTTATCCAGAAGAAGGAAGAATCACCTGGGCAACTTTTTCGACAGTCTAGAGAATCTATCTATTTTTCAAAATTAAGGTGACAAAAGCAACAAGTAAGCTATTTTTATGTTTCGATCCCGGGATCACATTTTATCAATCCCGGGATTTTTCGGGACTGAAAATGTCCAGGATACCGGGATTTCGGGATTTCGGAATCCCGGGATTGAAATCCCTACTACCTACCTACCTACTTCAAAATTCAATGCTTCAAAACTTTCTTTCTCTGTAAAAATATAATTTTTTTTTACAAAATTTACCAAAACTTCGGAAATTTAGAAATCAGAAATTGTTGAACAGCAAACACAAAATTTTTAATAACATTTCACATGCATTTAATTTCATTTGCTTTGTTCTGATATCTTAACAGTGTCACCTATGTAAATATTTCATTAATTTAATTTTAAAATAGCACATTGGCTTTCAAAATTTTTTTTATTTTCGAAATAATCAAAAATTTCAATGCAGAAAGTTCCGTGAGCGCAATAGCAATTTCCCTCGGGCGTACCGCCAGCCAGTCGGTCAGAAAAGCATAAAAAATATGCAGCATTTTTCTGTGTGAACACCACTTTGGTCACACACTGATGCGAACAGCCACAATAACCACAACAACAACAACAATAAGGCCAGTAGCTTAAATAATCAATACAATTTTTCCGATGTGTTCGCTCACCGTGCAACAGCCAACAGCCAGAAACCCTTTGGGGACTTGAACGTAGATGTGGCCCGCGTTTGATTAAAAACAAAACGACAACAACCAAAGACAAAAGCATAACAGCAGCACAACAACGACAACAAGAATAACAACAGCGCCAGTTGACTAATGTAAAAGTAATCATGTTTCGCATGCACGCGCGCGCTGTGCATAAAAGTGCGCTTCGCCGCCCCTCTCACCTCCCACCCCCTCCAAAACCGTTGCTGTTGTTGTGCATGAAAATTGAGGAGTGCTCCCCGTGCGTCACTCAACCGCAGCCATTTGCGTAAATTTGAATTTATTTTACGGTGTTTGCCAGCATTTTGTTGTTGTTGTGTTGCCAATGGCAGAGATTTTGCAAAAATGTTCCAATTAAATTATGCCAAAAGTTTTCAAAACGCGACCGGAGCAGTTAGCAAGCAGCGAGAACAAATCTAGTTGAGCCACAGCCTAAAAGTATGCAGGGAACAAAAGTTTCACACCCTCGAAAGCGCCAGTCGACACGTGTTTGTCTCGCTCGTTTGAATTGTCGATTTGTGCGCAAAGTTTGGCGCGGCCGCACGACCTCAGCTCGCTGCTTCGCACTCGAATGCAGGTCAAAGTGCACACTGGCTGCTTGACGGGCCAAACAACGCATAAAGGCCACTCGCCGCCAAAGCACCGAATGCAGCCGAGTGAAATCATAAAATTGTACGAGCGGCGAGTTCATGGGCGGCCAGTGCTGTAAATGGCGCGAGTGCAGCTCGTATCGCGCTAAACGACTATCTGCAGCGCCCAACCGACCGCCAGTTGGCGGCGGTGATTGTGAACACGCGATGCGGCCAGTCTGCGGGCGAGCGAGTGTGCGTGTGTGTGGGGTAACATGCCGCAACGACCGTGGCAACTTTGTAATCCTTTCGCTGCGCTCTCACTCGCACTCGACGCCGCAGCAGTGCAAATTTATAATTCGCGTTCAAATTGCTGTTGTGCTGGATGATAGTCGCTTGTATATTACATCCTTTCATACAGATGTGTGTGTGTGCGTGTGCACTTAAAACAGCATAATGGCATGTTATCATGTTACGTGCACAAATAAATATAAATACACAACCAAACAGACGACGCCAGCACGCACAACGACAATTTGCCGTGCGCCATTGTGCTGACAACGGTTGTTTCTCCCTCGTCTGTCTACCTGCGTTGCTTTGGTGTTGTTTTTTTTTGCTTCAGCCATGGACAAAAGCATAAACATTAAAGCGGTTGACAGCTGCCGGCCGCCGCGTAGAAAGACCGCCGCACAGACATGATGAAGGCACACATTTGCATCTGTGAAATGCCAAAGTGTCAACGCAGAGATTTTCAAATGGCCGCAAAGTGTTTGCATATGTGCGGACTGCCAGCAAAGGATGCAAAGGATGCGGTGAATGAATTTTTGTGTTCAAACAACACACAAACTTAACTCACCCAAAACCGCTTTAGTTTTAGATTATAATCTTGAATTTAATGTGTGTGTTGTGTTTTGTTGTTTTATGTGTACATAAGCTGACAAACTGTTGAATGCAAAAAATGGTGAGGAAATTTCCTGGAAATGATTTATTTCCGCATATGCGTCAGAAATATGTGGAATTTGAAATATTTGGTGCTTATTACACAATTGTCATTTAAATGGTTATGATTTTTGTTATGTCTTTGGGTTCTAAAATTAAATTAAATAGATAAACATTAAATTAACTGCGTACAATGTGTTTAGAAAACAGAAAACATCATGGAAAATTATAAACTACTAGCTGACCCGGCGAACTTCGTCCCGCACGACATGTTTTCTTATAATGAAATACGCGAGATAGCGAATCTATGGCGATGCAAATTGACGAAGAAAACCAACTAAAGGAAGAGAAGGGAGATATCGATTAACGCAATCGAGGCCCTCAATAAGCAATGTTGCTGCTAAGTTTTAGTAAAGAAATGGATTGCAACCAGATTTAAATTATATTGGCAGGGCCACGCCCCCTTATTCAATACCCGCAAAATGCCCTCTTTTGAAGGAGAAAATGGTAGGTTCGTCCTAAGTGTCATTGCTGAGCGACTTATAGTTCAGCGAAATATTTGGGTCACAACAAATGTGCCACGCCCCTTGTCCAATGTTTATAAAATCTTACCAGTAGAATAACTCATCTATGAGACGACGGAGTATTAAATTTCAGTGTTGTACGATTTGCAGTTTCGAAGATATTCTCTATTAAAAATTTTGCTTGTATGGGTAGTGCCACGCCCCCTTGTTCAATACCTTCATCATTCCCTCTGTCGAAATGGAAAATGGAAGGTTCGTACTTAATTTCATTGCTGTGCGATTTATAGTTCAGCGAAATATTTGGGTCACAAAAAATGTGCCACGCCCCTTGTCTAACGCCCATAAAATCTTACCAGTAGAATGACTCATCTATGGGTCGACGCTATACCAAATTTCAATGCTGTGCGCCTTACAATTTCAAAGATATTCCATTATTAAGATTTGGCTTGTATGGGTGGTGCCACGCCCCCTTGTCCAATACTCGCCCCATTCGCTCTGTCGAAGGACATGACTAAATAGTAAGTTCGTAGTGAATTTAATTGATGTGTGACTTATGGTTCCAAAGTTATTATCTGAAAATGTGCAAAATTCACGTTCAAATATCGCATGGATTTTCCGACTTTTCCAATAGATTTTCCGGAATTTTCTTTTTGCACGAACCTGAACTGACTTAATACGAATCGAACAAAACAAACCCCATGAAAATCGGCCGTTCCGTTTGAGCGTGATGCTATCACACACATACTGCCACTCTCTTTTATATATATATAGATGTACTACTCAATTAATTGAAAACCTGTAGAGTTCTACTACAAAAATACAGCAAAAGCCATAGTTGGATAAGGAAGAGTAAAATGCCCCCAAGCCAATTTCTATTGTTATATTTTTTAATATTAGTTATAAGTAACAATTTAACAGAGTTTTATTTTTTAATAGTTAATTTCCGATCTGGGAAAATTGATTTAATAAATTAACCCTAATTCCCAGAATTTTAAAAGTAACGTAAACCCAGAAGTGAGACTGTCAGGCTTATGTGAGCTAAATTACTGAAAACATTTGTTTAAAAAGTTTTTGTACTTCAGTCTAACAGTCTAAAATGTTAAATTTATATATGCAATATAATTCTAACATTCCATTAGAGGATTACATAAAAGAATGGAATCGAAAATCTTTTGGATTTATCACCATTTGAAATCTTTAGTGAGACTGTGAGGCTCACTTCTGGGAATTAGGGTTAAAAAAAACCACTTCACAATGATATTTTTTATAGACAAATTTTAAACAAATTTTAATCTCAGAATTTAACGATTGCGATGTAATTTTAAAGTCAAAACTTCAACTAAGAAAACCCCCAAAAATCTGTGCAAAAAATTAATTAGTGTGGGTGGAAACAACGACGGAAGTTTTTCGCAAAAAAATTTAATAACTTTTTTCTGTTTTTTAGTCTATTGTGTAAAAAAATCCTACAAAAATATGATATAAGTAAATATATAAGTTGAAAAAAATTTAAAAGTATATTAAGAATTGATTGGGGCACAATAGATTATCTCTGGTCTCAGTGCAATATCCCTTTTTGAAATCAATCAAGAATCGATTGATTGATTGTCGCATTTAATGATTCCTCAAAATTTGCAAAACTCGACTTCACTTTTAATAAAAATAAAATATTAAAAAAAAATTCAAAACCTACAAATTGACAAAACTTACAAAAGTGTGTGAAATATGTTCCTGGATTTTTGTGTATTTTAAGAAGCATTCTTTCTTTGTCGAATAATGCAAAAACATCCTCCGATATCTTCCGATCTCAGAAAATAACTTAATTTAAAATGCCTAAACACATATTTTTCGACAAAAAAAGAAACAAATATATACTTTATTCCTCCCTAAAACTGTGCAAAGTGAAAAATGAAAAAAAAAATTGCATTGCAATTAAAAGTTAAACATTTTTGTTTGGAAAACTAAAGCATCCTAAATCTATTTCTGTTACTTTTTGCAATTGTCAATATTTACATAACTAATGGAATATAAAATCTGAAAAATCTAGCAAACATATTTGTTGCTATAGCTAATCAAAATTGACGAAAATTGCAAGTTTAAGTTTCAGGTATAGCCAAGCTAAATGAGTTTAAGAAAAACATAATAGATATTTCGATTCAGAAGACGAAGAATAACTAGCACAACAATTTTTACTAAGAACAGACCATTCCTTTTAATTTTGTCCCGTCGTTGTATGGAGTCGAATCACTGTGATCTTGTTCGATTAAGATGAGATTGGATGCATTAACAAAAAAGTCAGTGGAACTCAAAGATGAATATATCCCCAAAAAATGTTTCCAAATTTTCAAATTTTTTCAAAAAGTATTTACAAATTTTTTTTAACCAGTTAGAATTTTAGTACAATCACAAAATTTTGTCTGTATATTCTTTTCTGTAAAATTTTTCTATTTTTTCTATTCTATTTTTTCTATAAAATTTTGTCCTATATAGTGTTTTATAATATATATACTTCCGATTACTTTTTTCTTCATGTGTCATATTTAAAACATATCAAATGAAATTTTTAAATAAAAATTTTTTTTTTAATTTCTAGGTTATGGTTGCCTTACATTCAGCATGACTTTTCATGACTTTATTACATACTTTTTACCAATAGGTGTTTTTTCAGATTTATTATTCACTTGTGTGATACCTAGAAAAAATTAAATGTATCTTTTAAATAAAAATTAAATTCAGTTTTTTATAAAAAATTAAATGTAGCTTTTAATTTTTTTACGGTTATGTTTCTGATATAGTGAATAAAAAAATTTGGAAAAAATATATATGTTGTTAAAAACCATATTGCAAAATCACAGAACAATTTTGGCGACTGTACCGTCGAACAGAACCTAAAAAATATGAAAATATACAATTCATTTTTCTTTAATATCAGACAGGTGAAAAAAATTTGGAAAAAAATAAATATTGCTAAAACCAATGTCAAAAAGTTATGGAAAAGTTTGGTCACTGTACTGCAAATATAACCTAAGAAAATGACAATTCATATCTTATTTTTTGAAGGTGTCATTTTCTGGGCTTTCCATTAAGAAAGCAATCAGATCGACCCATTTTTGGAAAAGATGAAGAGTTCTACTAGCTACAAAAAAGGTGCAAAGCGAGCAGTCAATCACCTTTTCGAGCGTTTAATATGGCCAGCAAACTTTGACAGACATGGCAAAAATAAATTCTCGGCTATAAAATACTGTAGTCATTAACTTAAAATAATTGCACAGCCGCACGCAGCCACACTCCGACGCGTATGTCAAAAGTTATTCTTCTTGCAAGTAGGCCGCGTTTAAAGATTTGGCGGCACAAATATACAATTCCAACTTGAAAAGAAAAAAATGTTTACACATAAAAATGAAACCATAGCAAAGCAAAGCAAAGCCGACATAGATTTTGACAGAGAAGACGCAGCGCTACGAGTAGTTTTAGTCTGTGCGCGGCGCGACAAGTCTGCCAGACGAAAATGACAACGCGCCATAACTTGGGCGCCATTTATCACTGTCAATGGATGTCGGCTGTGGGCCAAAATACGTCCAAGGCGAGAGTTGTTGGGCTGCAGAAAAAATTGCCGAGTCTGAAGAAATTATGAAGACAGCACGCAAAAAACGTGTAAATTGGCGGCGCACAGCCACAACGTACACGACACCAGTTTCATGTAGTTAAGTGCGTTAAGCTGAACGACCGTGAAATTCCGATGCAATCCTAGTGGAAAATTATGTATGAACACTTATGTATGCCACACGAGGAGATATCAGACGAAGCGGGGAAGAGTTTAGTTGTGGCAAAGATAGACAGACAGAAGAGGCTACGAAGAGCCACGAACTTGTGGCTTTGATGTGCAGCTTTACGTGCACACTAACAAGGATTTGTATAATTCATGTGTATAGGAGAGAGACTGCATCTTTGTGCAGGTAAAAGGTTAAACGTGTAGTTCCTTGTATAGTGTTGAAAAATATTTTTAATAGGAAATATAAATTTTTAAAGAGATTGTTTTAAATTGTTGAGTGAAAAATTTGTTTACTTTCAGTAAAAAGTCAACCACATGGAATGAGAGTTTGATAAGTTAGGTTAAATTAAGGTTAGGCGGGAAGTTCCACGACAGTTGGGAAGTTGATAGTTTGGTAGATTCTATGGATTTGAAGAGAGCTGAAAGAAGAAAATGCACTCCAGATTTATTTGAAAGAGAGCTGAGAAAAGAAGAATGATTACAGCTTTACTTGAAAGAGAGCTGAGAAAAGAAGAAGCACACAAGCTTTACTTGAGGCAGAGCTGAGAAAAGAAGAAGCATTCAAGCTTTAACTGAGAGAGAGCTGAACAAAAGAAGGATTCAATCTGAGGATTTAAAGCTGAGAAAAGAAGAAGTACTATCTAGAAGAATGAAACGGATTCAATAAGTGAACGGACTTAAGTTCGATTGTTTGCGATGTCACAATGGGCCTTTATGGCCTAAGTTGGCTTCGCCTTGGGACAACCACTCCCACCTGCCTAAAGCAATGTTCTGCATTTTAATGTTTGAATAGGGACTGAGACTGCCATCGACTACATGAAAACGATTGCTGCGAATGCAAAATGTGAATCTTAACTGGAATGAAGCGAAGCGCTTGACGCAGGACAAATCTCAAAGGGGACCAAATTTACGTGGTCCTCTGTTTCTCCTTTGAAAATATAGCATATTTATTTAAATAATGTTCGAATAATAATTGTGTAATAATTTTGATTTTTTATGATTTTTTTGGTAAGCGCCAATATTTTCAGTTAAAAAATATTAAATTTCTGCATAAAAATGAAAATTCTTTGAAAATAAAATAAAATTAAAAACAAAGTGAGAAATAAAATTAAAAATCGAAATTGCGTAAATTTGTAGATTTAATTCAAGAATTAAAAAACTGCTGAAACCCAATGGAAACAAATTGCTAAAACATGAAATTTCGTATAATTCATATTCGATGAATATTTGGTAGAACATCTTTTGCGATTATTTGTTTGATATAAAATTCAATGTAAATTGCGCGTCAGTTTGAATTAATATTGTTGCTAGTAAAACGTTAAAAGTGCAATGATGTCAAGTAAAAATTGCAATTAAAATGGATATAAATTTGAAATGGACAACAAAATAAATAAAATAAATGATTTTCAATAATATTCAATTTGATTGAAATTAAAGGCAAGTAAAATAAATAAAAGAAAGTCGGATAGTGATTTAATTGGCAAATAATAAAGATTTTTTTAACGAAATGCAGCCAATTTATCTTTTCCTAAGAGACTCTTTATATAAAAAAACATAAAGTATTAAACAATTTTAAATAACTATTAAAAAATTTAAATAAAAGTGTTTTCCTTATTCAAAGGACATTTCTGTGTGTGATTTTGGAATTAAATGCTCTTGGTAAGTAGGTATTTTTATTTTCTATTTTCATTATTTTGTCTGCATTGTAACTAAATATTGGATTAGAGAAAAAGTAAATATTTGTTGTTTTTCTGTGTAATAGAAATTGTCTTCCTTGAAATAGTTAACTGCTCTGAAAACTCTTTTGTTTGCTTCATAGGAGACAAATTAGCTGATTATTTGTGAACATTTTGTAGAGATTGGTGTGTCGTATTAAAGGTTTTTTCAAAGCAAAGATGGATGGAATTTCAGAAAAAGTAAGTTTCTTAATACGTATTTTAAATTTTACTACGACAAAGAAAATAATGACAGGCGTTTAAAAACATTTGTTTATTATAAAGTAACTTTATTCCAAACCAACTGCCAGCGAATGCTTCGCTTGCTTTTGTTCTGAATATTTTGAAGTGAAAGATGCTTTTCGCTCTGGTCGACCTAGCGACGAAATTATGGATAAGGTTCAAGAAGATCGTAATGTGAGCAGTCGCCACATCGCCAAGGAAATGAAGATCGACCACAAAAGACCTTCAAACCATTTGCATACAGTTGGTTTCAAAAAGAAGAAAAAAAGGAGAGGCCGGAATTGATGGACAGGAAATGTGTTGTGTTTCATTATGACAACGTTAGGCCACACACATCTTTGTTGAAAAAACTTTGAGACAAAAACTAAGAGACTTTTGATGCATATACCGTCAAAATATCATTTCCTCCAACACTTTCTGGCTGGAAAAACATTGGACCCACACATTTTTGTTGATTCTGCAGAAACCAAAAGACTAACATCGTATCGTCGTGGCATTAAACCGTAAGATTATCATTAGTTTCGATCTCTTCTTTTCTTTATTTTTGGAAAAAATAGGCTTCAAAAGAGGACTGCCTGACGCATTTCAAAGATAAAATCCCAGAATTCTATAATAAAGAAATAATGGTTCTAGACGAAAAATGATAGAAGGTGGTGGAAAAGATGGAGTTCCTGGTTGACCTACCCAACCTATCAATCATCAACGTAAACTGTATCAAACGTTTCAAAGAGAGCCTCAAAATCTTCCCTTTTTGCTCGGGGTAAGTAGGTGGGTAAGTACTTAGGATCTTTTCCTACTTCTATAGTAACACAACAGGCCACTACTAACATTGACCTACGTGAGCCATTTTGTGATTAATAACAGGTTTTTGTATAAACAAAATGTATATTTTTACTATAAAAAAAACCCAACCCAATATTATTTTACTTAATCGTATCAACGGTCCCCTCTCTCTCACCTACATTCGAATAACTCTCTCTTCATGTGCGCCCATGTGTGTTCGTGTGTGCACGAGGGCGCCTTTTAAATCGATGTCTGCATGAGCAGCGCCACAAGCCGCCGCCAGCCGGTCCACAGGCGTTGCGACGTTGGCGCTGGAGCCGGTTTCGAGTGCTTAGCCGCACACACATACACACACACACACACACACTGCAGTTGCTTCATTCACTTGCGAGTCGCGCACTTTAGCTGCCATCCCTCAGCGACCGCCAGTGCGTCCATTAAACGCGGCTGGTGCTAAAAATAGCTCAACACGCTTTCCAAATTTATTTTCTTGCCTTTGGGTGGCTTTGTTTTTGTGCTGGAAATTTTCATTTTTTTTCCGATGTAGGTACAGTTTTTTCTTTTGCATTTCTTTGCATTGTTTTTTGTGGTTTCACACGATTGTGTTTTGTTTTTTTTTGTAACGGCTGTTTGTGTAGATATTTGTGTGTGTGTGTTTTTTTTCTGCTCTTTTTTCCAGTAGGGAAAGCATCGAAAGCTGTGTGTGTTGTTGTTATGGTTGTTTTTATTTGGTGTTAGAAACGTGCAAATTTGTTGATCAATGCCGCAATAATTTAGTGGTTTCGCACCGCGTGCGCCAACTTAATCGCGTGGCTGCGTCCTTTCACGGCAGTGGGTCACGTCCTCGGCTAATTTTATAAGGTTCAACATTTCTTCGGTGTTTGTGTGAGTGCGAGTGTGTTTGATTGCATACGAAATGTTGCGATGGCGTTGAATGTGGAATGGCACTGTGACTGTTGCTGCTTGCTGGGACTACGTATTGTTGTTGTTGTTGTTGTTATTGTGGGGTGTTGCATGGCATATTGATTGTGTTAGCAGTTGTTGTTGTAGTTGTTGCTGTGGCTTTGCAGTTAGTGCAATTTGGCCAGCTGTAAGAATTTATTGCGCGCACTCACTCGACGCGTTGCAGTCGACAGCGTCGCGGCCGACGCAGTGCAACTTTTGTGCCACTTTTGTTGCACTTTGCCTTCTCATTGCCTCGTGTGGCGCTGTTATTGCGCGTAAATTACCGCTTCAGAGTGCGGCTGGCGTTTAGCGAGCAATTCGAATTGAAATTTGCATTTGTGCTGATTTGATCAGAGCGCGGCTGTTGCTTGCCTGCTTCTCGTACACAAACACACACATGCACACACAAACACATTACAACCGCTGTACTTACTGGTGCTGAAGCCATTGTTATTCTTGTTGTTGTTGTTCATGTCTGGCTGCCTTTGTGGTGCTTTAGTTGCGTTGGCAATTGAAATTGCAATTTGCAATTTTTGCGTGCTTGAATGCATTTAAAAAGTTGCACTTTTCTTGCTTGCTATAGCTGTTGTTGTTGTAATTGCTGCGCACCGCACAGCGCATTTCATGGCGCACACAACCATTGCAGCCATTTCCGTTTACTTGCGGTCGCGCGCAAAGTTTTATGCGCCAATAAAAATTAACGAAAACAAAAAAGCAAAAACACTTTGCAAGGTTCTTAATGCGTTTTCATGTTGTCGTTCGGTGGGGTAAGAGGCATATTAAATTTATAATAAAATACTTTCGAGCGCGGAAAATACGAGTGTTTTGGACAACGCATTTGTTGGTGTGACTCTGTGGCAGTTGTGACCATTAATTGGCTCCATGGGCCAATGCACCAGGCGCGCAATTAGCGTTTTAAGGCGATTAAGAGGCAAAATTTAATATTTTATTTTGGCATTTGGAAAGCTGTTTGTGTAAAGTTACACAGTATGAAGGATATCAAATGAAAATATAATGTTAAAGAAAATTGTTTATAGCTATGCAAAATACTGCCACAGAAACTAGCAACAAGTGTGTTAAAAAAGTTAAAAGTATTAAAAGTAAAGTTAGAAAAGTATTAAAAGTTTCTTGAAAATCCTCTTTTGGAATGAATTTTGCCTATGAGAACCGAAAGTCAAATTAAACGAGAAACATTTTCATAACTTTGTGGAACATTTGAATAGATTATATCTCTCTTTTATGGTCCTTGTTGATCCTAATTCTTAAGTTCGTTAACCTAAGAGGATACCTTAGAATCAGTAGCGCACAAAGGATTACATTTTAGGGGGGTTTTCTACAGCTTTTGAGCCCAATTCCATTCGAAATAATATTTTTGTATTTGGGGGGCGGGGGTTTGGACCCCAACAATTCTTACAATACTGCTTATAATACTAAATCAAATAGAGAACACTTTCTATAAAACAATACAGAGAGAACCACAGCTCAGTCATGAGAAGTATGCTTTGGAATTTTTTACTATGGGGAAATGGGTTAATCGCCCCAAAATGGTACAACGATGGCCCCAAAACATCAACCCGGAGTAGGAGTGGGTATAGTGGAACCGAGAGTCAACACAATTCTTTCGCTAAGCAACAATACATCAATATTTCAAGCTGATAGCAGTTCTTGATACTCTCGAACAGCCTTTCAGTACTAAAAGCAAAACTTTCTCATCCCTATTGGACTGACACAAGGAACTCAATAACCTGAGTACTACTCAAAGATCGTAAGCGAATCTAAGGCAAAGCTGAGAAGTGTCGCAAGACACAATCAGCTGACTCTTATATGGGTTCCAGGACATTCTGATGTTCTTGGTAACGAAGTAGACAATAAACTGGCCAATCTGAGATCAGATGGCAAGCCAATGGGACCAGAGCCAGTAATGGGCAGAGGTCCGACAATGAATCAAGAACCATGCGAGCAGTGTTCATATGAGGAAATAGACCGGAATGGAATACTGCAAAATGGCAAATTGCTTTGTGAAAACATCGAATAAGGAGAGAGTCTTCTTCGACTGGAGGGAAGAAAGTCCGAGAGACTCATGATCAGAGCGATCACAGGTCACACAATACATGTGGCCAACATTTGGCTAACATACGAATCATCGATAACCGAACATGCAAATCCTGTCTCGAAGACGTGGTGTGTCCACAGAAAATTACATCTGCTATTGTCCAGCGATCTCGAGAAGTAGATGGCACATATTGGGCAACGATGTAGCTCTCTCGACCTCCTCAGGTTCCTCAAAGAAACCTGGAAGTTCGGGGAGAGTAAGGACCCTTAATCCCTTCCACAACTCTACTCCACTATCCTTTCTCTTCTCCTACCCTCCACCCTCTCCTCCAGGACGTTTTCCGACCATTCTTCCCTCTTCCGGCTTATGACAGTAAACTTGCAAATTACAATAAACTTGCATAGTGCAATGGTTCGAATGGACTGAGTGCTCTAGAAGGCTTGTGGTCTTCCCTCCCATCCTCACATCGTCATCAACCTGAGTACTCAGTATCGGTGACAAGCAAACAAAAACAAAATTCACACATACATTTTTCAACATTGCATTTTCTGTCTCTTTCATATTTTCACTCATTGGGGCCTACGGCTCGTTCAACCATACACAGGCGACCATTTGACGCATTAACGGTTTCAGTGGCGACTTAATCAGGCGCATTAATAATTTACCAAATAAATCGCTTAAATCGAATACATTTCGGCAATTTGCATAACTTGATCTCCGGTTCAATGTTGACTGTGTTCGTGTGTGTGTGTGTGTGTGCGGCACTGCGGCCAAAGTGCAGTAAATAAAAACAAAACACAGCACAAAATGTAAGCCCGAGCACAAAAACACACACACACACACAGAGTTTCCGCATCACTAGCAGACAGACAGACACACAAACATTCAACTACGCACTGACGGTTGCACTCACCTCAATCGCGGCAATTCGCAGTAGACCCAGTCCGTTACCTCGTCCAGTCTGACCTCTCTGTGTGTGGTGGCTAAATCGGATTTATTGCCGGCGATTACAATCGGTATATCCTGTTGGGAGTAAAAAAAGCAACAACAAACATCACGAGTCTATCCAACCAATATGCGGTGCCTAAACACATAAACACACAAATATGCTGCATACATACAAACACATGCAGGTATTGTATATGTATGTGTGTGTATAAATATAAAAAAAAAAAACGAAAATCGCCATTACATAAATAAATTCATTTGGTTTAGTCATTGGCAAACTTATTAGCTTCAATGCTGCGCCCAATAAATTGTTTATCAATCGCACACACACACACACACACACACACACACACACACATAGATAAATAAATGCGTCAGCACCTTGACTACCGCAAATATTTAAGCGAGTTTGCGGCGAGCATAGTTTGTGCTATTGACACTTTTGCATTGAATATTTAATGGCTTTTCACCGCATTTAAATGGCGTTCAGCAGCGCGAAACGTGCCGCATGCAGTTGGCAATTGGAAATTGAATCGCCGCGTTCGTTGGTAGAAAACTTTGAAAATTGATTACGCAAAAATTTTAATTGCTTTTTGTTCGAAGCAAAATTCTGTTTGCAATGTGTTATTTTTGGTTGGTTTATTTATAAATTTTATATAACTTTGTGGCCATCGGAGCGTATGAGTTATGCTTGAATTCAATTATGCTGCGGTGCGGTGAAAACATACGAAATATTGAAAAAAATAATAATTAATTCGAAATCGCCAAAGCTACAAATATGAAATTTTAACTGTTTGTTCATTTTTGAAAATAAATCTCCGTTCAATTATGCTGCGGTGCGGTGAAAACATACGAAATATTTAAAAAAATAATAATTAATTCGAAATCGCTAAAGCTACAAATATGAAATTTTAACTGTTGGTTCATTTTTGAAAATAAATCTCCGTTGAGAAAAGATTTTTTTTTAATTTGGCGTCTAAAGGGGTAAAACATGTTAAGTTGTTAAAATTTATTCAATTCTCAACCTATATTGTAAAACAAACATGATTTATTGGGCCTATTGATTTAAAAATTAGTGAACAAATTATTCAAAACATATTTTTCAGTTTCTTGATAATCAAATCAATGTTGACATGGTCAACAATGGGTTAAGGTTTGAAAAAACATGAACTAATAGGCCTATTGGAATTAAAATTGATGAAAACAGTTGAACAAAAAAATAGTTACACACATTTTTCACTTTTTTGAAAATCAAAATCAAAATTGGTCATCAATGGGTTGAAATTTTACATGAAAAAACATGATTTAAAGAGCTTTTTGACTTCAAACTTAGTATAAATTCTACACTTTTTTCAATTTTTTTAAATCAAAATGTTACAAGGTCAATAAAGGGTTAAAAGGCTGTCTAGAGAACGGTGAAAAAACGTGAATTAATGGGCCTATTGATTTCAAACTTAGTGAAAGTTCTCCAAATGAGAAATAATTCGAGATGTTTTTTTTAGTTTTTTTGAAAATCAAAATGTCAACAATGGGTTAAGAGTTTGTATGGAAAATCTGTGGAAAACATGAACTAATGAACTTAAAATATGTTTAAAGTAGTCCAAATAAAACATAATGATTTTTTTTTAGTTTTTTGGAAACTATTTCACGCGCAAAATATAATTTCACGCGGTCGATAAAGGGTTAAGAGTTGCATGGAGAAACATGATTTAATGGATCTATTGTCTTTAAATATAATGAAAGCACTTCAAATGGGAAATAATTCGATACGTGTTTTTCACTTTTCTGAAACTTCAAATTTAACTGGGTCAACAATGGGTTAAGAGTTTGTATGGAAAATCTGTGAAAAAACATGAACTAATCAACTTCAAATATGGTGAAAGTAGTCCAAATAAAACATCATAATTTTTTTTTTTAGTTTTTTGGAAAATAAAAATGTAACGCGGTCAATGAAGGGTTAAGAGTTGCATGGAAAAACATGATTTAATAGATCTATTGACTTTAAATATAATGAAAGCCCTTCAAATGGGAAATAATTCGATACAAGTTTTTCACTTTTCTGAAACTTAAAATTTAACTGGGTCAAAAATGGGTTAAGAGTTTTTATAGAGAAACTGTGACAAAACATGAACTAATGAACTTCAAATATGGTGAAAATAGTCCAAATAAAACATCATAATTTTTTTTTTTTAGTTTTTTGAAAAATAAAAATGTAACGCGGTCAATAAAGCGTTAAGAGTTGCATGGAGAAACATGTTTTAATGGATCTATTGACTTTAAATATAATGAAAGCACTTCAAATGGGAAATAATTCGATATGTGTTTTTCACTTTTGTGAAACTTCAAATTTAACTGGGTCAACAATGGGTTGAGAATTTGTATGGAAAATATGTGACAAAACATGAACTAACGGTGATAGCACTTCAAATCAGAAATAATTGGATACGTGTTTTTGAATTTCTTTTGACAATCAAAATCTGCGGGGTCGAAATGGGTTAACAATTTGTATGGGAAATGATGAGAAATAATTCGATATTTCTGAGACATAATTCCAATAAATTTATCTCTTTTCTGTAAATAAGATTCTGACAGAGTCCACAATGGGTTAAGAGTTTGTATGGGAAAAAAATGTATTGGACCTTTTGAATTAAATCTAATAATATGTTAACACGGACGAACAAAAAAAAAAGAAACACAAAAACCCGGACTGCTGAAACAAAATACAGAATGAAGGAGAAAACATTGAACGAAAAGCGTATAATGGAGGGACGGACAGGACAGACGAACGAAAACTACGAACATTTGTGCTTTAATTACTAAAATATCAATAAATATATGAAACACTAAGATTGAAAGACCACAAAACATGCGTAACGTTTATCTGCAAAATATTAATAAAATAATAATTAAAGCACAAAAAATTCAAGAACACATTTAAATTTTTTGAATTTTAAAAATAACGTTTTTCATAATGCAAAAAGCTGCACATTTTAACAAAATTATTGGAATAAATAATTAAATAATTGAAATAAAAAATCATCAATAAAATATCAATTCTTTTTTAAATAATATAAAATTAAATGTAATTTAATAGAAATAACTCTTCACTCACCTGAAAGTCGGCGCGCTGTTCGCGTATCTCTTCGAAGCACTGCTTGACACACTCAAAACTCTGACCCGACGTGGTGGCGTAGACGAGCATAAATGCGTGCGCGGTGGCGATAGACAGACGTCGCATGGCTGGAAATTGCATGTCGCCGGATGTGTCAAGTATATCCACCTGCCAGCAGTCGACGTGATGAACCAATAATACGACAGCAAAGCGTGCGGAAAAGGATGCAAAAAGAATTGGACAAGATATGAGTAAGTGTGAAAGAAATAAAAGAATATTAAAGGTAAGAGCAGAGCAGATAAAAAACAGACAAATTACAACAAGAAATTTGCATTTACAGAGGCGCACATTGAGCCGGTAATGATGTCCAATTGATGCGACAACAGTTATATGGTCACTCTTTTTTTTTTTTAAATTATGAAATATTTTTTAATATGACTCGGCCATTTGTTGGCACATAAAAACTGCAATAAATCAATCTTTGATTGCAGCATGGGACCCAAATGACTGACTGATCAGTGACTATTGTAGCAATAAAAACGTAAAGGACTGCAAGCAAAAATATATGAAAAGAACTCTGCACACTTTACTTGTATACTACACATATGCATGTATGTACATATGTGAACCATTAGGTGCGTGTATGTACATAAAAGCCTTTGTTGACCATTGGCGGCACTGGTAGCAATGGCTGCCAACTCAATTTATTGCACGTATTCACAGTTTATGGATGAGTATAATAAATTAATTAATTGACTTATTGTCAACAACAAAAACAACAAATTGAGTTGTAAAGAATTCTGCGTGGTATTTAATGCAATCAAAACGAAAAGGCACTAAAGAAAATATTATATATGAAAATAAAATGAAACTATTGAGAAAATTCATAACTGCGTTTACTTTAATTGTGATTGAGGCAATTTTATATTTTATGAAACCAATTTTTCATTAAACTAAAATGCATTTCTCTGAATTGAAATTGTTGTTAAATTTCTTTATGCTTTTACGTGAAAAATTTGAATTAATAAAGCCACACAATTAATGTTACTCATACGTCCCGTTGTGCTCATTTTCAGTGTCACTCTGTGCGATAAACACACAAAATGTGGCGTTTTGTAATTTGACTTTGCTCAAATTTTTTTTTTTTTTAATGACAAAAGGAGCCAAGTCCCGGGAACTGGAAGCTGGGCATTGAAAAAAATGAAGCCGCAGATGTTGTTGCTAGCAGATGATGGTGACTAGTGACAAGCTGAGCAATATAAATAAATAGAACCATTAACATTAGCCTTTCGACAGCGCTTTTGGAATTTATAAAGTCTGAAATGCCTGAAATGTTGAAAATAGTTGTGGGTAGATAAAATAATACAAAATTCAAATGCACTTGTGACATTTAACTGCCCAAATGCAAAATGTACAACAGCTGTGTGTTTGACATATTACATCATAACTGCTTGAAGTGTTTGCATTAATATTCTCATAAGAAATTCCATTTCATGACAAAACCATAAATACCCTAAAAATATTTACAGTACATATTTATAGAGCATTTAATTTAAACTTTACACTTTTCATTTGTCACTCTAACACCTGACATCAGCACACTTTCCAATTTCAATGTTGAAATTTATCCCATTAAGCATTTTTGCAAATTTTTCCAAACAGTGCAAAAGTTTAAGCTTCAAGCATTGCAATTCTAGATTCTACACAATCAATTATTTGCAACATAATTTTCCAGTTAAAAGTGCAATTAAAGTTGTTGCAATGTCAACGCAAAATGCACTCAAGTTTTTTTAATTTGATATTAATTAAAATCGACAAAGGTAATTGTAGACAGTTGCAAGCAGCAGCAACAATTGCAACCATTGCAACGGCGACAAAGTAAAGCAGATTAAATTTAAATTACTGACTCGCTCGCCTATTTAACTATGACCGCTGTCACATTGCACTGTAATTGCAATGCTCGAGTGGCCTTTTCGCCGCAATGTCGTGTCACTTGAACGGCCGACGTGGCTTTTTGCAAAGTATATCAATTGTGTGCGCATAGTTTTGCAATTAATTGCTTTATGAAAAACTTTCAAGTGCTTTGAACTTGTGGGGTGTGTGTGTGGACAGCGGGGCGTATGAGTGATGGCGTTTGTGGTTTGCATATAACATTTAAATGTATTAATTAATACGAAATAGTTAAATGAAACTAAAGATGTGTGAGTGTGTGTGTAATATGTGCTATGTGTGTGGGTGATTTTAAATTGTTGATCTGAAATTCATAAATCTATGGATTCATTTTTTATTAAACAATTTTAACACACTTTCTGTTTGCTTCTCATCTTCAGGCATTGTTGGAACAATTGATTTAAATGTGAAATGCAAACAATTTTATACAAATTGGTTTGCATTCAAACTAGTCACAATTGGACCAGGAACTCGGAGCAATTGATTTAAATGTGAAATGCAAACAATTTTACACAAATTGTTTTGCATTCTAACTAGTCAATTAAAACGATTTTCGTTGCAATAGTTAAATGCTGAAAAACCTACGAGACCACATAAAATTTCATGAATTAAGTGAAATGAATAAAATCGAATACAGAAAATATGGATTAATTATTCTTGATGGATTCACATGGTTCATGGGTTTTATGGGTTTGTAATTTAAATTTGCAAAAATGTTTGCAAAGTGTAATTAAAACTATAAATTCATATTTTATACGAATGAGCATTGATGATAGCTCAAACAATTTTTTTTAAATATTTTATAAGCCCTGATAAAGAAATAAATAAATTTTTGAAATAAATTTTTAATACCTAAATTGATCAAATATATATTTTATAAAAATATTTCAAGTAAGGGAGAGGGCTGGGTTGTGAACCGGGTTTTGTTTTTTGGCTCTAACTTTTCACAGAATAAAGATATTGAAAAATCGAAGATACCGTTGAAAAGATGAACATAAAACGCAACTTTGTTTTGAAGACAGATAACCGTTTTAATTAAAATTTAACTCTCTACGTCCAATTTTCTAAGGACGTGATTTTTCGCTTTTCCAAAAAAGTAGTTGGGTTGTGAACCATCTGGCAAATCCCACTTAAAGACGGAAAATACGAAGAAATCACCCATAATTTTTAAATAAGTTGAGAATTTTTTTAATCAGGAGGCCTCAAGAAGTGAAAAAAAGTTATAATGACGCCACTTAGGCCAAAAAATCGCAATGAATGCAAGTGCTCAATTTTTTGAATTTTCATCCTAATCGGTATCGCAATGTTTGCATGTGAAATACGAACGCGTTCTCACATTGGGCACTTCAAGTGAACTCACCGCAAATCGAGTAAAATTACATAAAATTACTTTAATTTAATCAATCCGGCGATATTTGACCGTGCTAGTACAAATGTACTACGAAAAACAGGTGGTTCATAACCCAGCCCCCACAGTGGTTCACAGCCCAACCACGATGCCATTTTGGAAACTTAAAAATAACGACACTTCCAATCATATTTCAACATAAACAAATATTGGATCGTAAAATAGAATCAAAACCCTAATTAAATATGTATTACACTTACATTTTTGGAATAAATTCAGTCACTTGGATAGCACTTTAAAAAAAAGCAAACAAGTTTTCGCAATCGATTTTCAAACACGATGTCTGTAGCTGCCACAAGCAATACGTGTTGACACTTCGGTGTAACCACAAAAACAGAGTCATATCGAAAGACAAACTTGGCAGTTGAAAGATTGGCGATATGTCAATTAGGGAAAGAAAAAACAGTAATGGTTCACAACCCAGCCTGGTTCACAACCCAGCCCTTTCCCTTACATATGCAAGAAATTTGCTCTGATAAACTCATATTTTTTTTCGTTCAGCAAATCATTTGTCGTAATCATAAATTGCACGTAGCTCAAAATTTTCGCAATGATAAAATACATTCAAGGAATGGAAACTGCTTCCAGAATCACTTGCACGAAGTTTTCCAATTTTCCTTTCACACTTGGAGTCTAAGCTAGGAATCGAACCTAGAGCCTCTGGTAAGAGAAACCAGCGCACTACCTATTTAACTATCGAAGCCGGCTCGTAAGAAAGTACACAATTTTTCTAGAACTCAGAAGATTCCCCATCAATTTTCTATTACCCGTTAATCCATCTGTCAGTCTGGAACCAATCTGATAATGGCTCACATGTAAACACTGATTGTTGGTCTTCACCACAAAAAAAAGGCACGTTCTATAAACATACACAAAACCTTCATCTCCCATTATAGCCAATAAAAAATTGCACATCTGTTGTAGCTTCCATAACTTTGGCGCTTTCTTACGACGCCAATTTCATATTCAATTATCCATTCAGCTATTGAAATTCATTTTAGAAAGCCATTAACATGAATTCTGCTATGCGAAAGCTTTTTGTAAAGCAAAATGCTTTAAAATATAAAGCAGAATTATTAGGTCATGTAAAATGAATGCATCAAATCGCTGGCTCCATTAGCATTTTATGGCACATGTTTTAAAATTGTGCGCATACATGTTTAAATTATAAAATGCTGATGCAGACATTAAGAATCAAACAAACACACAAACACACACACATATCACCATGCGAGAGCATTGAGAATATTAAAAGTGCACAGTGGCTGCAAGTCGTCTTAACACATCAGTTGACAGTTGTGGTTTTTGAAGATTCAGTTTAGAAAAATAGTAAAATATCTTGACGAAACAATTTCAATTCTAATGAAATAGTTTCATTCCCCTTTTTGAGTTTAAATTTTAAATTTAAAACGCGTTTTAAGGTAAATTCAACTAAGGTCAGGTAAGACAAGACAAGACAAGGCAAGGACGAGTTATATCCAATAAAGACACCGAAATTTCAAATTTCATCAAAGTGTTCTCGTAAATTGACATAATTGTTGCTTCTCGCCTTTAATTCAGTCCATTTCCAATTTGACTAAGCAGCAAGAAATAACAAATTTTTACTTTCCCGTTCAACTTCCGTACGCCGAGTCTCGAAAGTGAATTAAAACATTATGTTCATGTTTATGTTCTTCAATTAATGGGTTAACATTGCCACACGCGCAGCGTTGCTTGAACAACTTTGCAAGCTCACCAACCCACCCATCAACCAATACACACACACAATACGCACACATCGATAACATTTTGATGATAATGTGGCTTCAACTTGAAGCTGTCACAGCAGTGTGCATGTGTGCCGGCAACAGCAGCAAAATGTTTGTTGCTTTAAAAAAAAAATATACAAATTAATTACTTTGCCTTGCGAAAAAAGACCAAAAAGAAGCAAGAAAGATAAAAGAAGAAAATAATGCTTTTACATGAAATGCGTTAAAGCAGCTAACAACGCGTCACATATTCTCGCCGCCGAGTTGCGGCACCGGTAACGTTGCCGCCGTAAAATACTTTCGAAACGCATCATTAATCAAATCTATGCGCTGCTTCCAGGGTGGCAAGTCATTGTTGTTGTTGTGGTTGTTGTGCCATTTGTTGGTTTTTTCTTTTATGCGATTTTTACTTAATATGTTTTGGGTTTTTTATGCGGCTTAATTTCGTTGCTGTTGGCTTAAGAAATGAAAATTGTATGCCAACTCATCAAAGACAGAGGTTCTAAATCTTTTTGGGTACACGGAAGGACATGAACAAGAAGAAGAAGAATATGCACTTTTTGTCATTAGCCAGTCAGCCATTTTGTTTTAATGAATGACTACTTAAGGAGTCACATATTTTTTTTAGTAAATTTTAAAAATTTTAAAAATTATTTTAAAAATTGAGCACATTGTAGAATAACAATATGGGTATTAAATTAAAAAGAAAAATCCTTAGAATTTTAGAAAATTTAATGTTTTGGTGCAAAAGGACGAAGAGGTATTGAAAATGTCCTTTTAAAACTTTATCCTGGAATATCCTTGCAAATTTCCAATAATTTTTTTTGAAAAAAATTTATCTTAACCGTTTTAGTTTTTAGCGTTTTTAGTTTTTCTCTCTGAGGTCAGGATTGTTTTTAAAGGACTTTGAAATTTCTGGGAAATGTTTATTTCAAAAATTATTTTAAAAATTGAGCGCATTGTAGAATAACAATATGGGTATCAAATTAAAGAGAAAAATCCTTAGAATTTTAGAAAATTTAATGTTTTGGTGCAAAAGGATGAAGAGGTATTGAAAATGTCCTTTTAAAACTTTATCCTGGAATACCCTTGCAAATTTCCAATATTTATTTTTTTTTTTAAATATATCTTAAGGACTAATATGTACGCTACTACATCCTTGAATTTCGTCCTTCTAACTTTATTAGTTTAAGATATAAAAAATTTAATACTTCTCTCTATAGGATATGGATAATTTCAATATCATTAAGGATGCTGAAATCGTATTTATAGAACCATTTTTGCACTTAAAAATAACAAATTGACCATATGATAAATGGTTTAAATACTTTAATTGTATTCTATAAATATATTAAATTTTACATTTAGCACACATTTGCAAAATGATTAGATGAAGTGAAATTATATGTGGCCGGCTCTACAAGTTCCGCAACAGTGAGTGGTTTTAGTCAATTAGAATCCAACTTACAGATATTCTGATATTCTTCGGAATCGTTGAGAAGACTCAATAGGTGGTTCACTTCGCAATTTCGCCAACAGTGAGTGGCTTTAATCAATTAGAATCCAACTTACTGATGTTCGCAATCGATGAGAAAACTCTACAAGGTGTCTGCTTTGCGATTTCCTCAAAAGTGAGTAGCTTAAGTCTGTAAGAGTCCAACTTACTGATTTTCTGATATTCCTTAGAATCGCCTAAAAAATCTCGTCCACTTTCTGTGCAGCAAAAATACCAAAAATATGTTTCTTTTCTTAAATCTTTCTTCTTAAAGCTGCTCACTGTCCAAAAGTTGTGAGCCTCTGATTGCCTGCATGAAATGTTTTCAACTCTCGTCGTACTTGTGCGAAATAATTTGCGTGCGAACTGTTGCCGCTATGCGTTAATTCACATACAAAACATTACACATTACATGTCCACAAACAAATATATGTACATACACATATACTTAACATGTGTTCTCATGTGTGTGCGTTTTGATGATATATCAGGCATGTTAATCAAAATGATTTCACCGTTGATTATGCCATGCGCACAATTTCAAACTTTCTGCTTTCCACACTTCCTTTGGTTCCTTTTATGCGCTTCGCTGCTTTAAGACTCCCGTCTCTCAACACTTTTATTCAACAATTTTCGTGGTACTATGCTTGCTTGCTCCTCTTGCTTTTGCTTTGGTATTTGATTAATCGATTTTTTTTCTTTTGGCTAGCCTACCCTCACGCCCTACAAAAAATAATGGGCGGAGAGGAGGGGTAGTTTTAGTAATAAGCGCAAAGTTTTCTAATAAATTAAATAAGCATGAATATGCGGTCAGAGCGAGCAGGTATGAGTCACATACACACACACACAATTTTGGTACACAAAAGTCATACACACACACACAGGCGCTGCAAATGTTACTCATACGCTCCGACAACCGCAGCATAGCAGACATTTTACGCTTCAAAGCATAAATAATTCGCGCAGCATGACTGCTCACTTTGGCGCGCCTCCAGCCAGCCAGCCAGCCAGCCAGCCAGCCAGTCAGACAACCCAAAGTGTGACAATGAGAAAGTAAAATGTTTAATGTTACTCACACGCATCGTCGAGTCGTGCAATGAATACGCATTCGTTGCTCAATTTGCCTCGAATTTCACTCGCTGGCGCATGCTATGATTATCTTTACAGCTATTATATTGCATTATCTGGCCGTTGTTGCTATGGTGGCTGTTGGTTTGGCGTTGGTTCAGAAATATTTTATCTGTTTGGTGCGCTTCATTTGAGCACAATTCATCACAACGCGCCGCGTGCTCGAGTCGTTACCAATATTTGCATAACACATTCAATTATATATTGAAATCATTTATTTCGACTCACCACACGTCGCACATCAACAGCAATTTGCCATTAGTGTCATCGTCTTGTAAATGCTGCAAATCAGCGCTTCCTCGCTGCGTTGCCAAACAACCTGAGACCGCTTACTCAATCAATCGTGACGCACCTCCATCGGTCTTTTCAGCTGCGTAGGCTGCCAGATTGACGCGCTGCTTACGTTGTGATGCCAAGCAATAATCCCACAGTTTAGTGTCGTCGGCGGGGCTGGGTAGCGCTGTTCGAGTGGCGTTTTGAGGTCAAAAGCATTGGCACACGAGTGGCAAAACTCACGTATAAGTATGTGTGTGAGTCAGTGTGAGTGCATGCGACGGCACGCAGTAATGACATCATGGCGCACTATGAGTTGCACTTTGCGCAGCGGCAAATGGAATTTGCAATATTGAATTCGATTGCACAGCATGCGGCTGTGTAGTGCAGCAGACAGTGCGACAGACCTTCGAATGTTGCCAACTGTGCTGTTGCGGAGTGCACAAATTCAGCAGCTTGCAATTGTTGACTTGCAATTAGCAGCAACGATTTCTATTGCACGCTGTGCACAATTTTAAAGACGAACAAGTGAGCCGAGGCAAAGATTTTATTTTCAGAGATTTTCCATTGCTTGGCCACCGCTAAAAGATACATTCTTTTCTCTATTTGAAAGAGTTTCTCGATTTAATCGAGGTTATTAATTTTAAATGCTCACATTTGTAATTCAATGCAATAACCACTGAGCTGCGGTTTTTTCTAAACTCACTGATATTAAAATTGATTAACAATAAAAATTTTTCACAATTCAATCGAAACAATAAATTCACAATTTTTATCACCAGAAAATCGTTCAACCTATCAACCAAAAAATAGTCGAATTCTAAACTCACTGCTATCAAAATTTATGAACAATAACAATTTTTAACAATTCAATCGAATCAATAAATTCACAATCCTTACCACCAGAAACTCGTTTAACCCATCAAATTTTATCAACAATAAAAATGTTCAACAATTCCATCGATCCGCAATCATAACCACCAGAAAATCGTTCAAGCGACCAACCAGATAGCCAGAAACCAGAATTCTCAACTCACTGATAACAAAATTTATCAACAGTAGAAATATTTAACAATTCAATCGAATCAATAAATTCACATTCCTTATTACCAGAAAACCGTTCAGCCCACCAACCAGAAAGTAGTCGAACTCTGAAATCATTGAGCTTGAAATTTATCAACAATACAAATATTTTACAATTCAATCGTATCAATAAATTCATATTTATTATCAACTGAAAATCTTTCAGCCCACCAACCAGAAATTCTATCAAGAATAAAAATGTTCAACAATTCAATCGATCCGCAATCATAACCACCAGAAAATCGTTCAAGCGACCAACCAGAAAGCCAGAAACCAGAATTCTCAACACAGAAAGTAATCGAATTCTAAACTCACTAATATTAAAATGTATGAACAATATAAATGTTTAGCAATCAATATTTTTATAATTCTTACTACCAGAAAATCGTCCAATCCATCAACCACAGATCAAATAAATTCTAAACTCACTGATATCAAAATTTATCAACAACAAAAATTTTTGACAATTCAATTGAATCAATAAATTGGCAATCCCTATTACCAGAAAATCATTTAACCCACCAATCACAGAAAGCAGTCGAATTCTAAACCCACTAATATTTAAATTTATGCGCAACAAAAATGTTTAATAATTCAATAAAATCCATAAATTCATAATCACATTTGACCAACAAAAAAATCGTTGCACATTTTCATGTTTATGAAATATACATAAATGAAATAAACAAAAAGCCCTTGAATTTATTAATGAAAATTGCATTACTTCTAATCAATACAATTTTAAATTCACATATATAGTGCACACAATTCTCTCTCTTTCTGTGTCTCTCTCTCTCTATATTTCTGCCTTCAATATTATACACTTTTGTCGGCCCAAAATAAGGTAAATACCAAATTAACATCAATAAAACGGCCACAATTTGTTGCACAACATAAATGGCTGCTTATCGCATTTATTATGGTTTTGTTGCTTTTGTTGTTCATAACAATTATATAGAGTGGGCGCTGCGGTTGAGCGTGGTTTTGCACCAATTAAAGCCATAATGGAACATTAGCGAGCCAAAATATGCCAATTATAATACTGCATTAGCAAAACAACAACAAAGCAAAAACATATAACCACCTTTTAATAGATATTGCCGAGCAAAATACAAAAAGCCATAATTATTATTGACCGCAAGTTGTAATCGCAGAGCAGTGTGACAGCGCCAAATATGGACAAAAGTGGCTTACAAACTCACCTAGGAATAAGTCTGCATATGTATTGTGTGTAAATGTGTACAGTGTGATCCATTTGGCAGTGGCCATATTGGAAGCCTAGTGAAGCCAAAAGCTGTCACTAAACAAGGCTCAAATGTTGATTTGAAAGAACACAATTCACAACCAACCAATGCTACTCAATGAATCGAGTTAAGTTCTTGTTCTAGAAATAATATTCTGTGCAAATCGTATACGAAAATATACGTCAAGATTATTGTCAGCTTTTTCAAATAACATGGCGAAGTTTAAGCCGATGTAACGAGTACAAATTGTTCTGTTGTTCTACGAAAAATATTATTCTGTGTATCAAAGCTTCCAGGAAACTTTTTTTAGTCATATTGAGCAACAAATTTTCAATATAGTAAACACATTCAAAACCATTGAAGTCTCTGGAAAAGAAAAATAAATTGTCAACTCAATGAATTTTGCAAGATTTGCAAATGACGCTGAACATCTCTTCCAGTTTATCTCAGAAAAACTAAAAAGTAGAGCAACAAATTTAAATTCTAAACCAAATAAGCGACTATTGGACTTTTCAATGGAAGTAGAAAATGTTGAAAGTCGAATAGATTAAAGATTAAAGTGTTAACTGACTTTAATTGCTTTGCTTCGACAACTGTCCAAAGTTAATTGAATTGAAATTGACATTGAATTGAAATTGAATTGAAACTGAATTTAAATTAAATTGACATTGAATTGAAATTGAATTGAAATTGAATTGAAATTGAATTTAAATTGAATTGAAATTGAATTGAAATTGAATTGAAATTGAATTGAAATTAAATTGAAATTGAATTGAAATTGAATTGAAATTGAATTGAAATTGAATTGAAATTGAATTGAAATTGAATTGAAATTGAAGTGAAATTGAATTGAAATTGAATTGAAATTGAATTGAAATTGAATTGAAATTGAATTGAAATTGAATTGAAATTGAATTGAAATTGAATTGAAATTGAATTGAAATTGAATTGAAATTGAATTGGAGTTGAAATTGAAATTAAAATCAATTGAAATCTTCATTCTAAACCATATAAGTGATTATTTCAGTGCAGATTGTACTCAGCCATCAACATTGGATCTTTCAATCTACCTCGAAAAAGTTGAAGGTCGAATATGTTAAAGATGATAGCCCAGTGTTGACTGTGTTTGCTTGCTTTGCTTTGACAACTATTTAAAGTCAAATAAATTGAAATTGAATTGAAATCATTGAAATCTCAATTGAATTGAGAAATCTTTATTCTAAACCAAATAAACGACTATTTTGGTATAGATTGGCGCTTTAAACGTTTAAAGCGCTGAAAGTAAATTGCCACAATTTTTTTAAGGCAGAGCTTTAGAAACTTTGACAAAAGTTGTCGTTTGGAAATTCACAAAAAACTCTAATAGCAAAAAAGTTTGAAGAGTACTTAAAATTTTGAATGTATCTATTTGTTTTTATTATTACCTATTATTATTTGAATTTTCGAATGTATATTTAAATTAATTTAATAATTAAATAATTAATTCATTTATAAATTAATTTTTTATTTTTATTATTATTATTATTTTCATTTTAATTTTTAGTTATTGCAATAGCGCCAAATTGTCAGACTCTGTATGCGTGTAGCTGTGCAATTGAGGTTAAATGACGCTTAACGTGCGGACAAACTGACAACAATGTTAGCTGGCTTCCTGTCGAGCGTTTCAATGAAAATCAAGTTAAAACAAGAACACAACGACACGACGTCAAACGGGCCACGCATACAAAATTAGGCTGGACAGTGGACAAAAGTGTTACATGTGTTTGTGTGTGTTTGTCTGTACGCGCACAGTTTATGCAAACGAGCGCAGTTTGAGCATTAATTACGCGTTTCTGAAATTTACTGCGATTTTTTCAACATTTTTTGCATCTGCAACATTAAATATTAAAGTTTGTTTGGTACTAAATTATGCGGGCAGCTTGGCTTAAAATAACAAACAACAAATATAAAAAACTAATCCAAATTTTGCGGCCTGACAAGCAACACAGCAACTACAGAGTTGGCGCTTAGTTTGCATTTAGTATGAATTACAATTTAGTAATGTCCGACCAAATATTCGTTGTAGGCTTATTTGGCCAATTTAAAACTTTGGCTTCGGCAATATAGCCGAATACTTTAGCCGAAGGTTTTCGCCTTGTAATGCAAGCCAATTTGCTCTGTTTTGAAGTATTTTATCAAATATCGAGTTTTATCGATATTTTGGACACCAAGATTGCGTTTCATAAAATGTAATCAGCTATTTATGTCAATTGAATTGTTAAGTTTTTTGTTTTTATTAGGAACTGAACTCTAAGACTGTTTTTGGTTTTTTTTATCAATTCTTAAGTGAAACAAGGAAGGGAATGAAGAAAAAACGGCTAAATTTGGTCAGTTTTTTTCCTTAAAAGAAGTTTTGTTAGTATTCGGCTTCGACCTTCGGCCGAATATTTTATTATTACAGTTATGCCGAATATTCTGCTTTGGCTTTGGCCAAACATCCGCCTTCAATGGGACACTATAATTTAGTTTTATTGCAAAGAGTTGCAGTTGTGGTGCTTCATTTTAACAACAGTTGAGTTAAGCAAAAAATCCTAAAAGCATGCCATGAGTTTCGTTATAGCTGAACGCGCAAATTAAAGGCAGCAACAGTTTGCAGCAAAGGAAACGTTGCTGTGATTGTTTCAATTCAACATTTCTTTTGTGGCATGTGGTAGCTTCATTTACTTCAAGTAAATATGTGACAAAAGCCGATACATATACAATTGCAACTGTCACATGTGCCATGTCCATTATTATTCTTATTTAATTGTTTATTTTTTTTTTTACGACCAAAGTTGCTATGCGCTACGACGTGCCACAGCTGCTGCCTGTTGCCATTTAACAAATCACAATGCTGCCATTAATGGCCGAACATTAAAACAATTAGGCCGAAGACGCCCTAATTTAATTGTTCCTAGAATCACACACGGCCTGCGCTTGGCTTTTGATGAGAAATTTAATTAAGCAAAGTGCTGGACATGGAAGTGAAGGCAGCGTGTTGATATGTTTGTGTGTGTGTGCATGTTTATGGGGCCAATGAAATTGCTAGCACAATGAACTTGACGGCTTCAAATGATTGCGCATCGTCTTCCGGCATGTTGAGCAGCATTCATGCATTGGCACACAACCAAGTTGGCCACTTTTGGAGACGCTTTTGTGTGTTTTATTTTTGTTTTTATTGAGGAGAAAATCTTCGAGAAATCTTAGTAAAGTATGTGACAGGCATGTGCTCATTTTAAGCCACCTAAAGTGGCTGATTGGTACTTTTTTCTGGGCCTAATTTCTTACAAACTCCTGCGGCCATATTGAGCTCCTCTTATTGTAGTCTCTTATAGTCTCTGAGTGACTGAGTGATTAACGTTTGTAGCTAAAATCGTTTCCATTATTAGGAGTCCAACAAAATCTCAAAAAACACACAACTATAGTAAGACACAACAAAACAGTGGAACTCGAAACTGAAAAAGTAAACCTCAATAAATTTTGGTTTTGTTTTTTTAATAAAATTGTTTTTTCCAGCTAGAATTTTGGTACAATCACCAAAGTCTTTTTTATATTTTTTGTTTTATAAAATTTTTATAATTTTTTATAATTTTCTCGTATAGTATTTTATAATAAAATATTATTCCCACATTTTTTGCGCCTGCATAGTACTTCAAAAAAATAAAACATAAGTAATTTCGAAATTTTTTAAAAATATTTTCTTTTATTTTTAGTTTATGTTTGCCATAAGGTTGGCAAAATTCGTTCATGATATAGTTTTTCTTTTTTTTTTTTTTTTTTTAGTTTCTGATATAGTTTTTTACTATATGTGTTTTTTCCAGATTTTTTTACCTGCAGGGTACCTACAAAAAATAAGATACAAATAATTTGTTTGAGGTTATGTTTGCCGTATAGCTGCCAAAATTTGTTTGTGATTTTATGGCATAGTTTTGAACAATATTTTTTCCAGATGTTTTATTTACCTGCCTGATACCTTAAAACAATTAAATGAAAATTTTTAATTTTTTTATGTTATGTTCACCGTACAGTTGCCAAAAATGTTCTGTGACTTGCGATATAGTTTCTAACAAAATATATCTATATTTTTCCAGATTTTTTATTCACTAGATGTTTCTGAATTAAACAATTTAATAACCTAAAAAAAATTGTTTACTATATCAGAAATATAACCTAAAAAATTGGAAATCTTCCACTATATTAGAAACATAACCTAAAAATGGGAAATTTTCGACTACATCAGAAATATAACCTAAAAAATGGAAAATTGTTCACTATATAAGAAACATAACCTAAAAATGGGAAATTTTCCACTACATCAGAAATATAACCTAGAAAATTGGAAATTTTCCACTATATAAGAAACATAACCTAAAAATGGGAAATTTTCCAATACATCAGAAATATAACCTAAAAATGGGAAATTTTCCACTACATCAGAAATATAAGCTAAAAAACTGGAAAATTGTTCACTATATCAGAAACATAACCCAACAAAAAATTTTATTACATTAACCTTAATCTTAAAAAATGGGAAATTTTCCACTATATCAGAAACATGACCTAACAACTGGGACATTTTCCACTTTATCAAAAACATATAGGTTATGTGGGATGGGAAACATATATAATGGAAAATTTTCAACTATAGCATATCAGAAACATAACCTAAAAGATGGGAAATTCTCCACTATAGCAGAAACATAACCTAAAAAATGGGGCATTTTGGACGATTTGAGGATCACGATTTGAGAACCCATTTCTGTGTTGGAAGAACCAAGTATCGAACATTTTTTTAGCACTCGGGATTTGCAACTGGCGCCAGAAAGCACGGAAAAGAACCGGCTGGTGCTCTTTTGTAGATTCAGTCAAGACCCTTAGAAGTTTTTAAGGCCAATTAAGAAAGTTAGTAAGTTGAAACGAGACTGTGGCTTCTAATATTTGATGCCCAAATTTATACAAATTTCCATAATCAGAAAAATTCAAGGGTTTTTCTAAGATTTTCTTAACGAGAGCAAGGCAATGCGTTTCTAGAGCACTTTCAAAGTAATTTAACTGATGATTCAATTCGATTCAATTAGATTCGATTGGATTCCATTACTAAACTTAACTAAATTTAACACAAATTCAAAATGGCGACATTAGATTAGTGTCTCTCTAGATTTACATAGTACATATATACTTATAACTTAGCTAAATAAGCAACACTTTTTTGCTAAGAAGAATCAAAATCTCGTCTTTACTTCCAACCAATTCGAGCAACTTGGCAGTCAATGGCTTCCACACAGTTGGCTTTCGACAAAGTAACAAATCTAATAAAATTTACATAAGAAATGCGTATAAAATTGTTGTGCATATGTGTTGCTAAGTATGTAAGGTATTGTGTTAAGTCAGGGGCGCAGAAGGTGGCGCACGCAAGGCGGGTTTTGGGGTTCAAATCTACTTCAAATAACTGTTTGTTGCAAACATTGTGTACGAGACTTAACCGTCAAAATTAAGTCCTTACGACTTAATCAAAACTTGACCAAAGGGTGTTAAAGTCAATAAGTAAGCTTTTTAAAACCTATCAATATTTAAGGTGAATGAAATTGCCCAGACTTTTAAAAATATTCAACTGAAATAAGTAGCTTTATTCAAGTGAAAATTGCCTAAAGTAAAATTGCATAAATTCATATATTTCTCATATTCAATGTGGAAATCAATTAATTCAAAGCCATGCAGCATAAATGTTTTTCATGAACCAATAACAACAGCAAAGCGCACGAAAGCTTCCTGCCAAAGATGGCAGGTGTGATTCTACCATCTAAAATCACCTTGACTACGCTTATGCGCTGAGTAGACATGCTGCATGTATCGATTTGTATTTTGTGCTTTTTTTTATTAATACGCCCGAATGGATGATATGCCAATTTGACAGGGGCCACAAATATGACGAGGGCGCACTTGGTGTATGTGAGCGAGGTAGCAAATTTTTAGGTAGAATACTTTAAGTATTTAATAATACAAAAACATAGAAGCAAAGCGCTAACGAGTAGGTTGACTTTTTGGCAACAAATCAGCCTGAAAATATGCTAAAATTTGAAACTTTTAACATTCACATGACTAACGAACTTTTTTTATACATAAATTTTTACATAAATTTGAACTCATTTCATTAGTTGTTGCCTCTGTATGAGATTAACTGTTCATTTTAAACATTTTTATTCGTTCAGCATTTTTGACATTATCTTGTCATTATATTGACATTATCTTGTCATTATCTGTCATATTTCATGCAGTGAGTACAAATAAATCCTCAATTGTCAGCACCATTTTTGTGTTCATGAGTTCAGGTGAACTTAAGTATTTCAACACATTCGTTTAACTTTTTCAAAACGCTGCCAGTTAATTAAATTAAATTTTCATTTATTCATAGTTCGCTTAAAATTAATGCATTAAATTGTTAATTTCCGCTGATGCGTAATTACTATCGGCTTTTCCGCTAAACTTTCTGTATCAACTTTTGCCGTTTTTCTTACTTTTTTTCGTTTTTCTGCACACACACACACACAAAAGAGTTGCCGAGATTTGCGTTGCTGCAGCATCCAATGTCAACGCTGCCACAAAACACCACTCACACACACACAAACACACACAATTTGTGCATTAAAAAGCCCAAAAACACACACAATCATATCACATTCATATAACCAAGCAACGCAGGCACACATACACAAACAAAACATTAAGGCAACAGTGCCAACGTTGTAATCCGCAACATGCGGCAACAGTCAAATTCCAAACACTGAAAAACGTGAGAGCGACGGCAAGACGAACCCTTCACGCTCTAAACTTGCGAACTTAATACTGTCATATACATACACACAAACACTCATACATACACAATTGGCAATTTCAAAGCTACTAAACATCCACATGTACGATTGGGTTCTCAAAGCAGTGTTCACATTAAGAAACATTACCTCCGTTAATATTTGACGGATCTGATCAACTTTGGGCTTATAGAACAGCTCATTATTTACATTACATTAATATTCAGATTGGTTATATAAAGAATTCAAGTATGAATGGTTCCTTTTTCTATGCTTTTATGTCAACATTGTTTTCAAACATTTCGCGATTTGAAATCTACAACCCGATCAGTTCGTTCTTGTACTAAAAAGACTGATGAAACCATGCAAGAAGCCGAAAAATATGGGCACGTAAGCGGTTCAAATTTAAGTAGCTAATGATTTTGAAGTTAGTAAGTAAACTGTTATATGAAAACCATTTGAAGATGTTTTGCTATACAAAGAAACACTATTTACAAGTTGACCGAGTTTTAATCTGTGAATCGCTGCTGAAAAATTGTTTAAAAACTAAATGGAGCTATTGTTGGGAATACTGATTGCTTATGAAGAAAAGTTCTTCAATAATATGGTGCAAAAAATATCCTGATAGGAGGCAGTCAAGGTCGTCAAAGCTGTTGCAAAGCCTGAAGGATTGGAAGCGTCCTGTGCATTATGAACTGCTGCTGATCAATCAAACGAGGGATTTTCTACTCTACAGTTAGTAGTTGACAATATGAAATAAGGCAGCTTAGAAAAAGCTAACGTTTAGCAGCAAACAAGATATTAAATTCCATTACACAGGAGAGACAAAATTTTCAAGATAGGACCAAAAAATGAGAGAAAATGTGTGGATAGTTCGGATATTTTTTCTGTATACTTAGGAAAGTAAAGTTGTAATAATTCCGACGACATTTGTGTCAGTAAAGAAAAACTAACTAAGCAACTACTTAGAACAGTGGCGCACACAAGGGGGGTTGGAAGTTCAAACACCCAAACACAAAAATTGCTGGTACAAAATATGGTTTCGAATGGTGGTCGGCTCAAAAGTTGTACTCAAAACCCCCCAAAATGAAATCCTGTGTGCGCCACTGATTAGGACAAACCTGGCCTCGACTGTTATTTGTTTTAGTCACTTTAGAATACTCTTAGTTTTTTAAAGCTGCCTTACTTCTCTCAAAGAATGCTGACCAACCAAAGCAATGTAACCTGATCAGGAGATTTCCCACTAGATTGGAAAAACTGTCGACCTCTTAGAAAGAATTTTAGAAAAAACATTGTCTGGGAAATAATTAAAAGATTTTATTTTCTCTAAGTATAGTTTTCGTGTCTTTTAAAATTTTTTAAAAACGCAGTAACATCAATGGAATCAATAGTGGAAACTAAATGAAACTATTTGTGATTGAGGATCAGTGGTCCCAAAACACTCCTTGCACTAACATTAAAAATAATGTTTCGGTCTTTGTGAGGTCTTCTAGGGTCGACCAACATAAATTAACCTTCGAAGAACACAACTATATTAATTCTTTAACCTTTGGGAGCACTCTAGGTCAAATAGACCCTAGTTAGCTTAAGACCATAGATGTCATAGCTATAATTTTACATATTGTTTTAAAAAAGATAAATTTTTTTAAAAATAATTCTAAAAAAATAAAAAAAAAATATTTTTAATCGTTCAGGATTCCACTAATCTACTGAAACTTTTGACATAAAAAAAAATTTGGAGTTTACTTTGAAATGGTTTTACCAATTTAAAAATATTATATTATGGGTACCTCTAAAGCTTGCAACTTACTTAAAAAATTTGCGAGAAAAACAGGTTTTAAAAGAAGTATTGCTGATACAAGTGTTATTATGGGTCGACATAACCCCGTGCGTTCTTCAAAGGTTAACCAAACCTAAAGGATCTAGACCATCTAGGCTATAGGGCTGTTTATTCATTGTAACCTTAACTTTGTCAGAGGCTCAAACTGGTTCTTCCAGTAAGGGGATCTGAAAACGAACTTTTGTGGGCTTAGGCCTCTATGGCTTTGGAGCAGTGATTTCTACCTACATTCTTACTAGGGATTGCAATCCCGGGATCCTGGACAGTTTCAGTCTCGAAAAATCTCATAATAGAAAAAATTCGATTTCGGGATCGAAACATAAAAATAGCTTAGTTATTGCTTGTGTCACCTTAATTTCGAAAAAGGCAAACCAAACAAAAAAATTAATTGGATACTTTTTGTGACTTTTGGATAGGTTTCAAGGCAACAGTATATTTGTTACAAATTTGTACAAACAAGCTTTGTTTGGGTACTTTTCTAGCTAAAATTAGGAGGCAAGCAAAATGAAATCCCAAAAATGAAACCATCCAAAAAAGTAAAAGTTGCAAGTTTTTAACTCTTGTTTACACCAGTGCACAGTGATTCGACTCCATACAACCGCGGGACAAAATTAGAAGGAGTGGTCCGTTCTTCATAAAATTTGGTGTACTAGTTAATCATTGTCTGCTGAATTGAAATATCTATTTTGTTTTTCTTAAACTTTAGTAGTTTCGCAATTTCGGAGACTTAAATTTGCAATTTTCGTCATTTTTGGAAAGCTATAGCAACGAGTGTGTTGGCTCGATTTTTTAGATTTTACATTTAATCGGTAACGTCAACATTGATAATGCAAAGAGTAACAGAAATTGTCTAAGGACCCTTTAGTTTTGCAATAAAAACGTTAATAATAGACGTATGTTTTGCTTTTTTGCAGTTTTCTCAATTTTTCATGCTGATTGCATACTTTTAGGGATGAAAATAAATAATTTTGTCGAAAAAATAGGAAAATGTTTAGACCACTTTTCAAATATTGAGATCGGAAGATATCGGAGGATGTAATTACATTATCCGACAGAGAAAGAATGCTTCTTAAAATAAAAAAAAAATCCAGGAACATACTTTCACATACTTTTTAGATATTTTCCTCTAAGTTTTGCCAATTTTCAGATTTTTAATTTAGAAAAATATTTTGAATTAAAACTGAAGTAAAAGCCTCAGTTTTACAGATTTTGAGAAAACGTTAAAAGCGAAAATGGCCACAATATTTCTTAATCTACATTGAAAGATTTAGCAACTTCTTGGTAACGATGTATTTTTACAATTTTTTTTACTCAATAGACTAAAAAACAGAAAATATGTGTTTACATTTTTTTGTGAAAAAAGTTTCAACTTTGAGCCGCTTTTGCACACACACTAATTAATTTTTGGCACACATTTTTTTGGGTTTTCTTAGTTGGAGTTTTAACTTCCACATGACATCAAAATCGTTAAATTCTGAGACTATAAATTTTTTGAATTTTGTCTATGGAACGAATCACTGTGCAGTGTGACTTGTCACATTCACAATACACAGGGTAGGGTTGGGTGTAAATAAGAGGGTTAAAGAAAGAAACAGCTGATATTAAAGATTCCTTTGAGGTTTTAAGCTAAGGGGAAACTTGAATTATTGATATTATTCATACCGAATTTGACTTATTTTGAAAAAGATTTACATGTGATTTCATCTACTAGTATTGAACTAGAAAGATGTTTTTTTATTGACAAGTTTTTATATTAATATTTTTATGTTATTTGTTATGAATATTTTGTTCTAAGTTTTAAGGTAATAACACAGAATTGTAACTAATACGAAAATACGAATTGTTTGATTGAAAAAGACGTCTAATTTAGGTTTTTAAAAATAATATATCCAATCCCGAAAAAATCTTGGGATCGCGGGATTATTTCTTTTTAGTTCCGAAAATTTCGGGATTTTAAAACTGGTCTGGGATTGCAATCCCTAATACCTACCTATCCATCGGCCTATCTAGACCTAAAATGTGATGAGTAAAGTATGAAATTCCATGGAATTGTGTCTTAAAATTTACTAACGAAACAGCACACTCTATGACAAATAAGCACATTGATAATATAGAAATAATTGGCTTTAATTGATAGAACATCAAAATCATAGTAAAACACACCAAGTGACCAATCACTACTTGAATCACTTGTTTCATTTCACTATAACAAAAACGCTCTGGGGAAACCCCCATATATTTAAATACTTCAATGTCTCTCTCTATCCATCTCTCTATCTGTCTCTATCTGTATTTCTCTGCAATATTGTGCTCACCTTCAGCGTAACGCCGCCCAAATCGTACTCGCGATTGTAGAGATCCTCGACGGTGGCGCGATACTTGTCCGTGTACGTTTTGAAGAGGAAGCGCTTCACAATGGAACTTTTGCCAACGCCCGCGCCGCCCAGTATCACCAGTCTTATGCGTTCCAAGTCAGCCATGGCCGACGCTGATGACGTCGCTAATGCGTCGAACGCTAATGACAAGCGAGCGCTGCTCGCGTCGATAATGTCGTCAGAGGACTTTGTTGCCGCTAAGGTTGTTCGAGTTGTTAGCTTCGAGATGAAAAAGATAAACTGGTTGTTGTTGCGTTGCCAGATAGCGCTCGGTTTTTGGAAAAGTTTTAGCTGCTGGCGTTGTTTTGCTGGTCTGTCGAGTCGAGTTGCTAAGGTGACGGCGCTTTGCAGCAATTTTGCAATTTTGCAAAGTTGCAAGCCGCAGCAAAGTCGCTGCTCTCGACAATGTTGTAGAGGAATAATGCGTCGAAAAGCGTGCAGCAACGGCGCTCAAAGTTGTTGCAGCATCTATACACTACACTCTGTGCGTATGTGTGTGTGTGTGTGTGTGTGTGTTTGAGGCAAAAGTTTTCAATGTTTTTGTCGACACTTTTCGAGCGTATAAATAGCAAATTTCTGCGCCACCTGCACTGATTGTTGTTGTCTTTTTTGCTGTACTAGTTGTGCACACAATTTGCGAGGAGCACAATGCAAATTTATGCGCACATCGTCTCACTCACAGTCAACTACAGCTGCAACATTTTCCACATAATAAAACCGCCGCCAAGTGCTGTACAGTTTATGTTGTTCTTGTTGTTGTTGTTGTTGTTACCATTTCTGCAATTTATGACACGCACACATACAGACTTGTCGTCTGTTGATTTCGGGCAACACTGATTTATACCTGCAAAAATTGCCGCATTCTGGACATTGCAACAGCATCGAAACTTATCCCGCAACTGTTTTGGCCTTTTTTGTATTTTTGCTTCTTATGTTGTTGTTGTTGTTGTTGCAGTCTAATGTCTGTATAATAAAATATTTCTTTATTCTTATTCTTATGCTGCTGCCGTTTATGAGCTCAGTGTGCCTTTAATTTGGCCATTCGGCCCATTTGCCAACTTGCGCTCTGCATCGATTTAATTATGATTTCGATTTCCGTTTCCGTTGGCGCTTCCGTTAGCAGTTCATGACTTTGGCTGTTAGTCGGAATTGGCGCGCCAGTGTTTCGTCGTGTGGCACTGCTGCATGGTTGTCAGCAACGTTATTTGTCTGGCTAATACCACAAAGCCTGCACTTGGGCCACAGACTGCTGACTGCTGACTGGCGACTGCCGACTGCTGGCTTTCTTGTGAGTTATTGGCGCATTTAGCTGGTCGTCGTCTCGTTGAGCGTGAATTTGCATTTGTTGTGTTGGCCGTTTATTGCTGACATTTAAATTTTAACACTTTCTGCGCCATCGATCGCTCCAGTTGGCTGCTGCAAGTACAGAAAGAGATGGCAAAAAAATAAGCATAAATGAGTTTTTGTTCCATTAAATCAACAATGGAATTTTATGTTTTATGTTGTGTTAACTTAACTAAACTTTCAAGAATTTTCACACATTTTGGCGAAATGTAGTTGAAGAAAATTATTCAATGTTAATGTTCAATGTTTTTTTTGAAAAATTTTTGATGGGAAGGTTTTTAAGATAAACACTGGAAAATTTTTTCAGATGTAGGTATATGTTTATTGTACAAGTAAAAAAAGTTTCAAGATAAAATATGCAAAGGGGGGGTGGGGGCCATCGAGCAATGGCGGCGCGCCGGACGAATTTTCCTTACTCGCGGAAGTCCTGCCGCTGTTTGAGATGACTTGAAACACAAACATGAAATTTTTTCTTATTCTGTATCCTTTTGTCTATGGCTGGAACTAGGGTTTAAAAAAAAAAATGAAAAATGAGGGATAAATGCGATTTTGACTAAAAAACTCAATTTTTACCTTCTTTTTTCAATACAAATTTTTATTTTTAATGAAAAAAAATTATTATTTCTTGAAGATTCTAGTTCGGGCCATAGCTAAGACCTTGATAAATGACTGTTTAAAATTTCGTAGCTATTGCTCAGCTCGTGTGGCCTAAATCACTTCCGCAAGGTCAAAAAATGTATTGTAGTTTTGAGAAAAACGCGTGACACGAATGCCATTAACGTATGGTGAATGAAATCCGAACAAATTTAAAATGAAGCGTGCAAAGCAACCTGTGACTCTTTTCAAAAATTTTAAATTGGCGAAGCAAGGGTGGTGTTTTATATTTATTTTGTATAGTTTTTTATGTTTGTCATGAAATAACGGCGGCTCGGCGCGCTGGTTGGCGGCGGCTCGGCGCGCTCGACACCGCTACCTGTTTCGATAAATTGCTTCCGTAATTCGAAAGATTTCAACTTCAAATTTTGGGAGCGTATTCTACAATCATGTATTAATCCAAAAATGCATGAAAAAAAAATCTATTTTTTTTACCGCACACGGTAGAAACCCCCCTTAATGTAAAAGTGTGTAATGCCCAAAGCCAATGAGAAGCCACGTCTGGCTTGTATTGATTTTCATTCAGTTTTGTGAACCAACAGCACAATTTTTTGGCCTAAAAGATGCACTTGAAACTTTTGCGCGCCACTGTTATTAGTGTTCACTCATACATGAATAAATAATTTATGAGCTGTGCACAGTACAAAACAATTTACAAGACTGAAATCTGAATTCAACATTTGTGTACGAGAATTTGCCTTAAAGGGAGACTTCTTGGAGACTTCGATTCGAACTTGGAACAGACTTCGAGATCGGAAATCAAATCTCTGTTAAAGTTAGCAAAAGTATTGAGGACCGGAAATAACAGTTACTTATGAAAACTATAATTGAAGATTTTACTATGAAGGAAAAATCATCCAAATAAATGAAATATACCAATACATTTCTTTTCGCACGAAGAATCAAACTTGGCAATAAACTTTTTTTTTGTAATTTTTACGGAAAAATTAAAAAATAAGAATTATTTTTTTATTTATATTTTAAAAATCCTTTAATAAAAATTATTTTAGATTTTTTTCATATTATATTTTTCATTTTCCACAAATAACAGTTTTATTTCGATTTTTATTTTAGTTGTCCTATGATAACAAGTATTGGTGACTTTTATTTTTTTAGTCATCAATAGAAATCATTCAGGGACTTTTATTTATAAAAGTCATCAATAAAAAGCATTCAATGACTTTTATTTTTTAAGTCATCAATAAAAATCATTCAGTGACTTTTATTTATAAAAGTCATCAATAAAAATCATTCAGTGACTTTTATTTATAAAAGTCATCAATTAAAATCAGTAAGTGACTTTTATTTATAAAAGTCATCAATAAAAATAATTCAATGACTTTTATTTTTTAAGTCATCAGTAAAAATAAGTCAGTGGCTTTTATTTTTTAAGTCGCAATATAAAAGTCATTTTCATTAATGCATGCAAAAGTTATGATTATTCCAGAAAACAGAATTGTCAATTAATGAAAATTGCTTTTATATTGCGACTTAAAAAATAAAAGTCTCTGAATGATTTTTATTGACTTAAAAAATAAAAGTCATTGGCTGATTTTTATTGATGACTTAAAAATAAAAGTCATTGAATAATTGTTATTGATTTTTATTGATGACTTAAAAAATAAAAGTCAAAAAATAATAATAATAAAGTTAAAAAATAAAATAAAACTTGAAAAAAACTGTTATTTGTGGACTAATAAGAAAAAAATCAAAAATAATTATTATTATAGGATTTTTAAAATATAAATAAAAAATAACTTTTATTTGGTGAGTCATTAAATAAAAGTAAAAAAATAACTCTTAAACATTGATTTTTATAATAAAACTTATAACTTTTACGGTCCCTGAAAATATTTAAAAAGATTTCATATTTTTAAGGAAAAATTTGTATTTAGAAAAATGCTTCAATTGACCGGAAAGTGATGTTATGTATGTAGGAGCGTTGGTGTCTGGCATGCATGTCAACACATACGGCAGACACACGATAACACAAACATACACACACACACACATACATCTACACAACTGTTTCTGCGTATATGGATGTATGCGGCTGCGTGTCTGTGAATTTCCCTCACTCCGGTTCAATACAAATATTTATCTTTAATCAGCGTAATGAATGGCCAATGTGCTCGCTGACGTATGAAAAGAATTTTCCCCATTACGGATTTGTTTATATTTAACATATAATTAACTGTGCAGTGTTAATGATATTTTCGAAACCAATTAACAAATTATTTAAAGCATTTTCATGCATTATTTCTATGCTCATATTTCATTTCTATTGGGACACTTTAGGCACATAAATATAATTAAATACCTACTAATAAGATAATAAGATAATAAGAAGTTGGAGACAGTGAAACGAGAACGCAGAAAGCAATGCAATAAAATAAATTCATTTCAGATTTGTCTTCAGAACTCGATCACATTAATCACCTTAAAGTAGAACCCGACCGAAGGTGAAATTTTAGCCGAAGCCGATCAACCAACTGCAATACTTATATTCGGCTAAAACCGAAGCCGATTTCGCGTTTAAACTAAGTCGGCCTGTATTTTGGCCGAATTTGCGTTTTTTGCTCTAATGCACAGTGATTCGACTCCATACAACCGCGGGACAAAATTAGAAGGATGGTCCGTTCTTCATAAAATTTGGTATACTAGTTAATCATGGTCTGCTGAATTGAAATCTCCATTTTATTTTTCTTAAACTTTTGTAGTATGGCAATGCCTGAGACTTAAATTTGCAAATTTCGTAATTTTTGGAGAGCTATAGCACCAAGCGTGTTGGCCAGATTTTTCAGACTTTACATTTAATCGGTAACGTCAACATTGATAATTGCAAAGAGTAACAGAAATTGTCTTAGGACTCTTTAGCTTTGCAATAAAAACGATAATAATAGATGTTTGTTTTGCTTTTTTGCAGTTTTCTCAATTTTTCATGTTGATTGCATACTTTTAGGGATAAATAAAATAAATTTGGTCGAAAAATACGTGTTTAGACCACTTTTCAAATTGAATTATTTTCTGAGATCGGAAGATATCGGAGGATGTAATTACATTATCTGACAAAGAAAGAATGCTTCTTAAATTAAAAAAAAATCCAGGAACAAACTTTCACATACTTTTTAGATATTTTCCTCTAAGTTTTGCCAGTTTTCAGATTTTTAATTTGGAAAAATATTTTGAATTAAAAGTGAAGTAAAAACCTCAACTTTGCAAATTTTGAGAAAACATTAAAAGCGAAAATGACTACATCATTTCTTAATCTATATTGAAAGTTTTAGCAACTTCCTGGTAACCATGTATTTTTACAATTTTTTTTACTTAATGACTAGAAAAAAAGAAAATATGTGTTTAAATTTTTTTGTGAAAAAAGTTTCAACTTTAAGCCGCTTTTGCACACACACTAATTAATTTTTGCACAGATTTTTTTTGTTTTCTTAGTTGGAGTTTTACCTTTCAAATGACATCAAAATCATTAAATTCTGAGACTATACATTTTTGAATTTTGTCTATGGAACGAATCACTGTGTAATGTGGCCGAAGCCGATTAATAGGTCGGGCTCTACTTTAAAGTGAGATATAATATTAGTGAAAAATAAAAATTGGCCTTTTCAGCGTTAAGTCTGTCTTTCAAGTTTTTATGTTTAGTCTGTTTATTGAACTTTAATGAATGTTCACATTGTTTATTACATTTTTTTATTATTGACTTTCAATTTAATTCTATGTCATACATTCTTGCAACCTTCCACTTACAACAAATTTCTAATTTACATTACAAATCAACTTGCAACATCATAAAATCGAAATTGGCATCGACAAACTGAAAGCGTACTTTGACCTTTGGCCGCCCAACATTTGCGATGTCAGGAATCAGCCAAAGCCACATTACTTGATTTGAACAATTTTTATTGTTATTAGGCCACACGGATTAGCATAAACAAATAACATGAGCAACAAGAAAGTGCTCCACACCCAATTCAACTCTCATCTGTATTCATAACTCTGGGCACTTGTGCGGCCTAAACGAACGAAGAGCTGAGGAAAGTCAGTCAGTCCTTGCCGCCACTGCAAGTGTGTGCATACGAAATTGACTGTTTGCCACGGACAATTTTATGCATATTTATGTGTATATGTGTACAGCATCTCTTGTCGCACTTGCGGCTCGCCACAAGTCAGCCAACCAACCAACCAACCAGTCAGTCAGTCAGTCTTCGATGCGACGGCCATACGACAGACGCCACCATTGCCAAAACTCAATTTGGCTCAATTTCGTATTTATAGCTTAGAAGTCGGGCAGCACATAACGACACGAATAACAGCAAAACATGTGCAATAAGCAAACCCGTCAACAGCTGCCGCAAACAAACAAAATAGCACAATAACTTTTTTTCTTCTGCATTTTCGTCGAAAGTGAAATGTTGCAAAAAATTGCACAACTATTTGCTGTCGTCTTCAGGCGCTGCGAGTGTCCGGTAGGTGTTGTTAGTGCCATGTGTGGCATACATTTGCCACACAGTAGTGTTATTGGAATTTCATGAAATTTGTTGCTCTCATGCATTATTTTCACTTGCATTTGATTTCATTTTGTATGCAAAGTTTTTTGTCAATTTGATGTTCCATAGGTGCAATATTGATGCAAGAATGTCATAAATTTTTGCTGAGATTGTCTTTGGTTCATTCGTTTGTCAATTGTGTAATATTTTTGTAAAATTGAATGCATGCATATAAGAAAATTAACCCTTAACGTGGAACGTTGGATCACTTGTGCCCTGCCGAAACTGACATTTTCGACGTTTTTATTACAGTTATATGGATATATATGGTTATATACAGTTATATGTAGTGTCCGACCGAAACCACTTTTTTGGGCCGAAATCGAAACCGATTTTCCGTTTTTTTTATATTCGGCCGAAACCGAAACTTTCTAGTTGAAATAAAAATCGCCACATCAAGCATCAAAATCTCCCATTTTTCAACAAACGAATTTTACTTTAGGTAAATAAAGAACAAACATAACATAAATAAATAAATATTAATAAAAACAATTAATTAATTTTTAAAAACATAAACATAAAAAAATTACCCTTTCGTACCTTACTCGCTAATATTCAAAATTAAATAATTTAATATTTTATTCTAAAAAAATAAGTTTATTTACATTAGTGGCATCTAAATTCTCCTTCTCATCCTTTCACTATATATCTGCTCGGCTGCACTAAATAGCTGACTCGCTACACAATAAAATGTAAAAAATATTCTAGAATGTTTCGGTTTCGGCCGTTCGGGCATTTTTTGGCCGAAACTGAAACCGAAACCGGAACCACTTTTTTTGGGCCGAACCGAAACCGAAACCGAATATTCGGTCGGACACTAGTTATATGGTTTAAACAAATTAAAAAATCGGTAATATAGCTATTGATCCTTAAAACGAAGAAACACAAACTGCTATGGAATAACACAAGCAACTGGTATCAACAACTAAACTCAAAAAGACACAACCTCAAAGAATTCCTACCAACTAACAGTAATTCGTTAAACCGACTAGATATTATAAAATTTGAACGACTCAGACTAGGCCACACTAAACTCACACACGGCCACCTGATGAACAACAGCAATCCCCCCACCTGCCAATGCAGCAACCAAATTTATATCGATATCACACACATAATAGCTCATTGCCCGCTTCTCAGCTACCAAAGGAATAGATCCTGTCTCGGCACATATCCTCTATCATTACTATCCACTCCTACAGAAGAATCGATTACTAAAATTATTAAATTCCTAAAAACAGCTAATTTTTATCACTCCATTTAACTCATTTATATTTAACGCAATTAATTAAGCTTAAGGCCTAGTTGCTATAGCTGGTTTTTCCTAGTTAGCTTATAAAATATAGTTATAAGTTAACTTTGTAAATAAATAAATAAATAAATAAAATCCTCAATAAGGTATGGTTCTTTTTTTCAAATTTTTTGGAGCACTTTTACGTACTTTTTCAAGAGCCGGACACAAGTGACCCAACGTTACACAGAAGAGGTGCGAAAAACGACGTTACATGGCAAGGGTTAACATACAGAGTCACTTGATTTGTGAAAATTCTGGAAAGGAAACGCCTTGAAATTCCAAATTTGCCGACTATGAATGATGAAATTGGATTACCGAAACGCATAGATCAAACTCAAACTGGACCCATTCCAGCAATCATGGAATCAAATTTTGTCTCTGCTGCTGCATGAAAATTCCTTGTAAAGCAATCTCAGTTTGTAGAACAGAAAAAGATTGAAGTCCTACTCACAAATAAATGTAACAACATGTCAAAACCTGAGTACGCAATTAAAGTTAATATTTTCTCTGTGTAACAAATAGACAGTCATTTATTGTCCAGCGTAATTAATGTATTTTTACAAAATAAATCACATAATTAAAACAGCAGCGAATCGCATTAATTGTTAGTATGCGGCAGCTTATCTGCGCTGCGCAACGAATCAAAATACCGTTAGCGCGCCAATTACGCAATCGGCTAGGAATGAAAATACTAATAATGCAATTAATTCCGATTAAATTACATCGAGTTGGTCACCCAACAACAACAACAACAACAACAACAACAACAACAGCACAGTCCTCCCACACGGTAGCAGTGGCAACCGCAAATGCGCGCTGCGGCAACAGTCAAAGCCGAAGCCAGAGCAGTGGCGCACGTTTCGCTGGCTGGCCGTCAGCGTTGTTGTCTGTGTGTTTGTGTTTGTGTGTGTGGCAAACGGCAGCCACTTCAAATTTAAATTAGCATTAAATTGCTACCTGAGCGCTCGTAAATGGCATACTACCGTTACAACAACAACAACAACAAATACAAGCACTGCAACCAGAGCGCAATCGACTGACCTTTTGCACGCACGCACACACACACACAAAGTGCGTAACATATCAAGGGTTGCAATGCGGCGCTTGCAGCGAAATGTAATCAAAAATTTTATTGCTTTAAGAAAAATAAATAAAAAAAAAACAATCAAGAAAAGACGCTCACAGACAACAATGCAACGCTGCAGTTGTTGCGGCGGCACACCGTGGCGTATGATGGACATTGGCACTCAACGCAGTCAAGCCGAGTCGGGTAAACGCAACGACATAAATAAACGCAGCTCACATTGCTGTCTATGCTGTGATAAGAGTGGTTGTTGTTGTTGTTTGTTGCTGTACTTATCGTTGCTGTTGTACGTTGTGATAAACAAGACACTGCATTGCCCGTCAACGGACGACTGCCAACAATTACCGCTGCTTCGACTTCTCTCACTTCACGCACACCTTTCAACAGCCGCTTCACCTTCAACTGGCACTACACTTTTTTATTATATTTCTTCATGTTTTTTGTTGTTGTAATGCAATCCTAATAGAGCAGTAAAAGCAACCACTCAGCGCTTCAATGTACACATTGCACTCGGCACACGGCACACTGGCTAAAAGTGGATAAAAGTGATTTTGTAGATTTAAACTGCCAGCGATACCACAGCGATGCCACATAACGGTACACATACTCATACACACATATTGGTACATACATCCATACAAATATGATGCAATATTTGCAGCCTTTATTGCATTGAATAGCTTAACGATGGCCACGTGATGTGTCCGCATGCGAACGAAAGCATGAAAATGTATGTAGCAACGCTGCAGCGGGCACTTAAGCACACACACGCACACATATAAACTGATAACTGCGCCAACGAATGTTTGCAATTTGCCAGCGCACACGACCGATGAGTCGATATGGGAGATGTGTGTGTGTGTGTGTGTGCTGGCAGGCTGGCTGGGGATTTATTTAAAATATCCAAGCAGCGTACATGTTGATGATGCGCGTTGGCGCAGGTCAGTGTGCAATAGTTAATTGGCAGTTTCGTTAAAGCCTTTCGAGATGAGATGCGTTGGGGTGAGTGGAGTTGAGTTGAGTTGAGTTGAGCTGCATGCATTGTGGGCGTTCGTACTTGACGAGGCATTAAGTGTGCACAATAAGTGAATGTAGCGACTTTAGTTCAATGCGTTGCAGGCAAAGTACGTTATAGACGCAATTAATTTACTGCGCAGCAAAGGTGCAATGAAAATTATTGCCAGCTGGTTTAATAGAAGCATTGAAATTCATCATTATAACTAAATATTGTTTTCGAATATTGAAAGATGTTGAAAGTGTAAATGGCATGAAATTTGTTTGCTTTATAATAGGAAAATAATTGGATACTCATTGAATTGAACGATCGTTGATATTGGAAGATTCATAAGTTAGTCAAAGAGGAATCATTGTAGATGCAGTGGACACTTAGGCCAGTTCGTGTGGTATTGGAACTGGAACTAATAATCAAGTGTATTGAGAACTAGACAAGACTAGACTAGACTAGACTAGACTAGACTAGACTAGACTAGACTAGACTAGACTAGACTAGACTAGACTAGACTAGACTAGACTAGACTAGACTAGACTAGACTAGACTAGACTAGACTAGACTAGACTAGACTAGACTAGACTAGACTAGACTAGACTAGACTAGACTAGACTAGACTAGACTAGACTAGACTAGACTAGACTAGACTAGACTAGACTAGACTAGACTAGACTAGACTAGACTAGACTAGACTAGACTAGACTAGACTAGACTAGACTAGACTAGACTAGACTAGACTAGACTAGACTAGACTAGACTAGACTAGACTAGACTAGACTAGACTAGACTAGATCCTATGACCATCTAAATGCATTGAAATTTATTTCAAATGCACCCAAATCAAATAACATCAACAATTTTCATTTCTGCTGATTCGTTCCAATCATAAACCATATAAACGAAACCACCAATACGCCAATTGAATGCTTGGTGCACATTAAATGACATATTTTATATTTATTTCCTATCGCATTTAACCGGAAGGATTCAAGTTTTCCTGCTATAGAATGAAATATGCAGCAACAACGTGTCGTGCTGTCAAATATGCCTTCAATTCTATGACGACGTGACAACAACACACTTTCAAACACAGGCACATATGTATTTGTGTATGTCTGTGTGTGTGTGCGTGTGCATACGCACCCAGTGTTCGTACATATGTTCACAGCCAAGCAACATGGAAAACATTTTTAGGCTAACACAGACCAGAAAATCATGCAATGTTTTGACCAAAAATTTGGCGCATGTTTTTCAGCTTTCTGTTCTTCCTACACTTTGTGTGAGTTTGGGTGTAGCGGAGGCCACACATACACACATACTTACGTATTATTTATGGGCAACTGACTAGCAATTGTGGGCACGTGTCTTTGTGTGTGTGTGTGCTTTGCGGTTCCAGAGTTTTGGATTAAATGGCAACAGCTCAATACAAAAATCATACAAAATACTTTTTAAGTGGCCGATTGTACGGGCGTGTTGGAGCTTTTCGCTGGAATAATAAATTTAGAACGTCTTGTGCGTGATTAATTTTGAGATAAAAATATGAGGTACTAAATTTAGCTGCGTATAACGTTAAATTCAATCAACATTGCGTGTGGTTTGAACATTGAATGAAATACAGAAGCAAGAGAAAAAAATGCTGTCAGTTATTAAAAATAATTAAGAATTTAATTATTGTTGGAAAAAACGTGTGAACATTTTATATTATTTTTTACCAAAATAAAAATTAGAAATTATTTTCTATTAAAATAACTACATTTTACAATTATTAAAGAAAATTACAAAATCAATTAATATTATTAATATGTTTACCTATTAAAAAATTTGTTTATTGAAATATATTATTTAAAATATTACTACAAATGAACTTAACATTATATAATATGTTTAAATAAATACATTTTAATTGAAATAAGAAAAATATAAAAATTACTTAAAATGATTAGACATTTTTCCAAATTATTACTAATTAAATTAATATTTTAAAATACGTTTTAACGTTGAAAGAAATTTTTTTTATGACGATAAATTGTTATTAAAATTATTAAAACTTAATTTAACGAAATTTTTATTACAAAAATAAATTGTTACTAAAAATATCAAAAATTTAATTTATTTTATAAAATACGTTTGAACATTGAAAGGAATTATAATTTACTTAAATGAACGAATATTAAAACTATACAAAATTAATTTAATATAATATAATAATTTAAGAATTATTTTTTCTCTCAAAATGTTTTGATTTAATTTTAAAATGTACCATTATTAAAATTATTCAAACTTATTGTAATTAAAATTATATTACAATCTACGCTTGAACATTAAAAGAAATTATTTATTAGTAAAACAAATTATGAATAAATTAATTAAAACTTAATTTAACTTAATAAAACACGTTTAAACATAAAATTTGAATTTTTTTAATAAAATCAATTAGAATACAAATTATTACAAATTATTACAAATCTAATTAGCATTACAAAACAAGTTTGAACATTGAAATAAATTATATATTATGAAATAAATATATATTATATTTTGTATTAAAATAAGTTATTATAAAATTTTTTTTATATTAAATATTATAAAACACGTTTCAACATTCAAAAACATTTTTTTAAACTAAATTGTTGTTACTTCAATTAAAACTTAATAAAAAAATTAAGTTAAATTATAAGAAATTATTAAAAAATTAAATTAATGTTATGAAATACGTTTAAACATTAAATACAATTTAATTCAAAGAATTTTAGTTAGTTAAGTAATTTAAAAAAAATATATAAAATTATAATCAAAAATATTTTTAACAAAATTTTTATAATTCTAAACGAAAATATGCCCTTAAATTATTTATTGACATTGAATTTCAATTCAACTTCAGTAATTACTTAGTGGCATTTAACTTCCAGTCGAAAATATTGAAAATTTCAATTTTTGTAAACCAAATTTCATTTAAAATAATCCATTTACAAAACCTGCTCATTTGCCTCGTTCCTTTGCTACTTTGCGTTACGTTCGAAACGTTGTCGTGTGTGTCAAAAGCGACAGTTTTGTTTGTTTATGAAACACAGACACACACACACACGAAACCAATTTTCCCATGCCCAAAGTTGCCTGCAGCAAGCAAAGTTGTTTGCGCATTGATACCGACAGCTCAACTAACTTTAAATTGATTCTTGGTCAAAGAAAGTTGCCAATCCAAACAACATTTCCATCTACCACCTGCGGAGTTCTCATTAAATTTTTACTCAAGTAAAAAACAACAACGAAGAAATGGATAACATTAAAATTAAACACACTGAAGTGGAGGTAGAAATTGTAATGCAACATGCAAATGGCATTTGTGCTTCGAAAAACATTGAAAATATAAAACAAATACGTGGGTGTTTGTGAGTCTGTGTGTGTCAATAGTGACACACACAGACACCGTTCAACAGTGCCTGCTGCAGTTTTCTGTGAAGCGACGCAATCGCATTGCAACTAATTTCCGCCAGCAAATTAGAGTCAAAGCAGACATTTTCATTAGTGCAGCCCGAAAATATGCAACTGTCGATCGTAATTACATTTGTCTGCGTTGTCAGTAGACTTTTCCCATTTTTCTTAATATTTTTTGTAGATTTTCTATATTGAAATTTTCATGGTCCAGCTGGCCATAACCATTATTGCCGAATGCTGCGCTGTGCCAACACACACCACTTGGGGCAAAACACAAACACAAACACAACAACAATTATAATAACAATAACAACAACAAGAAGCCAAAGCGCCCAAAAACAAGGCGCACGTTTATTGAAACGCCCAACAACAAACCAGACCGTTGTCGGATACTTTGAAACGTGTTCATTATCGTTGGCAGCGCTTCGTCCCTCAACCTACCAACTATGCACAGTTGTTATTGCTCGTTATAGTTGTTGTTGTTGTTGTTGTTGTTGTTGTTGTTGTTGTTGTTGTTGTTGTAGCTTTTCTATTAACATCATTGCGCTGTGCCTATTTTCGATTTTAGTATCGTTGCCGTTGTCGTTGTTGTTGTTGTGTGTATTTGTGTCTCTGTCACACCAAATGAACATCAAAGGCTCACCAAATTTGTATAGGCAAACGACTGCCCGGCTGCCAACATTTTAAATAATGTTTCGCTCGCGTTGCTAACATTTCGCTCGTTGTGTCTCGCATCATGGAACGACCATTGTTTAAGTTGAAAGTATGGACCGTTTTTACATTAAGTGCCTTGAAAAGTCTTTCGTAGGATTTGTTGGCACAAAGCCCACGAATTATGACATGAATTATTGCTAATTGCAGTAGAGAATGTTGCAAGGTAATTAAATTTGAATATTCAATGGAACAAAGGAGAAGAAGAAAGAAATTCCGAAAGAAAACGAATGGAGAGAAGAACTCAATGCAGACACACTGTGTGACACACCTAGAAACTGAAATGTCATTTATATGTAAATTCAAAGTACGCAATCTGGTTCTAGTGACGGCAGGATACACGCAGAAAAAATGCTTTATGATGCCTACTTCCTTTAGGCAGCAAGTACAAATTAAGTGCTCGTTGATGCTCATGTTTTCCATGTATTGACCCCATGTATTGGCCCCATGATTAATCCGCTCATTAGTTCAATCATCAGGTGGAGATATCTTCTCTCCAATTTGTAAAGGAATTTATCTGTCTTTCTGTTTGAACTTATCACAAAACACGTTGCAGTTCTACAGCTTTCCAGTGTAGACCATAACTCCCAGATTTCGATCCAGTCCAAAGTACTCGCTAAACAGATACTGATTCTTTGCTCTGGGCTCAAAGATGTACAGTTTGATCCACACTTACCCAGTTCCTCGACAGTTTCGTTGAATTAACACCATTTATCTGGGTTCCTGGACATTATCACGGTCCCAACTATCCAGAAAAATTGGAGCTTATTACGTCTGGCGCAATTGATTTAAGCTTCATCTTAAATGCCTAAGCAATCCTAGAAGATATTCGTGCATACTTTAGGGCCTCAAGTAAAACTTGAGGTTAAACCAGGGGCGTAGCCAGAACTTGGTCATGGGGGGGGTTTTGAAAATTTTGTTTGCCAATTTAATATTAAAAGGTGATTTTTTAGCAACTGTTGTTTGGCAACACTGTTTTTGGCAGCTTAGCTGTTTTTGTGTAACATGTTACTGTCAAACATGTTCAGTTTGGTCTATGATTTAACCACGAATCGACTTACAAACGAAAAACGCTTGCAGGTTATTGAATTTTACTATCAAAATTCATGCTCGGTTAAGAAAGTGCATTGTGAACTTCTTCCATTTTATGGTCAGTTTGGGCGACCTTCTGATGCAAATTTACCAAATTTACATTATTGGACATTAAACCACCAACACGCATACATAGAGTGCGGACAGAGGAAAATATCGCAGCTGTATCCGCCACACAGCACGCGAAACAATGGCCCAATTGAGAGGCGAGTTCGGTGAACAGTTTATTTCACGTTTGGGGCCCGGACAATTGGCAATTAGATCGTGGGATTTACGTCTTTAGACTATTTATTGTGGGTCTATGTTAAGGCTCATGTCTATAGCGACAAGCCCGCAACGGTTGACGCACTAGAAGCCAATATTGAAGAATTTATTCGTGAGATACCGACCGATATGTTGGAGAGAGTATGCCAAAATCGGACCCAGCGTATGAACCATTTGAGGCGCAGCCGCGGTCAACATTTACATGAAATCATCTTTAAACATTGAATTATATAGATCATTCTATCGACTCAAATAAAGATTTCATACATTTCTCTAAATTGTATGTGTTTGTTTTTTAAATTAAATCCGAAGGCTATTAAAAAATCATCCTTTACATGCTTTTTAAAGTAAACTACACTTTTCAAAGAGGGCATTTTGTGGTGGTGCCACCCATATGTGACTTAGTGCAATTAAAATTTCATGAAATTTGGTTCGAAGTAAGAGTATGTTTTTGTCACTGGTACAAAAATTCGATGCTAATTTGCAAAAAGCAAATATTAAGTTTTGCTTTAAAGTTGGTAGAACTTTTAGCGAAACATTTCAATTGATGAACTAAGTTTATGGTGATGATCGCTTATCCCGTGGCAGAGTTCATGAGCGGTACACGCGATTTAAAAACGATTGTCGGACATAAATGATGAGCAACGTGTTAGCCAACTAAAACCCGCAATCAGCGCAGATGCCATCAAAACTTGACGGTAGTTCATCATAGATCAGCCAAAATCGACTTGAAATTGGATTTAACCTTCGCTTTCCTTATACCCACACGGGTGATCTTTTTAATATTCATGTTCAATATCTGTCAGAGTGTTTATCTAATGTAGTTATGATTTCGACTTACTGAACAAATTCGAAAGTCGTTTTCAATAACATAAAATATATTTTTTGGAAATATTAGTCATGCTTTATTTGTTATTTTTGTTATTTTGTATACCACATACCCACACGGGTGGTCCCAGGCGCTTCCGTATCGCATTTAACTGAACTTTTGGCTATCGAAAGACGCCATCTCATCGATAGACACTTGTGACTGATTTTTGACTAAAAGTTGAATTTTAACCATCAACCACTCCTCGTTTTCACGTTTTGCGGCATCGTGCGTCTTTCACCTTTTCAAAAAAATGCATTTACCGATTAAACAAAGGCGTTTCGAGGACGTCAAAGCCATCCAAAAGGCTTGCACCGACATCCTGAAGGACATTCCAGCCGACGATCTAAAACACTCATTGGACATGCTTTTAGATCAAGCAAATAGCTGTACTGAGCCTGAACTATTTAAAAAAATCAGATCGGTTTCACCAACAAAATTTTTTTTTATTCTTTCAAATGTTTAAAGGTGAAAAGACCTTTCTGCTAATGTAGGAACGTGCATACCATGCATAGTGAGTACAAATTTTTAATAATTATAGGCCATGGGGGGGTTCTGACACCCTAAACCCCCCCTTGGCTACGCCCCTGGGTTAAACCATCTCTTTCTGTCCAAGAAACTCGCTTAACTGATACCAGTTCTTGGCTCTGGTCCCTAAAGTGTACAGCTTGATCCACACCTAACCAGTTCATCGGCGGTATCGTTGAAAACCAGTGTCTAGAAACCAGATAAGTTGGAGCTTCTTACGTCTTGCGATTGACTTTAGCTTCATCTTACCGTCCTAGACAATCTCAGAAGTTTCTCACTACAGATTCCTATGCGTTTTGTGCGCCATTTCCACTTAAAGATCTCTGGTGGAGATCCGGCGAAGATCTTTGCTCCCCAATTTCAGGAGGTACTCCCTGCCTTCAAGTTCCGATTTATTAAAAATAACCTAGCAATTTCTACAGCTTCCCAGGTTAAACTTTCTTTGTTTGTCCAAGGAACTCTCTAATCTAATCCGGTTCTTGGCGCTGGTCCCTAAAGTGTACAGCTCCCTCCTCACCTAACCAGTTTATCGGTAGTTTCGTTACCATGAAAAGTTGGAGCTTATTACATCTCGTGACTGGCTTTAGCTTCGTCTTACATTTTTGGACAATCTTAGAAGTTACTCACTACAAACTCCTATGGGGTTTCCCGCGCCACTTTCTCTCAAAGATCTCCAGTGCAGATCTTTGCTCCTCAACTTCAGACGGAATTTTCCTGCTTGTTAGTTTGGACATATCACAAATAACCCAGGAAATTCTACAGGTTAAACTATCTCTCTCTGCCCAAGGTAATCTCTTAACTGATACCAATTCTGGGCTCTAGTCTCAAACTAACCAGTTCATTGGTAGTTTTGTTGAAAACCATAGTATCCAGGAACCAAAAAAGTTGGACCTTATAACGTCTCGCGCCAGACTTTAGCTTTATCTTACTTTCTTTCACAATCTTAGATGTTACCGGCGCATTCTTCAGAACTATGAATACCACTTGATTCTCATTACAGATTCCCATATGTTTTCTGCGCCATTCGCTTTCGATTATTCACTTCATTACTTTTACAATGACGCGGACTTTGTTGGTCAGGAAGAATCCATAGTATATCAATCAGCAGATTCGTAGCCAAATGATTCCAAGTCAAGATCGAATTTAAAAAAAAAAATTTTAATATTCAATACAAAACTTAGTAGTTTTTCTTATCTTAGTGCTTAAAGATTCGTTTTATAAAAGCTTCAAACGAGTTCAAAAATTGTTTTGTTTCAAATTCTTAAATCATTTCAGCAACTTTGCTTTAAAAATCTGCACGCCACTCTGAGTTTGATATTTCAACATTAAACAATTAAAAATAAACCAGCATTTCAATTTGACATAAACGCCATTTTGGTTTCACTTCAAGAAATGTCGGTCCCACGTGTCGTGCTTCGTATTTCGTGTTGTACTCACTTTCAAAAGGCCTTCAAATGTTTTTTGTCAAGCGTTTTTGTTGTTGGGCGCTTGTGTACTTTTTCGCATGAAAATTAAAATTTCTAATTAAGGCTGCCTAGTGCAAGTTTAGGTAACTACAACAACAATAAACACGTTTTTATAAGCATCGAAAGCGTTGTGGAAAAAGTTTTCAACATCGGCGAGCAACAATGGAACAAGCTGTTGTTGCTGTTCGTACAGTACTCAGTAGTAGTTGTTATTGCTGTTGTTGTCATTTAGGCATGTCGAAGCGTAAAAACTTGTTGGCGCCTTTTGCAAAAAATTTCTTTTACTTATTGGCTTTTGTTAGGGCCTTTTTCTAAGCGTCTGTGTGTGTGTGTGTGTGTGTGTGTGTGTGTGTGTGTGTGTGTGTGTGAGTGTGAGGCAAAAGTCGGTCGAAACGAGTCGACGAGTAATGAAAATCTGAATAGACGACCGCGGCAGCACAATCAGGCAGTCGGCGGCAGCCGAGCATGTCATTGCCACAAATGAAGTTATTTATCAACGTCATAGAGGCATTCGAATGTGCTGCAAGATGCGCGAATGAGGTTAGGTTGCATTTAGTTGGGTTCGGTTGAGTTGAACAGACCGAAATGCTGTTTGCAGCACTTAACACGCCTGCAATGTGCACAGTGTGCGTGCGTGCAGAAGGCAGCAAAACGCCGCAGCTGCCAACTTAATTTGCATTAATTTAAATGGTGAAGAGAAGCGTGAGGTGCAAAATGCAGCAACTATGTAAATGTGTATATGAGACTCTGTAGGTGTGTGTGTGTGTGTGTGTGCTGGGGGGCCCAGTAGGAAAATGGTAAGGTGCTTACCATAATAATGCATGTTTTTCTCCATCTTTTGGTGGTGGAAACGGCATGCTACCAAAAGTAAGATATTAGTAAAGTACGTTCCGAGTACCTCCGATTGTAGCTTACGCTAAGAAAGCAAACAAGAAGGCACCGGAAGTGCAAAAAAAGTCGATTTAAAACCCGAATGATTGTTCGTATCGTCACTTCCAAGTGCACTTTACTTTGTAATGTACGTGGAATGTACATTTAAGTTGAACGAATCTAGAAAAAAGAAGTGATTTTACAAGCTTAATAAGTTGCCCTCGGTAGTCCAGAGGGTAGCGCGCTGACTTTTCATGCCAGACGCCCAGGTTCAATTCCCAGCTCGGGCTGTTTTAAACACTCGTCTATTTCCATCGCTATTCACATGAAGCAGTTGAGAATTATAAGAAACGCACAAGTCAACTTTTCGCAGGCAATGATAAAATTTCCAAATATGTCTATCTTCCATCGTAAGTGAAGAAGTCAGCAGTGCTTACATTATCCGTAGCGAGGAAGGCATAAGCTGCATAGGTCATTTAATTTTTATAATTTTAAGCCCATTTCAATAGCACATTACGGCCCCCTTACGTTTTCCTTCATACCGTCACATTATTAAGTAAAGTACATTTGAATGGGAAGCCGAAAATTCCGAAGGATTTTGCTATGATACCATTTGTACTTTACAAAATCATGCATGATCCGGCGGCCATGCTCTGAACAAACGTACTGGGCGTTTGGCAAGGAAGTTGGAATGCTTACCGGATGAAAAGTAAGTATGCTGTAATGAATTACGGAAGGTGCCATTTTCCTACTGGGGAAGTGCGCGTCAAAGTGGTGGTTGGCATTTCGATGCGGCCAAGACGGCAACTATGGAAGCGAAACTGCCAGTAAAGGAAAGTAAATTACTGGAGAAAAGTGCAGCAGCTTTAGAATTGCGTACGTTGCGGTGAGTTGCAAAAACAAGAACAGAAGAACAAGTCTTCTCTCGCAAAAAGGGGTTTGGAAGAGTACTGCAGTGTTAGTGAGAAACTGTTCAGTGGAATAGGTGAAATGTTAGTAGGGAAATGTGAGAATAAATATGGCCTATAATGGATTAGGGACTGCGTCAAATGTTCATAATTAGGGAATTATGGTGTTTAATAATATTATTGTTTAAAAATATTTGCATAACATTCTTATATTAAGTTTACTACAACTCACTGTAAGTGCTACCAGTAAAATTATTTTTCAGCTCATATTTTTCAGTTTCGTTAGCATCTCATTAACGCTGCATTAAGCCTCCAAAGTAACCCTTCAGCAACTAAGATCATATGTAATATAAGTTAGGTTAGGTTATACGTGCTATTCTATTCTATTCAATATAGTAAAGCATTCAAAACCTATGGTTGATTGGCATCTTATTGCAACATGATAAAACTGCTTAACCCATTGCTGCCTAATGGGTAAAATTTTACCCATGAAAACTGACTTTTTAAAAAAATCACAGAAAAGTTCGTGGTAGAGATATCTCAAAATCATTGATAGGGATGGTTGGGGTAAAGATGGAACTACCTTAGTCTAGTGGAGGTCACCCCAAAATTCCGCCATCTAGCTAGAGTTACCAGACTCCAAATTGAAATTGAATGAATTTTCCGAAGGTGGAAAATGTGACGAAACGTAGTGGCCCTAGAACCTCACAAAAATCTGCCTCCTAACTCACCAATACATCTTTTGCTCACGTGTTTAGCTGATCACTTTAAAAAGTATGGAAAAAAGCTACAATTGCTGCCTAATGGGTAAAAAATACCCAATGAATATCTCAGCAACGTGCACAGATAGATAGCTGAAATTTTGTTTCTGATCATTTTGGGTCAATTCCAGGTCGTGTATGAAATTTTATCAAAATCGTATGGGCGAAACTGGTACCCGGCTTTAATGGGTTAAAAAGAAATCATGCCATCGGAACAACAGAAAATCAGATAGAAGAACTCAATCGATACTTTCGTTAATTTTGATCACAATTAAATATACATTTTGATATCGGTCATGTCTCGTTAATGTTCTAAAACCAACTAATAACAAAAACAATGATGAGCTGCCGCTAATAAATATCTCGAACATCTAAAAAGGCTGAGTAGTTGAACATTCACTTCATATGTGTAAGAGGCAAGAACGATGGCAACCGCGGCGAAGCGGAAGTGACGGCGAGTTTTGCAGCGAAGACGGGCGAAGAGTCAGTCACTGAACGGACAGCGGACGGAACGGGCGTATTGCACCAGCGCGGTGTGCGAATTCTTTTGTTTTATACCTTTAATATATACCTTAATTAAATTATACCTTTAATAAATAAACTACCTGTGGCTCATATATGGTTGCCAGTTTACAGAGAAATTCCAATGAATTTCAACGCATATAAATTCGTCAGATGGGTGACGATTACGAAGCTTTTCCAGTTTTAATAGATCAGGAGATTTCCTCTAAGATTTAGGGGATTTTGGACCTTTTAGGAGAATTTTTAGGAACAAGAATTGTTTATGAGAGAGTTTAGGGGATTTGCCTGAAGCCTTGAATATTGAAAGCTAAAGTGTATAGTTTATGCAATAAATTTACGGAAGTATGCGGAAGCATGCGTGGCCTTATTTTTCAGATACCTTTTCGGTAATTGTTCAGAAAAAGTATAAGAAGGGCGCCATTCGAAAACTGGCGCCCATGAATTTCACGTTGAAACAATGTTCCAGCGCACTACATACTACGAAGAAAGTTTGTACTGTGCGATTGTGAAATGGTCTGCAGATATTTTCCTAAGCATTTATGACCTGGATGGGTTCAAGACAAGAGTCCCCTAAACTCCATATCCTTCCAGAACCAACGCCAAGGGGTTGGCTCGACAAGGGAAGTGAAGAGCAACTTCGCTAATATCGCCTGTACCATTTCAAAGAACAACAAGACAACGCAATAAATCTTCGCGGACACTTAGCAGTTATACAGCTTTTCAGATTAGACCATCGCTACCTATGTAAATCACTTACAAAGAATTGGATCCAATCCAAGATGATATCAAAGATGAGAAAAAACGCACAGTAGTAAAAATAACCCGGTAAACGTAAACTATATCTATATTCCACTTGGATAACTGCAAGTCGATTTAATTGGCCTTTAAATTCCAGTAAACCGGTGTTTTAGTTAAGCAAACTCCGGTAAAGTGAAATTCATATCAATTAAGCGTACTTCAGATGAATGCAAAAAACATATTGTAATTCCGAAATTTTCTAATGTCGTTGCAATTTCAAAAACCAACTGCGCCAACTAACGAAATCAACTGATGGGGATGTAATAATACGGCTAAATAATAGCAAGGCAGTGTTTTTAAATTATTGTTCCGAAAATTAGTTCTGCTATCTCCACGCAGCTGTATTCGTTTCACTGGATTGTGCTTAAAAATAAAACACACTTAAATTCTTCCATGTAACTCGTTCTCAAATATTCCAGTATTGCCTCGCAATGGCACAGTGACGGCGAGCATTATCGTCACATTATGAAATGTGTCAACAAATAATTTCCATTAGACGAAATTGAAATATTGTAAAGGTATGTTTTGGGTCTAAAATATTATTTTACTTAACCGCATTTTTCAGCTATGCAAAGTTTCAGTTAAACAAACTAATTTTCAGAAAAAATACCAAATAAAAATGGAACCTTCACTTCTATTTCAGTTAAGCGGATTTTTAATTTAAGCGACTTGCAGTTAAGCGGTTTCAACTGTACATGGATACATCACATAGCAGGAGTGTAGCCAAAGAGGGTGTCAAAACCCCCATAGCTCATCATTAATTGACATTTTTAATATGTTTGCTTGCTATATTCATTGCCACACTACACAAAAGGTATTTTCACCAGAAATAAAACTTAGAAAAAATTATAAAAAAACCAATTTGCTTTACTTAGAATGGTCCCCTTCGTACTCAATATAGCGATTTACTTAGACTGTAATTTATTTTAGACTGTCGTCCTGAAGGACATCAGGATGCCAGTACAAATCTTTTGTATAGCTTCTACGTTCTCAAAACGCTTTCTTTTCATAGGCAAATGCATTTTTTTGAAAAAGTGAAAGTCGCACTGTGCCAAATCAGACAAAAACGGAGAGTGGTTAATGCTTAAAATGCGATTTGTAGTCAAAAAATCAGTCACAAGTGCCAATGGATGAGATGGCGTCAGTCAACTTGTGCTGAACACACATGCACATACTTTTCAAACGCCAGATATTCAGTTAAAATATAATAGATTTATGTTATTGTGATGCTAAAACCCGATTCCAAATTTCAGTAAAACTTGTCGCCTTCTGCGCGCAGGTCTTTCAACAAATTTGCAGATTTTCTGCACCGCGATGCCATCAACGAAACAGTACAGACAGCTTCGTTATAACACACATACAGTATAATCTCGATAATCCGGACAATTAAAAACCAGGCACTGTCCGAAATATCGAAATGTCCGGATTACCAAGATTGCAAAAAATCTATAAAAATACTACTGAACACTAGTGTCCGACCGAATATTCGGTGTCGGTTTCGGCCCAAATAAGTGGTTTCGGTTTCAGTTTGGGCCAAAAAATGGCCGAACGGCCGAAACTGAAACTTTCTAGAATAATTTTTACATTTTATTGTATAGCAGATATATTATGAAAGGAGGAGTAATTAAAATGCCACCAATGTAAATAAACTGTTTTTTAGCATATAATATTAAATAATTTAATTTTGAATATTAGCGAATAAGGTACGAAAGGGTGATTTTTTCATGTTTATGTTTTTAAAAAATTAATAAATCGTTTTTATTAATAAGTATTTATTTATTCATGTTACGTTTTTTTGTTTATTCTTTATTTACTTAAAATAAAATTCGTTTGTTGAAAAAGACATACTTGATATGGTGATTTTTATTTCAACAAGAATGTTTCGGTTTCTGTTTCGGTTTTGGCCGAATATTAAAAAAAAAACCGTAATTCGGTTTCGGTTTCGGCCCAAAAAAGATGTTTTGGTCGGACACTACTGAACACCAATGAAACGTATTTTTTATTGAACTAAAATTATTTTTGCTTAAAAATTTTATTTTTAATTTGTTATGAACATTTCAGCAAGATTTTGAAAGAAATTTGTAATTTTTATTTAGCGAAATTTTGTTTCATTTTTTTAGAAATTCTAGATTTGCCTGCATTGTACTTCACTGCCAGTTGACGAAGTGACTTTCCTCGACTTAATTTGTTTAGAATTTTTTTCCATGGTTATGATTGTACGTGTTTTCTTAACTATAGGTGCTATTGTTAATATTTTATTTAGTTTACACAGTTAGATTAAACTTTTATAATTTATAAAAAGCAGATAAAAATGAGTGTCCGGATTTTTGAGGTAAATAAAATGTGTGATGTCCGGATTACAGAGTCAACAATAGAAAGCAATTGGGTGCCCGGATTACCGCGTTGTCTGTATTAGCCAGTATCCGAATTATCGAGATTGTACTGTATTTGCAAATTACTTTCAAAAAGTATTTTTTTCTGCTTCTTCTTCCTTTACTATGTCAAGATATACCATTAAAAAACGTGTATATTTCTCTTCTTTAAACTTAAATATTCAGTTTATTAATTTCGTATTTTTACTAAAACTTCAAACTATTCTAAAGACCAACAAAAAAATGTATTCTTGCAACCATAGAGGATGCAGACGTCCACAAAGTAGCATGTTGCCATATGTTGATAATAACTGTACCTTATTATACTTGTTCAACTTTGTATATTATTGAACTACTTTCCAAACTAACTCTATTGTACATTTGAAGTTTAGAAAAAATAAAATTTTCACTTCGCTTCCACAATTCATTGACTGAGGTCATATATTCATACGCGCTACATCAATAGGTTATGGGCCCAGACCCAAACCGGAAGGATAATTGAATTCATTGGACAAGGAGTCAAGAATTAGAATGCTCGCAATGGCCGGATCAACTTTAAGAATTCCATTACTAAATGGAAACAACTATCAAACGTGGAAGGTGCAAATGGAGGCGGTGTTGCATAGGAGCAGATTGTTGCGTATCGTCCGTGGGCTAGAAGAACGGCCGAAGGACATAGATCTGCCGGCAGCACCCACAGCAGCACAAGCAAGTAATTACGAGAAAAGGTGCAGTGAGCAACGCGAATACGACGATAAGGATCAGGATGCACGAGCAGAACTTATAATGGCCATGGAGGCAAGCGTGGTCCAGATGATCAAGACGCTCAAGACTGCAAAAGAGGTGTGGCTTTACCTACAAGATACGTATGATAGAAAGTCCACAAGGCGGAAGGCTGAGTGCTACCGTAAGTTGGTAAATTTGAAAATGAGTGAAGGTCAACTAATAAAAGACTATCTCATCGAATTTGACATGTGCGTTTCTTGTTTGACGGAGATGGGCCTCGAAGTTGACCAGGATTTATTAACTATTTTAATGTTGGACGGCTTATCAACGAAATATAAAGAAATTCGCGCCGCATTTGACACTGCCAACGAATTCCCATCTCTAACACTTTTGCGTGCCAGATTATTGGAAATTGGCGACAAGTTAACGACAGCAGCAGAAGAAGAGGAAGCAATGAAGGTGTACAAGAACTCAAAGAAATGGAACGGTAACAAATATGAAAACGAAAACAAACCAGGTATGTTTCAAAAACACTTCCATTACAATTGCTATAACTGTGGCAAGAAAGGCCATAAGGCAAGGGATTGCAAACACAAAGTTAAAGAGCGAAGTAACTGTGCGGAAAAGACCACAGGATTTGTGGCTGCAGCGGGGCACAGTAATTACAAAGATATGTGGTGCTTAGATAGTGGCGCTACATCACATATGTGTTGGTCAGAATCACATTTTGATACAATCGATAAAAGCTATTCGGGAAAGGTGCGATTAGCTAACGAAAAAGAAATAGATGTAAAGGGTATTGGTACTGTTGGATTAAAAATAAAAATAAACCACGAAATAAAGAATGTAAAATTATTCAAAACACTATACGTACCAGAATTACACTGTAATTTAATTTCAACAGCAAAAGCCACTGACAATAACTGTACAGTAGTTATGAGTTCAAACAAGGCAATTATCAAACGTGGCCGAGAAGTTCTTTTAGAAGCAACGAAAACAAATGGTTTATTTCTAGTAAGGAATTTTAAAACTTGGACAGATGACTGTAAAGAAGCAACGGAAAAATTTGAAAATGAGTTAGAACTGTGGCATAAGAGGTACGGACATTTAAACTTGGTCCACCTGAATCAGTTGCAATCGAAACGTATGGTTAAAGGTTTGCCTACGTTCAAAAATCAAAAGCTAGATTGCGTAGCTTGCATTTGTGGAAAACAAACAAGAGAATCATTTCCACACAAAAACAACAAGTCATCGAGCGCAGTGTTGGACTTAATACACACATATTTGTGTGGTCCAATGAGAACAGAATCAATAAGTAGCAAGAAGTATTTCGTGACCTTTACTGATGACTATTCCAGGAAGGTGTTTGTATATTTCTTATACAGGAAGGATGAATATCTTGAAGCATTTAAGAATTTTAAAAGGGAAGTTGAGTTGAGTACTGGCAGGAAGATCAAATGCGTGCGTAGCGATAACGCGAAGGAATTAGTCAGTCAAGATTTCAGTGACTACCTAAGGTCATGTGGCATTAAGCGTCAGTTAGCAGTAGAGTACACACCGCAACAGAACGGCGTTGCAGAACGGATGAATAGAACTTTAGTAGAGATGGCTAAGTGTCTTATGATTGAAGCGATACTTCCGGAGTTTTTATGGGCAGAATTAATATATACGGCAGCACATATTAGAAACCGTTGCCCGACAAAGTTAAACTACAACAAGACACCAGAAGAATTATGGACAGGAAAAGTTCCCAACGTACATTATTTTCGTCAAATTGGAAGCACAGCTTATGTTTTGAAGAAAAAACCAGGAAGATCTAAATGGGAATCAAAGAGTGAAGAGTTTATTTTAATAGGATACTCAGAGGAATCGAAAGCATACCGTCTATGGAAAAGGGGTACGCGCAAAATCGTCAAAAGCAGAGATGTTAAAATAATATAAGGCAAATTTAATGTTGATAAAATAGAAATTGACAAAGAGGACAAGGGATTTCAAGAGTTTATATTTGGAAGAAAAGATAAAGAAAATGAAATTGGAGAAGCCGAATTAACAGACACAGAAACAAACGATACTCAAGCAAATAAAAGCGTTATTTTGCAAGGTGAAAATAATAGAGAAGAGATGCAAGAATTTCAAGATGAGGTACCTGAACATTCAATTAAAAGACGTTTACGATCATGGAGTTGTCGAAATGAATCAGCTAAAAGAGCTGAAGAAGAAGATCCGAAATCTTACAGGGAATCTTTGTCTTCAGGAAATTCTAAGGAATGGGCGGACGCCATTAAAAATGAATATGACTCTCTTATGAAAAACGAAACGTGGGAGTTAGTGGATTTACCAAAAGATAGAAAGCCAATTGGTTGCAAGTGGGTTTTCAAATCTAAAGTAAGACCCGATGGAACAATCGAAAAAAGAAAGGCAAGATTGGTCGCTCAAGGATTTACTCAGAAATTTGGCATCGATTACGTAGATACATTCGCACCAGTAGTACGACAGAGTTCACTACGACTCATATATGCATTAGCTGTTGAGCATGATCTAAAATTGCAGCAGTTAGATGTGTCAACTGCATATTTAAATGGAGATCTAGAAGAGGAAATTTATATGCAGCAACCTGAAGGATACATTGATGAATGTAAAAGAGGAAAAGTTTGCAAATTACGAAAAGCATTATATGGTTTAAAACAGTCCGGAAGACAATGGTTCAAGAAAATAGATGGTGTTTTTAAAAATTTTGGTTTAACCCAATCAAATTATGATCAATGTATATACACTTACAAAAATAACAAGTTTATTGTTGCACTTTACGTTGATGATATAATTATTGCATCAAATAACGAAAATTTAACGGAAGAACTAATAAGAAAACTTAAAGAAAATTTTGATATTCGAGATTTAAAGGAACCAACTAATTGTATTGGTCTGGGAATTAAAATTGGAAACGGAACGTTGTCAATTTCGCAGCCTAGATATATTACAAATTTGATTGATAAATATGGGCAAACAAATGCGAAACCGGTTAAAATTCCCATGCAAGCAAAAATTGCATTGGAAAAAGAACCATCAATTTCTGGAGAGGCAGAAAAAATAGATAAAACGAAATATCAAGAAATAATTGGTTCACTTTTACACCTCGCGGTATACAGTCGTCCTGATATATCATGTAGTGTAAACATGTTATCACAGTTTTGCCAGGATCCACGAAGGCAGCACTGGAACGCCGCGATTCAAGTCGTACGATATTTAAAATCAACACAAGATTTTGTTTTAACATATCGGAAGACTGGTCAACCACTTTTTGGCTGTGTTGACGCCAACTGGGCCACTGATGTAAACGATCGCAAATCTCAGACTGGATTTTGTTTTATTCTCGCAGGTGGCGTCATTTCATGGGAGTCCAAAAAGCAGCGGGTAGTAGCAACATCAAGCGCGGAATCAGAATACGTAGCGCTTTCGGAAGCAGCGAAGGAGGCGCGGTATTTAAGTTTCCTGCTAAATGACATGGGCTACGGAACGTCGGGACCAATGGTATTATATTCGGACTCGCAAAGTGCTCAGCAAATGGCGACGTTTGGAGGGCATCACTCAAGAACCAAACACATTGAATATAAATACCATTTTATTCGAGAAGCAGTTAAGAACGAGCAAATTATTATAAAGTACCTTCCCACAACTGAGATGCCAGCTGATGTTCTTACCAAACCACTTTGTAAAGCTAAACACAATATATGTATTAAAGCTATTGGCATTGTTGATTGTAATTCAAAGTAATTAAAAGTTGAGAAGGCGTGTTGATAATAACTGTACCTTATTATACTTGTTCAACTTTGTATATTATTGAACTACTTTCCAAACTAACTCTATTGTACATTTGAAGTTTAGAAAAAATAACATTTTCACTTCGCTTCCACAATTCATTGACTGAGGTCATATATTCATACGCGCTACATCAATACCATATGGCAACAAAATAGCGAAAGGGTTAACACGAAACTACAGCTTGCTGGCTTCACAAGAGCACAGTGTGCGAGGAAAACTTTTAATAAAGAAATGTATTTAAAACTCTGTTAGCAAATAAATAGTTAGTGTGTCATTTAAACAATTTAGTAAACTTTGACTCGAAAATTCACGATAAAGTGCACAAGTTGTAAGCTGTTGAAAATGTTGTTTCATGTCCAACACATGCACAAGCACACATAAATCTGACACACACACTTACTCAAATGCACAAAGCGCACCCGAGATAGACCTAAGAATGCCAGTGTTTGGGTATGTGGCAACCCTGACAGGCGACAGTGAAAGACACTCACGCCAAATTAATGACATCTTCAGCCAAGCAAAATACCAAATTAACCCAAACTGACAGCAGATGTCAGCTTAGCAGCCAGTTAAACGGCTGGCGCCAACAAATACAACAACACACCAATACCGGAAGAAGGTCGCCTTTAAGCGGGATGAAAAAGTTAACAAGCAAACCAAGATTTTCAGTGGGCACGTGGGCGAGCGAGCGGCCGTGACAACTGTTCAAAGGCGGATCAAAGACGCATTAGTGGATCATGTATCATACATACGCAGTGTAACGTCAAGTGTTTGTTGTTGTTATTCAAAGTGAGAGCGAGAGTTTGCGCGCACGTGTCGAAGCTGCGCTGGCGGCTAAATGCTGACAGCAATGAGTGAGCCGGCGACGGGGTTGGCATCTATACGGCGGCAGCGCTCATAAATATGCAACAATCGAGTTAATGGCATTGCTGTTGTTGTTGTAGTGCCACAAGCAGAGCAAAACAAACAACACCACAACAGCTCAACTTGCCGTATCGAAGCTGACTTTTGTCGCACAGCAACGTAGTTGACAAACAGTGTACACACACACACACACACACATGCGCACACATTTACAATCTTATGGTGCCACTTTTAACCTCTGGCACCGGTGTCGCTGTCGCCTGGCGTTGTGCGTGGCGTGACATTTAATTTGCCTGCAATTATTTGTTGTTAGCGGGCGCCTCTATAATTTCAACACATTCACAGCACAAGTTGCCACAACAACCACAGCGACATCGACAATGAACAGCCAACGGCCATAACAACAGCCGCCAACACTTGTCGCCAAATTTACCGCTTCACAATTTCGCTAAATGCCGCACTGTGCGCCTTCAGCTTCCGCTCAGCCACAGTTGTGGCAACCATTCTACACTCTGACCCCCGCTGAGACTCAACAAAGCCCAATCGCTGTGTCGCTACAGCCAGCGGCACACTTGGCAACGTCTTCGGCAAGGTATCAAATTTATTATTTGATTATTTGATGTGCGGCATTGTCGTTGCCGTGAGCCGCTTAACTTAGCTCTGTTTATTCCTATTGTTGTTGTTATTGTTGTTGTCATTAACATTTGTAACAGCAGCAGCAGTCGCTGGCACTGTGGTGGCATGCTATCAAATTACACTTGCGGAGGTGATACAATTTTATTCGTACTTTGTATGCCAGTTAACACTGCATAACTGTTGCCGGCAACACTCCTCCTGCTGCCACTTCACGCACCACTCGGCCGCCTGTCCGCACCGCTACAACGTTGCCTCATTTACAAATTCGCACGCGTAGCGAAAAAAAAATGTTAATCACAATCAGAAACACTTTGCGCCGCCAGGCATTTTCATTACACATCATCACAGCAGAATGATGTCGAGGCCACCTGCCTGCCGCACTAACCTCGAAATCTTGTGTGAGTACTTTGGCCATTTCAAGTGGGGGCATTTAATGCAGCCAAAGCGAGCTGATGAACGAATTATGAATTATGAGAATAATTTGCAGATATCGATGAGAAAAAAATGCCAGCAATCTTAGACATAAGCCGGAAATTACTAAAATCTCAACAAAATAATTTCTAAATTTGGATTACCAATTAAAAGAATTGAAAATGTTTCATTTTGGCCAAAAAACTGTTGCCAGGGCTATCCAAAAAATCATAATATGAAGTAGGTCATAAGTAAGACTAGCTATGTTATTTATAATTAAAACTTTTTTGCCTAATAAAACCGTGTGAGAAAAATTTTAAAAATTTTAAAATACACAAACAAATTCAAATACTCGCCAAGATAAGTAAAAGTGGGTTTTTAGTTTTCTCTCTGAGGTCAGGATTACTTTGAAAATTACTTTCAAATTTCAAGGTTATGAATATTTATAATATTTAAAATAAATTTTTTTAATATTTAAAAAAATTATTGTAAAAATTGAGCGCAATAAAAAATATCTATAGAGGTGTCAAATGAAAGACAAAATTTCTTAGAATTAAAAAAAAGTTAATTTTTTGGTCCACAAGGATCATATGTATTGAAAATGTCCTTTTAAAATGTATCCTTGAATATTCTTAAAAATTTCTAATGTTTTTTTTTCAATTTGTCTTAAGGACTAATATGTACACTGCCACATGCTCGAATTTTTTCCTTCTAATTATTTTTTTTTAATTTGACCAAACACGTTGTTTAGTACCTATACACACATTTTAATACTTCCCTTTATACAACAAAGAATGTATTGCACCGTGTGAAAAACAAAATATATTTAATTCGCACTTGAATAAATCCTAAACTTGCCCATAAAGACCGTAAATCATAATTATAACTAAGAGTTTAACCCTGGCTAGGTTTTTTGGCTAATTTTTGGTTTGGCTGGTTTTCCAAAGTTCAGAGAAGTTCACGTCGGAAAACATTTTTTGAATTATTGGATGTTCGATTTAAGACCGAATAAACTTGTTGTAAAAATCTTAGAAAAACGTTCATTCAGCCGCTAATGGGTTAAACATCATTGATAGTGTCAGACAAAAAAAGCTTCCTAAAAGAACAAAAAGCTTTAATTATAATTATTTATCCAAATGTTGTCAGAAACGAAAAGATTCAAAGTCTGATTTTATACCAAAGTTTCTGAAAAAAGTTTGAAAAAACGTCCGCTTAGGCACTAATGGGTTAATCGCCATTACCTGTATTGGACCAAAAAATAACTTGATAAGGCAAAATGTTTTGAATACTTAGCCATATATTTTCAAAATTAAATATTATAATTCAAGGTACGATTGTGTACCGAATTAAGTCGCTGAAAAGAAAATCGTAGAAAAACATACATTCAGCAAACGTTCGCAATCAATACACAAAACCTAATATTTTTCTTAAATCGTTGATGAAATGGGTCACAAATGTGCATATTAATTGTAAACCTAAAAATTTATGAACTGCATGGAAAAATTTAAGTGTGTTTTATTTTTGAGCACAATTCAGTGAAACGAATACGCTTGCGTTACATAACAGAACTAGTTTTCGTAACATCCGTTCCTGAAACATCCCTATAGGAAAAACCATATCTGCTATCTGGTCAAACTTATTTAATTCATTTTAATTTATTTATTTAGATTTATTTATTGAGATTATTTATGTTTCCTCTTTAACCCTTTCAGTCACAATGTCCAATATATTGGACTACAGCCCATACAATTCATAAAGAACGGGTTTATTTTCATGTCGGAAAGGGTTAAAACTAATTAAAAACAAGTTTAGAAACACTTTATGACTTAATCATCTAAGATTGCATTCCATACACAAAGATATGGAAATTACTTCAGATGAAATGTTTGTAATTTTCTGCTCAAAATACAACCACCGAATGAAAAACGTTCTATTTAGTTTGTTGTTGGTTAGATCCGTAAGTAGTATAAGTTGTTGTTATTGAATACACTAATAGCTCAATTTGAACATTTGACTTGACACTTTGAAACTTTAAGGACTTAAAACTAGAAATCCTCCGCTTCCTTAATTATCTCCAAGATGAGTCGACACACAACACACTGTTTAATTTAACAGTTTATGCTCGACACTATAATAAATTTACCACTGTACGAGTATGTTACGTTGTATGTATTAGACAGACTGAAAACATCGTTACAACGCTGCAAACTTATGTCACAGCCGCAAAGCCAATACGGCAACAACTGATATGGGAGCTGATATGGCAACGATTCTGACTCACATTCACTTTCACTTTTGCCGCAGCTTATTGTTTATTGAATTTGTGTTTTTGGTTTTTTGCTTTACTGCAGATATTCTGCTCGCTTGCCATCACCACAAACAGTCGACAGGTGCTACGAATATTTTACATTTGCGCTGCGTCGTAAGCAATTTGTAGCAATTCGCTAATGTTGCGGCAATTTGTTGTTGTCAATTTGGTGTTGTGGTGGGAATTTCATTGCAGTTGTTGCCATAATGCCCTGTCATACATGTATGTACTTGCATGTATGTACATATGTAGTCGACATCAATAAACTGCGAGCAGGTGCCCGTGGGCGACGTTCGTTCGCCGTTCGACGGCTGGTCTCGTTGCAGCTTTTGCCATTTCTGTGTGCTGCAAATATTAAATAAGCCAACAAGCCGCCCTCTGTGATGTTGCCGCCACATGAAGCTGTCATATGTGCGCCATAAGTTTTAGCTAGATGTTCTGTATCTGAGCACATGTACACTTTTGTTTATGTGTCTACACATGGCGGCCGAAATGGTATGTTTTCTCTACTTTCCTTTTTGTTTATTTTATTGATTGAGCATTAGGTGTGTTTGAAACTGAAGGCAGTGTGGCCTGCTCCAGCACATTGGCGCATTGGTGTGGTATTTCTTGATTTTATTCCATCTTCAATTACCCAATGAATGATTCATGGAAGTGTTTTTTAAGGCCAAATTTTTGCACCCAATGAAATATTCCTGCTGAAACATTGAATGTATTAAAACAGAACTGGCATCAAGTTCAAATTCTAACCATTCTTTCCGCCATGCGACAAAAAATTGGGGCGGGGGCTAGAATGAGGTTACGTGGTGTCGCATCCAACTCAAAGCTCACAAAAGCGCTTGGAAATTAGACAAATTGATCCACAGCTGCTCAGAAGTGGCTCTTAGAGGGTTAAAATCTATCAGTGACCCCCACTAATTTTTTCTTTTGAATATTTCTTTGGAAGAGACTTACACCCTATCTCCAACACTTAATGGGGCTCTCATACAAAATGGTCGTTCAAAGTTCACAAAAGTCCTTGGAAATTAGAAAAAATTACTCCACAGCTTCTCCAAAAAGGCTCTTAGAGGGTTAAAATCTATCAGTGACCCCCACTAATTTTTTCTTTTAAACATTTCTTTGGAAGAGACTTACACCCTATCTCCAACACTTAATGGGGCTCTCATACAAAATGGTCGTTCAAAGTTCACAAAAGTGCTTGGAAATTAGAAAAATTGATCCACAGCTGCTCAGAAGCGGCTCTTAAAGGGTTAAAATCTATGACTGCCCCCCACTAATTTTTCCTTTTAAACATTTCTTTCAAACACACCTACTCCCTATCGCCAACCCTTAATGGGGCTTCCATACAAAACTATCTTTTTTATAAAATCGGTTCCCACTGCTTTCAGGTTGCCCTAACACATGTCAAATGTATGACCCACATTTATTTTCCCTTCAAATTGTTTTTTTCATACTGCCATACAAAACTGGTAGTTTTCTAGGGAACTGGCGCTCCATTTGTAAATGTAGTAAAATAAGCGTACGTATTTCGGAAACTACTAAAGCGATTTGATTGATTTTTTAATGATCGAAAACATTCTTGAGTGCAAAAAATACAAAATTAACTAAAGTTAAAAAATTTACCACCAGAGGGCGCCTTCCATACAAACGAAGTTGTTTGTTTGTTTGTTTAGATTTCTACGAAGCAAAAATCTAAATGTATGTTCGAAACTCCATTAACCTCCTCATGCCTGTCGATGCAAAGATTATTTTAAGACCAAATGGTTTCTAAACGATGCCGTTTGTATCTAAAGGGAACCTCACAGATAGGGAAGGACACAGAATCATAAATGAAGGGAATCATCATATTGAACCCAACAGAGTATTCGAGCGGAAATGCTAGCCGCACACACTCCATCAATAACCTAAGCGAACGAAAGTGTGTAAACCTTCTAATAAAATATTAAAAAAAATATATAAATAAATAAATATATACAAAATTAAATAAATAAATTAATATAAAATTTAAAACAAAATCAAATCTGTTCCGCATTTGGCCAAGTGTCCGTATTTTGTTTCGATTCTGAATGTTATTGCTCCTGTTGTTCTTAATGATTATTTTTTTGTATTATTATTCTTATATTTAATTCTTTATTTTTCATATTTAATCCTTAATTTCAAACAAACTTAAGTTTTCTTAACAAACAAACATTTCTAGAATACCACAAGCTTCCTCACTGAATTTCATTTCAGTGACCACAACTTGATTTAAATGTTGTTTACATTTTTCACTGCACTGTGTCTTTTTTAACCACTTCCTTTCTTCTCCAACATATTTACTTAACCCCCGCACTCCGCATACAATATTTGTGGCAAGCAATGAAACCCAATCGAACGAAAGTGTGTAAACATTCCGCTGAACTTTGTTGCCCTCAACAGGAAATTTTATATTACAGCCCGCGAGCGTTTGTTGGGGTTATTTGTGTAGTCTCCACAATGCGCCGACGCTAAGCCCCAAAACACTTAATTAAGCGCATGTAAACAAGTGTAAACAAATTTCGAATAACACATACATAGGGCTTAGAGTCGCTTGGCGGCAGTTTGGCTGCTGTGCCAAGCCGCTTTAGACAGCAACGTGCCCACCCAGCTGTGGCGGAAGCTCAAAATCCAGCCGCCAACATTCACTCTTTGACTCTCACTCGTTTACAATGAAAATCTGAAAGCAGTAATTGACTTTTTAGAGCAGAACATTAAATTTTAGAGGCATACTTGGCTGCACTTCTATCGAAGAAAAACCAAATCGACCAGACAGTTGCGCAACAAAAGATCAAAAGCCTTTAAACGGCGCTAGAACGAGACTGCTGAGATTTATTTAAACAAAAAACAAAACCAACAAAACAATAAGAAATAGGAGCAGTCAACTTTGAAGCATAAATCAAGCGCACGACGTACGCACTCAGCGCCAAAAGCGTCAAAGTGTAACTTGTAAATGGAATTTTTTTCTTGGCCACTGTTGGGCTGGAAATAAAATTGCAACGTGTGCTCGTGTTGCCTACATATGCCCCCAGGGAAATTGTATTAATATACAACAACAACAATGACAACCACTACAATCATAAGAAGAACAAGCATCACAGTTGCGGTAATAAAGAAAAGCAAACAAGTGGGCAGCCAGCAAGTCAAGTCAAGTCAAGTCACATTTGCCACAAAAAGTTGAGCAAGCCTGAGACAATATAGCAACAAAAACAACAACAACAACAATAATGCTAAACATTAAGACCGCAGTTGTAAAAATGTCATTAGAATTTATTATGTTGAATTTCAACTTTTAATGAGACTGTAATGCGAGTGCGCGAAATGAAACAATAAACAAATTATTTTACGAGCCATACTTCAGTAACAAACTGCGACAACAACAACAATAAACAACCAACAAAGAACTTTGTACCACACATTCTTTAGTAGGCAAGAGACAATATGTACATTACAACAACAACAACATAATAGCTCGACGCACATCAAATTAAGCATCATTTAGTTACGTATACGCCCCGGCTGCTAGCCGCATATCGCTTATTGTTGTTTTTGCACTTGGCCGAGCGGCAGCACTTGATGAAATTATAAATGTCGACGCGTACGCCAAAGGACGCGCCACTACAGCACTTAGCAGTCGTTGCGACTATGGTTGCCCAGCGTAGCCAGCGGCCACAAATCCTTAGAAGGAGAAAATAAATTGTTCAAAATTTAAAACCAAATTTTAAACGACTTGGCACAGCATTTTATTTCAGTTGGCTGCCTTTGCTGCCGGTATTAACATAAGTGAGTTCAAAGCTGGCAACTCTGGAACAGCACAACGATGCACAGTGTTGCGAGTTCATATAGCGGAGTGACAAAAATAGAAGGAGTGGTCGTATATAAATGAAATTTTGTATACAGTTATTGTATGAGTAAAGAACTTACTGTGCAAAATTTCAGTAAAATCGGACCAAAACTTCGACCACCTCCATACAAATGTACTTGAAAGAACTTCATATTAACAATGAAAATTATCTTAGTTCATAAAAGCTACATTCAAAATATTTGTATTTTAATATAAATTTATTTATAAATGTGTATATATACTAGATAAAATGCGCTTTTTTCAAAAGTCATTGAAAATAAAATCTCGATAATTTGCTCCACTGCTGCTCAGAAGTTGCTCTTAGAGGGTTAAAATCTTAGACTGACCCCCACTAATTTTTCCTCCTGAATATTTCTTTCGAACATACCTACCCCCTATCTCCAACCTTTAATGAGGCTCCCATACAAAATCATCGTTTTTAAAAAGTGGGTTCCCGCTGCTCTCGGGTTGATCCCAGATGTACCGTATGTAAGTCTGACCCCCATTTATTTTCCCTTCCGAATGTTTTTTCAATACACACCTAACCGCTATATCCAACTCTTAAGGTGGCTGCCATACAAAACTAGTCATTTTCAATGGAACTGGCTCCAGACTTGTAAATGTAGTAAAGTAAGCGATGAAACATCGTATCTCGGAAACTACTGAACCGATTTCAATGATTTATTCAGCGATCATAACCATTCCTGAGTGCAAAAAATACAAAATTAGTTAAAGTTCAGAAATTCACCACCATTGGGCGCCTCCCATACAAACGAAGTTGTGAGGTTGTCAACTTTTGGGTTTGTCCTAAGAAAAAATCAATGTGTAGTGTCGGATCTCCATTAACCCTCTATTTCGAATATAATAGTAATTGTAATTGATTTTCCGAAGTTATCTTCAACACATTTTTCCATCAGCAGCAGAGCATTATTTGACCGATTGACCGATTGGCATTCAACCAAACGGTGAAAATATCGCGAATTTGCACTCAAGTCTTCACCGAAAAATGCCAATAACTTGCATTCGCGCAAATATGCGCAGCTAAAAATTGTACAATATAATGTACATACTTGTATAAACAAAATATCAAAAAATTTTAAATGTCATATTTAACGTTTTTTTTTAAATCACTTTTAAAGTTTGAAATCACTTTTTATTCACTCGTTTTCTTTGTTTCATTTTCATCATAACGGTACTGCTCAGAGGTGAGAGTAATCAGCAAAATTTTGATCTTCCCAGACCTAAATTATATAAAACTTACGATAATAGTAACTTTTAGGGACCTTCTCATAATTTATTTTGAAATATTCAACCTCAAAGTCAAAGCAAAAATTTGCTGACAATTTGTACACAATTTTTTTTCAACGCTGGAAGAGCGTACTTTAAGAGCCATAACTTCTATGTTATCCAATATTTTTACATAAAACTTCGGATATATATTAATTTAAGTATTTTCAACAAAACCTCATGCTCAGATTTTTGCGCTAATACAATTGCATTTTGCATTTTTGTCACTACTCGCAACACTGTGCGACGCCAGTTGAACACCTGCGAGCTGTTATTGTCGTTGTTGTCATTGTTGTGACTGTTGTTGCGGTTGTCGTCGTAGTCATTATTACTGTTATTACTTTTGTGATCATTTTTGTTGTCGTTGCCGCTAATGTTGCATTGGTTTTTTTTCGACGTTGAAAGGTGGAAATCTTTGCAAGATACTTAGCCACTCCTGCATTATCTGAGCAGAGAATCACTAACAGCTAAGCGTTTAACCAAGCATTACATACGCACTAAGACTAAACTGGACTCGCAGCAGACAGTTGCAACCTGCCTCCACACACACATACACCAGCACATACACACAGCAATTGCTGCAGCCTCTATTATGATCGAGCAACGAAGCGAAAACCCTACATAAAGGGAATAAAAAGGCGGTTCCAATGATGATGATGAAGACAGGTTTTTGGTCGTTGGTCGTGGTCCAGCATACAGTCGAACACAGATTCGGCTGTTCAAAAACCGATAATATCGGTGAGTTTTAATGGGTTTTGCGGGCGCAGAGATCAATGATGTTAAGTTAGTTCTCAGCTGGCAAGAATTCAACAGTATTTTTCGAAGAATTTCCATCTCCTACAGAAGTAAAAGAAAACAACCAGTGTTGTTGTTGCACTTTTCCTGCATGTATTGTTATAATGTTGCGTGCCAAAGTCAAATGTTTGGCTCAATATTTCCGTTGGGCGTTGGAAGTTGCAACTTTGTGGTAAACTGTTTTCTCTTTCCTACACACTCTTTTGCTTTTTGTTACATATTCTGCAATCTGTGCAGATTTGTTAAGGTGCAAAAGTTACAAAAGAAAGGATCACATTGCAAATTATGCTCAACTTTTAATTAGAACAAAAATATTTTATTAATTTATTTATAAGGACTTATTAAGGAAACTGGCTTCGTGGCCTTCGACCTAGAACAAAAATATCCTTTGATCATTATGCACCAAAGCGTCAAGAAAGTGTAAAAAAATTGCAATAAAAACAGTGACAAATACTTTAGTCATTCAAAAAATAAATAAATTAATAAAAATACTGCGCTCATTGATAATGCAAAACATTGCGTTGGTTTGAAAAGGTGGAAAAAGTTAGGAGATAGAAATGTAATTGGCCTAAAAAGCACAAATCAAATGTGTTGCATATACCAAATAATCCTGGAAGCATAGGAATTACCATCAATGCTATGCCACAACTGACTGACTGAGAAATTTATTTTATGTACATTCAATTGGGTTGCTTAGGCTACATACATATACATATATGTATATACATATTTTTTTATTTTGATATTTTTGGTACACTAACTACTTACTTATTGTTCTACTAACTTTATAAGGCAAACAAAACAAATTAAATAAAATTGATCGTCGATGGAAGGAAAAAATTATAATGCGGATTAATTTGTGGTGTCGTTTAATCTATCATCAATAAATAAAGAGTGATACAAGGCCTACAAACATTTAACATTCGATGACATAAAATACGAACATGAGCACAAAAGGAGAAGAAAATGAAGAGATTAAAGATCATTGAACACAGCACTCCTCTAAAGTTGTTTCCTTCTCTTTAAAACCTCTTCAACAAATCCGACAGTGTTGGCTCAACAATTTAACTAAAACCTTTAACCTTAAATGCCAATTCATCATACGCCCCGTTGAGCGCATTTACGGAGCCAATTTCTTTTAATGCCACCCGTGTTTTTTTTAGTACATTTTTCATATCATTTCGTTGCCCACCAAAAGCGCACAGTGGCTGCTTACTGCTGTCGCCAATGTGTCAGGCAGTGTGTAAGCATTTTTTGTTCTTTTTTCCATGCCAAAAGCATTTCACCACAACATGCTAACAGTTTCATTTATAATTAAACCCACAAAATTTCAAATGCGGTTGTTATCATTTGGTTGGTTTAGCAACAGTCAATGGCACAGTGCGACTAAAAGCCGCAGCGACTAAATTATGCAGTCATTCGTTCAACAGCAGCTAAGGTAAATCGTACAAAACTAAACGCTGGTCACAAAGAGGACACAAATGACATTACAAAAAATAAAAAAAAACAGAAAATAAAGTGGTTACATGGCGTTTTAATGTGATAAAGGGCAACTAAAGTTGAAAAGAATTTTTAAATATTTTAGGGAATTTTCTTTTTTTTAAGTTAAATATTACATAATTTTTTAAATAAAAAAATTCAAAAAATTCGAAACAACATGAACAAATCGATCGATACCAGCAAAACCAGGGACCAATAAGAACTTTTAAGTTTTTTTCTCTGAAGTCAGGATTTTTTTAAAATACTTTGAATTTTCAAGGACATTAGTATTTCCAAAAATTATTTCAAAACTGAGCGCAATGTAGAATACCAATTTGAATATAAAATAAAAGAGAAAATTCTCTAGAATTAAAAAAAATTCATTTTTTGGTGCACAAGAACGAATAGATATTGAAAATGTCCTTTTAAAACTTTATCCTTGAATTTCCTCAGAAATATACAGTAAGTTTTTTTTAAATTATATCTTAAGGATGTTGAGGAAGTTGAAAAGAATTTTTATAAAGACTTTTTGGAAATATTTTAGGAATTTTTATTTTTTTTAAGTTAAATATCACATAATTTTTTTAAATAAAAAATATTCAAAAAATTCGAAACAACATGAACAAATCGATATAACGGCAAAACCAGGGACCAATAAGAACTTTTTAGTTTTTTTTTCTCTGAAGTCAGGATTTTTTTTAAATACTTTGAATTTTCAAGGACATTAGTATTTCCAAAAATTATTTAAAAACTGAGCGCAATACCAATTTGAAAATGAAATAAAAGAGAAAATTCTCTAGAATTTAAAAAAAATTCATTTTTTGGTGCACAAGAACGAATAGGTATTTAAAATGTCCTTTTAAAACTTTATCCTTGAATTTCCTCGGAAATATACAGTAGGTTTTTTTTGTAATTATGCCTTAAGGATGTTGAGGAAGTTGAAAAGAATTTTTATAAAGACTTTTTGAAATACTTTAAAAATTTTTATTTTTATTTAAAGTTAAATACTGCATAATTGTTTTTAAATCAAAAAAATAAAAATTTCCTTTTAAAACTGTATCCTTGAATATCCTTGAAAATTTCCAATAGGTTTTTTTATTTTTTTTTAATTTTAGGCTTAAGAACTAATAAAGGCCGTATACGAAAAGAAGTAGTCAACAAGAAATTACTGTCAAATCCATATTTATTACAGGAAACAACAAAATTAGGTATTTCCTAAAAGCTTATATCGTGAGCTTTAGGAAAATACGCATGTTTGCTTATTTCGTTGGAGTATAAGCGAAGGATCGCAGCTTTGATTTAACACTAGTGTCCGACCGAAACCACTTTTTTGGGCCGAAACCGAAACCGAAACCGAATATTCGGTTTTTTTTTAATATTCGGCCGAAACCGAAACCGAAACTTTCTAGTTGAAATAAAAATCACCATATCAAGCACTTTTTTCAACAAACGAATTCTACATTAAGTAAATAAAGAACAAACAAACAAACATAACATAAATAAATAAATACTTATTAAAAAAAAACAATTTATTCATTTTTTAAAAACGTAAACATGAAAAAATTACGCTTTCGTACCTTACTCGCTAATATTCAAAATTAAATAATTTAATATTATATGCTAAAAAAAAGAAGTTTATTTACATTGCTGGCATCTAAATTACTCCTCCTTTCACTACCATATATATCTGCTACACAATAAAATGTAAAAAATATTCTAGAAAGTTTCGGTTTCGGCTATTCGGCCATTTTTTGGCCGAAACTGAAACCGAAACCGAAACCACTTATTTGGGCCGAAACCGAAACCGAATATTCGGTCGGACACTAGTTAACACCTTCCATCATGCGCTGTACATGACTCTTGGTAACTTCAGATGCCGCCTTAATCCATTTTGACTTGAGTTCTTTCTCATTTTTGGAAACTCCTTTCATTTTTAGCAATTTCCTTTTCATTAAAGCCCAATATTTTTCAATTGGACGAAGTTCAGGGCAGTTTGGAGGATTTGCATCTTTTGGCACAAACTTGACCGCATTCTCTTCGTACCGTTTTAAAGCCAATTTTCCATAATGACAAGTTGCTAGGTCTGGCCAAAACAAAACAGGGTTTTCGTGAAGACGTATCAGAAGTAAAAGTCGTTTCTGCAAGCATTCCTTCACATAAACTTCTTGATTTATTGTACCAGTAGACACGAAAACGTTGCTTTTTAAACCGCATTTACAAATTGCTTGCCAGACTAAATATTTTTTTCCAAACTTGTCAATTTTTTGTTCTTTAAATTTTTGGACTACGTTACCTTTCTTCTTGGCAGTATAAAGCAATTGACTAGGAAGCTGCTTGAAGTCGCCTTTGACATACGTTTCGTCATCCATAATTATGCATCCGAAATTGTGCACAATGTTGTGAAGCTTCCGTGAATGAGTTTTGGCTTTTGTATTTTGTTTGTCGTTTCTGTTCGGTGTTAGTGGAACTTTGAATGTTCGAAGACCTTTCTCTTTGAGAACTTTCTGTACGTATCCATGCGACATACCCACTTTTTTAGCCACATCTCTAATCGAGAGTCCTGGATTTCGGTTAAATGCACGTACTACTTCCTTAGCTTTTTCCTCTGAGATAAATCCCTTTCTCCGTTCACTTCCAACCTTCCTTTCGGTAGCTAAACGTTGGTTGAACTTTTTCACTTTTTCGTTGCGACTTTTTCGTCGCACTTTTGTCACAGTAGAATTGGCAATATTCAAAGATTTTGCAATCCTTCTGTGAGACAAATTAAATCGCGGGTGGTTGATTTCGTTGAACTAATTTTGAAGAATAAATAAAATTTCTTATAAAAATTACATAATACCGTAAAACAAAGCCTACTCTATCGTTTTTCATACATGGCGTGCTTGTACTGTTATTTTTTATGAAATACCAAGTGTTTCTTTGTGACCACTTTTTTTCGTATACCGCCTTTATGTACACTACACTATGCTCTAATTTCGTCCTTTTAACTTCACTAGTTTAGTATACAAATATTTTCAAAATTCAAGCATGAATGTAACTTCAAAATAAAGCCAGAATCGATTCGGGAGCTCACACTGTTGTTCTTCTATTTCAATTTATTTTCTTATCACTCTTATCTGACCACTCTTTATATGTTTTTTCTTATGCCTTGCACAGCGGCAATGCACTGCAAATATATTTCGTTTGACTAATAAGACTAGAAGCACTTTGGCTTTATTGTCATTGCATTGAGTTCAATAACCGAACTCGTGTGTGGCAAATTCTAAAAGTTTAATTGAAAAACGCCCAAAAACATTATGACACCAACTGCACCCAGAGTCAAAATAAACGAGGCGCTCTTTGGTGCTGTTGGTGTCGTGAAGGGGACCAGTCGAACGCACAAGAACAATAGACATAAACAAAGTCATCAAAATGGCATGCAGTGTTGTCAGCATTGACGGCAAATACCAATCACGCTCAACGCCACACTGCAACGCATTTCACTTCAAAGTCCTCTTCACTAGCCAACACATTTTTCAGGCCACTGCAAATACCAAATGACGTAATGACTTTTTTTGCTGCTTTGCTGCAGCTTCGCATCACTGTGGCCGCAAAAGGCTGTACAACGCCCACTGGTGTGTTGTGGCCTTTCGCGCGACGCGTCAGCCAGACAGCCTCAATAGTGCTGAGTGCAGCCGGACCGCACAGGCAGTGCGCTTGCAGCCATTGTTGCTCACTTGGGGCACACTGCACTGCAACAACAACAACAGCAACAACTACAACAATAGAAGCAACAATCATTCAACACACACACACACATACGTTGCACGTCACACTCGACTGACTGACTGTTTGCATTATCGCAATGAGCGAGTTTATTCACATCTGCCGAATGGGGCGTCAGTGCTATGTTTGTGTGTGTGTGTGTGTGTGTTGATATAAAATCAAAAGCGCCAGTTCAGCTAAAACAATTGCGGTAACAGCGGGCGAGCTGCGTTGCCTTTATTGTCGTTGACGATGATGGCATTAGTCCACGGTTGGATGGGCGACTGACTGACTGTTTTCATATGTGTGTGTATCTGTATTTGTTGGTGTGCGGCTATGCTTGAGGCGTCTTATAGGTTAATCGCATTTACACTCTGCTGCCAGCGCATATTGTGCGCGCTCTCAAATGTTGGCGCATATTACTTGATGTCGTTGTTGTTGTAGTTGTGGTTGATGCTTAACAATTTGATTATTTGAGTGCTTGTCAATTGGCAAGCGTGTGGTTTATGCGAATTTCGGTTTTCTACGCATTGCAGCTGCACAGACATTCGTTTCACTCAGTGCGGCCGTCATGTGTGCACTCGATGCTCTGCATGCATTTTATTTGATTGCATTTTAGTGTGATATTTCTTTTGTTTTTTCATTCATTCTCCAACTTGTTCATTTCATAAGAAACCGAAGAATAAAGGAATTGCATTTTATGTGTGCTGGTAATTTTATTAGTTGACTTGGACCATAAACCACGCTGCGCACTTATAAGACGCAAGTAGTGCGAGTAGACTTGGTGCTGTTTCTCTCTGACGGGCGGCACCACCGTAATGACTTGGCGTCATTTGTGCCACACATTCTGATGCATGCATTGAAAATTGCCAGTGGACTGTGCGATGCGCTCTGAATCTCTAATGGCACACAGCAGGGCGTATGAGCAACTTTAATTCAATGTGGCTGGCGCTCATAATTTTTGAATTGGTTGTTTTAAGATATACGAATAATTTCTGTTTAAGGAAGAAGATTTTGCAAACATTTTAAAGGGAAAAATTTTCAAGAAAGTAGATAAGTATGCTAGCGGTTATGGAAGATAGAAGGACGAATAAAATGGGCACTTTGTGCACAGAAGTTTATTTTGGGCATTGCACGTCGTTCCATAGACAAAATTCAAAAAATTTATAGTCTCAGAATTTAATGATTTTAATGTCATTTGAAAGGTAAAACTCCAACTAAGAAAACCCTAAAAACTCGGTGCAAAAAATTAATTAGTGTGTGTGCAAAAGCGGCTCAAATTTGAAATTTTTTTCACAAAACAATTTAAATACATATTTTCTGTTTTTTAGTCTATTGAGTAAAAAAATTGTAAAAATACATCGTTACGAAGAAGATGCTAAAACTTCCAATATAGATTAAGAAATGATTTGGCCATTTTCGCTTTTAATGTTTTCTCAAAATTTGCAAAGCGTAGGCGTTTACTCCACTTTTAATTTAAAATATTTTTCTAAATGCAAAATCTGAAAATTGCCAAAACTTAGAGAAAAATATCTAAAAAGTATGTGAAAGTATGTTACTGGATTTTTTTTTATTTTAAGCAGCATTCTTTCTTTGTCGGATAATGTAATTACATCCTCCGATATCTTCCGATCTCAGAAAATAATTCAATTTGAAAAGTGGTCTGAACACCTATTTTTCGACAAATTTTATTTTTTTCATCCCTAAAAGTATGCAATCAGCAAGAAAAATTGAGAAAACTGCAAAAAAGCAAAACATACGTCTATTATTATCGTTTTTATTGCAAAACTAAAGAGTCCTAAGACAATTTTTGTTAGTCTTTGCAATTATTAATGTTGACGTTATCGATTAAATGTAAAATCTGAAAAATCTAGCCAACACACTCGTTGCTATAGCTCACCAAAAATAACGAAATTTGCAAATTTGAGTCTCAGGCATTGCCAAACTACAAAAGTTTAAGAAAAACAAAATGGAGATTTCAATTCAACAGACCATGATTAACTAGTATACTGAATTTTATGAAGAACGGACCAATCTTCTAATTTTGTCCCGCGGTTATATGGAGTCGAATCACTGTGGATTGTAATAATTTTTTTTAACAGAAACTAAGCATTTGTATTCTATAACATTTCTATTGTAACTTTATGTATATTTCAAGTTTAAAAAAATGTACAAAAATTATGGTTTTAATGCAAAATTTGATTAATTTGAACATTTTAGTTCAAATTTAATTATACTAAAAATCAAATCAATTTAGAAATTTCACAAATTGTTTTTATATGTTCAATAAAATATTTGAAAATTTCAAATTTATTAATAATTCTATTCTACTATTAACAAAAATATTTCATTTATGCTTAGAAATTAACGACCACTACAAGTGAATCCGGCCTTTTATCTGCACTGCACGAGAACAATTGAAATATTCCACACTAAAAGCTCAATTCAAGTAGAAACAAATGCATCAACGCAGTCGAGTGAGTAATGAAATGATAGCAAATACTTTGAACGAAATGCTGATTAAGTTCGAATTGGTTTTGCATAAATACATTTTGCTGGTTTTTTTACTGTGCGTGCGTTTACGCCGAAAGCCAAAGGCAGACCGACAGACAGCTCGCCGGCGTGTTTAGCATGCCACACTTTCTTGCCGCATTCAGCTTTGTCATTTGTAACAAACGGTTTGCAAATTGAAAATTCTTCAGTACTACACAGTCGTTGTCGAGTGTGAATTATTACAAAAATCAAATTCGTTTGAAGTTGAAATGGGTAAAGTTTTCGAAAAATTCAAATTGAAATTGAAATTTGAATTTTCATATCCGTTCATTGAACAAAAAATCAATGGAATGTTGAATTGATAAAAGCACCAAAAGTTCGAGTTTGTAGAACAGAAATTTAATTGTGGCTTAAGTGATGTTGTTTTTCAATACTTTAGTTGTTATAATTGCCATGAAACTGTGTGTTTTTGGTAATTTTAGAGAAATTAAACTAAAAAATTCGTACAAAGAATCCACTCTAGTCTTTGCCTAAAATTTCAACTCAGTTTCATATTAAAAAACATTGCCAGACCCAGTTTAATTGTTTTAGATACCATCAACCTGGGTTTCGAGTTGTTAATTCCAGCGAAAAAATATTGAAAAAATACTTTTTGAAAAACTATTAAGAACTCATTCAAGTCTTCGCCTAAAACTTCAATTCAGTCTCATATTAGAAATTATTGCCAGTTCCACTTTAATTGTTGTAGTTGGCATAAACCTCTGTTTTGAGTTAATAGTTCCAGCGAAAAAATATTAAACAAATTCTTTTCGAAAACTACTAAGAATCCACTCAGGTCTTTTCCTGAAAACTCAACTAATTCTCTAAATTTTAGACAGCATTTCAAATCCCTTCATGCAACCCTCAACTGTTCACATTCGCAAACACGGATTAGCCAATTAAGAGCCGAATGTCAACGTCAGCGGATTTCCATTTCATTTTGGCGCTTATTTTTAATATTTCGTTTAATTTTGACAACTTGTGTCACAAAAATTTCTCATGCCAAAAGTTACGCAAACCAATTTGAGGCGCAAATTTGTATCAACTGCGGCTGAATGCGCCGATGCGTGCACCGCTGTTTGCACAATCAACGCAACGGTAGTAACCAACCAGCGGTGCTGGAATTGCGGCCACCATGAAATGTGGAAAAATAAAACAAACTCTAAGGACCGCTGCCAGCTTGCGGCCAAATTCAAACGTGCGCACAAAGGTCAAATTTTTAAAATTCCATAAATTTACACCGAAATATGAACAATAACAAAAATGATGACGATGCTGATGAAATTTGCGGCAATAGGCTTTTACGATGCACAACACAGCAAAGAGTGGGACTCGCTTAAAAAAACAAGCAACAAAAAAATGGTAGCAAGAAGAATAGGCAAAGAAATGACCAAATGATGGAGTGAAAATGTTGTAGCGTCGAAATTAAACAAAGAATTAAAGCGGCAATTTAAAAGCAAACTTTTACTTGGCTTAGAAGTAGACAAAGAGTGAACGAGAGAGAAAGTGTAAATGAATCAGTAAAAAGGCACAGCAAAAAGAACACAATGTGATATAATCGCAACAAAAACGATGCGTATGACGACGACATTCCGGTCTCCGGTCCGAGGCAGCCAATGTCAGCGTCAGCGACAGCGTCAGTGCCGCCGGCCATGACAGATGCTTCAAAATGAGCATCAAGCAAAGCACGCTCTGCAGTAATAAAGAAAATCAACAATAAAAGAGACACTGCAACAGCAAGAAGAAGCACAGAACACAAAAAATTGCTAGCACAACAACAACAACAGCAGAAATAACAACAAACAAAACGATATGATTTTTCTGAAGCTAGAAAGAGAAAAAAAGAAACAGAGTGGGAAGCTGCCACCCCACAGGTGAGGCTGTAAAAACATCCAACAAAGCACTCACATAGACACGCCACACACACACACACACATAAATACGCATGCAGTCCTACTCCACCTCCACCACCATTACTTACCATAAAAGCCATGAGCAGCCGGTAAAATTAAATAAGATGATATGAAATAAGAGCCACGCACAGCAGCGCCCATGCACAGTGGAATTGCTTACTAAAAGCTGCAATTATATTTCAGCAAATATTTATAATTTCCATAAATATTGAAAAGAGATGTAACAACTAACTGTCTTCGAAAATTATAATGAATCTCATTGTCGGAAAGGGTTAACGCTTTCCCTTAGATTAGATTAGATTAGATTAGATTAGATTAGATTAGATTAGATTAGATTAGATTAGATTAGATTAGATTAGATTAGATTAGATTAGATTAGATTAGATTAGATTAGATTAGATTATATTAGATTAGATTAGATTAGATTAGATTAGATTACATTAGATTAGATTAGATTAGATTAGATTAGATTCGATTCGATTCGATTCGATTCGATTCGATTCGATTCGATTCGATTCGATTCGATTCGATTCGATTCGATTCGATTCGATTCGATTAGATTAGATTAGATTAGATTAGATTAGATTAGATTAGATTAGATTAGATTAGATTAGATTAGATTAGATTAGATTAGATTAGATTAGATTAGATTAGATTAGATTAGATTAGATTAGATTAGATTAGATTAGATTAGATTAGATTAGATTAGATTAGATTAGATTAGATTAGATTAGATTAGACTAGATTAGATTAGATTAGATTAGATTAGATTAGATTAGATTAGATTAGATTAGATTAGATTAGATTAGATTAGATTAGATTAGATTAGATTAGATTAGATTGGATTGGATTGGATTAGATTAGATTAGATTAGATATTAGATTAGATTAGATTAGATTAGATTAGATTAGATTAGATTAGATTAGATTAGATTGGATTTACCTAACTAAACCTAACCTAAAACAAACTATTCATTGTAAGTATGAGACATCTATACCAGAGTTCAGACAAACAATCTTGGTGTGAACAGCTCCCAAAAAAAGATACAAATGTGGTTGAAACTCTTCTATAATTCTCCTTGCAGCTTTAAAATGGGCCAACAAATTCCTAAAAGAAACCATAAAATTTCCACAACACATTCTATAACCTACATAGCCATTATGATAAATGAGATAATTGGTCATGTCACCGCCGGGAATTTGTAATGTTGGTCAAAGGAAAATTTTAACAAAACGAATAAACGACTCAGCCCCACATTTCCATCCACAGCCAAACTATTCTACAATGGCTGAGTTTCTCATTAAACGCCAAAATTCGACACACTGTGCGTGCGTCGTTGCCATTGTTGCGGCAAGAAAGCCCAGCCAGTCAGCACAGCAATCACACAGTTGAGTCCGACTCTACGCAGTTGATGGCAGCGGTCGAGTAGCAACCCACTGTTCTGAGTGTGGGGAAAAACGAGCAGGGCGGGGCGCTTGAAGGTAGGCAGATAAGTACCAGCGTTGGCTGCCAACGGCAGATGAGCAGATGATGACGGAGTGCTTCATAACGACAAGTCGAGTCGAGGCGAGTTGAGCTGCGTTGAGTTGGCACAATTTTGTTTTAGGTTTTTTGCCAACACGCACTGCAAAACACTCGACTGAGCTTTTCAGCGCGTTGCGGCCGCCAGTTAAACAAACAACAGTCGCCCAGTGCGCTCAGCTGCCGAAAACGCACATTTCGGCCTGTAAGCGACGCCTTTTGCTGCAACATTTCTGCGCAATTCATAAAGAACAACAACAACAACCACTGCTGCAGCAAAGAGACACACAACGTGCGAACAAGAAAAGTGACTGCTGCTGCTTGAAGAAAATTTTGCGCGCTCGCATTTAACGTTAAACACACAACAAAAGAACACAACAACAACAACGACAATAACGAACAAAGACGTTGAATTGTTTCGCCGAAAAAAGCGCACCGAAATTTGTAAACGCGTGACGTTCTAGCAAAAGCAGTAAAAGCGCACAAAGTACAAAATAAGACAAAATATTCATATAAAAAATAAAAAATGAAAGACAGAATGGAAAATACAAACAAAAAAAACAAAATTGAAAGCAAATCCTGCGCGCCGCAAGCGAACAACCGAGGAGACGGAAAGTTGGAAAATAATTCCATCAATTGTTCTATTATGATTTTTAGCATATTTTTGCCATAGCATCAACATTGGCTGGCTGCGGGGTTGGTCGGAGCGTGGCGGAGTGCGGCGTTGTGGGCCTCAGCGGTGTGAGGGTGTGTTGAGTGTACGTATGTTTGTGTGTGAGTGAAATGAAAAAATGCGAATTTAAGCAATGCTTTTGTGCGCCGTTTATGATTCTTTGCTGGCGCGCCGCCCTTGGAGCGCGGCCCTGTCGAGTGCTGGCATTTCACTGGCGCTGCTTAACGATGATGAAAGCCATTGGCAGTAATCATACTGGTAATGCTGCCGATAATATCAATGCTGCTGGTCTCGTCTCGTCTGGTCCGGTCCGGTCTGCTCTGCTTTGCTTACATTGTCAACTTGGCGAGGCGATGACTCGATGACTTTCGTGTCATTTATCATTGCAATGAAATAACAAAAAACAAAATAGCTCAGCCAATTGTGGATTTTGGTGTTTATATTCGCTTTGCTTTATTTATTTAACGGTTTCAAGACACATGCCAATGTGTTTTAAAGGCCAACAAAATTGTAAGGCTTCGCCGAGTATTGGCAACGATAAGTAAAGTGGACAAATCAAATTTTTGGCAAAGACAAAAACTTTCGGAGACAAGTGAACGAGCAAAAGATGATTAATGAAGTGTAATACTGATTGATGGAAAATCATTGTGAAAACTTTTGACAATAGTGAGAAGCGAGAAAAGGCCTGCAGAAATGAAATGAAATGCAGTTCAAAGTAGACGACGAGGAGTAAAATTGGAGCGCAACAAATGTGAGTCTATGGCAGCCACAAGATGAGAAATGACTACATTTTCAACATCTTTTAACGTCTCTTAGCGCAGTTGGTATGAATTTGATACTGTTTTCGATATTATTGTGTAATACGATATTTTCGAAATCACAAATTTTATTTGTTGAAACTCTAAACTAGCACAAACCTTAAGGTTAACCAGATTAAATGTGGCACATGTGACGCTAAATATTTGTATAATTTGTGCTACATTATGTAAAGTTTCAACTTATCGTTTGTTGCAAAAACTTTTCCTATTACATAGTGGACGCTGTAGTGCACAGGGAACTTAAAGTTGTCTGCCATTTTGTGTGCTTCCAGTCGCCCAATTTGGACTTCAAGTTATTCTATGCAGCAACATTAAGTATGCTTTATTCATGTTGCCGGTTCATATTTGATGCAAATTTATTTCAATTTAGTTTCATTTGCCTAGCAACACACACATTTTAATATAATCAACTTGTCGGCAGTCAACTTTTTGCATGCCACATTTTGCGGTTGAGTGAAACCTGCCAAAAATTGACACGCCCTCTAACAAATTGTGTTTCAAGCCTGAGCAAACAACAGCTGCGCAATCACTTTCTAGTAGAAATGCCACAGCGACTACATTCACCTCAGCGCAACACAGTCCAGTCGAATGACACTCATACGCCATGTTGACCTTTCGGTTCGACCATGGTTAGTGCCAGTGCTTTGTCAGTTGCAATGCTCACTACAAATTTGCATAATCTGTGACAATCACTACAACAACAAAAACAAAAACGACAACTGAAAAATAACAGCAACACGCGCTACCGCACGAAGACAATTTAAAATAAATAGGCGCATTGTTGATTTTGTGGCTGTTGTTTTGTTATTGTTGCTGCTGTTATTATGAACTTGTTTGCTGTTGTTGTTGTTGGTCGCGATATTATTTCATTTCGGTGTCATTGTTGTTTTTGTGAATTTTTTTTGCTTATGATTTGTTTGTGATTTTTTGAACTTTCGCCGTTGGCTTCGGGATACACGGAAGCAGCAGAAAAAAGTCAATTAGGGTCATGCACCAACAGCAACAATAACAACCAGCAAGCAAACAGAGCACAAATACGAAAAGAAAAGAAACCAAAAAGTACGTCAACATTTCAATTCGTACAAATTTCCGTGTGCCGTTTGCTCTGAGCGACAAACACACATTCGACATTCGCCAAGACGAAGCAAGAAGCAAAATGGCGTCAAAGTGTGAGATGATGAAGAAGAAAGGCAATGTGTAGTGAAAAAACATAACTTTAAAGAACTTGCGCTGCAATTCTTGGTACTTCTTTACATGTCAGTCTCTTGTACGCCAGTTGCAATATGCGCAATATGTCAGAAATTCGAGTTTTGTGTGTGTATGTGTGTAAAAAATTTGTACATTTGGTCCAACAAGCTTAGTCCGAACACACTTGGCCCAGCGTTGCATTACGTAAAACACTAAAACGTGCCGCGGTTGCATTGCCAACACATCGACGTTGCAAAGTCACAGCATTTTTACAATCAAAATGGGCCTAAAAGTATGCCATGCATGGAAGGAACCTCGCTGACCGGAACACACGGCTTTAGATATGCTCGACGGTACACGTTGGCCATGAACTGGGAAGCGTAAAACTTTGGCGTCAACTTAAAAATGCACCAAACGAACGGTTGAACGGTCAGCATTGGCTCATCAAATGCAAATCCCAAAAGCCAAAAACCCCAAATGCATCCCGGCTGCACAAAAAACAGCCACAATTTGGCGCTTCTATACAAACAACAACAAAGAACGGTGCAAAAGAGTTTTTCATTTATTTTTTTATTGTTATTGTTGCACTTTTGTGTTATTCATAAAGTGCTCCAAAGCGAGCAAAAACAATAAACTTGCAAAAACACAACAACAACAACTATTTGAAATGCGCTGCCACACATTGGCCACAGCGCAAAGTTTTCCACTTCAATTATTAGCAACTCGACAAATTATTAGCAGCCGACACAACTATGAACATAGAAGCCATCAGCCGCGTCCTCGGTCAGTTTATGGCATTCGCTTTAAAGCCTCAGCGGCTGACGCTACTACGTCACGTGCGCCCAACGCTTAATCCCAACCGGCCGGCCGATAGGCTCACCGCCACTTCCCGTTCATCCATTCAGGCAGCAATCAACTGTCCGACCACATGTGCCGGCGTGTCTGTTCGGCCGCTTGGCAGCATTCAGTCGGCGTTTTGAAAAATGAATTTAATTTTCCACTCAACCGAGTGCGAAATGTAACGAAAGTGTGCCGGCAGCTGGACGGCACCAGAGCTAGTTTTCCTTTTGTGCTTCAAGTCTACCAAGGTGTGTGTGTTTATGTATGTGTGTGTGTCGTTGTATGAGTGTATGTCATTTTATTTATGTATCTCGTGGTTCATGCATGTGTCGGCTTTGGCTGCCCGGTCTGCTTGGGCTCCAAGAGCTGGCAGCATTCATGCTCAGCCCATTTTATTTGTGATGCGCTTACTTTTTTAGTTGGCCACAAATCGGCAGATTTAACTAAATAATCTGCAGCCCATAAGAACGAAGAAGTTACATATTATTTAAATATTTGGTAAACCACAAAGTTCGTCTCACATTAAGTGTGTGATGGTGTGTGAGGTTAGTTGAAAGTTTGAAATTTTTGTAATAAAGTTGGACAATTTAAGAGTAATAACCGAGCACAGTGAATTCACGATAGTTAATGAAAAGGAAAATGAAAATTGTGAAACCACACAACCAAAGGTGGAAACGTGGCGTGTTGTAGGGTTGGCAAAACGATTGCTTTGCCATTATGTTTGACCACATTTAGGTTATGTTCCGGTTTTCAACCATTTAGAACTCGTTTATTCTTCTATTCAATCGTTTGACTTTCTAACAGCAGAAAAACAAAACTGGTTGCTGAAAAGTTCAGTGGTTGCGTTTTCAGTGGAATACTGCGAAAAACTTATAACAAAAAACCAGTGTCACACACAAGATTTCAGTTTGGGTAGGAGGCTGTATATGAATACAACTGTTGAGGCAAAGACCAGTCAAAAGTTTTGAATCGAAACCATATTTGTTGACCATATTTGTTGACCAACTGTTGAGACAAATACCAGTCAAAAGTTTTGAATCAAGATCATATTTGTTGACCAACAATTTCGAATCAAAACCAAATTTGTTGACCACAATTTTTGTAGCAAACAGATAGGAGGGCTTTGAACCCTCAAAACCCTTCCTTGCATGCGCTTCTACATTCAATCATCTATTCATTCATAACTGGCATATCTGCTGCTCTTTCTCTCTCTCACTCTGTGCGTTTCTTTGAATAACAAAGTTCTGACAGGGGATTCTGGGTAAACACCTAATTTTCAGTAAGTAAGAAATTAAATCTTGAACTCCTCTTCAGTTTTTATTTGTTTCTGGCATTCAAGTCAAACTTTGAGCTTTGGTGTATTCAGAGGACTATAGTACAGGGATCGGAAATAACAGTTATTTATGAAAACTATAATTGAAAATTTTACTATGAAGGAAAAATCATGCAAATAAATGAAATATACCAATACATTTCTTTTCGCACGGAGAATCAAACTTGGCAATAAACTTTTTTTGTAATTTTTACGGAAAAATGAAAAAATAAGACTTATTTTTTATTTATATTATATAAATACTTTAATAACAATTATTTTTGATTTTTTCATATTAGTCCACAAATTTTTAGTTTTGTGGACTTTATTGATGACTTTTATAAATAAAAGTCACTGAATGATTTTTATTGATGACTTAAAAAATAAAAGTCACTGGCTGATTTTTATTGATGACTTGAAAAATAAAAGTCATTGAATATTGTTATTTATTACTTTTATAAATAAAAGTCAATGAATGATTTTTATTGATGACTTTTATAAATAAAAGTCATTGAATGATTTTTATTGATGACTTTTATAAATAAAAGTCACTGAATGATATTTATTGATGACTTAAAAAATAAAAGTCATTGAATGATTTGTATTGATGACTTTTATAAATAAAAGTCACTGAATGATTTTTATTGATGACTTTTTAAATAGAAGTCACGAATAATTGTTATCATAGGACAACTAAAATAAAAATTTAAAAAAAACTGTTATTTGTGGACTAATATGAAAAAATCAAAAATAATTGTTATTATAGGATTTTAAAAATATAAATAAAAAATAACTTTTATTTGTTGAGTCATTAAATAAAAGTAAAAAAATAACTCTTAAACATTGATTTTTATAATAAAACTTATAACTGTTACGGTCCCTGCTATAGTAGAATTTTATTGAGAATATTTTCGTGGTGGTATATTTCTTCCTTAAAACTCCTGTTTCAAAGAACATTATTTGACATTTTAAAAAACAATGATTAAACTGACCCATCAAAATAGCAGCTAGATGGTTAAAATGTTCCACAAAAATGTGCCCCATAGTATATTACATGAAATTGCTGAACACATCCTATGCCTAAAATGTAAGGATACATGGTTTCTGTGTGTCGATTCACCACAAGAATATGCAAAAGGCAGGCTCCCTAAAAAAAATATTCTGACCTAACATTTATATATTTGTTTGGCATTTATATATTTTAACACATATATATATATTTGTTGGCCCTTCTACCAGAATTCGTTGTCAGAACTTTGTTATTTTTTTGGTGTTGTACAGTGTTGTTGGTTTTAGGAGCCAATGACGAGTCAAGACTGCATAATACACTATACACATCCAACTATATACATATCTATCTTTCCATTACATTGCCCATTCGTATACAATGCCCACTTGTCAAACTTTCAGTCTTCTTATCTGGTAGACTGTCCGTTTGTTGAACGGTTTGACGGACAGTTTGATGCCGATAAAAACTTGGCTCTACGCTGCCACCACAACGCGCTTTGATTCATATGAAAATTTTAAATATTCCAACTTGAGTACAAGGTTTTCGCTCACCGAGGTTAGCTCCCAGCCGCTCCTACACGATTCATCCAATTAAAATGCCAAATTGCATTAACTACGTAAACAAGCAAAAAACCGCCAGTCACACATTTTTCCATACACAAAGAAACAACTAGACGGTTGACGTTTTAAAAGCATAAAAAAAAACAGAAAAGAAAGCATTGCGTTCAGTGAATGATTGCGCTCGAACAAGCTGAGCCGGTCATGCTTGGCAGCTTTATTGATAAGCCTTAAAGTGAATGTCATGTTTTCAGCAACAACAGCAACAACAGCAAAAATTACGCAGTCAAAAAACTGAATGGAAAGATTTGGTGCCCTTCTTCACACAAACCAAAGCATTATGGAAAGAGTTTTAGTTGTTGTTGTGAAACTAACCAAAACGACTAGACCCTTTTATGGCGCAATTAAATAAATTTTGTGACTCAATTAGAGCGCAGCAAATAATGTGGCTAATTAGGAAGGGGCAACCATGACGACAACGCCGCCGTTGCCATCGTCGATGTTGGCGCTGATGCGTCTGACAAGCGCTGACGACTTGAACACACACTAATTGAACCAAAATGACAAGCAATGACGGCCACTTGGTTGCGCGTAAAGTTCAAATAGCGCCGCGCGTAATCACAGACGCCAGCGCCAACATGTCCTGCGCCCGCAACGAGCCACATGAGCACATAATGAGCAATGCCGGGAACGCGGCAGTCAGTTAAGTGGCCATTGTGGCGCTCAAGTGCTGCCGGGCCGTGGCAATGACGGCTGAAGTCGACACTCGTCGGCCATGTTACCGAAAAAAGGACAGCCGAGCCAATCAAATGGCAATTCAAGAGTTTGCCAATGTTAATATGGTACCCCAAAAACAACAACAACAATAACCAATAGCAACGACCACTTACCAAAAACGTAAGCACAAGTGGCCGCTTCAGTGCCGGCGTCGACTTTCAATTTCAACTTGAAAATGCGTTAGAAACAAATGTCAATGTTTGTGGTTGCTAGCTGCGTTTTGTATAGTTTTTATTGTTTTAAGCCCTAATGGCACACTCAAATCACAAAAAGCCGCACAAGCAGCAAAGGGACACAATTTAAAAGCACATTACCTCCTTTCCTCTGCAGGTACAGAAAACTTGAGAGCTTCAAAAGTGGTCGCTCACTTGTAGCTCACTGCTCGAATGTGGCCAAAAGTAAACAACAAATGTAAATTCTGCTCAAACAACAGCAATTATAACAACAACAAAAACAAAAATCAGTGTTTTTTGAATATATTCGGCAACTTGTCACATCAAAGCTTTAAATTCACAAATAGCACATTGACCGCCAACAATTTGGCAAAAACTCAAAATTTACAAAAGAAATATGCAACAAAAATCCACTCGAGCGCAAGAAAAACACGCCACTAATGGGCCAGTTACTCATGACATAACTTAGTTTTACTTGTCAGCTAGCACGACCTGGCATACCCGAAAGCTGTACAACTGGTTACCCGAGACATAGAACATAAACTTAGAACTTAACCGTAAACTTAGAAATCTGTTTCGTTTTGGTTTCTAAGTTTATGTTTACGGAAAACGCAAAAAATGTTGCCACTCTCTTCGGAATGAATTAAAAAGTAAACAAATTAAAATAATTTGTAAAATATACAAAATGGATTGCAATTTTTATTAGTTTCGTAAATATATTAATAATTTTAGTCGTTGGATGCTCAAACATTTAATAATAGCAAGTAAAAAAATGTCGCGAAAAGTTTGAATTTGATTGTTCACGAGATGGAGAAATCGAAGTGGCAATATTGTCGCATAAAAAAAAATCATAAATAAAAAAAAATTAACAAATCAAAAACGAAAACGGCAATGGACGACGAAAAGTTTGTGTGGCAGGAGCCATTTTCCCTCCAATCTCTATTAATGGGTCGGACAGCCCACCTGCGTACCCTCTTTTTGTTTTTTTCCACAAATTATAAATATCGCACAATTCAAACAATAATTCCCCAATTTGTTTTGTGCCTTCCATATTTACGTTTTAAATTTGTTTTATTTTCCTTTTGTCAAAAAGGAAAATCAGCTGATTTTTAAGTTTGTGTTTACGGAAATAAAGTTTTGAGTAATCGCTCAAATTTTCTAAGTTTATGTTTATGGTTAAGTTTATGTTCTGTGTCATGAGTAACTGGCCCATAAGGAGAAGAAGAAGAGCAAGAACAGTAACAGTACCAGTGAGAAGCAAAAAGTAACAGGAAGAAGCAGCAGCAACAACAGCGCAGTGGGTGCCATTTTTCAGCTGTTGGATGAGTGGCGCTCTGACAATTTGTGTCGTTGGTTTTGTTGTTGTTTATTTGAAAAGCCAGCTGCCACACACTTGAGCACAAGTTTAAACACGAACTGGTCAGCCAAGTTGAGCGAAACGTATCAAAGACAAAAGCAAACAAATGTGGTCAACGAGCAGCGAAGCAGACGAGCGGCCAGCGGGGTGTCAACTACTTTATTGACACTTTGTTAGGGGGAGAACAAATAAGAAGAGGAAGATGATGCGACAGTTTGAATTTTAGTTTGCACATTAAATTTGTCAAATATTCAATCAGGTGGTCGGTTTCCTAAGTCTCAATTAAGCAAAATTTAATTAAGATGAATGGGAGTGAAGGTTGAAATAAAGAAAGGAAGTATAAAAACCGAGTTCAAAGAACATAACAAAAATAGTAAAAGCATGTCAAAACATGAAGTAATAGAGAAGGGAAAAAATTGGGAAGGGAATAGATAGAAAATGCAAAAGAGAAAGCAGAATAACAAAAGAGGAAAAGGAAAAAATTAAGAAAAAAACAGAAATAAATAAAAAAATAAAGCAAAAAAGAACAGAGGAGGAACTGACGGTGTAGTCAGTAAAAAGAAGCAGAATTGACAAAGAGGGAGAAAAGAATCAAAGAATTAATGGGATAAATGGGGTAAATGAGTAAATGGAAACTAAAAACAAATGTGAAAAATGAGATAGAAAGAAAAAATGATGAACGCGAGGAGAGGTTAAGAAAAGTAAAAAGAAAAGAGTTGAAGTAAGAGAAAAGTTAAAGTAATAAAGGTTGTAAAAAAACATCAAAACGGCTTCAGGACATAGGAAAAGATGTTGAGAAAGGTTATATAAGAAAGGTTGGTATACAAACTGCAAAATTGTATTACGAAATGGATGATAAGATTGAGAAAGATTTTAGTATGAAGGCTGGAAGAAAAAAAAACTACAAAATTGTATCAGGAAAAGAGAAGAAGTTTAGAAAGGTTGCAGTAAGAAAGGTTGGAATGAAAACCACAAAATTATATCAGGAAAAGAGAGAAGAATTTCAGAAAATTTTAGCAAGAAAGGTTGAAGTAGAGACTACAAAATTTTATCAGGAAAAGATGGAAGAAGTTCAAAAAAATTTTAGTAAAAAAGGTTAAAGTAAAAAATACAAAATTGTTTGAGAAAAAGAGAGAAGAAGTTCAGAAAGATGGTAGGAAGAAAAGTTGAAGTAAAAACTATTTCAGGAAAAGAGAGAAGAATTTCAGAAAAATTGTAGTAAGAAAAATTTTAGTGAAAACTAAAAAATTATTTCGTAATAACAAAAGTTGTAGCCAAAATTAAAAAATGGTGTCAAGATCGTAGAGAAGAAACTAAGAAAGGTTTTTGTAAGAAAGGTTGAAGTAGAAACTACAAAATTGTATCAGGAAAAGAGAGAAGAAGTTCAGAAATAGTAAATCTTAAAATTAAGAGAAAGATTATAGATAATTATAGATGTTAATGTCTGATGTGATGGAAGGAGATGCTACTAAAAACAGTTAGTAAAGGAAGAGGAATATAAAAAACCAAAGTTACTTCGGTCGCTTCAATCCGAAGGAAAGTAAAGCAAAATTACGAATAATAAAAAAATAGAAAAGCACTAAGAAGATAAAAAACATGACAGGGAGGAAAGCATAAAATTAATATTCGAAATAAAAGTTGAAAAGTTTAAACATTTTACAAATGAAATAGAAATACTTACAGTACAGAAATGAGACCAATAAAGAAACGAAGAATAATAAAGCAATGAATTATACAAAAATACAGAAGAAGATATCAAAGCGAAAGCAAAGGAATGTCCTTTTCAACAAAACAAAAGACAACAATTCATAGGGATGAATCATAGAGAGAGAGAAATTTATTTATTATCTTAAGACTTTATCTAGCAAAGGCCACAAAGTTCTTCACGTTATGAGCTCCTATACACAACTTGCCAAATCCCAAATTGGCAATCAGAGCAACGAAAATAGTTGTTTTGATTATCGCAGTCACTGCCAGCCAACCAACCACACAGGGACTTATTAAATTTTCATAAACTGGAAAATTGTGTGGCAGAAATTTGCAGCAGCAAAGTCACAGACAGATTTAATTATGCAAACGCGCCGTGGGATCGCTTGCGCAGTCGTTAAACGACAGAGAGTCAAACTGCAGTCAAAGTGGCAGACAGTCGACAAGTCGGACATTGGCGGCGGTGAACGTTTTGCGAATGCAAAACATTTAAAGGCGCTCGGAGACCAGCACAAATCACATAAGTGAGCTTTTAGCGCTTGGAAGATGTGCACGAATGTAACGAAAATGGTCACTGAGAAGAGAAAAGTACACACACACTCGCACTTAAGCTGAGCGAAATGACACAATCCTCACACAGTGCGATGTGTCTCCGGCCAGTGTTGCGGCATAAGGAGTCAAAGGAGTTGCACTGGCAGGAAGAATTCCAATTTGCGAAATGCCAACATGAGCTGCCGAAAATCAACACAACGACGATCAAGCACACACAGCAAAGCCAAAGGGGCGAAAGTGCGCAGAGACAGGAAGGAGCATAAATTTGCGTGTGTGTGTGTGTGTGTGGGTGTGTACTCAAGCGGCCAACGTTTGAGCATCCAATTTGGAAATTAACCGAAATGCGTGTAGTTGCGCAGGAATTGTGTGTTGTACGAACAAAACACATTCAAAGCGGTTCGCATTCGTAAGCGCCTAACAACCATTGTTGCTGGCCAAGTTGACGTTGCTGGGGACAAAATGAACGAGTTGTGAATTGGTTTTTTCTATTAAAACCAGGGACCGAAAATAACAAATTTATGAAAACTATAATTGAGAATTTTACTATGAAGGAAAAAGCATGCAAATAAATGAAATATACCAATACATTTCTTTTCGCACGGAGAATCAAACTTGGCAATAAACTTTTTTTTTTCTAATTTTTACGGAAAAATTAAAAAATCAGAATTAGTTTTTATTTATAGTTTAAAAACCCTTTAATAACAATTATTTTTGATGTTTTTTCATATTAGTCCACAAATAACAGTTTTATTTCGATTTTTATTTTAGTTGTGCTATGATAACAATTATTGGTGACTTTTATTTTTTAAGTCATCAATAAAAATCATTCAGTGACTTTTATTTATAAAAGTCATCAATAAAAATCATTCAATGACTTTTATTTTTTAACCCTTAAATGCATGGCGTACCATATATGGTACAATCCTAAATCCTTCGTACATCTGTTGAATCAATTTAAATCATGTTTGTGCTTGCTCTAGATTGATTCGAAAATAATTGCCCCATGCATTTAAGGGTTAAGTCATCAATAAAAATCATTTAGTGACTTTTATTTTTTAAGAAGCAATATAAAAGTCATTTTCATTAATTGCACTACTGGATTCATTAAATATCGAAATGTATGTAGATTCTTGATCGGCTTAACAAGAATCTAACTTTTGCATGCATTAATGAAAATTACTTTTATATTGCGACTTAAAAAATAAAAGGCACTGACTGATTTTTATTGATGACTTAAAAAATAAAAGTCATTGAATGATTTTTATTGATGACTTTTATAAATAAAAGTCACTGAATGATTTTTATTGATGACTTAAAAAATAAAAGTCATTGAATGATTTTTATTGATGACTTTTATAAATAAAAGTCACTGAATGAGTTTTATTGATGACTTTTTTAAATAGAGGTCACGAATAATTTTTATCATAGGACAACTAAAATAAAAATCGAAAAAAACTGTTATTTGTGGGCTAACAAGAAAAAAATCAAAAATAATTGTTATTATAGGATTTTTAAAATGTCAATAAAAATAACTTTTATTTGTTGTCATTAAATAAAAGTCAAAAAGTAACTCTTAAACATTGATTTTTATAATAAAACTTATAACTGTTACGGTCCCTGCTATAGTAGAATTTTATTGAGAATATTTTCGTGGTGGTATATTTCTTCCTTAAAACTCCTGTTTCAAAGAACATTATTTGACATTTTAAAAAACAATGATTAAACTGACCCATCAAAATAGCAGCTAGATGGTTAAAATGTTCCACAAAAATGTGCCCCATAGTATATTACATGAAATTGCTGAACACATCCTATGCCTAAAATGTAAGGATACATGGTTTCTGTGTGTCGATTCACCACAAGAATATGCAAAAGGCAGGCTCCCTAAAAAAAATATTCTGACCTAACATTTATATATTTGTTTGGCATTTATATATTTTAACACATATATATATATTTGTTGGCCCTTCTACCAGAATTCGTTGTCAGAACTTTGTTATTTTTTTGGTGTTGTACAGTGTTGTTGGTTTTAGGAGCCAATGACGAGTCAAGACTGCATAATACACTATACACATCCAACTATATACATATCTATCTTTCCATTACATTGCCCATTCGTATACAATGCCCACTTGTCAAACTTTCAGTCTTCTTATCTGGTAGACTGTCCGTTTGTTGAACGGTTTGACGGACAGTTTGATGCCGATAAAAACTTGGCTCTACGCTGCCACCACAACGCGCTTTGATTCATATGAAAATTTTAAATATTCCAACTTGAGTACAAGGTTTTCGCTCACCGAGGTTAGCTCCCAGCCGCTCCTACACGATTCATCCAATTAAAATGCCAAATTGCATTAACTACGTAAACAAGCAAAAAACCGCCAGTCACACATTTTTCCATACACAAAGAAACAACTAGACGGTTGACGTTTTAAAAGCATAAAAAAAAACAGAAAAGAAAGCATTGCGTTCAGTGAATGATTGCGCTCGAACAAGCTGAGCCGGTCATGCTTGGCAGCTTTATTGATAAGCCTTAAAGTGAATGTCATGTTTTCAGCAACAACAGCAACAACAGCAAAAATTACGCAGTCAAAAAACTGAATGGAAAGATTTGGTGCCCTTCTTCACACAAACCAAAGCATTATGGAAAGAGTTTTAGTTGTTGTTGTGAAACTAACCAAAACGACTAGACCCTTTTATGGCGCAATTAAATAAATTTTGTGACTCAATTAGAGCGCAGCAAATAATGTGGCTAATTAGGAAGGGGCAACCATGACGACAACGCCGCCGTTGCCATCGTCGATGTTGGCGCTGATGCGTCTGACAAGCGCTGACGACTTGAACACACACTAATTGAACCAAAATGACAAGCAATGACGGCCACTTGGTTGCGCGTAAAGTTCAAATAGCGCCGCGCGTAATCACAGACGCCAGCGCCAACATGTCCTGCGCCCGCAACGAGCCACATGAGCACATAATGAGCAATGCCGGGAACGCGGCAGTCAGTTAAGTGGCCATTGTGGCGCTCAAGTGCTGCCGGGCCGTGGCAATGACGGCTGAAGTCGACACTCGTCGGCCATGTTACCGAAAAAAGGACAGCCGAGCCAATCAAATGGCAATTCAAGAGTTTGCCAATGTTAATATGGTACCCCAAAAACAACAACAACAATAACCAATAGCAACGACCACTTACCAAAAACGTAAGCACAAGTGGCCGCTTCAGTGCCGGCGTCGACTTTCAATTTCAACTTGAAAATGCGTTAGAAACAAATGTCAATGTTTGTGGTTGCTAGCTGCGTTTTGTATAGTTTTTATTGTTTTAAGCCCTAATGGCACACTCAAATCACAAAAAGCCGCACAAGCAGCAAAGGGACACAATTTAAAAGCACATTACCTCCTTTCCTCTGCAGGTACAGAAAACTTGAGAGCTTCAAAAGTGGTCGCTCACTTGTAGCTCACTGCTCGAATGTGGCCAAAAGTAAACAACAAATGTAAATTCTGCTCAAACAACAGCAATTATAACAACAACAAAAACAAAAATCAGTGTTTTTTGAATATATTCGGCAACTTGTCACATCAAAGCTTTAAATTCACAAATAGCACATTGACCGCCAACAATTTGGCAAAAACTCAAAATTTACAAAAGAAATATGCAACAAAAATCCACTCGAGCGCAAGAAAAACACGCCACTAATGGGCCAGTTACTCATGACATAACTTAGTTTTACTTGTCAGCTAGCACGACCTGGCATACCCGAAAGCTGTACAACTGGTTACCCGAGACATAGAACATAAACTTAGAACTTAACCGTAAACTTAGAAATCTGTTTCGTTTTGGTTTCTAAGTTTATGTTTACGGAAAACGCAAAAAATGTTGCCACTCTCTTCGGAATGAATTAAAAAGTAAACAAATTAAAATAATTTGTAAAATATACAAAATGGATTGCAATTTTTATTAGTTTCGTAAATATATTAATAATTTTAGTCGTTGGATGCTCAAACATTTAATAATAGCAAGTAAAAAAATGTCGCGAAAAGTTTGAATTTGATTGTTCACGAGATGGAGAAATCGAAGTGGCAATATTGTCGCATAAAAAAAAATCATAAATAAAAAAAAATTAACAAATCAAAAACGAAAACGGCAATGGACGACGAAAAGTTTGTGTGGCAGGAGCCATTTTCCCTCCAATCTCTATTAATGGGTCGGACAGCCCACCTGCGTACCCTCTTTTTGTTTTTTTCCACAAATTATAAATATCGCACAATTCAAACAATAATTCCCCAATTTGTTTTGTGCCTTCCATATTTACGTTTTAAATTTGTTTTATTTTCCTTTTGTCAAAAAGGAAAATCAGCTGATTTTTAAGTTTGTGTTTACGGAAATAAAGTTTTGAGTAATCGCTCAAATTTTCTAAGTTTATGTTTATGGTTAAGTTTATGTTCTGTGTCATGAGTAACTGGCCCATAAGGAGAAGAAGAAGAGCAAGAACAGTAACAGTACCAGTGAGAAGCAAAAAGTAACAGGAAGAAGCAGCAGCAACAACAGCGCAGTGGGTGCCATTTTTCAGCTGTTGGATGAGTGGCGCTCTGACAATTTGTGTCGTTGGTTTTGTTGTTGTTTATTTGAAAAGCCAGCTGCCACACACTTGAGCACAAGTTTAAACACGAACTGGTCAGCCAAGTTGAGCGAAACGTATCAAAGACAAAAGCAAACAAATGTGGTCAACGAGCAGCGAAGCAGACGAGCGGCCAGCGGGGTGTCAACTACTTTATTGACACTTTGTTAGGGGGAGAACAAATAAGAAGAGGAAGATGATGCGACAGTTTGAATTTTAGTTTGCACATTAAATTTGTCAAATATTCAATCAGGTGGTCGGTTTCCTAAGTCTCAATTAAGCAAAATTTAATTAAGATGAATGGGAGTGAAGGTTGAAATAAAGAAAGGAAGTATAAAAACCGAGTTCAAAGAACATAACAAAAATAGTAAAAGCATGTCAAAACATGAAGTAATAGAGAAGGGAAAAAATTGGGAAGGGAATAGATAGAAAATGCAAAAGAGAAAGCAGAATAACAAAAGAGGAAAAGGAAAAAATTAAGAAAAAAACAGAAATAAATAAAAAAATAAAGCAAAAAAGAACAGAGGAGGAACTGACGGTGTAGTCAGTAAAAAGAAGCAGAATTGACAAAGAGGGAGAAAAGAATCAAAGAATTAATGGGATAAATGGGGTAAATGAGTAAATGGAAACTAAAAACAAATGTGAAAAATGAGATAGAAAGAAAAAATGATGAACGCGAGGAGAGGTTAAGAAAAGTAAAAAGAAAAGAGTTGAAGTAAGAGAAAAGTTAAAGTAATAAAGGTTGTAAAAAAACATCAAAACGGCTTCAGGACATAGGAAAAGATGTTGAGAAAGGTTATATAAGAAAGGTTGGTATACAAACTGCAAAATTGTATTACGAAATGGATGATAAGATTGAGAAAGATTTTAGTATGAAGGCTGGAAGAAAAAAAAACTACAAAATTGTATCAGGAAAAGAGAAGAAGTTTAGAAAGGTTGCAGTAAGAAAGGTTGGAATGAAAACCACAAAATTATATCAGGAAAAGAGAGAAGAATTTCAGAAAATTTTAGCAAGAAAGGTTGAAGTAGAGACTACAAAATTTTATCAGGAAAAGATGGAAGAAGTTCAAAAAAATTTTAGTAAAAAAGGTTAAAGTAAAAAATACAAAATTGTTTGAGAAAAAGAGAGAAGAAGTTCAGAAAGATGGTAGGAAGAAAAGTTGAAGTAAAAACTATTTCAGGAAAAGAGAGAAGAATTTCAGAAAAATTGTAGTAAGAAAAATTTTAGTGAAAACTAAAAAATTATTTCGTAATAACAAAAGTTGTAGCCAAAATTAAAAAATGGTGTCAAGATCGTAGAGAAGAAACTAAGAAAGGTTTTTGTAAGAAAGGTTGAAGTAGAAACTACAAAATTGTATCAGGAAAAGAGAGAAGAAGTTCAGAAATAGTAAATCTTAAAATTAAGAGAAAGATTATAGATAATTATAGATGTTAATGTCTGATGTGATGGAAGGAGATGCTACTAAAAACAGTTAGTAAAGGAAGAGGAATATAAAAAACCAAAGTTACTTCGGTCGCTTCAATCCGAAGGAAAGTAAAGCAAAATTACGAATAATAAAAAAATAGAAAAGCACTAAGAAGATAAAAAACATGACAGGGAGGAAAGCATAAAATTAATATTCGAAATAAAAGTTGAAAAGTTTAAACATTTTACAAATGAAATAGAAATACTTACAGTACAGAAATGAGACCAATAAAGAAACGAAGAATAATAAAGCAATGAATTATACAAAAATACAGAAGAAGATATCAAAGCGAAAGCAAAGGAATGTCCTTTTCAACAAAACAAAAGACAACAATTCATAGGGATGAATCATAGAGAGAGAGAAATTTATTTATTATCTTAAGACTTTATCTAGCAAAGGCCACAAAGTTCTTCACGTTATGAGCTCCTATACACAACTTGCCAAATCCCAAATTGGCAATCAGAGCAACGAAAATAGTTGTTTTGATTATCGCAGTCACTGCCAGCCAACCAACCACACAGGGACTTATTAAATTTTCATAAACTGGAAAATTGTGTGGCAGAAATTTGCAGCAGCAAAGTCACAGACAGATTTAATTATGCAAACGCGCCGTGGGATCGCTTGCGCAGTCGTTAAACGACAGAGAGTCAAACTGCAGTCAAAGTGGCAGACAGTCGACAAGTCGGACATTGGCGGCGGTGAACGTTTTGCGAATGCAAAACATTTAAAGGCGCTCGGAGACCAGCACAAATCACATAAGTGAGCTTTTAGCGCTTGGAAGATGTGCACGAATGTAACGAAAATGGTCACTGAGAAGAGAAAAGTACACACACACTCGCACTTAAGCTGAGCGAAATGACACAATCCTCACACAGTGCGATGTGTCTCCGGCCAGTGTTGCGGCATAAGGAGTCAAAGGAGTTGCACTGGCAGGAAGAATTCCAATTTGCGAAATGCCAACATGAGCTGCCGAAAATCAACACAACGACGATCAAGCACACACAGCAAAGCCAAAGGGGCGAAAGTGCGCAGAGACAGGAAGGAGCATAAATTTGCGTGTGTGTGTGTGTGTGTGGGTGTGTACTCAAGCGGCCAACGTTTGAGCATCCAATTTGGAAATTAACCGAAATGCGTGTAGTTGCGCAGGAATTGTGTGTTGTACGAACAAAACACATTCAAAGCGGTTCGCATTCGTAAGCGCCTAACAACCATTGTTGCTGGCCAAGTTGACGTTGCTGGGGACAAAATGAACGAGTTGTGAATTGGTTTTTTCTATTAAAACCAGGGACCGAAAATAACAAATTTATGAAAACTATAATTGAGAATTTTACTATGAAGGAAAAAGCATGCAAATAAATGAAATATACCAATACATTTCTTTTCGCACGGAGAATCAAACTTGGCAATAAACTTTTTTTTTTCTAATTTTTACGGAAAAATTAAAAAATCAGAATTAGTTTTTATTTATAGTTTAAAAACCCTTTAATAACAATTATTTTTGATGTTTTTTCATATTAGTCCACAAATAACAGTTTTATTTCGATTTTTATTTTAGTTGTGCTATGATAACAATTATTGGTGACTTTTATTTTTTAAGTCATCAATAAAAATCATTCAGTGACTTTTATTTATAAAAGTCATCAATAAAAATCATTCAATGACTTTTATTTTTTAACCCTTAAATGCATGGCGTACCATATATGGTACAATCCTAAATCCTTCGTACATCTGTTGAATCAATTTAAATCATGTTTGTGCTTGCTCTAGATTGATTCGAAAATAATTGCCCCATGCATTTAAGGGTTAAGTCATCAATAAAAATCATTTAGTGACTTTTATTTTTTAAGAAGCAATATAAAAGTCATTTTCATTAATTGCACTACTGGATTCATTAAATATCGAAATGTATGTAGATTCTTGATCGGCTTAACAAGAATCTAACTTTTGCATGCATTAATGAAAATTACTTTTATATTGCGACTTAAAAAATAAAAGGCACTGACTGATTTTTATTGATGACTTAAAAAATAAAAGTCATTGAATGATTTTTATTGATGACTTTTATAAATAAAAGTCACTGAATGATTTTTATTGATGACTTAAAAAATAAAAGTCATTGAATGATTTTTATTGATGACTTTTATAAATAAAAGTCACTGAATGAGTTTTATTGATGACTTTTTTAAATAGAGGTCACGAATAATTTTTATCATAGGACAACTAAAATAAAAATCGAAAAAAAATGTTATTTGTGGGCTAACAAGAAAAAAATCAAAAATAATTGTTATTATAGGATTTTTAAAATGTCAATAAAAATAACTTTTATTTGTTGTCATTAAATAAAAGTCAAAAAGTAACTCTTAAACATTGATTTTTATAATAAAACTTATAACTGTTACGGTCCCTGATTAAAACCTAAAAGACTCCAGTACGACAAACGATAGCGAAACGAAGTGATGGTTGAAGATTGTTGACATTGAAAGAGCAAAAAGAGCGCTCACTGCTTCAACATTTTTCCCCATTTTTGTTGTTTGCTAATCTCCCTGGCCAGCAAATGACAAAACCACAACAGTTCCTTGCCATGTACATAGTTTTATTACGATATGATACATTCTGTGTGTCTGTGTATGTGTGTGTTTGTGTTTGCATAGGTGTGTTGCGTGTATGGGTTTTTGTGTGTCTGTATTTGCACTTCAGGCGATCAGTTAATGAATGCCGCTACATTATGCATGCGTTTTAATTTACTAACGTCTATAAAGCATCAAAGCGCAGCGTCCTCTGCACGCATCCACACGCGTTATGGTCATCACACGGCTTTGGAACGGACGCTCACGGCAACGCAACCAGGCTGTAAGCTTCACGTTAGCCGTCAGCGTGATTCGCAGTGATAGGCAATTTATGTATGTAGTTGCCATTTGTGGGCATGCGTGTGGTTTTGTATGTGTGTGTGTGTGTGTGTGTGTGGGAGATGAGATTCGATTCGATTCAACTGTGTGCAGCTCAACAGCTCACTGCCAACTTTTGTCATGTGCTTTGCCGTTGGAAAATGGCCAACCATTAGTTGAACTAACTGCCTGCAGACTCTACTCTCTACTCTACTGCACAGTGACAGAAGAAACTCTGAGCTTTGGTCTTAACCCTCTACTGCCCCATATGGCCTTAAGGCAGGGTCCACCAAAAGTCCACATAAATTTTAATTTTTTTAAATGAAATTTTTAGGGCATGTTATAGATAAATTAAGTTGTCATTTCTTGAATAATGCACGGCTGTAAGCATCACATGTTTCCCATTATTATCAGTTGAAATTTGAACTTCGTGGAAATTTGTAGAAATAATTATTTCGTGAAAAGTAAAGAAAAGAAAAAATTATTAAAAATACTTTTCGTTAAAAGATTAAAACAATAAAATTATGAGTGAGTACCTTGTAATGTATTTAACTTATTGATTTGAAGTGTTTTATGGTGAAAAAAGGATTTACAGCTACTTTTTCGGCTTGGGAAAGCAGACTGCCTTTAGGCAGCATCAGCATCAGATATGAATCGGCATTTAAAAAAAAAAATTGTCGGTTTTATGGGACAAAGAAGTACAGGACGTTTTAGAAAACTTGGATTCCGATGCTTTCGAAGAAACTGATGAAGAAACTGATGAAGAAACTGGTGAAGAAACCGTTAATGAAGTGTTAGCTATGTTAGATTAAAAGTTTAAAATAGGAAATTTAGTTAAAAGGAGACATTTTTCCTCTTTCATTTGATACCCATATCTTCATCATTGCACAACGGCAAATATTTTAAAAAATATTTTAAATATGTATGTCCTTAAAATTTTAAAGTCCTTTAAAAAGGACTTTGGGTCAGAAAATTAAAAACTGACTATTCCAGGATATTATAAATGACCTCTAGTTTCACGTCTATATTAACATTTGGATGGGTCTCGGAAAAATAAAAAAATATTTTCGCACGGTGTAATAAATGAAAAGTTGGTCTTTTCACTCCGTGCATCATAACTTTGTCATTTTTCTTTCAATTCTATTGATGTTAGGCTTAATATTTGCTCAAATAATTTTAAAACCAGAGGAGATCACAAAAAAGTGTTCGAAAATTTATGATTTTTTAAATTGGTCGAAAAATTCACTTTTTTACAACTTTCATCGTCAGTAACTTCCCCAAATCTGATTTGGACAATCTATATATCGTTGGAAAGGTTAGATAATTACCTTCTGAACAACAGGCCACTTGTGTTAGTCGGATGATTGGTTTACGAGATTTGTGCTCATAACTAAAATAAGAGGGGAAAAACGTGTTTTTCGCAGATTTTTCGAAAACGCTTCTTAAGAAAATTTTTTGATTTCCAGTTTCGGGTCAGCAGCCGAAGATTAGTCTAAAAAATACTTTTGTTTTTAGGAGCACGCGATGAACCCATTTTTTGTCGAGTAGTGGAATTGATCATGAATGAACCCAGTGGCGCACACAGGATTTCATATTAGGGAGGTGCGAGGATTCGTACACAACTTTTCAGCCCAATGCCAGTTGAAACCATATTTTCCATTCACAATTTTTGTATCAAACAGATATTTGAAAGGGATTAAAACCCCTCAAAATTTTCTCTTGTTTGTGCTACTCAATGAGCCTCTGGGAGCAGCACATTACACCACTTCTACAGTATGAAGGCTGAAGGCATACAACCACGAGACATAAACAAGATGACTAAGGAAAAATACGTTTAAAAAAGATTAATTAAACACGCAAGTTCAAAAAATTCAAAATTCAAGAAATAAATTGAAATAAATTCAATTGAAATAAATTGAATTGAATTTAAATAAAATATATAAATTTAAATCATTAAACATTTCTAAGATCTAAGCATAAACAAGATAACTAAAGTAAAAATACGTTAAGAAAAAACATTAATAGAAACACGAAACTTAAGAAATTTCAAATCTAAAAAAAAAATTGAAATAAAGTATCGAATTTTTACAATTTTCTAACATTTCTAAGGTCATTCTTCAACTTGAATTTCTGAGTATTCCATACCATAAAAACAATCAGTCAAGGTAATAGAAACAAGTGAAATGCATTTCTGAGAAGCAAAGCTTCCGGCAACTAATAGCAAATGCTAAGGTATTCTTTACAAAAACAACAACAACAAAGGCACATACAAAACACACCCACATAATGCCCATTAATCGCGCCACAAAAAGTTGTATAAGTTGAAAACCGCTCGCACCCGCACAAAGTCGACCGTTGTTGACGCCGCTCACGCAAAATTTCGCACAAATCAAAATAAAATTGTATGAAAATTAAATCAAATGTGACATACAAATAAAAATGGCGTTGGCCCAAACGAGTAGGTTTGTAATAAAATCAACAACAACAATAACTGCAAAGAAATTCATAGCAATTTGAGGTCATACGTAACGTGAAAGAGTGCGAGGAATGCGAAAATTAATGATGTCGCCAAGATGGAAAAATTATTGCGAAAAGGAAGCAACATCAAAGGCCAAACAAATGACAACAGCAACGGCAACTAGAAATAAAGAACAAACCAATGACGAAATGGCACAAAGACGGCCGAGAAAGGCAAAGCAGCACAACACACGCACTTTGGTTTATTAATAATGGTAATAATGTTACGGCTAATACAACACACAAACAAACAAAAGTACACACACCAACACACGCCAGACAAACGCGACAATTGACATCCAACGGTTCGAAAGATGTGTTTGTGTGTGGGTGTGTGTGTGTGTGAGTAAATTGCACACTTGGGTCCACTCGCAATGATTTCACTTGAATCACTTTTGCTGGCAATTTGCCATTCTCGGTGCGTTGATGTTCTTCAGTGTGCATCGAGTGTGTGCTTGCTACATAATTTCTCCCGTTGCCATAAATCATTTATCCACTTTCGGCCAAGTCAAAGGCGTCGCTTGATGCTCGAAATTTGCGAGCAAAGCGACTGGAAGTGCCAACGTCGCACATTTTCATTTGGAAAATCCATAAAATATGAAACGGCAGGCAATGCCGCAACGACATAAACGGGCAGTAAGCACTACAACAATAACAATAACACTAACGCTAAGACTAACAACAACAACAACAACAACAACATGAGCAACAATAAGGTTAATGCAAACAATAAAGGCGTCAGCAACGCAACGGCACAGCAAATACACCAACTGCTTTTACTGCCAACAAATAATTCTAGCAACAACAACAACAACAATATAGCCCTATGGGTGTATACATATATCATATACGCAACGGCAGTTTCAAAACCAAAATAACACCAACAACAACAGCAGCAGCAAGCAGCAACTATGAAAACGCAAGGAACAATATTTTTATGTTTGTTGTTGTTGTTGTTGTGGTTCTTGTTGAAAGTACATCAATACGAAAACACACAAACATTGTACTTTGACCCTTGATGGCAGATTCTTGCATCAACGCCAAGCTGCGTTTAATGTGTTTTCTCTCTTTCTAACTGCAACACTCTGGCTGCGTCTTCGATTTCCTTCCGATGCTCCTTTGACTCACGCTTTGGCTTTTATGTTGTTGATAAATTTCATAGCTTGATAGATTTCATAGATTAATTTTAGCCAGTGCTCAACATTGGGTCTTCTAAAACCATTTGAACTTTAAATATTTACAACTGATTAAAAAAATCTAATATATTAAAACACAAAACATTGTGATGAATAAAATTATTTTTAATAATATGTATATTCCTAAAAACATTTATTTAGTAATATTTATTCAACATCCCTACTGATGCACAAAATTTTTCAACGAAATTTCAAAGCAAACAAATGCTCACAAGCGTCTTTTGCCTTTTTCAGTTCCTCATTTTTGTTTTGATTCTGACTATGGTGAATGAATTTGCTTATCGATAACAGCACAACACAGGATTGCATGACAAATAGAACTCAATCTATGGTCAATTTAGCGCAAATTGCAATTATGTAAATTGAGATTTTTGTATGTGCAATTTAGGCCTTAATTGGGAATAAATTTGAGAAAATTTCTAAATTGCACAATTTAGCAGGCTGTCTGAATAGGGTATAAATGAACACCTCAACAGCTGTTCCCATGACTTTCACCCTAAACTGATATATCTATCTACTTTGTCTTGTCCGCTCAGCTGGTCATCCATTTAATCTCTGGTAAGATTTAATATATCAAAACTGTCGCTTAAGACAATCTAAAAGCCTCTACATCGATGCTGTCTACTTTGATTTTTTTTCAACTGGAGTTATTCAAATAGAGTTACTTTAAACCTCTCAAATATCTCATTTATAAAAAATTATGGGTGGCAAATATGATTTCAAATGCTATTTGGCTCAAAAGTTCTATACAAAAAATTCCCAAAATTGATTTAATTTTACTGTTACTTTCTTAATCCACATTTTATCCCGAATGTGTTTTATTTGATACTCTTAAGCTCTTCTGACTCTGATAGTGATTACATTTATTTATTACACAATTTCCTTCTCATTATTTTTATCAAGTGTACTCTATCAGAAGAAAGTTTTTACTTTTCTTTACAAGCATCTTTTTATTATACCAAATTACCTTAATTTTATTATACCAAATTACCTTAATCCTGCAATCTCGTACATCATTTTTATGCAAACATTTTTATTACTTTAAATTACTTGGGCTACTCAACTGCGTGCGTTACATTTTTCTTTCACCTAACCTCACATTGCACTCGGCAACATGTCTTCGTGGTGTCCATTGGCGCGACAACATTTTCTGTTTGCACGTTTTCATTTCATCTACTGAACTCAATATCTCATCTCCTCAACTTTTGTTTGCCTTACTACGTTCTCAGTTTGTTTCGCCTCCCCAAAGGGGTGAAACCTCGTCTTCTTCTTCTTTTACCTATCTCCACACTTTGCCAAAGATGAGCACCCATAGATGTTGCTGCATTTTATTTACGATTTTCATTGTTATTCCTATTTTCATTGTTATTCTTATTTCTATTATTTACCTTGTTTCCTATTATTTACATTGGTTTCTTCTTTTTTAAGCAGTTTAAAAAAACTGCGGCAAAAAAATCTGTGCGGCTGTGTGTTTGCTGTTTTTATGGGCATTTTATGTAATTGTTGGCCCAGCGCGTGCCGCCAAATGTATCTGCGGGCTTTAATTCAACAACAACAACAACAACAACAACAACAACTACTACTACTACCAACAGCACACAATGCACTCGAGCTGCTTAGCTACCTGTACCTGTCTGCATGTGTGTATGTATGTGCAGGTGTGGGTGTAGAGCAGATCCCTTTTCATTCTCAGACAAATAAACATTTCTTAAAAGTTGCCAATGCCTTTGAATTCTGGTGAAATTTTCAAATAAATACATATTCTATGGTTGAAAATTGTAACCAATAAATATTGAAAATTTCTCCAATTTAACTTTCATACTTTTCCAGGATGTTGTAGAGTGTTGTGTGCGATATTTTTGAATTATGTACGAAAACATTTTGGTTGGCAGCTTTCGTCTGTAGTTCTGTGAAAGTTTCTCTATTTCGTTTCATTGATACGAAGGCACGCACACATTTCATTTGCTAAGTGCACCGAAGCATTTTTGGTGCACAGGCATTGTGTGAATTATTGGGGTCTCGATCTATAAGTTGAGTTAATGCCAACTACTATGCAATTGTATGTAGTATATAGTGCTGGCAATTTGTGACTTTCGATATACAAATTTCAATAAAATTGCATGTTTGTATTGTCTGCGATTTATTGGTCAAGCAGATTTAATTTTAAACTTGTTATCAATTTAATCACTGAAGAAGAAGAAGAAGTCATTGGTTCTTTGCAATTATTTTTAGATTTATTTGAGTTTATTTGAGTTAAAAATTGTTTTTTTAATAGAGAGCTGAGCATTTTTGCTTAACCCTTTCGCTATTTTGTTGCCATATGGCAACATGCTACTTTGTGGACGTCTGCATCCTCTATGGTTGCAAGAATACATTTTTTTTAATCTTTAGAATAGTTTGAAGTTTTAGGAAAAATACGAAATTAATAAACTTAATATTTAAGTTTAAAGAAGAGAAGTTTACACGTTTTTGTAATGGTATATCTGAACATAGTTATATATATTATATCTAGAGCTTTCTTTTGTACGGTGACTTATAGTGAAATTTTGCGTTCAACATTTTTTACACACTAACCCTCAAAAATCAAGTTTTGTAGGACATTGTAGTAACAATTTTGATTAAGTACGAAATAAACACTTAAACACATTTTCAGTTTTGACTTAAATCTTGCGGTCAAGTTAATTTCTGAGCTTTGATGTATTCAGAGATCTATAGTAGAATTTTATGGCGAATATTTTCGAGGTACATTTTGTCCTTAAAAAGTCCTGTTTTACAGGACATTTTTGGCATTTTAGAAAAAAAGGGTAAAATTGACCCATACAAATAGCAGCTACAGGGTTAAAATGCTCCACAAAAATGTTCTTTGTAGTATTTTACATCAAATTGCTGAACACCTAAAATGTGAGGTTACATGGTTTTCGTATGCCGATTCACCATAAGAATGTGCAAAAAGGGAAAAACTTTGACCCCCCTAAAAAAAATTCAGACGTAAACTTTCAAAACGCCGATACACGCATATTTTTTTTTGCCCCCTCTACTAGAATCCGTTTTCATAACCTTGTTATTTTTTTTGTGTTGTACAGTGTTATTACAGCCACAGCGATGTGGTTGCTCTCATAGAAAAACACTCTAAAATACAGGGTCCGAGTATAAAAATTCAAAAATGTCTTATCGAATGTTGCTAATATAACCACATAGAAGCCTAAGACTTAAAATTTAAAATTTTAACTTTCCCCAGTAAAAACCTGTAGCGAAAGGGTTAACTACATAGAAATAACTATACCACTGCTACTACTACATACAAATCTTATGGTTATAGATAGATAGATGCTGTTGTTGGGGCCATAATGCACTGAGACCAGTAATGATCCATTGTACCCCCTACTACTAACATCTCCTAGACCTCATCGGGATAGTGAGGGTCCTTCATGCTACAAGTGTTGGTAGTCAATAAAGTTACAGAACTTTCAGGTCTCAAATAAATCAAGTAGCTTAAGGCTCTTTGAGGTAGAAGTGACTTGAGTATAACTTTTTGCCATCATTTTGACCGGTCATTAGTATATTTGTGAAATGAATATAATAAGGCTTGCTTCTTTTCATCTTGTCTGAAACCCAAAGACACAGTTTTGCATTTTCTTGGCAATTGTTTGGCTTTTCGAGACTTGGACTAAAAACATTACATGGCAATTAATTGGAAACTACTGAACATTGTTCGGAATTAGTGAGTATTGCTCTTCTTCTGTTCTTCTATTTTTCTTTTACTGGCCATTACTTAGTAAAATTTGCCCCAAAAGTTCTCTCCAAGCCAGTTGGTCACATTAAAAGATCTTCAACTTGGTCCTTCCACTGGATAGACGGTATCCCTCTTTGCCGTTCAACTATCCGGAGTTCTTTACTTTTTTATTTAGAAAAAGACCAACAATATGGAGTTTCGCCATCAAGCATTATGAAGAAATCATTGAATTATCGGTTGATTTGACTTCTTTAAAAAACTAAAAAAAAGGAAACAAAATCAAAGGCTCTTTGCATTAGGAAGAAGAGCGTCGACTTGGTCCTTCCACCGGAGACACGGTCTCCCTCTTTTCTGTCAACCTCCAACAACAACGTTGAACACCCAGACTTCCTTCCTTTTTTCACTTAGAAAAAGACGGAACGATTTAATTTAATGATATGAATTTTGCCATCAAACACAATGAACAAACCAAACCATTGACTTATCGGTTGATTTGACTTCTTAAAAAAAATTTTAAAAAACAAATCCAAAGCTCTTTGTGCAAGAAAGATGGTCGGATTGGAAACAAAATCGAAAATCATCGTTGGATAAAAGAAATCCTCAACTAACTACGAAATTAAACCAATCTTGAGCAAAAGAGAAGAAGATGGCACAATAGGGCAGAGACAGAAAATAGGAGTTGAAGAGGTGACACCAATAAATTAGGCCATACTTCTGTGCATATTTCCTAGACTCTTTTACGAATCTCTAAAAGTCACATAAAAAGTTAAAAAATGGATTCGATTAGATTCCGAAGACCTTAAGTCTTGAACTTGGTCCTTCCACCGGAGACACTGTCTTCCTCTTCGACGTCCAACTACATCCAACTACGTCCAACTGCTATTAAAAAAGAGGGAAAAATCAACGTTGGATGAACAAAGTCCTCAACTTATCACGAAATTACACAAACCCGGAACAAAAGAGGAAGAAGGAACATTAGGAAAAAGACAGAACAAAGGAGGTGAAACCAAAAAGTTACTCCTGTGCATATTTTCTAGACTCTTTTACGAATCTCTGAACGTCTTGAATTCTCTCTTGAACCTTTAATTCTGTTCAATTATAAAGCGATTTCTTCAGACAATCACAGCAACAAAAATTGGAATAATTTTTATTAAACAAGAAAAAAAAACTGCATACATTCAGAAATGTCTCAGTATTTAAAAAATTAAACATTTTATTTTTTAATTAGTTGCAAATATTTTGTTTAATACTGTTGCAACTAACAGCTAAAAGATATTAAAAACTCTAAGGTAACAACAAATATTATGCCCCAAACACATTGACGACAGCAGCAATACGACAACATCAGTCAAAATATAGAATCAAAACGTTCCTATAGAAGCGACTGACAACCACCAACCACAGTTGTCGCCGGCACCATTTTGTAGCCGTGTATTCCTGTCGCTGCCATCTCTCATGTACTCAGACCAGAAATATTTGACTTCAACATCTCTCTCTATTTCCCCTTCTTTCATATCCACTCATTTGTACCCTTGTTGCCCCTTAAAATACCACAACTATTCAAATGAGTTTACCAGTAAAATATATTCAAGCAACAAATCATTTGCAAACCATATTCATAGCAACGACTTTAGTCCAAGAATTGACGAGACAAGCAGCTTTAGTCGCTTTCAATAACATTGCAGTTGCTGAAGTATCTCTCTAATTCATTTGCAAAATCCGAAAATCGTACGCTTGCATTTCGGACATAAAGAGAAAATCGTGCCGGCATGCCGACAAAACGTCTGCTCAAGTCGCCAATGCATACCAAATGAACAGCCGGCAATGCGATGCGTCCTGTGCCCGCAACTTTGTGCGCCTACAAGCAGCTTGAGCTCAGTGTTGGCTGCCAATAGTGGCAGCTTACAGTCAACGATAATAACAACAACAACTGCATCTAAATGAATAGCCACAGCCACAGCCAAAGCGAGACTGCGACAACGATTGGCATGCGGTCGTCTGTCGGCGACCACGTCGTACATCTTCTCCGTGTCTGCGTACATCTTTTCTTAGTGTATTCATTCGGTTCTGTGTATATGTGAAAATGGGATAGATTTTTATCATTTCCTGCAAGACAGCGCACCGCACTCGGCATGTGTCGTACGTGTGCGTCTAAGTGAAGCAATCAATTTGATTGATTGCCGGTGCCGGTGTCGGTGTCGATGTTGCAGTGGACGGCGCAGCCGTTTGAGCGGAAATCGAGAGCGTATTACGAGAGCATTACGGTGACTGGAGCAGTGATTGCCGGCCGTCGACATTGTTTAGGAGTGTCTAGGCGTGTAATTGTGTGCCTCAAGTCCTAAGCCGGCGCTGAAAATTGTTTGCTGGCACGGGAAGCGTTCAAACGAGAATAAATGGCTAAGTCGGCATTAGTGCAGTTCTACATGGCTGAGTGCTTAAGGATTTTCGCTTTAGAGGGTTTAAGGGTTTTAGAGATAACGATTCTGTAATATACGTGAAATTTGATCAAGTTTTCTTTATGGGGATTTTGCTCGTTTTTTAAGTAGTATTAAAAAAGTATCGAGATGAAGAAATTATTCAAATGTATTCGTCGTAAGCGAATTTCCATACAATTTGCTAAGAAATAAAAAGGTGTTACACAATTTCAGAAATTTTTTAAAGTTAGTGTTTCTCTAATGCAAAATGTATTAACTTGTGTGCTGATTAAATATTTATTATAAATATTATTAAATATTTATTATATCAATGCGTTTATTGAGCTCTTTCTGTGGGTTACAAAAAGTCTCCTAAACCATAAAAGAGAATAATTCTCATAAAAGAGAACAAGTTATGGACCATTGGTAGGCAAAAATCTACTAAGTTAGGAAAAAGTACCCACTAAGTGGCTTCTTTCTCTGCTTATCAAATGGTAGAACACTTCCTGTGCCACTGCTCGACTCTTCGGTTGACAAGTCACTAGCTTCAGGTTAGGAAAAAGGAGCCACTAAGTGGTTTGTTTCTATGCTAATCAAATGGCGCCCCTCGTCTAGTGATGTCTGCAGAAACTGAAGAGATGAAGAAGAAGTAGAAACAATACAACACTTCCTGTGCCACTGCTCGACTCTTCGGTTGACAAGTCACTAGCTTCAGATTAGGAAAAGGGACCCACTAAGTGGTTTGTTTCTATGCTTATCAAATGGCGAACCGTGTCCGGTGATGTCTGCAGAAACTGCTGAGATGAGGAAGAAGTAGGAATGATACAACACTTTCTGTGCCACTGCTGGAGTTTGCAGCAACACCGACTCCACAAGATTCTTGACGAACCTGGCTAACTGGGTGAAATCTCGGGTCTGATCTCCTTTGTTAGGAAGTGGAACTGGTTTGCTCCGAATTGAGACTGTTTGTAGACTCCAGAACGATTTAAGAAGCGATTCAGAATGGGCCATTTAGGTCTCCAAGTGGAAGTACGGTCTGTGCCGCACACATCTATCTCTACCCAACCTAACCTCGTAAATGGTTCGTTTCGGCAAAGGTTCGAACAATCGATGGTTTTTTGTCGATAAGAATGCCGCAAGCAGGTAAATACGGAATTATTAGTTTATATCAAGATTTTGGAGCTCTCCTTAAAAAAAAGCCAACTATCACAAAAAAAATGTAGACATTTTGGTAGTTTAGCTGAGTGACTTTTGTCGTTTGAAGTCTCTGCACAACATTGAAATTTTGAAAGTGAAGACAGTTTCTGTTTAGTTGTAATAGAAAAAAAAGGAAATTAAGAAAGTGTTTTCGTTTTGTTTGCAATTAATTTGTCAATGAAAAATGCAGTGATCTAGAAAAGTGGTTGCTCCAATCTAAATACAGATTATATCCTTTCCTCTCCTGATTGTTGGTCCTGCTTGACTGACTGACTGATTCATCTTCGCCCAGTACAAAGCGCGCGAGCTGCCCACATGAAATTTAAACTGTAGGTTTATTTTAGGTTGCGAACCTCGATAAGAAGGAATTTTTCAGAAATTCAAATTCTAAAGAGGGGAAAAATAGCGTAAGATGTTATATGAAGAAACGCAATTTAATTGATCTTTTAATTCATTTCAATTCAATTTCGTTTAATTTAATTTCAAACTTAATGAAAACATTTCAAATCAAAGATTATTCAACAAGTTTTCTACAGTTCTACAAACACAATGTTTATAAATAAATGCAATGAAAATAAAGTTATTTCTTGATTCATAAGCATCATCAAAGTTTTCAGACTTTTGAACCAATGCACAGTGATTCGACTCCATACAACCGCGGGACAAAATTAGAAGGAGTGGTCCGTTCTTCATAAAATTTGGTATATCAGTTAACCATCGTCTGCTGAATTGAAATCTCCATTTTGTTTTAATTAAACTTTTGTAGTTTGGCAATGGCTGAGACTTAAATTTGCAATTTTCGTTATTTTTGGTGAGCTATAGAAACGAGTGTGTTGGGTAGATTTTTCAGATTTTACATTTAATCGGTAACTTCAACATTGGTAATTGCTAAGAGTAACAGAAATTGTATTAGGACCCTTTAGTTTTGCAATAAAAATGATGATAATAGATGTATGTTTTACATTTGTGCAGTTTTCTCAATTTTTCATGCTGATTGCATACTTTTAGGGATAAATGAAATAAATTTTGTCGAAAAATGGGTGTTTAGACCACTTTTCAAATTGGATTCTTTTCTGAGATCGGAAGATATCGGAGGATGTAATTACATTATCCGACAAAGAAAGAATGCTCCTTAAAATAAAAAAAATCCAGGAACATACTTTCACATACTTTTTAGAAATTTTCCTCTAAGTTTTGCAAATTTTCAGATGTTAAATTTTGAAAAATATTTCAAATTAAAAGTGAAGTAAAAGCTTCAGCTTTGTAAATTTTGAGAAAAAATTAAAAGCGAAAATGGCCACATCATTTCTTAATCTATATTGAAAGTTTTAGCAACTTTTTGGTAACCATGTATTTAAAAAATTTTTTTTACTCAATAGACAAAAAAACAGAAAATATGTGGTTACAATTTTTTGTGAAAAAAGTTCCGACTTTGAGCAGCTCTTGCAATTGGACTAATTATTTTTTTGCACAGATATTTTGGAGTTTTCTTAGTTGGAGTTTTACCTTTCAAATAACATCAAAATTGTTAAATTCTGAGACTATAAATTTTTTGAATTTTGTCTATGGAACGAATCACTGTGCAATGCGCCAACCACTCGGCCCCTCATGTCGCTCGAAATTTTCTAAAATCCACTTAAAAAACCTAAGCAAATGTGCTTCAATAATTTCAATTTTTGCCAAGCAAAGATCACAACTTTTGAAGAAATTTGCTGCCAGAGAATTAAACCACAACCAAGCGTTGTTTGAGTGATGCAAAATTGTTTCACTTTCACGATTCCATGGAAAGTCACAACTTTTTGTCATTTTACGCTCGAATGTCGCTTAAAGTTGCATAATTTTGAGTCTGTCCGTCGCAATCGGAACGACAGATTAGCAACTAATACCATTTTAGCATCTAAAAAATGACAACTGCTACTCTACGATTAAATTAATTCATGAATACGAAATGCGTCACTGCCAGCGAGCACAAATTTACAAAATTTATGACAATCAAAAAAGGATAATAGAAAAATAATTCACTTACCAAGAAGAGAACGAAGAAGCAGCAGCAGCAGCAGCAGCGAATTATAAGCAAACTTGAGCGTTGAATAAATCTTGAAGAACGAAATGTGCTTATCTCTTATTTACCCAAATACACCCACCCACCCACACACACACACACACGCACTCGAGCGCGCGCGCGCACACGAACACCAACACACGTTGTAGCCGTATTTGAGTTGCGCGTGTGCGGCCGAGAGGAATTCACAGCATCCAGCCGGCGTTACAGTTGCAACTGCTGTTGGCAAAGGGGTGCGCGGGGTGCAAGTGAGCGACGAAAGTTGAATACAACTAGACGACAATGCCGGCGGCGGGGCTCTAATCCAATCGGCTTATGAACGAATTTTTATTTATTATGCGTGCCAACATATGCGTGAAGTACTAAGCCAACAATAGCAGCAGCAACAACAACAACACCAACCGAAACGATAGCACCGCGCGTCGAGTGCACACACTGCAAATTTGGCGAGCCGAATGTGTTGAGCGAGTGTGTGCTCTGGGTGCTTTCGTTGTTGTTATTGTTGTTATTTTTTGTATCCTTTGTGCTGCAAAAAAAACTTGAAATCGAACACACCTACAACGCCCACACGCGCCTAAACGCTCGAACGGCGCACGTAAGTATTCCAATTTTTAAATTCAATTCTTCGACAGCTTCGGGTTCGGCCTTCTCCCACTCACTTTCCTACAGAATCGCAAAGCCAGCGAGTTTCTTAAATTCGAATTTATTTTCCCCATTTTGCTTATTTATTGACAAAACAGCAACAACAACAACAATAAGACCAAAGGCATAAGGAAAAGCCGAACGAGATTGGCATCAAGCGTGCAAAAACGGTGGCACCAACAATTCGGCGTCGGGCACTAAATAGCGGAAAATGTAGAAATGTCGAAGCGATATGGAACTTTGTATCGGTTAGAAAGCGATAAATTTATTAGCGCGCGCGAGTTACGATTGTTGTGATTTTTGGTCACAACTTTTGTATAAAATGAAAATGTTCCGATATAGTTTAGATTAACGGAAACTTTATTACTATACTCGTTGAGATGAATCTTAAGACTAACTGGTCGATGGAGCGGCAGCTAACGTCGAAGGCAATCCAGTGTACCTCTCTTATCTTGAGATAAGTTTACTCAGGTCTTTGTGTATGATCTTGGGACCAAACAAAACCGTGAGCCGAACATTTGCAACTATTTACATTCGAATGCATTATCTTAAGATTTGTTTGTTCGGGTGTCTGTGTCTAATCTTCGGACTAAACAAAAACACCGAGCGAACCATCTGCATTCATCCGCATTCGGATGCACTTTCTTATCTTTTGACAAGGAGGTGCGAATTGTTGCTTATTCTGTTAGTTCGTATTTGCTTAGGATCGCCTGAGACGTTGCTGACGTAACTCCTCTACCACTTGTTTGAGAATTCTCCTGAATTCTGTTTACAATTCTATTTTTAATCCTAACATTTTTTGTTCTTAGACATATAAGTATAATTATAATTATTGCTAATACAATAAATATTGTTATATTAATTCCATACGATACATTTTTGTGAAATTTTAATTCTTTGATTTCCTCAATATTTTCGAAATGTTGTGTAACAATGTCGTTAAAATGTAAAGGTTTAATATCTATCTTTTGTAATGGTTTCTCGTTCGAGTAAAAATATTTGTCGTGAATAATTTTTTTATTATTAGCGTATGTTTCATTCCTTAATTTAAGTTCACAATTATTATACGTAATTAGTATATTCTTTTTTAAAATTACATCCCTATCATCGCAACTCTGTATTAGTTTTTCGGCTTTCGCGTTCTTTATCAATAATGTCCCGTCGTCAATCTCGTCAACTTGTGTTGCGTTATTAAATCTAAATTTACATGTGTTCGTCCATATGCAGTTTTTACTTTTCTTTAGATTCTTAAGTAGTGTATTATCCTCATATTTATATACCTTGTCTTCTAGTTCGATTATATATTCGTCATTTGTATCTGCTTCGAAGAACTCTGTATTTGGCAAAGGCGTTATTAGTTTGAGGTCTGTTCTAATATAGAATTGCGGTATTTGGATAGCTATTATTATTGAATTATTTTGATACGTCATGACCCCTACTTTTAACAATTTAATTTTAAAAAAGTCAATGTTAAATTCTTCGATTTCCTGAACTGTTAATATGTTCGGGTGTATTATATTATGTTTAGCTGCGACAATATCATCTTGGATTTGGTCAATCTTAGTTTCTATATTTTTTAATTTTGTCAATTGGTCTATTAAAAATAGTTGTTCTACAATTTCATCGTTTTTACCTCTAATTTGTTTCATGGCGGCCTCAACCTTCCTTCTGTCATCATCGACTGCACTTTTCAGTGTATTGAGTGCATCATTGAAATGGGAATTTATAATTATCTGTTTGTTTAAAGTTGCTATTGAGCGATGATTGTTCTCGTTTAGTGTCGCCAAATGTTGCAATATTTCTTCTCTGTCACTATCGTCCATTGTTCCAAAAAGCCATTTTTCTGCGGATCCCACAAAATTTATGAGCCCTCTCCTTTTCCTATTAGGCCTCGGAGTAAGTGTTTTTATTTTTGCTTTAATAATATTTATCTCAGTTTTAATTATTTCTCTATTCTTAACATTCAGTCTCTGGGAGTTTTGACTTATTTGGTCAATGATGCATAATATATCATTCGGATCGATTAGATGAACGATTGTATTAGTTTTGTTTGCTATGTGTACCTCATGGAGTTTTATTTTAACAAAGCCGGTTTCCTCGTGAATAGGGCTAATTCGTAGTGTTCCTTGTGCCGGTATAATTAGCAGCAGCAGTACCATCATCATTATGCTGGTTATCTGAAAATTTGAATGGTCTCTTTATATTTGTCGGGTGAATGTTTTCCAGCTGTTGTCTCCTAAACTTTGGTTTCTCCTTATGTCTTACGTTCCTGTAATTCCTTATAAATCCCTCCTTTCTTTCCTCTTCATAATTCTCCCTTTCCTTATTTAATTTTGATATAGAGTCATTTTTTGCTTTATCAATCCTGTTTCTTATAATTTGTTTATCAATTTTGCTGTGGTGAACCTCAAGCGGTGTAGCTTTTATAGAGGAGTGAAATGTGTTATTATAACTTTCTATAGCTTTCAAAACCTGTTCCTTTATTGGGATTTTTTGTTCTAAGTTTAACACACGAATTCTTTCTGTAAGAGTGTTATTTAGCCTTTCAATGTCGGAATTGCCCGTGTGGCTGTTCGGTTTAACAAAATGGATCTCAATGTTTTCATCCTGACAAAATTGTTTAATATTAATTCTGTTAAATTCGTTATCACAAACAATTTTTTCCATTTTTCCCTGTATTGATATATATAGTTTAATTTTCTCGATTATTGTCTGGCTATTTCTATCTTCGAGATAAAAGCTAGCGACATGTTTAGAAAATTTATCAATAAAATTTATAAACGAATATTTTGAGTTTACATACGTATCGATGTGGATTATTTCGTTGATATCTGAAGGCGTTTCTGTATTCTTAAATTTGGGTTTAATAGGGTTCCTATCATATTTTGCTGCAGTACATAAATCACAATTATTAACTACTTTATTGATTATAATTTTTAAATTCGGATAATATATTTTGTGCTTGAGCGCTTCGTAATTTGCAATTATGCCAGAATGGCCCGATTCCCTCTTGTGAAAAAGAGCTACTTGCTTTAATGCTTCTTCTTCTGTTTCCAAATCTCTTGCAAAGTGGCTACATTTTACGAATTTGAATCTTGTGCCGCTTGGAAACAACCTAATGAGTTCCTGTTGGAGCTTGTTATATGTCGTGTCGTCTAAAACGGAGTAAATGGCGACCTTCCCGCTCGATAAGTGTCTTCGGACAATATCGGCAAGATTTGTTGAGATATCATTCTTGTCGATATAAATTCTGTTATTACCCAACACTTTTTCGCACTCTCTTTCCTTCCTTTCTACTAGAATTAGCTGTGTTTTAAATCTATTCACTATCGTATCCAAAATAGGAATATGATCGTGCAAATCCTCTTCCTGTGAATGTGCAGTTTGCCCATCCGTTGAAATATTATCATTAATATTTGCTTCAGCAATATTAGTGTCCAATAAATTTATTTCATTTTTATCGACATTAATCCGACTGAGAAAGTCAGCAATTTTGTTGTCTTTTCCTTTAATGTAGTCTATTTTGGCATTATATTCACCCAGTTGAATTAGCCACCTCTGCAGCCTCGGATTGATATCCTTTCCGTTATTTTTAGCTTGAAGCCACTTAAGTGGTTGATGGTCCGTGTGTAAATCAAACTCTTTACCATATAGATACGGTCTGAAATATTTACAGCCCCATACTACTGCTAATAACTCTTTCTCTACAGTGGAGTAACATTTCTCGTGGTCATTTAAAGTTCGAGAGGCAAAGCATATTGGATGTCCTTCTTGAGTAAGGACGGCACCTAAAGCAAAATTGCTGGCATCAGTTATTAGTCTGAATCTTTTATTGAAGTTCGGATAATGTAAAATTGGTGAATCAGTAATAATTTCTTTTAATTTTTCAAAAGAGGATATGTAATTTGGATCATTAACATTGATTTTAGAATTCTTCTTTAAATATTTAACCATGGGAAATGCAACCTTTGCATAGTCCTTAATGAACTTCCTGTAGTAGCCAGTTATTCCCAAAAATGATTTGATTTGTTTTTGTGTCCTCGGCAAATTTAAATTTCTTATGCTTTCAATTTTCTGTGGGTTTGGTTTCACCCCTTTCTGTGTTAAAATATGCCCTAAATACTCAGTTTCCTTCTTTAAAAAATTACATTTATCTACTTGAATCTTTAATCCTGCCTTCTTAAGAGTTTCAAAAATTATCCTTAGATTTTCTATATGCTCCTGCAAAGATGTACTAAATATAAGAATGTCGTCCAAATATACTACGCAAATTTTATTAATGTATTGTTTCAATACAGAGTTCATTAACCTTTGGAAAGTGGCCGGAGAGTTCTTCAATCCGAATGGCATTCTCACATATTCGAAGTGGCCAAACGGAGTGGAAAAAGCAGTTTTCTTCCTATCCTCAGGATCTACCATTATCTGGTGGAACCCTTTGGCCAAATCGATTGTGGAGAAATATTGAGCTTTCCCCAATTTGTCCAATATATTATCTATATTCGGAATTGGATACTTGTCACTAATAGTGCATTCGTTTAGTTTCCTATAGTCTATCACTATCCTCCACTTTTTATTTCCCGAGTTATCTGATTTTTTGGGAACTATCCACAGGGGACTATTGTAAGGTGAGTTGCTTTCCTTTATTATCCCTTGCTGCAACATTTCCTGTATCTGTCGTTCTATTTCCTCTTCGTGTGTCTTAGGATATCTATAAATTTTCGCATAAATCGGCCTATCGTTTTCTGTAATAATTTGATGCTGGATTTCGTGGGTAAAAGTAAGTGGGTCCCCTTCCATAAAAAATGTATTCTTATACTGTTTTAGTAAGCTAAGCACTTTCTGTTTTTCTTCACTATTAAGGTGATCCATATTTATCCGTTCAATTACATCGTTTTCCACAGGTTCAAGTGAACATACGTCGTTTATATAAGAAGGGAAATCATAATCCGTAAAATAAACTTTGGCTTCCCTTAGCATAACACATTTTTCCCCTAAATCGATCCTCGCATTAAATTGGGTCAAAAGGTTTTGCCCAATGATCGCATCATAATTTCTATTTGGCAAATCGACTACGTTCCATGATATCGTACCCACAGCACAAAATTCCTTTGGTATTGGGGTAATCACCCTTTCTGTGATTTTGTTGATACCAGTAATGGTAGAGAAAAACTTCGGTTCTTCTAAAGAAATTAGTGGATATCTGCAGGCTACCTTTGGGCTAATTATACAAATGCTTGAGCCAGTATCTATTAAGCCAGTAATGATATTATTACCTAAAGTGAATCTGATCAGTGGTAGTATGGATGTCGAGCCTGGTTGGTTAAAATTCATAACTTCCTCCTGTACATTCCCTATATCCATTGGCTCAGGACCCGTGTTTTGATTAAAATACCCTTGCCTTGTGTTAGTACTCCTGTTTTGAACCGTGTCTCTTCCTTGGCTAAAGTTATTCCTTACTTGCTCTGAATTTATATAATTATTACGGTATTGTCCCGTCCTTCTCTGTACCGAGTTCTGTTCTTGCCTTAAGTTATAGTTTCTAAATTGACCAGAATAATTATTTGAATATTGTCGTGGTGCGTTATATCTTGCACTGTCATTCACATGACCTTCATTATAATGGTCTTGATTTGACTTATTGAATTTTCGATTATTGAAACCATTTTGCATACGTTCATTATTATTAAAATAATTGTTTGTTTTCTTATGGCTGTGGCTTATTGCTCTATTGTCATCTAGTAATTTTAATTTAAAGTAACTATTATACATTTCCGTTAAGGTAAAGTTCTCGTTAAGATGGGTCCTAAAATTGCCATCAATTTTCTCTAACATTATATCTTTTAAGTCCCTATCTACATTTTTTGCCGAATAAATTTCGGGCTTTTTCTCGTCAAATTCATATATTTCATTTATCTCATAACTACTTCTAATAAATATATCAAATAATTCTCTAAGATTATTTACCCTTACTAAACGGCAGTAATTGTACACTTCAGCATACGTCCTTTGTGGCTGGAAACGCTGCTTCAAACGTATTTTCATCCTCTCCCAGCAGTTGTCGCTTCCCATTTGTTGGATGCATCTTCCTGCATCGCCGTTCAGCTTCTCGTTGGCCACGATTTGCGTAGCGAATTCTTCTAAAACTTGATTCCCTTGGCACAGCGAGAGCGCTCTGTCTACTGCTCTTATAAACGAGAGTAGATTCTCGTCCTTTCCTCCGCCATAAGGTTTCAGGTGCCGAAAATGGTTGATGATGCTGTCGTGGCTCATTGTTGGTTGTGGTTGTTGTGGTTGTTGCTGTTGTGGTTGTTGCTGCTGTTGAATCGGCCGGCTTGCCATCTGTTGTCGCTGCCTCTCTATAACCTCTTCTTGCTGGCACAGCGCCGCTTCCAGACGTTGAATTTTCATCTGCATCTCTTCCATATTGTTGGACTTGATTTTCCGGTTTCGATCAAATATATTTTTCCGGTTCATGCACTTTTATTATTTATTACACTTTAAAAATTTATTTATTATATAAACGACTTTGTTCTTTGCTGATTATTGTGTTGTATTAAGTGTCAGTTTCAGTTTTGTGGTTATTTTCGATTTACCGATAAAGACGGGTTTTTAAATTTCCTTTGGGAAATTGATACGTTTCACGTTTGCTTTAGCAACGGAAAAGATCGTATGTTCGATTTCGCGATTTCTTCAGAAACGGAAATGACCGACTGCGCCAGTTACGATTGTTGTGATTTTTGGTCACAACTTTTGTATAAAATGAAAATGTTCCGATATAGTTTAGATTAACGGAAACTTTATTACTATACTCGTTGAGATGAATCTTAAGACTAACTGGTCGATGGAGCGGCAGCTAACGTCGAAGGCAATCCAGTGTACCTCTCTTATCTTGAGATAAGTTTACTCAGGTCTTTGTGTATGATCTTGGGACCAAACAAAACCGTGAGCCGAACATTTGCAACTATTTACATTCGAATGCATTATCTTAAGATTTGTTTGTTCGGGTGTCTGTGTCTAATCTTCGGACTAAACAAAAACACCGAGCGAACCATCTGCATTCATCCGCATTCGGATGCACTTTCTTATCTTTTGACAAGGAGGTGCGAATTGTTGCTTATTCTGTTAGTTCGTATTTGCTTAGGATCGCCTGAGACGTTGCTGACGTAACTCGCGCACGAAATGGCAAACTCGAAGCGCGCAGTGGGGCGCGCAGGGGCCCGAGACAGCGACCCAGGCTTTTTGGCATCGCCTAAGTTATGAACAAATCGGGATTATAGCATCAATTTTTAAGTCCTTGCATTGCTTGTCGCTGTCCTGATTCGATATTTATTGCAATGGGTTTTTAGTTGTTGGTTGTCGTTGTTGGTTGTTGTTGTTGCTGCTGAAAGCGGCGCACAACTGGCTGGTGTGCTTATTCGCCGGCTCAGCTTTAATGTGGCGTAAAGGTCAGTTAAATGACCGCACATTGGCACACACACACACACACACACTTGCACTCATACATAGACAACTGAATGGCGCTCACGTACGTAGCCGCCATCAATAAACTTTTATTATTGTTGTGCTGATTTTGTTTGTAGGTCAAACGGATTTGCTTACGGCAGCTGCAGCTGTATGTGTAATCTCTGTGTCGCGCTGATGCGTGTGTATGTGTGTGCGTAAATAGCCAAAGAAAGGACAAAGGCAGCGAGCCAAGCATCAACGAGCGCAGTGCCACGCAACTCTTTCAAATCAACTTTTTTTATTTACTCGTATATTTTCTATTTTAGTTGTTGTTGTCTTTGAGAAAAGGTAAACTAAGTAAAACAGCCAAAGGATAGCAAAAACGAAAGCGCACAATAAATTAAGCCGGCAGCCAGCCAGTTCTTTATGTTATGATCCTTTTGCGACAGTGAATTCGTTCGTTCGTCCCCCACTTTCGCACACAAAAATATATCTTCAAGGCACGTTTCTATGTCTTCCAGCATAGTTTATCTGTATTTGCTTTGTTTTCTAAATTTCACATTTATTTAATATCAAATAACAAAAAGTAAAAAATAAATAACAAATTTTGCCCGCACCAACACACCAACGTTAGCCAGTACGACGCGTACAACAGCTTCTGAAAAAAAATGTTCGCTTTCACCACTCGGACTGTTTGTCTGTTTGCCTAAAACGCGATCAGATTTTTACGCTATTGATTTCCGTTTCCGGCAACCGTACACGTTGCGACTAACTGAAATACTGCATTCGGCATGAACGTGCCACTTCGTTTTTTATCACCGTACACCGGATGTACGACCAACAACAATGCACAACAACGAGTCGTGCACGATAATCCGAGCCAAAATTCAAAACACAACATGCTCCATGACCAACATGTTGCAATCGAACAATGCCCAATCGAAGTGTTTGTTGTTTATTTTCGGTTTTGTTTACAAACGCAGTTCGAGTTCTGGTTGTTATTGTTGTTTATTTTGCAAGCATGTGCTTACGTTGGCACACAATGTGCGGCAATAAATGAACGCCAATTGCGTGTGTGTGTGTGTGTGTGTTTGGGGAGAATTTTGCAGCGAATTATTGACGCATGCGCGTCGCAACACTTTCGAACTGTTACCCCAGTTGCAAGTGTTTCCCCATTTCTTTCGACTTGTCGTTTGCCATAAATGGCTACGTGCATGTCCTGACTTAGCCAGGACACAACTCACATCTAGTACAATTTGTCCACTGTTGCTAGCAGTTGGGTGCTGTGCTTCGCTATGGCGTTGCTGCACACTTTCCCCTATCAGTTTTCGAAATTGCCACAACGTTTGACTGGCGTTACTGATTCTCCTCCATTTTCCAACATTCAACTTTTGCTTTAATTGTTTTTAGTTTTTTATGTATTTTTCAACTCTTTTTTAACATACCTAATTCTGATTTTACACGGTAGATTGGTTCCAGGAAAAACCGTGTAAAAAGACATTGATCGTATGCAAAAATAGGTGATTGGTTCCTTATCTCTAAAACCTATTAAAATTAGTGAAAAACAAGGATACCTAAAATATTTAACAAAAATAAAAAATATAAATAAATGAATGAAAAAAAAATATTTGTTGGCTTACCTTTTATCTTAATGCGTTAAAATTAAAATAAATGTAACGTTGGAAAAACTAATTTGCCTATAAAAAATTTCTTTACCAAACACGTCCGATTGCATTGATAGTTCACAAAATATTAACACATTCCTCTGACAAGTAAATTTGCTTGTATCCATAAAAAGGGAATTCCCCTACATTTGTGATATGAACATACAGTGCAAGCTCGGTATTCGCGACTACCCATTATCGCGACGGCCCGGTTATCGCGACGGCTTAATTTTTAACATTGTAGGTTCTATAATCGCGACAGTTTACGAAAAACGAGGTTCTATTTTCGCGACTTTTATCTGTTTTTTTTTAATTTTATTACAATGTCTATAACCAAAAAAGGGAAATCCCCGCCTTTTGGTATATTAACCTTTTTGGATTTTTAAGCCGATAACAGCACTATATGAACTACGTGATTCAGCTGTTATTTTAAAAAATTATTTGCCAAAAAAGCAACTCAAAATCTCCAACTTCTTTAAAAATGTTTAAAATGTAAATATATCAGTTAAAACAATTCTAACAATTCAAATTTTCAACAACATTTTGGGTTCTGTTATCGCGAAAATTCGGTTTTCGCGACATGTCTGGTTTTTAATTAGTCGCGAAAATCGAACTAGCACTGTATTTCGCAAAAATTAAATTTGGCAAAAAAATTTAAGCCCAAAAGATTTTGAATCGTGCTAAGTGGAATAAAATGGTGTAAAAAAATTTAAATTTTTTTTTTTTTCAAACCGTGTTAAATCAAAACCGTGTAAAAAAAGACCGTGTAAAACAGAATTAGGTGTACTTTTACTCTTTCATCGGCTTCTTTAATACTACTTTACATATAACCACTTGGATATTGGGGTTTGTAACGCTCAGAAGGAGCGAGATATTAAAATAATTTTTTATATTTCATTGCGGTCCATAGTTCAATATTGCTGAATTTTTGCATCAAAATGACAGTAAATTTAAAATAACATTATTTTTCCATACTTCAAAACGATTCATTCATCAATACCTGCAATTTCGCACCAAAATCATTTTACGTTTTAAAAATATTTTTTTTTTATTTCAATAAGATTCATAGTTCAATATTACTGTAATTTTGAATTGAAATCATTAAGAATTTGTAAAATAATTTTGTTTTTACATATATCACTAATATTTATAATTTAATATTGCTGCCATTTTGCACTTTAGACATTAACAATTTTTTTTATAATTTTTTTATACGTTTTATACGTTTTTTATACGTTTTAAAAATATATAAATAATAATAATTGTTTTTATATAAGTATTTCAATAAGACTCGTAGTTCAATATTGCTGCCATTTTGCATTGAAACCATTTAAAATTTGTAAAATAATTTTGTTTTTACATATATCACTAATATTTATAATTCAATATTGCTGCCATTTTACACTAAAATCATTAAAAATTGTTTAAATATTTTTTTTACATATTTCACTAAAATGTATACTTCAATTTGCTGCCATTTTGCATCAAAACGATTAAAAATTCTGAAAATATTTTTTTTACTTCAATATTGCTGCCATTTTGCATCAAAATTATTAAAAATTGTTTTAATATTTTTATATATCTATATTTCACTAATATCAATGAAATCTTATAAAATTATATAAAATTAATTAATTAATTGATTAATTAAATTATAATTAATTATAAAATTATTAAAAATATATACAATATTTTTTTACATATTTTATTAATATTTATAGTTCAATATTGCTGCCATTTTGCCACAAAATCATTAAACAATTATTTTATATGTTTTTATGTGTTTCGCTGCCACTTTGCATCAAAATGATAATGAATTTTAAACATGAAAATGTTTTCCATACTTCAATATGTGTGTGAAAAGCCCCAATGAAAAGAAATTTAATTTTGTTTTTCAGTTGTTTTCACTTACTCTGCTTGAGGGCATAAGGACTCAAGAAGATGAATCAAACTTAACAACCTCGAAAACCTTTTTCAACCTCGTCTATCTCCCTAATCTAAGTCCCAGGACATAAGGACATCGAGCGGACTGAAAAACCATACGAACTGACTAAGCATGGATCAGCTGGACATTATCGACGCTGAGCCTAAATCTATTCCTTTCAGCAGGCTTAGGAACGACACACATATACGTCCACTTTCGGATTTGTGCCAACGAAAAATGAAACAAACTGTTCACCTGCTGTAGGAGAAGGCCCAGAAAAAACATTCATTCACTCACTTTCTGTGTACATGTCTGTGTTCAGCAAGGAGCAGGCCCCGCTCCCTCGGAACTCCCTTCTTGGAAGACCTCAGAACCAGAAAGCTTCTACACTTCCTGCATCTCACAAAGTGGATTTAAAATACCTGCCAATACCAACGACAAAGTGACGATGTGGCATCAAAATAGCACTTTATGTGCTAATTGTGATACCTAGCTGTGACAGCAACCACTCAGCCAACCAACCAACCAGATTAATCAATTAAAATTCTGTCAAGGTGGTTAATTAACCAATTGTTAGAAATCCTAAGCAATGGGGCTGGCATCTAACGTTCCCTAGGAGAGAAAAGGTGAGAATTCTTTGACAAAGTTATATCTGCGCCTTCCCAGCAACGAATTGCTGATGAGTAGGTGGAGTTGATATCAGAAAGTTGGTGTCTTCGATGAGCGTTGTGTGATTGGCACAGTATTGTTGTTGCGGTTGTCCTACTTTGATATGAGGATTTGCTGTGTGCTCATCACAACTGATTGCAGTGTGAGGGATATGAACTTTAACTGGTTAGTGTTAATATTTTGCAGTGGCCCACACAAATCCCACCCAAATATCTGTTTACTTATTACAAAAATTTTGAGTGACAAATAAGTTTAAAATAGGTTAAGTTCTAAAAGTTGTGTAGGAAAACCTCCAAAATGAAATTCTATTGTTCAATGAAATGGGAAATAATTAAAAGGAAATAAAAATTGGGAGAGCATAGTACAGGAGCCAAGCATTAGTGTTATCCCTTAACTCATTCTATAACTTTTAATCGTAAGTTTTTTGTTTAACATTTTGTGTGCTATTTTTTTCTTCCTTTTTCGCTATTCAAACTTATTCACAGACTGCAAGCCGTCTCCTTTCTCACTTCTAACTTAGTTCTTGTTAGGTTAGGTTAGTTCTTGTTACTTTCACTCTTTCATTTTTCTTCACTTTTAACTCAATTGACATATAATCCAATTTTTTTTTGTTTTTGTAATAATTTTTCTACTTCTACGCCATTCACTTCTTCAGCTTGAACGATTTCAGTTCTTTTTCTCACCTTTCTCTGACACAGGTTCAGGTTTTCGTATTCAGTTTCTTCACTCACCTCGTTCCAATTATCTTAACACACTCCACTCTTTCTCTCTCTCTTTCTCTCTCTTTCTTATAACACTTATTTTTACTCTTTTATAAATACAATTTATAATTGCTCCAACTTACCCGCATCATATTTCCGTCACTTTGACTCTTCTTTCTCCTCCTACTTATTTGAGATCGCAAGTCATTGCTTTCGCCTTGAATTGTCTCCTGTCTGCCGCTTCGCTTCTTTGTCGCTGAAGCCATAGACGATAATTTCGTTTACAGCATTTCCTGCCAGCCATCGCTCGCACTTTGTTATCATGTCATATGCCGGCGCAATGTGTATTTTGATGTCTGCTCCTGCGGCACAGATTTTGCCCCTTCGCCTCGGTTGCATAGTGTTTCTCGCTTTATTTTCGTTTGTGGTGTTTTTGTGCGTGGCGTTTCGTCTGTCGTTTGGTGTCTACCTGAAATGTAATTAACTTTCGTGTCAATATTTGGCGCGCTCTTGTTTAATTCACGGAAACGCTCGACAATGTGCGCCGCCCGAACTCTGTGTCGGGTGTTTGTTCACTTCACGGTTTCGAGTGGCACTTCTATTGAATCTTAAGCAAGTGTCGAGTACGCTGGTAATGAGCATTTTCGGCAATATTGGAATAAAATCAGCATGGCATTTGGGAAAAAATTAACATCAACGCAACGGCTGTACACTTGAACTGCACAGAATTGTGCGAATAGGAAGGAGTGATGCCAATGAAAATCTAGAATCCAGGTGTTTGAATTTCTTCACAATACTTAACATAGACAGAAAATATTGTTGTGAAACGGAAACGCCTCTGAATCTTTTACCATGTAAAAGAGATTTTTCAAAAGTTTCATATTTTTTGTAAGATGTAAAACAAATTTGAGAAATTTACTATTTTTGGTATTTCTAATGTGAAATAGTTTTATTATTTCATAGAAGGATTTTCAAATACCATTATTATTATTATTGTACTAACTATTTAGCCTACAAATATGGTACAAATAAGTTGTAGTATCTGATTTATTGTCGACTTGTTTGTGTTTGGTAAATACATTTACATTTATTTTAGCATATTTTCAGGCTGACTGTTTGCGCAATTTAATGTGATTTGGCTTAGCTTTAAGTTTTCCACTACATTACAATTTGCTTTGATAAACTGCAAGGCATTAAGACACTTTACATGCATTACACCATGCAACAGCATTTTTACAATTCAGAAAAATCAGCACAAATACAAAAGTTTAAATAAAGTGAAATGAATTTTAATTTCTGAGAGTAACAAAAGATAGTGGAAAATGGAATCAAGCCAAATAAGAAAAGTCTTCTTTTTGTGATGGATCTAAAATAATTTAAAGCACTGAGGCAGAATTATTTGGACCTTAAAATTAATACTGAGACCCCACTAGGCTATTTTTTTGTTGCCTCACCTCAACTCACCTGACCTCACTGAACCTCACCTTGAGTAAAGTTCTAACTTGTGGCACACAAATGGTTCTAAGACCATAAAAAAAACTGAGGCAGAACAATTTTAACCCCAAAATGAGACCCCATTAGGCTTTTTTTGTTGACATTGAAAATGTGTTCAATTCAAAATTAACAGAAAGTATCAGCTTCAAAATTTTTTCATTAACTGACAGTGAAGCGGCGCTCAAAATTAAGCTCTCCTTTGGTAAAGTTCGACTTGTGTCAATCAAATGGTTATAAAATCCTAAAAAGAACTGAGGCAGAACTATTTGGAATGGGAAATATTTCTTTTACGTTGACTGATAACTATTATTTTGCAATATATATTTTTTTCGTTGAAAATACCGGCACACAAAAGAAAGAGATGTCTGATCGGTGAATGCGACTATAAATTGTCTATAGAATTAGGTTCGCTGAACATGAATTTGATGCCAGACTAACACCATCACCCATCACTATTGGAAAAATCGCAAATCTAAAATCGAATCAATGATTAAATTTTGTATTGTGTGGGTGGTGGGTGCCAGCCCCTTGTCCAGTACCCGTCCCGGTAGAAGGCGTGAGACTTAGGGAAGTCCTTAAATGTGATGGATACCCAACTCTGACATCGAATTTATGATCAGCGAACCTAATTCCATAGAAAATTTATAGTCGCATTCACCGATCAGTCATCTATTTCTTTTGTGTGCCGGCATTTTCAACGTAAAAAATATATATTGCAAAATAATAGTTACCACTCAACGTAAAAAAAATATGTCCCATTCACAATAGTTACTGGCAACGTAAAAAATATTTCTCACAAAATAAACGTTACCGAGCAACGTAAAAAATATTTCTCTCTCATAACAGTTATGCGATGACGGAAAAAATATTTTTCAAAAAATAAACGTTACTGAACAATGGAAAAAATATTTCTTGCTGATAATAGTTATTAGGCAACAGAAAAAAATATTTGTCACGAATAATAGTTACGAAATGGCGAAAAAAGTATTTTTTCCCTCATAATAGTTATTGTCCAACATTTATAAATATCTCTTAAAAATGGGCAACGTTTTCGAATTTTTAAAAATGCATAACTGTTATTTTGGGTCCCTGTTCCTAAGCCGTTATTTTTTGTTGTGCAGTGGAAAATTTAAAGAAAAAAACATGCCAAAATCAAAAAGTTCGGTTAGCGCAAACATTTTATTTATTTTTTTATGATACAAGTACGGCTTTTATGCTTTTATATGAGAAGTTAAAATATGAATTTAAAATATGTGCCTACATTTCAATTAATATATCTTAGTTTTAGTTTTTTAACTATCTTTGAAAACCTTGATGTTCCTTTTCTTTTACAAAAAACGAGGTATAAATATTGTATGTTGCATACGCCAGATGAAATAAAATTATTAAAAAAATACATACCGTTCCCCCTTTTTTTAGATTTTCTAGTATTTTTTTCTTATTTTTAAATGCCTGTTATTGCCTTTTTAACAGTTTTAAATGCCCTATTTTGCCTTTTTAGGCAGTTATTAGTGCCTTTTTCTGCCTTTTTGGCAGTTTTTAGTGCCTTTCCGTGCCTTTTTTGTTATTTTATTTCGCCTTTTTATAGGTTTTTAGGTCCTCAAAATCCTTTCCCTGCTTATGACTTAAGTGGACTCCACTTTCGGGCAGTCACTATCACTACCTATCAAACTTCCAATAAACAATTAGAGGATCGCAAATACAATTAAATGTAACCCCATACACACATAACACCTTCTTTATTTCATATCTCATCTCAACTATTTTAATTCATGTCTTTGGATTTCCACTAAAATATTTTAGATTTATAGAAATTGTTTTCTTTTAATCTCTAGAAAAAAACAGTGTTTTTAATTTCTACTGTTATTTAATGCACATCATTTTTTTTAATTTTTCTCTTCTCCATTTACATCCATCGAATGTTGTAGTACGTTGTTAAAAATTTAGCAAAGTTGTGCTAATTTTCCACTTTTGCTAACAGACATAAATTTTAACATTGCAAATTGCTGCACTGCCATTTGTCCCGCTGTGCTGTCGTGCAGTAAAAACAATAAATGACTGCAAAAGCATGCAATAAAAATAAAAATACTAAGCGAAAAGCTGCCAACAATGTAGGAAAATGCACACGCAAGCGCCATGAAAATATAAATAAATAAATAAAAATATGGAACATGTACAAATTTTAAAGTTTACACGTTAAGAAGATTTATAAAAAAACACGAATAAAGAAAATAAATAAAAATGAGGCAAGAAAAAAGTGTACACTATCAATTCAACTGGGAGGGAAAAAACCTCGGCGGAACTGAAGCGAATGGTTGTTGTATTCGTTTTTTGCGTGCAACACGCGCTTATGACTGGCTGCCACACACACGCACACAACTGCACTTTTGTGCACTGACAATCGCAGTTCTGCTCGAGTTTTTTGCCTGTTAAGGCCACTGCCAGCTGTTGGCAGCGTTCACTTTTGGCTCGCATATTTCTTTGTATGTGTGACATTTGGAATTTTCAGCGCGTCCATGAGAGACTGCGAAATACTTACGTCAAGTTTTTTAAAGGATCTTTAAATTAAAAAAAAATACAAAAATTTAAAGTCTCTTTTAATGCTTAAGTTAAAATTAAGTACTGAGGGTTAAAGCCAGTTTTAATAACTTTCTGCAGAAATGCAAGCCGCAAAAAAACTGTTGAGTATATTCTTCTTCCGAATGTTCGGCGCTTACGAGAATGCGCTTTCGATTCTTGTCACAGCACTTCCCCAACTGTCTAGCGGACTTAGAGAAGACTTGAACTTGAACCTCGGACTTGAAACATTCATCAGAGCTGCCAAGTAACTCTCATCCAGTTGCGCACATAGGATTTCATTTTCGGAAAGAGGTCATTTGCCTACAACTTCTGAGCCGAATACCATTCGAATCCATATTTTGTACCAGCAATTTTTGTGTTTGGGGGGTTTGAACACCCAAAACCCCTTCCCCCTGTGTGCACCACTGCTCTCATCTATGGGAAGTGTGGTGGAGAGACCAGGTAGTAACACAATGGGTCACATGGCCTACGTGATGCCCCATTAATGCAAAGCATTGAGTTGGTTCTAGAAGGATCCAGAGGTTAGAAGAGAGGATTTTGAGTGAAGAAGTTATTGGACTGTTGACTTGAATCTATAAAAATATTAGAGCGACCATTTCACAATGGCGCAGTGCGGGCCAGAAACTCTCTCTTTACTTTACAATCTCTGCTGAAATCTCAGTAACAATATTTTTGACGAAATCTGATATCCTTTTTTGAAACCAACGCAGAGCTTCCCAATTCACAGGGACTTGTATCCTGTGTGTTGATTCCTCCCAATAATGTAAGGCGGGACTCAAAGTATAGAACACCTACTATAATGTTTAAACTTTAACCTTAAGTCGATCCTAACTGTCACCAAAGAAACAAATACTTGAATCGTTTTGCCTCCTTTCTTCTATTTATTCTTCCATATATTGAAGTTCAAAGCTTTCAGGACAACATAGACTGTCCCGAAAAACCAAAACATATATCTTCAAAACGATTATGAACTTTGAGACTTTCGATTTATATGCAACACTGAAGCACTCATAGTAAAAAAAAAATTGGTTCCACTGGTAGTGAAGACAAAGCTCCAACGAGAAACTATTCACAGCAATGCACAGTGATTCGACTCCATACAACCGCTGGACAAAATTAGAAGGAGTGGTCTGTTCCTCATAAAATTTGGTATACTAGTTATTCATGGTCTGCTGAAGTGAAATCTCCATTTTGTTTTTCTTAAACTTTTGTAGTTTGGCAATGTCTGAGACTTAAATTTGCAATTGTTGTCATTTTTGGTGAGCTATAGCAACGAGTGTGTTGACTAGATTTTTCAGATTTTACATTTAATCGATAATGTCCAACATTGATAATTGCAAAGACTAACAGAAATTGTTTTAGGACCCTTTAGTTTTGCAATAAAAACGATAATAATAGACGTATGTTTTGCTTTTTTGCAGTTTTCTCAATTTTTCATGCTGATTGCATACTTTTAGGGATAAAAAAAATAAATTTTGTCGAAAAATACGTGTTAGACCATTTTTCAAATTGAAATAGTTTCTGAGATCGGAAGATATCGGAGAATGTAATTACATTATCCGACAGAGAAAGAATGATTCCTAAAATAAAAAAAATCCAGGAACATACTTTCATATACTTTTCAGATATTTTCCTCTAAGTTTTGCCAATTTTCAAATTTTTAATTTAGAAAAATATTTTGAATTATAAGTGATTTTATATCACCTCAGCTTTGAAAATTTTGAGAAAAGATTAAAAGCGAAAATGGCCACATCATTTCTTAATCTACATATATTGAAAGTTTTAGCAACTTCTAGGTAACCATGTATTTTTACAATTTTTTTTACTCAATAGACTAAAAAACAGAAAATATGTGTTTACATTTTTTTGTGAAAAAAGTTTCAACTTTGAGCCGCTTTTGCACACACACTAATTAATTTTTTGCACAGATTTTTTGGAGTTTTAGCTTTCAAATTACATCAAAATCGTTAAATTCTGAAACTATACATTTTTTGAATTTTTTCTATGGAACGAATCACTGTGCAATGTGATGAAATCTTCTCTGTACTAATTTGCACACATTTCAGACTGAAAGATCAGTGATTTATAAGCCTGCGATTTGATGCACCAACGGACTCACACTATTTAAGACCTCTGTGCCTCGCATTTCCAGGACATCTTTGAAATACTTAATAAATCACCATTGTCACCAATGACACTATTACAAGTTTCCTACAATGTTTTGCATCAATTTTATTTTTTGGCAACAAACAACAGGCAGGGCAACGTTTGGACGCGCTGGTCCGTGCCACCATTTTGCTTTAGAGTGATGACCATGTCCGCCATGCTGATGCCACTGTCACTTTCTGTCATTTGTGCTGTTGCCAATTTTATTGTACTTACCATTTTTTGTTTGTTTGCTCATAGCCCCCGGTTGCGTTCGAGCCAGTCGTTGGCACATTTGTTTGTTCTATTTCGGTTCCGTTTTTTTCTCTTTTCGTTTGCAACAATTGGTTCGGGGTTTTTTGCTTAGTTGTTGCTGTACGAAACTGCTAGTTGGTTTTGTCGTAGGCATTGTGTTGTCAGTTTTGCAGCGACTGCAATTTTTTTCAACCTTACATGTGGGCGATGCCTCACAGGACTCGGTAATTGGCAATTTTTGCCAAAAACAACAACGTAAAGTTGATTTGGCCATTAAAACAAAAACAAATTGTAGGCTAGTAAGTCAACTTGGAAGTAGTGGAAGGTGAGAAAAATGTTAAATTGAAGATTATAAGTCAACTAGGATCCAACAGCGTCCTGAATGAGCCGTAATTCGGTCGTTTACTTATCTAGCGACGATGTTTTTTTTTACACAGACACAAGTATTTGCAACTGCGTGTGAAACCAAGTCTGATGTCTGCAATGTGCTAAAAAAGCCTATAGAAAGCGACTTATGACTTAACTAACAGCTTCCCTCACTTACAGCCAAACATTGTGAATTGTGTCTGCTCGCAGCTGAGATGGCCTGAGGAGATTATTGCGAAATGCCATTAAATGCAGATTCAGTTTATGACCAGCTAAGCCAAAGCTGGTGGCAGGAACGAGGCTGACCTTGAAGCATTGACAACCTGGCTGCGTGCTGTGCGCCGTTAAACGACATAAAGACCAACCAACGCTGTGTGCGTGCATTTTAATTGTTGACGCTGGCACGTGCGGGTGTGCGTGACATTTCACGTAAAATTTCGTCAACACAGTAATTATGAAATTCACACACATTCACCCATTCACTCGACGCTTTTCAGCCATGCGACCGGCAGCAGCAATTGTTCGATATTTTGCAGTCGCCGCACAAAGGCCGAAATAATTAAATTCTGATCTAATCAGTGCGTGAATAGCCATCGATCAACATCGATGCAGCAATTTTCGTTTTGTGGTATTCGTTGTCGAAATGTTTGGGTCAACGTTGCACTCAGTAATTTTTGCATATTTGCAACTTTGCAACCATTGTTGCACTCATATCGACGCACCTAACCTCACTGTTGCCTTAATTAAGTGAATCATTTTTGTTATTTTAATTGCTGCCGACTGCATTGCAATTCGCTGTAAAGTGATGCGGCATTAATTAACCGAAACAACTCAATGCAGCAGCAACAACAAACAACAAAAACAAACACCAACACAGTGACAATTTCGACATAGCAACCGAAGTGGCAACCCTGCCAGACACGTGTGATCGAAACTCCAACACATTTACAAAAATTCTCGGTGAAACTAACACATAAACATTTACAAAGGAAATTTTTAAGTATGTTCCATGCAAGCGGAAAAAAGAACTTTCAGTACGTTAAATTTCCCTGTATGAGAAAACGAGATGGCAATATATGTACATACGGCACGTGCCGTTATGACGCTTGCGCCCATGACGCAAATGTCAAATTGTGAAAAGTGAAACAAAAGTGTGTCAAAAGCAGGTCAGCGGTGGAAAAGTTAAAAAAAAAGATAAGTACAATCGTTTATTCTTTTTGTAATAAATATGTTAATTACATTTTATATAAAGTAGATGAGAAGTGTATCAAAAAATTGTTTATCTAATGTTAGCGTTCTTTTCATTGAATCTTTGCAGATTGTGTTCAGCCCTAGCGCTCCTAACCTCAAAAATGTCGTGGACTGTGGTTAAATTGTATTTAATTATATTTTGAAAATTTTTAAATGTAAATGTAATTGTAATGTAAGTTTTCAAAACGAATTCAATTCAATTCAATTCCAAATTGATGATTTTTTAATAGTAAAAATCCTTTTATATAAAAATAAACATATGAAATAAGAAAATGCCAACGCTTTTTCATTTTCAATCATCTGTGATAGGTTTATACGTCAAGTGTGATGCCGTTTGATATCACTGGTGAGAGAAATTTCATCAGCAGTGACTAATCACACGTGATTGGGATTTGATCATTGCTGATTAGAGTGAGCGAGACAACTATATATTGGACCACGTTTTAAATCGCCTGTGTACGAAGGTGATGCAGAATCACATGTACACAAAAATACCCATCACATTTTTCACACTGCTAGTGGAAAAATGATGGGAGATTGTGATCAAAATTTCATCACATGTGATTGTCATATGATTGATCAAATGATGGTCACTGTCCTTGCAGGGAACACTATGACAACCATAGAGCACAGTACGCGACAGGCGGCACAGTGGGAGGAGGAGGAGGAGGAAATTTGTGTTGTCGACAAATGTCACCCGCCGCGGCACTGTGGTTAGTACGCAGATTCGCTACAGGTTTTTAGTAAAGAAAGTTAAAATTTGCAATTTATTGATTAAGTGTTCTGTGTGGTTTTTCTATAATAATTTTTTTTTATTTTTATTATCAGACCCTGTTTTTTAGAGTGTTGTCATACGACAGCAACCATATCGTTGTGGGTGTAATAATTTCTTAAACATAAAATGTTGTATGCATAGCAAAAAATAATATATTTCTTCCTTTACTTCAGCTACAATTTCAAAAATATATCTGAATAAAAGTAAAAAGTCAAACTACAAATTTCTCTTATTTTTTATAATTTTTCTTTTAAGATTTAGTATTCAAAACACGTGCAACTTCTCTTCTTTATACATAAATATTCAGTTTATAATTACATATTATTGCTAAGACTTTAACCTATTCGAATATCCAATGTTTCTTTCTTTACTTCAGCTACAATTTCATTTCATTTCATTTATTTCAAGTCTACAGTAAATGAACTTACAGACTAAGCAAACAATAATATAAGAACTTAAAAATAGAATAGAATTTAAAAAATATATCTGAATTAAAGTAAAAAGTCAAACCACAAATTTCTCTTATTTTTGTCTAATTTTTCTTTCAAGATTTATTGTTCAAAAACGTGTATACTTCTCTCCTTTAAACTTAAATATTCAGTTTATTAATTTTGTATTATTCCTAAAACTTCAAACTTTTCGAATATCGAATATATATTTCTTCCTTTACTTCAGCAAATATTTTTTTAAAAATATATCTGAATCAAAGCAAAAAGTCAAATCAAAAATGTCTCTTACTTTTTCTACTTTTTCTTTCCTTACTGAGTCAAGATTTAGCATTCAAAAAAACGTATATACTTCTCTTCTTTAAAATTAAATATTCAGTTGAATAATTTCGTATTATTGCTAAAACTTTAAATTATTCTAAGGACCCACAAATATTTTTATTCTTGAAACCATAGAGGATTCAGACGCACACAAAGTAGCAAAATAACGAAAGGCTTAAAGGTGAAGCGGTCAACATAACCTTAAAAATTAAGCAAGTTTAAAAATAAAATCTGTGCAGTGCTTTCAAAAAATATGTGAGGCCTTAAAATTAAAATTGAATATCCTTGTTCTTCGTTTTTCATATGGCGAGCCGAAAATTTACATAAAGTGTTAGTCGTAGAAATATAAATCATAATGAATATGTTTTGTTTATTACATTTTGTTAAAAATCGATCGCTATCTGAGCTAACTATTTTATTAGGTTGGAAGGAAAGTAATTTCGGTTTTCACTATTAGATAATATTAGGTTTTCTCAATGTTCTGATTTTTCCTTCCAGAAACGTAAATCCAAGTCTAAATGTTCTCAAAAGCTTCCATTTATGTTAAAGTGGAACGACTCATCTTTATAACTTTGAGACAATATTAGAATGTTCACATAAGTACTCGAATCATGTGTAACAATATTGTCCCAAAATAATAAAGTCCAAGTCCAAAAGTTCTTAAACATTAAAGGTTATGTTAAACTAAAATAGGCCCAAAATAATAAAGATGTCCGTTCAGTTGCCTCATTTCAATAAAATTAAAATGCTTTCCGAACATTTTGGATTTAAATTTACGACTAGAGATTTTCTGCTTCATTTTTCATAAACTGCTGCAAATTTTTTAATGAAAAAAAATTTAATTGATGGAATTGTATTGGAATTGAAAAGGCGCTCATTTTAAAAATATTCTGTTAAGAAAATCCAAAAGTATTATAACTTCTTTAAAATAACTAAATAACCAATAAAAGAAAACAAACATCTTACACCAACTTTTGTTACAACCTTACACCCACTTTTTGTCTGATTCAAATTTGTAAATTTATGCTCTATTTACGTGATATTTCTGGCGATAATTAGCACACATGTTATCCAATTAATAGCAAATGTAATCATTCTACAAAGATGCACAACAAAATGTTTTATTTGAATGTGCATTTCAAACATTTGCGCACACGCGTGTTATGATATTTTTCGCATACATACATACATATGTGTGCATGTGTATGTACAAGCGAACAGACAACAGTATCTACACTTGTACGCCTCACATGATGACTTAATTAGTAAAGTTTTTACCACCAATTTTATTTGAAACTTGTTGCCAGTCTTGGCAAACAGTGGCAGTCGTCCTTGCACTACGCACAACCGCAGCCAGAGCCATACACACGCACACATGTACATATACGTATGTATACATACATAACTAAGATTTACCAAATTAAAATGTTTTGTAAACAACTTCAACTTGGGGCATTTTACACTGTTGCACAGCATCTTCCAAAAAGTGTAGCCATGACAGCGACCAACAATGTATGTGTGTGTGTGGGTGGGTTTGCGCGTGTTTTGTTATTAAGTATAAACATTTTGTACAACATTCGCTGATAAAACTAACTGCACAATTGTCGTAGTGAATAGTTGCTGGAAATTTGCGATGACTGCTTTCAGAGTCTCAAAGTTTGACCCGCCTCTCGCAACTTGAACTGAAGCAACTAAAAGATAAATCGCTTTCTTTGAAACAGCTCAAAAAAACGTTTCGATATTACATTAAGACATCAAGAAGATACTAAACTGCTTTTCATTTTTCTTTTTGGCTTCAATCAGCAATCAGTTGATTTCTCACACACAAAAGACAGATGAGGAATCATTACAAGTAGTGCAAATATTTTCAAAAGCTATTTTTCGGGTCAAAATATACTCAGCAAAAATAGAAGAGAATCGAAAAGAATCTCTCAACTCTTCGGCTGGCAACCCAATCCACCAATCAATAAAAATACAGGGTTTTTCATTTCGAACCGAAAACTTTGGCAGCCCTGCGTTCGACAACCGCAGCTGTCATCTGTCGTTGCATTGTGTTAATATTGTAGTTTAGTGTTTGCCATTTATAAAAATGGACCGATTTAGCATCGCTCAACGTGTAAACATAGTGAAAATTCACTACAAAAATGGTGAAAATTTTAGCACCACTTTTCGCGCACTAAGGACGGATTTCGGACGTCACGAAAGGCCTGTTTTGTCAACAATTTCGGATTTATTGGCGAAATTCGAACGAACTAGTTCTGTACAAGATGTACAGAGGCCAATACGTAATCGCCCTGCTCGTTCGGCCGAAAATATTGCTGCTGTAGCTGCCAGTGTGGACAGACCGTTACCGTCAATTCTGAACGTTATGGCCGTATGATAACCGAGTATTTCTGGCCAGCGATCGAAGGTATAGATGTGGAGGAGATGTGGTTTCAACAGGACGCCGCTACATGCCACACAACACGACCGAACATGACAGAATTGCGAACCAGGTTCGATGAACGGATAATTTCGCTTTTTGGTGATGCCAATTCGCCGTCAAGATCGTGCGATCTGAACCCTTTGGACTTTTTTCTTTGGGGCTACGCGAAAGACCAAGTCTATGCAGACAATCCGCAGACTCTGGAGCATTTGAGGGACAACATACGTGCAGGCTATATGTAAAAAAGTCATCGAAAATTACCTAAAAAGAATCGAGGTGTGCCAGGCTGCTCGTGGCGGTCATTTGAATGATGTAATATTCCATTACTAATGGCACAAACCAAATATTATTTTGATAATAAAGTTTCATCAAAATTCAAATTTTAATTGATTTTTTTTTCTTTATTTACTTTTTCGGCTCATGATGAAAAACCCTGTATATTCAAACATTAAAACAATGCGAAAATATTCTGTAATACCACAGCCGAGGACATTCATACAGCAATAGCCAAGGATTTTCAGGCAACCCTAGCAACGACCACACACACGCACACACACACATTGCACACATGTCACCAACAATGGTTCACCTTCGAATTTCACCGGTCGTTATCGGTTTTGTTGTTGGGATGATGGCTTTCGGCATTTCAGCTGCCTGCGGCCAAGCGGCAACTGCCATAGCAGCGACCGCTGTTAGCATAATTGCTGCGCACACCTCGAGCTGCAATCGCAATTAATACTAAAGTCAAAGTCTCAGCGGGCGCTAATTACTTGGAATACTTGCCCAGTGAGCTGAACTGCATGAAAAAAGTGATCAAATGGCAACGGAAATGGTTTAGCAGTTCGTTGTCACATTTTGGGCGATTTCAACCACTTTTCCAATGAATCACACTAAGCAATGTGAAGCTTTTGTGGTTACACCGAAGTGTAAACACGTATTGCTTGTGGCAGCTACAGACATCGTGTTTAAAAATGGACTGCGAAAACTGTTTTGCTTTTTTTTAAGTGCTATCCAAGTGACTGAATTTATTCCAAAAATGTAAGTGTAATACATATTTATTTAGGTTTTTGATTATATTTTACGATCCAATATTTTTTATGTTGAAATATGATTGGAAGTGTCGTTATTTTAAAAGTTTCCAAAATGGCATCGTGGTTGGGCTGTGAACCACTGTGGGGGCTGGGTTATGAACCACCTCTTTTCTTACTACATCAAATATCGCCGGATTTATTAAAGTAAAGTTATTTTATGTAATTTAACTCGATTTCGGTGAGTTCACTTGAAGTGAAATTTAGGAAATTAGGATGAAAATTCAAAAAATTGAGCGCTTGCATTCATTGCGATTTTTTGGCCTAAGTGGCGTCATTATAACTTTTTTCACCTCTTGAGGCCTCCTGATTACATAAATTCTTAACTTATTTAAAAATTATGGGTGTTTTCTTCGTATTTTCCGACTTTAATTCGGATTTGCCAGATGGTTAACAACCCAGCCACTTTTTTTGGAAAAGCGAAAAATCACGTCCTAAGAAAATTGGACGTAGAGAGTTAAATTTTAATCAAAACGGTAATCTGTCTTCATAACAAATTTGCGTTTTATATTTACCTTTCCAACGGTATCTTCTATTTTTCGATATCTTTATTCTGTGAAAAGTTAGAGCCAAAAAACCAAACCCGGTTCACAACCCAGCCTCCTCCCATATTTATTAATAATTTTTTTTTGCAGAATTTATGCTCCGAAAAACAAAACTTTATAAAAGTACATCAGGGACATGAAAAATAATAACATCCTTTAAAATTTCCATGGCGGAAAAGTTGGCTTTAACTTTATTTTACTATTTGCGTTTGAAATTAATGCAAAAAACTTCTATCATTACAAAATTCCTTTTTTTTAAGATTATCTTCTGTTACATGAAAGTGAACTTCAACTTAACCCAACTTTTAATTTTCGGAAAATCATAGCAATGAAAAAAAATTATTAAAACTAAATTTTTGTTTTTTTAGCAACTTTAATGAAATAAAAATGAGCCGAGTTTTTCAAAAATTATCTTCTGTTACATGAAAGTTAACTTTCAACTCAACCCAAATTTTTATTTTCAAAAATAAATACTTAACAAGAAAAAAAACGTATTCGAAATAATTTGTAGAGGATTTTGTATTTAGCAGCTTTAGTTAAAGAAAAATTAGCTGAGTTTTTCCAAGATTATCTTCCATTAGAGTAAGTTAGGGTAATGTGATATACCTGTTTGTGTTACAGCGATTCCCGACACATTTTGCCTTAAAACACACTTTTTTTGGTCTCAAACTGTTCACTGATGCATTATTTAGTGTATCTAAGATTATTAACTCTTTAAGATAAACTGTTGACGAGTTTTTTAATTAAAAATCAAAATATCGAAATATTGGCGTCTGATAAAAGTGGCAGGTAATGTAGTATACCATTGGCGGGTAATGTGATATACCCGAAAAAACGTTATTTAACAGACCTATTAGTTTCAAACTTGGTGAAAATACTCCAAATCAAAAATAATTAGAGACGTGTTTCTCATTTTTTTGGAAAATCACAATCTGACGGGGTAAACCAAAGGTTAAAAATTTTTATCGAGAAACATGATTTCATGGATTTTTTTATCTAAAACTTAACCATAACAGATTTTTGAGAATATTCCACTTCAAATATTATAAAATTAAGTATATATACAATTCTGTATACAAATAGTATTACTGTCATAAGTTTGGGTACTGTGATGTACTATATCACATTACCCGAACTTTGGTATATCACATTACCCGAAATTGACTTTTTGCGAAAAAAATATAAAAAAACAATAATAATTTTGTTGAGAAGAGCGTACCTCGCAAACTTATCATCGATATCACTGATTTACTTCTGATTAGCCTCGAACTTTGTAATAATATTTTTTTTGTACCTTTTATACTTTCAAACTTCGTGACCAAAAACTTGTGCAAGCCTACTCAAAGCACTTCATCACACTGACGGTAAACTATTTAAGCAATCACATCCAAAATCATGCAGCACGAGTTTTTTAGTTGCTATGATGTTTTAAAAAGGGTAATTTTGAAAAACGTCAACGCACTTGCGAAATAAGCCACTATATCCCATTACCCGAACTTACTCTACATGAAAGTTAACCTTTAACTCAACCTAGCTTCTTATTTTTTTAAATAAATAATAAGAAAAACTTATTCAAATTTATTTGTCGAGCACTTTTTATTGAGCAGCTTTAATTAAGGAAAAATAGCAGAGTTTTTCAAAGATTATCTCTGTTACATAAAACGTAACCTTCAACTTAACCCAGCTTTTCATTTTCAGAAATTAAAAACAATAAAAAAGATTATTAAAATTAGCTGAGTTTTTCAAAGATTATCTTTTATTACATGAAATTTAACCTTTCACTCAATCCAGCTTTCAATTTTCAATAATAAATAACAATCAAAAAATTATTAAATTATTATTAATTTAAATATTATTAATTTTTTGGAGAATTTTTAATTTAGCAGCTTTAATAAAATAAAAACTAATTGTTATATTTTTGTAATTGTTTTCATGTTATGTTGAGATATTTCAACTAAACGTACAAAACTTAAGCTAATATCCGCCTTAGGAAGTAGACAGAGTTGTATTCAGCTAATATTTCAGTTCATTCATGCATTTCAGTCGCTAGTGGTAAAACACTTTTCGTTTTCAAAAGCTCTTTTGGCATAAATGCAGTATAGCGAACCCTCTTGAAAAAATAAATGAGTATGCTTTTATATAGAGGGTTGGCTCCTGAATCTAACAAACTACAAATTTTTCTTGGGAAACGCCCATAAAAGGCGTGGCTCGGTGTCAAAGTTCAAAGTTTTTATCAAAAAATCTCAATTAATCTCCAACCGATTTACACGATATGGGTATCATACGAAAGGTCTTTTTCATACCTTTCTTCTGATGTGCAACATTAGATACAAAAGATGTACTAATAAAAAGTTTTAAGCGAAACAAATTTTTTATTATAAATGATTTTTTAAAAACCGATTTTTTTCTCGAAAAAATCCATTATTAAGGTACAATAAGTTTATTCCCATATTGGAATTCCCTTTACAATGAAATATAAAACATTTGACATTTTTGTGATTTCGCATTTATATTTAAATTTAAATTGAGTTAAAAGCATCTGCCTGCAATATTGAAATGACGTTTATGAAAGTTATTGCTTAGGCGCGATCTTTTACAATCATAACATTTGTATATGCCCAATGCCGTAGTTACTCCCATGAGGGTTATTTTTTTTAAGCCCGGCCGAAGGCCGCCCACACAAAAGGTATTTGAATACAGAAAAACTGCAGTTTACTACCACCCTCCATATAATGGAAAAATATAACCACACACAAATACAATTGAAGGCTTGTGGTGTCACGCAAAATATTCAATGCCACAATACCATACAACCAAAACGGTTTTAATGGTTATTTGGCGAAATTTAAGCTTTAAAAAAAATGCAAAGCTAGAAATCTAGATTTTTTCAAATCTTTTTTAATATGGTAAGTACTTTGTACAACCCCCTTCAGCCCTCATTGCCCGAAAGTGATGGCGAAGGTGAATATGAAATGGCTTTGGACCCAGAGTCAAGTTAGAAAAAATTTAAAAAATATATTCAGAAAAACAACAGTATACATTTTTATATTTCGTTGTAAAAGAAACAAGCTACAATATGGTAGCAAACTTATTATACCTTAAATAATAATGGATTTTTTTGAAAAAAAAATCAGTTTTTGAAAAATTTGTAAAAAAAAATTTGTTTTCGCTTAAAACTTTTTATTAGTACATACTACGTATGTAATGTTGTACATTAATAGAAAAGTATGAAAAATACCTTTCGTATGATACCCATATCGTGTAAATCAGTTGGAGATTCATTGAGTTTTTTTGATAACAACTTTGAACTTTGACCCCGAGCCACGCCTTTTGTGAGCGTTTTCCAGGCAACATTTTTAGTTTGTTAGATTCACAAAAATAAGCTCTATATGGCCCAATTTTTCGTTTTTTTTTCATTAGGGTTCGCTATACTGCATTTGTTCCGCTTTTTTTAACACTCTTTTATATTTCTTTCACCATCACCCGGTCACTGACACAGGCAAACCCCGCTCAGATGAGACCCGAAGAAATCAAATGTAACGTCTATTATAAAACTCAATGACACATGCGACATTGTTTTACTGGGAGATATGAATGCAACAGGTGATACTTTCTCACCACACTTTAATCGGCTGCTAGCACGTAAATTGTTTGCAAAGTGTTGCCTTTCAAATGCGAAACTGTTGTAATTTCAACAAACAAAGACACTATTTGACATTGCAAACTCATTGAAATCTCATATAGATTACAGAATGAATATTAATCTCTATTTTGGCAGTAATTTTAATGTAGCATATAAATGCTTTGACACAAGTTTCATTGGCGCTAAATTTCCCAAAACAGCTGATAAGTTCTCACAACGAATCGCTCTGTAAGAGCAATGTCGAAGTGAAATTTGTATGAAAAGCGGCCAACAAACATTGCACAATCATAAACGATATCGCTTAAGCGGAAAATGATTTTGTGAACGTATTCTTCTTAAATTTTCGTATTTTACTGATTAGCAGTGAGTAAGCGGCTTCCGCTCCATGTTTCAATAGAAAAGTAAAAATAATTTTCTGACAGTGCGCCTGCGGCCCCCTGTAGTAGACGAATCCAGAAACAGCTGATCATAAATTCACCTCAAATCGAAGGCGAAACGAAGACGTCATTTGTACGAAAGGGAATCCACAGATTTTAGCAAAATAACATAAAAACAACAACATTGCAAAACATTTCGGTGACTACACAACGCATAGGTTAGTTGACTGAATGGTTTCGAATACAGAAATATTTCAGTAAATTACTACAAGCCAACGTTATCTAAAAATTCAAGCTAATCATACCAAAGTTGTTGAAGGGAGTGTAAGGTGTCATTAGTTTTCGTCGTCGTCGCTGCATTCCGTTGCTGTTGATGTCACTTCTTAGCGGATTTTCAACGCCACCAGTTCGGGTTCGGAACACATTTAACACACTTTTTGGTAAGTAAACTAAGCCAATAGTTATTAAAATGAAAAGTAAACTTAGGTCATGTTTGACATTACACAGCTGACGTTTTATTGAGTGCCGGCATTTCGCACGCATCAGTGTACAGAAGCACATACAAATTTACATATGCATGTGTAGATACTCGTATGTATGCGCATTTTGTGTTGTGAAATTGTGGCATATTTAGTGTGAAATACAAAATGGGAATTTCTACAAATTTCGAGAAAATAAGCAAACAATTGATTCATTGTGTTGGCCCCATGTCGCATCGATACGCCGCGGTATCTTATCGAACTGATATACATAAGTCAAATAACTGCTATTACTGTTCAATGTTCAAAACATAATGATACACCCCGCATCATTCTGAGAAACAATATTTATTCATTATATAGGTACCTATTTCAAAAATATGCAATTGACGCATGTCTATACAACAATTTTTACATATTGTATGATACAGAATTTTTCCTAATCTCAAATTTCATTTTCTGACAATCGCAGTTTATTTTTAACTGCTGACTTCATTCTCTACCATTGTTTGTTTCTATTATGACCTCGGATTTTGTGGCTACATGGGTGTTTTTTAATTAATTACTTCTGGTAGGTTACTTTTAACCAAAATAGGTTAATTTTTTACAATTGGTTACTTTGAATCGTGTTTGTTGACTTTTTGCAAAGGATGTAGCAATGTTGTAGGGAGGTGACATGTGAATATACCTTCAAGACCATGAAGAACACAGAGATCTGATAAACTTATTGACTGTAAAACTGGTGGAAACATTTTATATAAAAAATAATTAGACACCTGCTTTTCAGTTTCTTGAATATGAAAATCTGACAGGGTAAACAAACGAATTCTACGAAATCAATCCACGCAGCGGGAGTACTTAACCCTTTCCGGAAATTTGTACGATATATCGTACAATTTTTTCGAAGACTTTTTATTTGACAGCGAACGCACTTGTTATCAAACGGATTTTTAATTTTCATTAAGTAGGCTGCGTTGTATCATTCTGTTTAAAAATATAATTTATAATAGCCGTGCCTACACAGTATGAGTGAGTTTTGTAAGCAGCTTTTGCAAGAATTTGAAAAACCAGCAAGTGACGGTGCTTCCGCGAAGAAATTTTTAAATATAGAATACCTTTTGGTAGCAAAAAGCCAAATAATTTCAAGGTTGAAATGTTAGTTTAATTATAAAACTTAATAAATTTAACATTTTTTGCATCTAAATATTTTTCGCGAGTCTTTAAAAAAATTGTACGATGTATCTAGGCTATCTGCTCGGTTGAAGTCAAGAAATAATCTGCTTTATTATTTGTTTACGCTCTTACGAAGTAAAGTGAAGCGTTTCCGTTGAAACTGCTGCTGCAGCTATTTTGTCACTGTTACTGTTTTTGTTGTGCGAAACACACGTAGTCAGTAGACATAGCGTCAGCAACAGGGTTACCGTTGAGAATTTTGAAAAAGTCGCACAAAAGGTCGTTTAAAAAAAAAAGTCACACAAAAAAGTCGTTTTTTCAAATAAAAGTGGCACACTTTTTTATTAAACCAAAACACAACTAACAAAACAAAAAGGAATTAACAATTCAAACGATATAAATACCTTAGAAATAATTCAATAAAAATGTGTTTATATACACTTTTGTGTATTTATTTTACATTTAATTTTTAATGAAGTATTTGTATACACTTTAATATATTAATCATACATTTTATTTTTTTGTAACTTCGTCTCTGTATTTCCGCACAAGTTCATTACTTGGCATCCAGTCTTCTATTTCGGTATCTAGCAAATTTAGAGCTGATAGCATGGACTCACAAGTTCCTACAATTAACCTGTTGGTTAATTTAATTTTCGTTAATAATAATTTTGAAAAACTACTTTCCGCACACGCGCTGCTGAGACTTACATGCGCTGCCATTTAAAACATTTTTTAAGCTTTCTACTGTGTGCCAAAAATGATAAACTAAATGCTAAATAATGAGCTGATCAATCGAACGAGACTATAAAAAGAGAAAGAAGGATTTCACTTAACAAAAAAGGGAAAAAATTCCCACAAAGATGGAAAAAGTTGCAAAATTAGACAAGTTTGAAAAAGTCGCACAAAAAGTCTCAGAGCGTCAAAAAGGTTGCAAAATGCAACTAAAGTCGCACAACGGTAACCCTGGTCAGCAGTTTCAACGGAGTTTACGGTATGTTTAGTAATTCTACGCTACTTTCATATATAGTACATATCTGTGGCATTTTGACAAAACAACCTAAGTCGAATTTTAAAATTTTTCAGGAGAACGAAAATACTGTTAAGGTGCAGAGTAAATCTCATAAAAAATTCGAGAAAAGTTGAAATGCTACACATCATATCTCTGTACCTAAATGTCACAGAAACAAGCCGATTACACCAAAAGAAGCGTCTTGAAATTGTATCTTTATGATTAAAAGACTGGAAAATTGCGCTATCTCGAGATAAGTTGTTTTGTCAAAATGCCACAGATATGTATACAGAAAAAGCTTCCAAAAAACTTTAACATATAAACATGAACATAACAAAACAAGAAAGCATAAAAACATAGGTACGAAAAAAATTTAAAAAAATAATTCATTCATTTACAAAAATTTATCTATGACTTTTTCAAAGACTATTTGCTTTTAAATAAATATTTGTCATTGCTTTTTGCTGCTTTAATTTAATGAAATCATAAACTCAACTCAGATTTATGATGCATTTCGTGTTTGTTAACAAAATAAATAGTAGTTTCGTGTTCGTGGAGGACATTTTACCCTCTTTGGAGGACGGAGGACATTTGAGTAATTTGGAGGACTGTGCTCCACAATGGAGGACGGGTGGCAAGCCTAGATGTATCGTACAAATGACCACAAAGCTTTGTACGATATATCGTACAAATGGAAGGCAAAGGTTGCAAGTTGTGTTTGCATTTATTTTTGTTAAGTTATGGGTTTGGTAATAAAAATTTTGCGTTTCTATGCCTGCCACGCCCATTTTTAAGCCACGTGACATAAAATTCGACTATTCGGCAATTTTCGATTAAAAATAATAATTGAAAGACGAGTTTGTGTTTAACTGGGCAGACATAGGTTATGTAAAGTTAGACATTCGTACTTGCCACTCCCACTACGATAGTAAGAATCGGCTATATTTAGTACCTTTCTATAAAACTATATGAATTTTAATTGATTCTGTGCTTTATTGAGGCGAAAAGTGCTTTAAAAGATCCACAACGGTTATATAAGGCGGAATGAATGTGAATCGATTGTTAATGCATATATAATTTATATACGTTTCGATCAATATGAAATCACGTTTCGATTTTAGTTGTTATAATTTATGTTTTCGATCAAAAGAATCAATGAACTGTTCATAAAACTTAAAAAAACGAAACCAAAATGTCATGCGTTTTTACTCCTTTGCGGACCATTGTACCATATATCGTACAAAATAGATTGAGCTGTAATTCTCAATCTAAATGATTTTTTGAATATTTTGTTGTTTTTTTTTTGCTAAAATGTTCAATAAGAACCAATATTTTGAAGAAAAAATTTGCATCTCAAGAAATTCGGAAATTGACCGGAAAGGGTTAATTATTTTCAATTTATTAGCGATGTCAAATAATAATCGATTACACCAGAGCAAAAATGAAAATTACAGTTGCACCAATTTAATTTTATTGCAGTCATTTTTACCAGTTAAGAATGTTAAACTAGTTAATGAAAAATCACACAAATGTAGAAATCAAATGAATTGACAAATGCTAGTTGTTTTTAGCGCCACATTGCAGATAACCGCAACAACATTGACAATCTAAAATTTGGCCACATGACCCGCAAAGTACACAGCCGTGGGTGAGCGTATCGCAAACACGAACGGATGATTGGCATTGAATCGCTTCTGATCCAAATTCATACTAATCTCCTCAAATTCAATAACTGCATAGATTCCAAACAAAAGTGCAATTATTAATTGAATTTGCCAATTACCATCAACTTACATGTTGCGGCCGCTGCCTCCGAGCCAGCCTCGTTCACGTCCAACAATGCTTTGTGCTTCACATCGGACACTATTTGTCTTGATGCATTTGCAAATAGTCCACTGAAATCGGCCGTATCGCCAAACATGCTCGTCATGCCCAACTACAATAAACACAAAAACAACAATTATTATAAAATCACTAGCTCCTTCGAGTAGAGGGTTTGCGCTGACCTGCTGCAGCGGCTGCTTTAGGTCGGCATCGTATTCGATATGGAATTTTGGCAGAGAAACGTCCACCTCCTCGCGACTCATCTGCGCAGTCAGCTCGTTGAGATCGCGCTTGGCCAGCTTGGCTTCCAACGTCTTCAGTCCGTCAACCTTGTTGGGCAACAGTATGAGCATCGACAGGTCCGAATCCTGGTAGGGCAACTCCAGCGCGGTGGCATCCAGATCGACCAGTTCGCCATATTGGAACTCTCCACTCCGATGCATCACGTCGACGGAAACCTTATTGTCGGCACTGTTACTAAAGTCCGCCTTGTACGTCGACGACTCGCTGAACGGTACCGCCCACTTGCCTTTGAAGTAGATTGCATTCACCAAAATGGCGCTGGTATCATCGTTCACTGAACCCGCCTGCAGCAGATTCTGGATCTTCTTGTCCGTCTGCTGCTCCACCCAGGCGTTGATCTTTTGCACCGCCGCAGAAGCATCGGAAAAGTTCACCGACTCCGCCTGCGAGTCGAAATGCTGGACGGCAATCTCGTTGAATTTGGGCGCCAGCTTCAGATTGTTGTTCACATAGATGCGATTGCCCATACGCAGTTGCGGTCCGTCAGCGCTGGACGCCTTAAAGGCGCTCTTTATGAACTGACTGTAGTCCTGCGCGATCGATACCTTATCCGCCTCGGCTGAGAACTGGAGCGCTCGCTGCATTTCCGCGGCCGTCTCCGAGCCGGCGCCCATGTAGGCCAAGGCCAGGCAGCTCTGCACAGAGGCGGGCGAGAAGATGACATTCTGCTGCGCGTGCGGCGCGGCCAGCCTCTGAAAGAGATCCGCTGCGAAGAGATTGCGGCTGGCGCTGGCCGATGGGGCTATGGTGCCTGTTGCTGCCATTTGTATGCCGACAACGGTGACAAGGAAAACAATAGCTGCAATGAAACGTCAATTAGTAGGCAATTTTGTGTCGGTTCTTTGACTTTGTGTTTCGTTTCTGCATACGTCGCAAACTGTAATCGTTAAATCGTCAACATGCCATGCCCAAACCAATTAACTGCTGATAAAATATTTCAAATATTTGCACTATCTTTCCTACCAAATGACAAAGAAACTAACAGTAACTGCCCGAACAACAAATTGCTAACCGATGGCGCAAACCAATGAGAAAGCAGTTCGCTCGCAATCGATGTCCAAAATACCGCAAACGAAAACAACAAATGAACTAAAAGAATGTCTAAACATTTGCACTGCGAACTGAATCCTTACAAGCAAATGATCTCATCCTGTTGCTGCTGATAGGTATTTGTTTTTTTCAAATTATTATTATATTTTTTAATGCAACTGAATTGAGTAGAGAGAATCACAGCGCTCGTTCAACTGGTTTTTAGATGGCCAACTGTGCAATTGAGCTGATTTTATTAACAGCTACGATTACTTATTGTTCTGTCAGTAAAAATCCAATGCATTTATATTAATGTGGACACACCTATGCATGTAGGTACATATAGAGCAAATCATACTTTTCGTGCAGTACACAATTTACGGCAGATAAGCAAAACATCCAACGCGCCCTTGTTAGATCACTGCTCGGAGACAGAGCCAACTTCCACACGGAATGTTGTCATTCTTTAAAGTCGATTTAATTCATATACCATAACAAGAGCAGGAGAAGGCAGAACAAAAGATGATGGACATAAACTTTCTTCTGCTCTGAATGTCTGCTATGGTCCCTTTGATCACACATACTTCTTCAACTTGTAGAGTCTCTTTTGGTCCTTTTGCACAATTCTCTTGATTTTTAAAATTTTCTTAAATTTTAACCAAACTACAAACAAAATTATGCCGTGATTCACAGTCTCTGAATGGCAAATAAAAATATAGGTAGACTGCAAAAAAAAACATTTCTCGAGCATAGGAAAGTCTCTCGATTTCGTTTTGCTCATTCAACTTCTAGCAAAGTTTATTGTCCAAAAAGCCCTAAGCTCTGCTTGTGAAAGCAATAAAAACAGTATGCCAATGCACGAAAGTCTATTCCGCTCTTTCTCTCTGTCTCTGTCTCTTACTTTTGTACTCAACTTTGAAGAATGAAAACTTTCCGCGTGGAAACGTCCACTAAGTAATGTTCTATGTTGTCTTCACTTTTGCTGATTCGCAAAAAGTTCGCAAAGGAAAAACAAACATTTCACATAAGTTCCGCTCGAAATGCAATTACAAGCAATTCGCCATACAAATTTTATGGTCTTCTGCTTATTTGTTTCGAATTGCTTTTTTTCTACACTCTACAAAAATGGTAAACAAATAGCATAAACCACATGGGGGTTTCACTTTACATAGGTGCGGAGGTGTTGTGAAGCCTCAACTAGTTGGTAATAATTATTGCAGCTTTACAAATGATTAGCTGTTCATTGACACCACACACACTTCCTGTCATACGAAATTCACCTCAGAGAGTGTATTCTAATATTTCCACCGATTTTTACATCAATCATGTAACACTATTTGGACTTGTTTGATTATTATTTATTAAGTTTATAATAAATTATAAAATTAATTATCGTACAAGCTTGGCTGCCAGGGCCATCAGCTACATTTTTTTTTGTTTGTTACTCAACGAAAGGAGGAACTCTTAACAATAACCCCCAGGCTTTTCTTTTTCACTAGTGTGCGGTATTTTTAACATCTAAAATGTCTTTCCATGCCAGCTCCCTGGTGTGTTTAATTACTAATAAGATGTGTTCTCAGATTAGGTATTTAAGGTCGGTTATTAGTTTGTGTACATATTATAGAAATATTTTCTGCAGTTAGAGTTTTCAGTATTTCAAATGCGTTGTACGGTGATATCAGTTTCGGGCGCGCAATGGATGTTGGACATGTAATGAGAATGTGCTCTATTGACGTATGGTCGCCACAGAAGGGGTTGGGGACGTTTTCCTTTCGCAGGATGTGTTGGTGAGTCGTTATGGTGTGTCCAAGACGCAGGCGTTTCATTAGTATTGTTTCACCGAATTCATCAAATATGGCGAAGCTGGTGCGCGAATTTTTTACTTTTCATCCGTCTGTATATAAGATAGACCAGCCGTCGGCCTTAAGTGAGATTTTCTTGTTGAGAAATTGTTGTTGAAAGGCTTCGATTGGTGTATTGTTCTTTTGAAAGAGCGTTAGACTAATGTCGCATGAACTTTTTTCGATTTTCCAGGAGGGTGTAGAGTGTTGATGTTTGGTGGGGGTAAGCGCAATGTCAAATGTAGGTGCAGTATTTAAAATCTGCTGGATCGCTGATGACAGTTTGTATTTTCGCTTTGATGTAATTGTTTGTTGAATATCACCTACAATTGGTGATGGTTCCGAATAAAGGAGTTTTAGTATAAGCTTAGATTTTATCTCGTTGCATCTTTGGTCAAGAGACGGTAGTCCAGCCTCCGCTAACATGTTATATATGTACTGTTGTAGTACGATAAGCATATATGCTGGCCCTGACAGCTTGGTGATAGATAGGTTTAACAATATTTAGAGTAGTTTTTGGGCAGTTGCCATATATGTAAGTATAAGCCATAATCAATTTTGCTTAGAACTAGTGTTTTAATTAGTTGAGAAATACAAAATTAGGTCAACTCTGGTCATTAAGGATTTCTTTAAAGTAAGACAATGTTCTTTCCATCGGTAATCAGAGGTAAATACAATGCCCAGAATTTTTAATTTATTTATCAGGTGTACAACTTTGCTTCCGCCGTTTTTTTCCAAAATTAAAAGCTTTATTGCGAAAAAGTGCTTACAGATGTATTATTCAAAGTATTGTCCGTCGCTAGCGACAACTTTCTCCCATCTTTCCGGCAATTTTCGGATCCCGGCTCGAAAAAAGGAGTCCTCTTTTGACGCTATCCATGAAGCAATCCATTTTTCCAATTCTTCGAAGGATTGAAAATGTTGATCTGCCAGGCCGTGTGCCATCGAACGGAATAGGTGGAAGTCAGAAGGGGCGACATCTGGGGAATACGGCGGGTGGGGCAAGACTTCCCATTTCAGCGTTTCCAGGTACTTTTTGACCACTTTTGCGACGTGAGGCCGAGCATTGTCGTGTTGGAGGATGACTTTGTCATGTCGCTCTTGATATTGTGGCCGCTTTTCTTTTAGCGCGCGACTAAGGCGCATCAGTTGCGTTCGGTAGCGATCTCCTGTGATGGTTTCACCCGGTTTTAAGAGCTCGTAGTAAATCACACCGAGCTGATCCCACCAAATCACCATCAATCACCATTCTTATCAAATCACCATTTTTAAAACGTTGAAACCACTCCCGACACGTTCTTTCACTCAGAGCAGCATCACCGTAAGTTTCTGAGAGCATTCGATGCGCTTCAGCTGCATTTTTTTGCGAATTGTAACAGAAAAGTAAAACTTCCCGCAAATGGCGAGAATTGGGCACATAAACGGACATTTTCGAGCGTGAATAATACGAAAACAAGAACAACTGTCACTGAAACGGTGATGACAATTCATTAGGCACTGTCCAAACTCACTTTAAAGGCATTACCATCTATGTATTTCAACCAGCCTCAGCCGGTACAGCCACCTATCGGAAAACGGCGGAAGCAAAGTTGTACACCTGATACATTTTGGATTACATTGTTGTTGATAGTGATATTGAGGCTATTGGCATTACATATGCGTTTACGGCAAATATGGAGTTTGTTCGTTTTGTTGAAAGATATTTTGGCGCCGGATATGGTAGTCCATTCCAAAATATCCTTCAAAATAGCTTTGAGAGATTCAGTCGCTTTCGTAGTGTCGAATGTTTTGTTTAATATGTAAAGATCATCAGCGTAAAGGCAGTGATCTAGGTGAGGTTGGCTTAGTATAATTGTGCTGATGTCATTGAAAGCAATCGAAAAGACGATTACGGACAGGGGAGATCCTTGTGGAATGCCGTTATACAAGGGATAAACGTGTGAATAGGTATCATTAACGCGGACTCTAAATTTTCGGTTGTTTAAGAAGGACTTTACGTAATTAAAGATTTTTGGCCCAGTGATCCAGAGTGCAAGCGCTTCAAAATAACATGTATTGATTTTTTTACCTATTCGGTCATGGCACAATAATAAGGTAATAGCATGCCCGCAACACCAAAAACCACATGTATTTTGTTGGTAGGATTGTTTATCGTTTCTGTCAAAATCAGCTGATATTTTCCAACGAAAGAGGGAGAAACTGAAAAAATACAAAAGTGATTGTTGCCAGACGGTGCTGTATTTGAGTGAAAAAACGGGAAAAGTGCTCAGGTCAGTTGTTTTCAGTCAGGTATTTTCATTTCAACCGATGCGGCAACACAGCACACCGACGATTTTGACAGAAGCCATAAACGATCAGCCGGTGGCTTGCTACAACCTTATAGTTGAACCATGTATTCGGTCAAATAATGCCTTCTCGAAATCGAGCGAGAGGATTGTGACGTGTTTCCGTCATGAAAGGACTTGGGTAACCTATAGGTCTATGTGCAGCAAAGCTCCGTACATCCTCTTTTGTTTTTAAAGACCAGCTGGTTGGCTGAAATGAGGTCCTTCGACATCATAAATCATGATATTCTTCTCGCTATTATTTTTTCGAGTGTTTTAGCTAGACAGGACAAGAGGGATATTGGTCGGTATCGTGTAACGTTGGTAATGTCGTTGTTCTGTTTAGGGATAGGAATAATGTTAGCGATTTTCCAGGTTTGTGGAATAACACCAGTTTGGAGAATATTATTATAAAGTTTTAGAAGCCTAGTTTTCCCTGAAGGTGAAAGTGCTTTTATCATACTATATGATATTCGGTCGTTTCCGTGAGTTTTGCCTTTTATGTTGGCAAGATTCATCGTTAGTTCTGTTAAGCTTATGTTTTCTTCAATTATGTTTGCGAAGGTGTAGTTTCCGGAGCTAGGTTCTAACGCGTTATTTTAATTTTTGTGAGTTGTAAACATGTTTGAAAAGTTAGAATCGGACGAGTAGTAAGACCACTCTTTGCCAATATGGTTTGCAATTTGATGAGATTCGGTGATCATGAGGTTGTTACACCGTATTGCAACGATGGATTTATTTGAATTTCTACCAGATATGCGATTATTTTTATTCCATAGATCTTTGATGGCTGAATTTCTGTTTATGCTACTTGTAAATTCCATAAAACTATCTCTTTTACGTTTCTTAACCTCTCTTCTGAACTTCGCGTAAATTTTTTATATAAAATAAGGTTTGATTGTAAAGGGTTATTTCCGAAATTCTGCCATGCTACGATTTTGTCCCTTCTAATTCTACTCAACTCAGGGCTCCACCAAGGGACTTTTTTTATTGTTCTTTTTTCAAGTTCTAAATCAGTAGTTTTTGAATAGTTTGGCCAGTGTGCCGAGTCAAGTAAAAATTTTGTTTGAGGTTTCATAATTTGGCTATTGCAAGACGTTGTTATTTTAATTTTTATTGGATAGTGGTCACCAGGGGCGGATTCAGAAAAATATTTCGGAGGGGGTTTCAAAAAGTAATTCTTTAATATTCATAAAATGCCAAAAAGTTCCTTTTAATTTGTATGTAGTTTTAAAGTCAATCCTAATAATTCGGGGGGTTCAACCCCCAAAACCCCTGAATCCGCCACTGGTGGTCACTATTGTGGAGATCTTTGAAAATATTCCAATCGCACATTGGGACTAGGAGTGATGAACAACAAGAAATGTCAACATGTGTGAAAGATTTATGGGTGGAGAAATGAGTAGGTCGAGCATCGTTGAGTATGCATAAGTTGCATTGCAAAAGTGCTCTCTTGACAATATTGCCACGGCTGTTGTTCACTGGCGATCCCCACAGGGTGTTCCAACTGTCTCCTAATACTAAAACAGGCGAATTTATGTTGAATGCACAGGTTAGTTCATTGAAAAGGTCTGACAGGGTGGAATATATAATGACAAAATAGTGAATTTTATGTTTAAGTCAATTTCAATAGCAATCATTTGGAATGGGGAGTTGATGTTGATTTGTTTGTGAACAATATTGTCTCTTATCAGAATACCGACGCCTTGTTTTGACGTACTGTTGGGATTGAAAAAGTATGGAATGTAGTTTTTTGGGGCAATTGGCAAAAATGAGTTCTTACAGTGCGTCTCTTGGAGAGATATGAATGAGGGATTGTGCTCTTTGATTATTATTTGGAGCTCTGATATATTGTTAATGAAACCGTATATGTTCCACTGTAATATAAAAAAGTCCATGTGTGAAGTGCAATTTTTCGAGTCTTATAAACTTAAAATTTACAGAAGAAGAAGAGAGAAAAAAGAGCAGGAGAGAGTGATAAATAGTAGGAAGAGTTAATCAGAGCTTTCTGAGCTGTCAGACAGAATCGTTTCGTGTTTTTTTGTAAAATCTAGTATATTATGTTTTTGAGTGGTGGGAGAGTTTTGAAGGGGTTTTTTATTCGCTTTGTTGTGGGTTTAATTGGTTGGTGTTTTTGTGTGGATGGAGTTGGTGATATTGTTTTTGTATATAGTTGCTTTAATTTTACTAGTAGTTGGGTTGTTGCAGGGAGTTTTGGATTCTGTTGTTGTTTTCACAGTGTGAGAGGGGGTACAGATGAGCGTGGAGATGTTTGTAGAAGAGAAGAGAATGTTGTGTAGAAGAGTGTGATTGATCGTGTGACGTTTTGGCTATTTTTTTATCATTCTGGTGTTTTATGGGTGAGCTGAGGTTTCTTTTGTTGGTTGTATTTGAGACCGATGTTGGAAGAGAGTAAGTAGATGTCAAAAATAAGTTAGGTGTGTTAGTTTTAAGTGCATTGACGTATGAACTTGTGTGATTGTTTTGGCTTGTTTTTGGCAGTTCCTACAGCGCATAGGATTAGGAATATAGTGTTGTACTTTTACCTTGTACCAGGCAACATCTATGGAGCTGGGAAGGCGAAACCGATCAAATATACATAAGTACTGATTTACCACAGTGACAGTGAGTTTATCGTCTAACAAGCGTGTAAATCCACAAGCTGCAATGTGGGTTCATAATTCAACAAATTCTACGAAATCAAACCACACAGCGACAGTACTTAATTATTTTCAATTTATTAGCGATGTTAAATATTAATCGATTACACCAGAGCAAAAATGAAAATTACAGTTGAATCAATTTTATTTTATTACAGTCATTTTTACCAGTTCAGAATGTTAAACTTGTTAATGTAAAATCACACAAATGTAGAAATCAAATGAATTGACAAATGTTAGTTGTTTTTAGCGCCACATTGCAGATAATCGCAACAACAACAACGTTGACAATCTAAAATTTAGCCAAATGACCCGCAAAGTACACAGCCGTGGGTGAGCGTATCGCAAACACGAACGGATGATTGGCATTGAATCGCTTCTGATTCATGTTCAAACTCATCGGCACTATTTTCATAACTGCATAGATTCGAAACAAAAGTGCAATTATTAATTGAAATTTGCCAATTACCAACAACTTACATGTTGCGGCCGCTGCCTCCGAGCCGGCCTCGTTCACGTCCAAAAACGCTTTGTGCTTCACCTCGGACACCTTTTGTGGTGCTGCCTTTGCAAATAGTCCACTGAAATCGGCCGTATCGCCAAACATGCTCGTCATGCCCAACTACAATAAACACAAAAACAACAATTATTATAAAATCACTAGCTCCTTTGAGTAGAGGGTTTGCGCTGACCTGCTGCAGCGGCTGCTTCAGGTCGACATCGTATTCGATACGGAATTTTGGCAGAAAAACATCCACATCCGCGCGACTCATCTGCGCAGTCAGCTCGTTGAGATCGCGCTTGGCCAGCTTGGCCTCCAACGCCTCCAGGCCGTCAACCTTGTTGGGCAACAGTATGAGCATCGACAGGTCCGAATCCTTGTAGGGCAACTCCAGCGCAGTAGCATCCAGATCGGCCAGTTCGCCATATCGGAACGGTTCACTCAAATACATCATGTCGACGGAAACCTTATTGCCGGCACTGTTACTAAAGTCCGCCTTCTGCGTCGACGACTTGCTGAACGGTTCCGCCCACTTGGCTTTGAAGTAGATTGCATTCACCAAAACGGCGCTGGTAGCGCCGTCCACTGAGCCCGCCTGCAGCAGATCCTGGATCTTCTTGTCCGTCTGCTGCTCCACCCAGGCGTTGATCTTTTGCACCGCCGCAGAAGCATCGGCAAAGTGCACCGACTCCGCCTGCGAGTCGAAATACTGGACGGCAATCTCGTTGAATTTGGGCGCCAGCTCCAGATTGTCGTTCACATAGATGCGATTGGCCATACGCAGTTGCGGTCCGTCAGCGCTGGACGCCTTAAAGGCGCTCTTTATGAACTGGCTGTAGTCCTGCGCGATCGATACCTTATCCGCCTCGGCCGAGAACTGGAGCGCTCGCTGCATTTCCGCGGCCGTCTCCGAGCCGGCGCCCATGTAGGCCAAGGCCAGGCAGCTCTGCACAGAGGCGGGCGAGAAGATGACATTCTGCTGTGCGTGCGGCGCGGCCAGCTCCTGAAAGAGATCCGCTGCGAAGAGATTGCGGCTGGCGCTGGCCGATGGGGCTATAGTGCCTGCTGCTGCCATTTGTATGCCGACAGCGGTGACAAGGAAAACAATAGCTGCAATGAAACGTCAATTAGCAGGCAATTTTGTGTCGGTTCTTTGACGTTGTGTTTCGTTTCTGCATACGTCGCAAACTGTAATCGTTAAATCGTCAACATGCAATGCCCAAACCAATTAACTGCTGATAAAATATTTCAAATATTTGCACTATCTTTCCTACCACATGACAAAAAAACTAACAGTAACTGCCCGAACAACAAATTGCTAACCGATGGCGCAAACCAATGAGAAAGCAGTTCGCTCGCAATCGATGTCCAAAATACCGCAAACGAAAACAACAAATGAACTAAAAGAATGTCTAAACATTTGCACTGCGAACTGAAATCTTACAAGCAAATGATCTCATCCTGTTGCTGCTGATGGGTATTTGTTTTTTTCAAATTATTATTATATTTTTCAATGCAACTGAATTGAGTAGAGAGAATCACAGCGCTCGTTCAACTGGTTTTTAGATGGCCAACAGTGCAACTGAGCTGATTTTATTAACAGCTACGATTACTTATTGTTCTGTCAGTAAAAATCCAATGCATATATGATATATTAATGTGTACACACCTATGTATGTATGTATGTAGGTACATATCAAGTAAATCATACTTTTCGTGCAGTACACAATTTACGACAGATAAGCAAAACATCCAACGCGCCCTTGTTAGATCACTGCTCGGAGACAGCCAAGTTCCACACGGAATGTTGTCATTCTTTAAAGCCGATTTAAGTCATATACCATAACAAAAGCAGGAAAAGGCAGAACAAAAGATGATGGACATGAACTTTCTTCTGCTCTGAATGTATGCTATGGTCCCTTTGATCACACATACTTCTTCAACTTGTAGAGTCTCTTTTGGTCCTTTTGCACAATTCTCTTGATTTTTAAAATTTTCTTAAATTTTCACCAAATTACAAACTAAATTATGATGTGATTCACAGTCTCTGATTGGCAAATAAAAATATGGGTAGACTGCACAAAAAACCATTTCTCGAGCATAGGAAATCTCTCGATTTCGTTTTGCTCATTCAATTTCTAGCAAAGTTTATAAAATAAAAACAATATGCCAATGCACGAAAGTCTATTCCGCTTTTTGTCTCTGTCTCTTACTTTTAAACTCAACTTTGAAGAATGAAAACTTTTCGCGTGGAAACGTCAACTAAGTAATGTTCTATGTAGTCTTCACTTTTGCTAATTCGCAAAAAGTTACGGAAAAACACACATTTCACACAAGTTCCGCTCAGAATACAATTAAAAGTAATTCGCCATACAAATTTTATGGTCTTCTGCTTATTTGTTTTGAATTGATTTTTGTTTACACTCTACAAAAATGGTAAACAAATAGCATAAACCACATGGAGGTTTCACTTTACATAGCACTTTACCACTAACAAAAACAATAAAAAACAATTAAAAAAAATATGTTAAACAAACAGAGCACAGAATTCCACGAAACGTGCTTCGCTACCCAAATGAAAAATTGCCACTTACCCTTGGCTTGTTTGCCGCAGTACTAATTCGACAGAAAAATAATTGAATGCCAAAGACCGACATCCAAAACCGCATTTATCAACAACGTGACTCATCAACAAGATAAAGAGAACAGTCAACCGAAACCAATGTGTGCACAAGAGAGCGAAAGTTTAATTAATAACTTTAAAAAATGTACTCTATAAGTGGCCGTGGAATGATATAGTCGAAAGATAGCACAGCTGATTATAAGCCGTTGGCTACTTTACACATTGAAGATTAAGTTCATCCCCATTAATTGAAAACCCTACTAGATAAGCCATTTGGAACTCTAGTTTCCTAAAGATAACTGTGCGTTTTTTTAAAGATCGGAATCAACGGACTTTTGACTGTTGTGTTGGGACACTCGGCTGTGAAAGTTACAAGTTGTGAAAGGAAAGTTGAGCTTCAGGTAATGAGTCAAGTAATGAGCCTCTTAGTTACTCGTATGACGTGGTTGGATTTTCCGATGAGGTGCTGTAAAGCCTTCACTAATTAGCAAAAAGTATTGCAGTCTTTAAATGATTAGCTGTTCATTCAGAGAGTGTATTCTAATATTTCCACCAATTTTTGCATCAATCATGTAACACTATTTGGATTTGTTTTATATTTGTATATTTATTCATATATTTTTATAATTTCTATGGCAAGAATTTTAAAATTATTGGCACATTTGTTTTATCATTTTTTTTATTAGAACTTATGGGCATTTGAATTTACGTACTTCACTCCAACTCACAAATTGGTTTTGTGTTTTAACTGAAAACTTACAACTGTCTGACATTACGTGTTCGACTCGGCAATCTGACGATTTATTGTTTATTTGGTTGATTGTCATATTTTGATTTATTGATATTTTGTTATTGTTGTCAGTTGTTGTGTCATGTATTTTGACAGTTTCTGTTAATTTTCAAAGCATTTTTTGTAATACAGAAAACAATTTGGAAGGAAAATACAATGCATAATTTTTTTTTACGTTCAAATTTGCTTACAGTTGATAGATTAAAAAAAGTTACAGAATAGTGACAGTGAATTGACAAATAGAACTAATTCGAACAGTTCGTATCGTTCGAATAGAGCTACAAAGTATCACTGCAGCTCTGTAATTGTTTTAATTGTTAACACTGTGTTCTAAAATATGAAAATATTTCACTAATTTGCACACCTAAAGCGTTTCTTTTAATACAGTTAATGTCACAACTATACAAAAAAAAAATCGTTAGGTCACTTTTATTGGGCTTCAAGTAACTTTCTCTCAACGGACAATTCAATATTTCACTTCATTTCGCCAACAGCTGTTTGCCAGCTGACTAGTCTTGCCCACACCCTCAAATACATGACAGCTGATTGCCAATTAACTAACCTCACTCACTTCACTTGTGCACACAAAACACACTGACTGTCAGTTGTTGGCCCAATTTTGAACTGATAGCAAAAGTAAAGCTAACTAAAAGTAACTAAAAACTGACACTCGCCGGTATCCAACTGACGGTTCTTATCGCTGCACACTGCCTTAACAAAAAAAAAACACTTAAGAGTGTTGCTGCTCCCTTCTGGCTTCAACTTTAGCAACAACACATTTCGAGTGCAAGCTTTTGTCACTTTTGGCCGAAAGTTTGCCGAAGCTCGACACCTTTGCCAACCACCCTTGGGGGCAAGGGCGAATTCAGAAAAATATTTCGGGGGGTTTCAAAAAGTAATTCTTTAATATTTATAAAATGCCTTTTAATTTGTATGTATTTTTAAAGTCGATCCTAATATTTCGGGGGGTTTCAACCCCAACCCCCGCCACCCCTGAATCCACCACTGCTTGGGGGCGTGCAAGAATTCAAGCAGTCATAACGAACTTTTGCAACCGCTGAGGCAACGTAATCGATGTCGCTGTACTTAATTGCAAAAACCTTTGGCAATCAAATGAACCAAAGGCCAACAATGCAAATATGATATAAAAAATTTACGACAGACGATTGCTGACTTTGGTTTGGGGATTTTTTTATTTTATTCCGGATTTGTTATTAATTTGTGTTGCAATCACGTAGTCGTTTTTTGTCCGTATTCAGATTTTGCACGCACGAACTCAGTTGCCAGTATTGAAAAACAGTATTGAAAGTTATTGAAATCTGCCTTAATAGTTTACCGCATTTAAGAGTTGTACGAACATTTTCGCTCGGTTGCTCTCAGCTTGTTGATGTCAATTACGTGTTGATAAGACAAGTAATGTTTTTTAGTTTCAAATCGCACTTCCTACGGAGCGGATTATAATTGACGAAACTCGCCTATGCAAAAGATTAGTCGGTGTTGTGATTGTGTTCTGAAAAAAAAAAATAAGTGTAGCTAATATTAAAAGTTAAATATTAAATTCAGCAGAAACAAAGCCAAATCATACCTGACCTGTGCCACCTATACGTTCTATACGTAATTTAGAAAGTTCTGTGTCAAATAGTGCATATGGCTATGTAGAAAAATCCCAAAAATAAGAAATATAAATCTTGTGTCGAAAACAACAAAAAAAAATTGTGTGTTGAAGAGTGTTTTTCAATTGTTGGTGGGTGTTCAAGACGATTGCAATTAGTTTGAATATTTTTGCAATGGGCAAAACAGTGAGGCGAACCGTGTTTTTACCATGTGGTAAGTTATCACAACCGAATGTAGACTTATTCACAGATTTTTCTAGGAAATCAAATCAAATATTGCGTATACAAAATAATCATTCAAGAAACATTTGAATAGAAAACATTTAAGTGAAATAGAAAATGATAACAATTTACAAGATGCTGTCAGTGTTTATGTTCTAAAAACAGACAGCTGCTCAAACAATGCACATAACCATAACCAGTCACAGCTATAAGAAAATTATTAGAAATATGTAATTACATGAAAACTTCATACAAGCTACAGTCATGCGAATGAGGGGTGGATTCTTTGTGTCTGAGTTAGATGACATGATGGTGACTCTTCTCTGAGTTAGATGAGGTCTCCACAGCTGAACTTTGCTAACAAGACTTGCATTCTCTCTGTCTGGTTGTCTGAAGACTATGCCTTACTTAGCGAGGAGCTCCATTCTTCTCTCAGTCATATGAGGACCCCAAGTAGGGCATTAAGTCGCTGCTTAACTTCGGTAGAAGCAATCACATTCTCTCTGTTTGGCTTTCTAAAGGCTGCGCCTTACTCACCCGTTCTTCTCTGAGGTATATGAGACCCATGGATGCCCAAGCACCACATTAAGCGACTACTGAAATTTGCTAGGTATACCCACATCTCACCATAAATTGTAACTCTTCGTTACATGATTTAATTTCCGTGAAGAAAAAACATTCTTGTCATATAATTCTTGTTGCTTGTTAAGTTCTGACGGTAAAAATGAAATTTTGTTGAATTCCTGTATCTATGAAAGAAGTTTTGCGGGCATTTTCCGTATCCTGGTGAGAGCGCTACCGCCGAAATGTGTTGGCTACTACGGGAAATCGAACAGAGGTCAGGCGTCACTGTATACTCGTAATTCAACGCACTAAGCACACAGCTGAGCGACGTCGACCGCCATATCACCATCGCCATCAATAACCAAAATTATTTCACCAAATCGCAACACTTGTTGTTTTTTCGATTCTTTTGCACATACTTTCAATGTTATTCGCAAAATTCCGTTAGTAATCAAATGTTTTAACATAAAAGACACAACTGAAGACTGAATAACTGTAAAATGGTGAATAGAATAGTTTCCAAATCTCTGAAAAGTTAACATTGCATATATGCAATGCCACGCAGCAAGGGGTTAAGGTTGATCCGCAACACTAAGGATCCGCTAAGGACCCAACAGTGTCTATGCCTAGTTGGCCTCATCTTACTTACTTATTCTAACCTAATCTAAGTTATTACTAACAATTTTACATTTTCCATACAGTTTTACAAATTCGAGCAAATTTTTGAGCCCGAAAAAACAAACATGGCTCCTAAAGTTTTTGGGTGAATTAAAACTAAATCATTGAAAATTTGCTCCCTCATTCCGAAAATTAATTTTTCAATATTTGACTATCATCTTTCAAAACATTTCATAGGCAAAAATCCAACCTAACCTCAGTCATGAGCAAAATTGTTAGGCACTTCAAAATAATTAAAACAGTGATTGTTGGAAAAGTAATCACACCGCAGTTGCTGTTGTAGGGAAATTTTTATATTCTTAGGCACAAAATCTTTGATCAAGACCAATGGAAAAAATTAAATTAACTTTAGGTTAGGTTAAGTTGGATGACTGCTTTTGTATGAGACACATTTAGTCTTAGATGGCCCGTTCTAAAATCACAAATTCCACCCGTTTGAAATGTGTATGCAAGAAATTTATTTATATAAAGGGTTTTTTTATAGTTTTTCTCTTTAAATGTAATCTAGTTTTTGCTCTGTAAATTATTTGTAAATTCACAATGCTGTAATTGTAAGGTTAATTGTAAAACCGTATCCTCTAACTGTGCGATAACATAAAATATTTTATAACGATTTTACTATTAAAAAATAAATTCCATTCTATTCTGGATTTGTAAAGTGCCCGCACAGATACCAATAATAGAACATTGAATTGAATTTAAATAGAAAAAGATGAATTATCCCATCGAGTTGATTGATCCCAAGTGAAGTTAAAGTAATTCATACTTTTTGCATAAAATTAAAGACTTGATTTGGCATATTTAGAATAATGGGATTTCGGTGAAATAAGCAACGTTATGTTTGATCACTTATTGCCATTTTATCATGGAAACTCATAGAATTGTCAAACAACTGCAACGACTGCCCCACAAGCTTCTTTTGAGACAAATTTTTCACCAGCAAAAAAAAAATCATTCATCGTATACAGGAATAGGTCGTAATAACTTGATGTCCGAACAATAAAATCGATCCATAAGAAACTCACAACTCAGCTCCCGAACCTTCTGACGCGTCACTTTCGATGTGTGTGGACTAAAAGGTGGCTTCATAAGAACATAACAACCCAACTTTCGGAACTTCTTACAAGTCACTTTCGGCGTTTGTTTCTCGGCGTTGTTTTGAGAACACAATTCCTCTCCTATTAGCCAAAGCTGGTTGTTTCTGGGCAATTGCTTCCTTCAATGGCAAAGTTTTGACAATACTGGTACGAATTAAGAGTCTGGCCGTAGGGTTGTAGCTCATAGTAGATGATTGATTCCCTGCCAATTCCACCTTACACACAGGAAAACTGTCCTGACCGCCAATTCTGCGTGGTCCGCTGGTTTAGCCCCATTTGACCACAAGCGTTTTTGTTTGACGTTGTCGTAAGTGATTCACTTTTCATTACTAGTCATCAATCGCATTACGAATGGGTCGATTTTGTTGTGATTCAGAAGCGATTTGCTGATGGAAATTCGGTTCATGAGGTTTTCTTGCGTCGTCTGGCACCCATATGTCGACCTTCCTTTATATGCAGACTAATTCAAGTTGTTCCCAACAGTGGTTTGTGCTCCTGGACCATCAAAACAATGACTACTATTTCTAAGATTTTATTAACATTTGCCACAATTGACCCCTGAAAGTAAGTGAGATTGACTGTAAACAAAAAAACCATTCACATTTTCAGTCGCCTTTGCTAAAGTTTTCGCTTTTATTAACCCTAGAAAGGTAATCTTCGTCGATTCGACGAACACCACATACATTTCTTCAAATTTCTCCTTAATCTCCGATCTGATTGCTTGATTGCGAATTAGAATTGTATAAATTATTTAAATTTATTGATTGTTTTGCTTTTTATTAGTTTTTTAAGGAATTATAATTGTTGTTGTTTTTCACTTTATTTTCATTTTAATTAATTTTTTTAATTTCTGCTACTCATTCTGATCTCAAAAATAAATGTACCTCAACAAAAATTACTTAAAAATACACAAATAATTTTTAAAAATATATACGGTGCGAATTATTTACAAAAAAATTTCTAAGTATAATTATATAATGAAGTTGGAGTTTATACGATTTCGAATTCTTCCCAAAATCGGAGTTGAATACGACTTCGTCGATTCGACGAAGATTACCAACAACTCACGTAAAATATGATTACCCTTCTAGAGTTAAAAAAAAACACTGCAAAATATTGGCGTATTTTCGCTTTCCTATTGTCCATTTTTGACGCGCGTTCGAACAAAAGTGAGTCAAGCAATCACTCAACTGGCTTAGAAATTTTTTTTAATACGAAATCTTATCTTTCGAACACCACCTAACGTAACCCGATTGCTTTTATACAACGCGACAAAGCCATCTGTTGTACAAATAGTGGATTTTCGTGAGATTTAAATTGAATATTAACTAATTAATTAATTAATTAATTAATTAACTAATTAATTAATATTAATTAATAGTCAATCGGTTGTGTATATTTCGATTTCTGCGTTCAAGGACTCTGATATAGTTTCGATTTTTCGTTGGCCTCGATAGTCCAGCGGGTAGAGCGCTAGCTGCTCATTCCAGAGGCCCTAGGTTCAATTTCTAGCTTGTGCTGGTGAAACACTCGTCTACTTCTAGAATTACAAGAAGCACAAATGTGCTATTATTATCAGGCAATGGCCAGTCCAAGTGTGAAAGGAAAATTGCCAAAAGAAACGAAAGAAAGAAAGTTTGAAATGTGTGTTGCAACACTTGTTGAAAAAACAACACATTTCAAACGGGTGGAATCTATGATATCACAACGGGCCCATGTAGAGGCCTAATTGTATCTCACTCAGAGACAGCCACTACAACCCACCCACCTACATACCTCGTTGTGTTCAGCAACTTTGGCTTTTATTTTTCTCACCTCCACTGAATGTTTGTTTGATTTTTACGGTTTATTTGTTCGCTGGTTACGTGTTCAATTAAGTTATTTCTATAAGTGGAAATACGACTCTCTCAATGACTCGATGACATTCAAAGCAGGTATTTTTTTGCACATTTGGACAGTAAAGCAGCTTTGAAACGGTGTCTTGGTAGAACAAAAACCAATTCATAACAAAGTTTGCGCACATTTTCAAGGTGAATTGTCCCTCAATTTTCGACTTAAGATACTCTTCCAAATGACCACAGAAATAGGCCTAAGTTTATCTCAAACAGAGGCAGCAACCATAACCGAACCTACCATCACATTTATTCCGTTTATTGGCGTTGTGCTTATTTAAAAAGCAGAAATGTAACAGGACGTGCTTGGTACCAGTTGTGCTCCTTAGTACCAACTCGAAAATTATAACTTACCCTTTTCTCCATATTTTCCATAGATTCCCCACTCCATAGATTTTTAATTTCATTCAACCATTTTTTTGTGTAACCAAACTAATTGCAGTTGGCACATTTTATTTCATTTCAGCTACTGCATTAGTTCTAATCTTGTTGATCGTACAAACGAGCGCAGATCGACACAATCAAATGGCTAATAAAGAGGAATTCGCCCAGAGTTCGGAGGCCTTTGCCACTAAGCTGTTTCAGCAGCTCGTTGCAGAGAAGCCCAACAGCAACATTATCTTTTCGCCGTTTTCCATACAGATGTGCATGGGCATGGCGCGCATCGGAGCGACGGGCGAGACTGCCGCCGAGCTGGACAGCGTCCTGGGTTTTCCGGCGAACTCAGATGCGGCCGTCATTGGGGACGCGTTCAATGGCATTTTGGCCACGTACCAAAACAGCAAAATTCTGAAAATCGCCAACAAGATCTACATTTCGACTTTTTACGAAATGAAGCCCAGCTACAATGAAATCGTGACCAAGCAGTTCTTTTCGGGTGCCGAACAAATCAATTTTGAAAAGTCCCAGGCAGCAGCCAGCGTCATAAATAACTGGGTCGAGTCGAAGACGAACAACTTGATCAAGAACCTAATTTCGCCCGATGCACTGGATTTGGACACGAGGGCTGTGCTAGTCAATGCGATCCACTTCAAGGGCGAGTGGCAGCACCAGTTCCCCAAGGAGGCCACCAAAGAGAGGGATTTCTACCTAAACGAAGAGGACACTGTCAAAGTGCCAATGATGGGCTTGAAGGAAAAGTTCCTCTACGGCACTCTGCCAGACTTGGATGCAACCGCACTGGAAATGCCCTACAAGGACTCGAACTTGTCGATGCTTGTTATTTTGCCGAACTCACGCACCGGGCTGTCGGCACTGCAGGAGAAGCTGCGCTCGGTGCCACTGAGCGACATTACCAGTCACATGTCGAAGCAAACGGTCATTGTGCAATTTCCGAAATTCAAGGCCGAGTTCTCGATCGAACTGGTCGAAACACTGAAGAAGGTGAGTTGGGTGCGGCGACCGTCGTGAAGTGCCATACATACTGAGCCGGAAACGCGTTGAAACTTTTCAGATCGGCCTGCAGCGCACGCTTAGCGATCAATCCGAATTCGACAACATGTTGTCGAACACCGGCAACTTGCAGATATCGCAGGTGGTGCACAAGGCGTTCATCGAGGTGAACGAGGAGGGCACCGAGGCAGCGGCGGCCACTGGTAAGCACGCAGTTTTTGCTCGCACTGGGTTTTTCGTGTAGTATTCACTGGGTGACGGTAGAGTAGAGGCTTTGTGCATGTTGTTGGCTTGATTTGATTTGTGTTGTGATGTATGGTGTTGTAGTCATATGCATTCGAATCATTTTAAAACGCTTCTCTGTTTGTCTTTGTACTTTCATGTAGCTGCAGTGGTGCGCAAAAAGCGCAGTTTGTTAATAAACGCACCCGATCCGATCCGTTTCATAGCCGACAGACCGTTTCTCTATCTCATTAAGAGTTCAAAGTCCTTTGGTAACGATGATGGCACGGAGGCAGCGTCACCGATTTCACTCTTCATTGGCATAGTGCAGTCTGTAGAAGCGGCTGCAGCCGCCCCAAAACATGTCGAACTCTAAACTGTCAAAGCGTTTGCATCTGCTTCACGGATCACGTGCCGAAAATGAAGCAACAATTTGTAGTTTCGAATAGTTGCAATAAATTAATGTGACTTAGCGTAAATCAAGGAAACAAGTCGTAGAACGACGTTCACTGCTTAAAAACTTCATAGTGCAAAAACAATGTGTACACAGTCGAGATATTTAAATTTTTAGGCACCTATAAATTATTTCATTTATTTATTTTTTTCATAAAATTAGTCTAAAGACCGTACACACTCAGTTAACAGTTCTTAGAAATAACTTAACAATGCACAAAAAAAATTGCGTTAAGCGCTAATTCAAAATTATTTATATACAAAATGCCCCCAATACAACCTTCCTTGAATGCCCACATGGAATTATGTTACAAAATAGGAATACAATTGTTTCAACAATGCATATTTTCATTTTTGTATTTAGATAAGATTTAGATTTTATTTCAGAAAGTCTTGCAATCAAATAATAAAAACTTCAATCATGTGTAAAATCAGCCTCTGTTTTCTGATCAGTGAATACAAAGAGGTCACAATGTTTCACAAATAAGTATGAGGGAAAATTTCGGTTTTATTTTTCAAAATTTGTTTTTCTTAATTGCTCACTTTGTTTTCACACTATGGATGCAGTAAAAATTAATTTATCAGTTTGCACAAAACATATTAAAGAAAAATGCAAAACCAGTTTAATAGTGAAACCAGTGATCGAAGAAATTTGATGCAATTACAACTCTGAGCGCCACAAATGAGCAAAGTTTTCTTACTTTAAAAACAATCTTATTTATTTGCGCAGAAAATGTGAATCATAATAAAAAAGCATATTACTAGACATGAAAACCAGCTACTTTATTTATAGTTGTAGATGCAATTGCAATTCTCAGACCCAAGTTGACAGTCTCTACATGGTTGAGCTCATTTGTGTTAACATGTTTTTAACAATAAACCTCCAGTTCTCAGATTTTTGGTTTATTTAAGACTTTACTGAAGGAAGTTTTGATGTAAGACCACAAATAATAACAACATTTAGTTGCCTTTTTCGAAATGAATTGAGTATGAATTGAAATGCAACTTCAACTCAAAGTAACTTCAAATACTAATCTAAACTAAAAATTATAACTCACAAATTTATAGGTTAGGTTATAAAATGTGACCTCAAATGTTCAAAAAATTATACACCTTGGACGGAGAGTTTATGCATACATCGTTTCAATTGTAATATACTTAAAATTCTGATTGCTTGTCTTATTTGAAAATGAAATGGGGAAATCCCTTATAATGTGATGGTTTGAAAATCCTAAGCTTTCGAAAGCGAGTGCTAGAGTGCTACGAAAAAAATGGCACAAATACACAATATTAATGATCAATTGAATTTTGCTTGGATATGATTTAGTGGTTTAAATAAACAAAATTTTTAAAAGCAATACAAATGTAACTTAACGGTGTTTTTTTTTGTATGCAGTAGTGTCCGACCGAAACCACTTTTTTGGGCCGAAACCGAATATTCGGTTTTTTTTTAATATTCGGCCGAAACCGAAACCGAAACTTTCTAGTTGAAATAAAAATCACCATATCAAGCACTTTTTTCAACAAACGAATTTTACATTAAGTAAATAGAGAACAAACAAACAAACATAGCATAAATAAATAAATACTTATTAAAAACAAAACAATTTATTCATTTTTTAAAAACGTAAACATGAAAAAATCACCCTTTTGTACCTTACTCGCTAATATTCAAAATTAAATCATTTAATATTATATGCTAAAAAAAGAAGTTTATTTACATTGGTGGCATCTAAATTATTCCTCCTTTCATTATATATCTGCTACACAATAAAATGTAAAAAATATTCTAGAAAGTTTCGGTTTCGGCTATTCGGCCATTTTTTTGGCCGAAACTGAAACCGAAACCACTTATTTGGGCCGAAACCGAAACCGAATATTCGGTCGGACACTAGTATGCAGAAACTTTCCGTCCACCGTGTATATTCCCCTAAAAAATTACAACCAATAAAATTATGATTTCAAAAAGAAAACTCAACATTAGAAATTCTTCTACTAAAACTAAAATTCTTCTAGTTAGTAAAAATACTAAAATACGTAAAATGCTTAGCCGCCAGACTTTCAATGCGAACAATTTACAACGGTACTTTGCAATTCACAGTAGGAAATGGAATAAAGAATGCCTGGCTCCGATTTTGAGCTGTAACATAGTAGTAGTAGTAATATTTATTTGATTTCGTTTCAAGTTGTATGTAAAGCTTTGAAATGAGAGCTACACGTACTTTACCTACTTTTCTTTTGAACGATCTTTTTTAGTTGCAGTGCATTTTTTAGTTTTTTAATACAGCACCTCAAAGCATTGTTTGTTGATTCATTATGAACTTAACCGCTTTTCATAACAAAACAATTGGAGAGGAAAAACGCACACGTACTGGGAGCTTCAACTCGTTAATGTGCTTTCATTTGTTTACCATTGTTCGATACTCGCAGCTAATAACTCAATACTTGTAGCCAGTGGCGTTCGCAAGCGGGGTTTCGGGTTTCAAACATTTGTTCGTGGCAAATATGGTTTCAACTGGTATTGAGCTCAAAAGTTGTTTACAAAACCGCCCAAAATGAAATTCTACGTGCGCCACTGCTCGCAACTAACAACTCTTCATGCCATGCTTATTCATATGAAATTAATTTTGGTCTACTAAGATTGACGCAACGTTGCGTGTACTGTCGTTTGTCTCAAAACAATGTTGTGTCTATTCGCAGCGGTCTCATTACTCGGTAATTCGTTAGGCGTTAGTTTTTCCCTCATATTTTGCTTGTTTAACGAATTCAACGGATTATCAAATTGATGCAGGGCAAAGTTGCCAGCTGGCAGCGCTAAGAGTTCGCTTCGTTATTTTGGTAGTGAAATAGTTGTCAATAAGTTCAACGATAAGTTCGCAAAACACAAATCAGCTGTTGCGAAATATTGCTAGACCAGTCACAGTTAGAAACTGCATTGAACCAATGAGACCGATGTGAATTACTATAATGTCCAATATTCGAAAACGTTTCCTAACAATTGACATTTGCATAGGAATTGTTGTTGACGGTGTGGATCTCTCAACACCATCGACTTTCAACGCTGACAGGGCCTTTTGCTTCTATTTAAAAAATTCCAAACAATGGCAGCTATTCACTGGATGCTATAGGAAAGCCGCCTAATTGTCTGAGTATGCAATTTTTAACTTAGCTACTTGACCATAATTTGTGTGTTTTCTATTGTGAAAAACGTATTTTTATAACATATATCATAGTTTTATATTCAATTGACAAAGCATCAAAGAGCGCCAGAAACCAAGAGCAAGGAAAAGCTTTGAAATATATGATAGACTTCCTAATTGAACGTCTTTCTGTGACTATAACATCTTGAATTAGAGCACTGTTGCATTTTGTATCACAAATGTGCTTCGAACTTTATAAATGTTTGCGTCCGTTTCCGATCTATCGCATCTAAGTAAATATTTATGATCATTATACATGTATGCACAAATAATATGTTTAAAAAAGAGAACTAAGAAGTAAATGAAATCTACTATATTTTACTATTGAATAGGTAGAATCTTTCTTGATAGCACATCGGAACTTCGAGAACGGCTATTCATCGCCAACCGATCATTTTATTACCGCATCAAGAACAAGAAGGGAATAACATTATTTGCTGGTGTCTTTATTTGCCATTCATAGCCTACCAACGGCAACAATTTACAGATGCAAAGAAAAACCTCTACAGCCACAAACGACACTGCTGAGTCGAACTCTTCGCCTGTTCGTGTGTCTAATTGAATGTTGATTGTCAGAATAATTTTCGTCCTGTCCATTTGACCTTTTGTCCTACTGTGCTAGGCATTTCGAACATAAGACAAGGTACATGGAAAATGGCAAAAGTTTGCCACATCACTGTGCAAGTGATAGACTTCAGTAAGTACCGTTAAGACGGCATTGACTTGAAAGGTAACACCACTCTAGCGACCGAAAAAATGGCCTAACTTTGACGATGGAAAAAGTTCGACTTCTTGAAACAGGAATTTGTAAAATAAGTTCTGAATTAGAAAAACATACAACATGATGTCTTAGGCAAAAGATTTAGTAATGAGAAGAGAGTACAAAGACAAAAATTGCCATTAAGCGATGCAAATCGCTGCACAGTGTGACTTTTATAACTTTTAGGATGCCAAAAGTCATAGCGGCTAAACCAAAATACATAGGTATAACAAAATTATTTTGCAAAAGGCAGATTGTTCCATCACATTGGCAAATGTTCCACTCCGTTCTTAAGAACTGAGTCAATGAATGCAGATTTACATATAAATCAATGTTTGAAAAAGAAGCTACTATCACTAATGATTGACGACTGGTGGCAACATGCCACCATCGACTGCCATCAAAGTAAAAAAAAAATGCATTTTATTACAAAGGACATTTACTACTCAAATTGAAGCAAAACAAATTTTAAACCGACATCAACATCGAATTAAACAATCGATCCGGCGAAAAGTCAGACTCAGCCAAGTCGTTACTGGTTATAAACACATTTTTTTTTAATGTGCAGGTTTGGTCATCGTTGGTGTGATTTTTCCAAAGGCATTGACTTTCTAAAATATGTAAACATAAGACAAGTGAAAATTTGTGTAATCTGTAAATGAAATATTTGAATAAATATAATGCCGCCTCCAATGCGCCGTCAATCGTTTATTACTTTCAATCTTTCCTAGCAATAGGCGTCATTCTAGTAGAATGTTGCACAGTATAAATGCCAATCAAGTCATAAATCTTTCTCTCATATCATACAAAATGCAGCTCAAACAAGTTGCATGGTGAATGAATTAAATTCGATTTAAAAAAAGATTCGATTAAATTCAATTAAATTAAAAAATATGACCAACATAGAAAATGCTCAGCTCTCAGCTCAGGTCGGGTTGTGCTCCATGACAAGCTGCAAAATATTTGCAACAATGTTATCTTTGAGCACAAGTTATGAACCAGAAATACCTAAGTAACCTAGCACTAAGTAATTTTAGAACACCCAAACTTATTCGATTTCAAATAATTAGGTAGCTGTCATTAACCGTTTATGAAAAAAATTTTAATTGAAAAACATATTTTCCATTAAACAAATCAGTTAAATGAGTTCATCAACTCACTCTCTCTCTCTCTCTATTTTTATGTTTATCTAGGATTAATTAGGATTGGGGCACATCCAGTGCCACCATATCGGTTCATTGCCGATAAACCCTTCTTCTATGTTTTGCGTGATTTGCAAAAACAAATGATTTTGTTCAGTGGCACCTTAAAAAGACCTTAGAAACCACACAACAAAGCGATAACTCAACGAAATGCAGGATCGATTGTGATGTTTGTAGAGGAAATTCAACAAAAACACTGAGACTCTGCGCAATTTAAAATTTTGGATGCAAAAATTTGTATGGGTATAAAAAGTTTTTATATATATTTTTTTTTTTGTATTAATCTATGCAACTTTGCAATTTTGATAAAAATAAAATTTGATAGCACACATTGTTTTGTTTTTTTCTTGTGTAAATTAAATAGAAGAAAAGTAACGGTTGGTAATGATAAACTTTACAACTTTAGAATAATTTAAGAATTTATGTCAATGGAATGGTTCCGATAGTTGATTTTTCATTTTGTCAGATTCAGACTCTACTAACACCATATATATTACAAATATCTGGCATATTTCGATATATCGAAATATCGATATTTGTTTGAACTATTCTGTGCAGCAATAATGTGTCAACTTCCCTCGTTCTTTCTATTCCTGTAGCCATGACTGTTATGACATGTTCGTTTGTTGCGTTCAACCGCCAGCCGCCGCAGTTTATAGCTGACAAACCATTCTTTTACGTGATCACAAACTCTGAGCGTGTGCAGCTCTTTTCTGGCGTAGTGCAGCAGCTCTAAGTTTGAACGCTTTTTTCAAAACCAACCAATGTAATTTAGCGAATAGCGAACATTTTGTTGTGCAAAGTTTGAGCACTTTTCCCAAAACAACAAATGTACTTTGAATGAAACAGCGAACATGTTAGAATGCTTTCAAATACCAGTCAAGTTAAATATTATAATCAAGTAAATATATAAAAGATAAAATAATAAATAAAACAAGTAAGAATGTAAGAGTAAAGTTGCAATAGTGGAACTGAAACTTGGACAATGCTGCAAATGTGTAACTGATACGAAAACTCACAGCCGAGTTGAATTTAATCAATTGAATTGTTAAATATTTTTCAATAACATGGAAATGTTTTTGAAAATATTATAAGAAAACTGAGAGAATGAGACAAACTTTAAATGAACAGCGTGGAAGCTGCGGAATAATGGAAGAATTGATGCAGTAGAAGACGCTCTGTACTGGTTGGAGGGTGTTTCGTACCATTGGATTCGTTACTAACTGCTCAGAGATCGCCAACGTAGACTTGGTTTGGTTCTTTAAATCATCATTCAAGTTCAATAAATAACAATAAGTCAACTGTGACCTAAACAGCATGACCACCTTTTTCAATGCTTGAAACCGGAGATTCTGAATACAAAATAATACAATTTTTAATAAACATGAAGAATAAATGAACATTGATTGAAAAACTCTTACATGTCGAGTTTTCTTAAGATTTTATTTAAAGTACAGAGGTTTAAAGTTGCACACAGTTGAAGTACAAAATCCTTTTGTCCTTTAATTCTTTAAATAACACGTAACAATTACTACTATTAGTACTTTAAGTACAATTATAAGAGTACAAAGTATTTTGTATTTTAAGTAAACTTTTTCACTTTGAGTAAAATTTTAAGTAATCTTACATATAGAGTACAAATAATTTGGAACCCTACGTAAAATACTCGGGACATAAGTGTGCTCGCGCTTCAAGTGAAAGCCTCGAGCTAAATACTCATAATTAGGGATCGGAATTATATGCAAGTGCATATTTTTTTGGAGCTTCCGATTTGAACGGGACCAAGACAGAAACTATTTTTATTGAAAAATATTAAGAATGAGCTAACATATGCACTGCATATTTGCATATGTATGCATATTTTGCATATTTTTGAATTTTTTTCATAGTTTTTGCATATAAATCCGATACCTACTCATAATAAAATGTTTCGATAAAGTATGTAAGTTTCTGAGAGTAGCCACATTGACTCAAATTAAAAATAAACTAACTTAACTTCAGTAGGATCGAACTTCGGAGGTTTTTTTAATGTATATAGACAGTAGAGTCTAAAAAAAAGAGATTGCACGAATAAGCTTACATAAAATATGAATTTGCAAATATATAAAATTGATTTCCGACATCTGGAGAAATATTTGACAAAGCCGCTTCCCGCAGAATCGTACGAAATACCTGAATCTCCTAGTGAAAGGTTCGATTTGGGAGCTCACTCTTCACTCACTCGTCACTCTTACCTCACTTAACCCAACCTAAATCCCGCCTTAGACGTACGACTTGGTATCACATTGAAGTCACGTACTTGATTACACAAACGCTTCGATCAAAGTAAGAATTAAAAATCACTGATTTTGCTCAGATCGTTCATCAAACCTAATCAATCGTCAGCATGTCTACAGCCGAGGTTTTCTACTCAGCCAAGGCATGTTTACAACAGCTTTCGAAACCAAGTCCAATGCCTGCAGCGGGCCTAAGAGACAATCCAAGGCGATGTTGGCCAACTCTAGTCGTGCACCTTAAATCAGCAAACACAAAGTTCAACGCCTCGCATGTCAATACAAATCAATATAAAATGTTGCAAAAGTTAGCACAGCTCAATTTGCTATACGATTGCAAAGATGAAATCACAAACTCATTCCTGCATAGTTACAATTAATATAAAAAATATAACTTAAATAAAATCGAATATGAAAATAATCGAAATGCTCTGAACATCTAATAAAGTTCGCACTCTCGTTATTTTTTAAATGGTGAAAAAACAAACTTCTTTAGAAGTTTTCACCAATTTGCTTCACTGCTTCTCCACTGCAAATATAATTAATTATTATTGGAAAATATTTAGTTTTATTCAAAATTAATATTTTAGCAGAACATTGCAAAAATCATCAATCAGTTTTTCACTTTTCTCTTCATATTAAACAGTGTTTAGTTGAGTTTTTTATGAATTGAGGTTATGTGTTGTCTGATCTGTAAGTAAACAAAGACTTAAAATCAAACAAAAGAATTTGAATGTAGGAAATAAACTAAAGAGTTAAAAAAACACCACTTTCACCACTTTAATTGCAAGGATCAAATCACATTTTCATGTCTGCATCTTAACAATTAATATAAAAAATATAACTTTAATTAAATCGTATATGAAAATAATCTAAATCCTTTGAAAATCTAACCAAGTTCGCATTTTCGTTACTTTTCAATGATGAAAACACAAATTTGTTCAAATGTTTACACCAATTTGCTTCAATATCAATTTGCAAATGTTCTGATTTTAATTGATTTCTGTTTATTAAAATATTTGTAAATTTTAATCTGCAGGCGTTGCAATCGTTTTTAAATCGGCTCGCGTTATGGAAGTTCCACCCAGCTTTACTGCAGATCATCCTTTCATTTACCTAATCACAAACTCGCAGCGGACACAATTTTTTGTGGGCAGTGTGAGACAATTTGAATAATATGAATAAACTATTTTGTTTAAAAATATCTCAATTGGAATGCCCATATTTCAAATTATTACTATATAAAATCTTTTATTGAAAATAAAAATTTCTACAGAACATTGCAAAAATCATAAACTGTGCATTTTGATATTCAACTTTGGAGTTTTTCACTTTTTCTTAATATTAAATAGTGTTTAGTTGAGGTTTTTTTTTATAAATTGAGGTTATGTTTTGTCTGGTCTTGGTTTCTAACTGAAAATGAAACACAGAAGAAATCGAATGTAAAAATAAACTAAAAAGTTAAAACTTCACCACTTTCATTACTATAATTGAAAGGGTCAAATCACATTTTCACGTCTGCATCTTAACAATTAATATAAAAATATAACTTAAATTAAATCTTATATGAAAATAATCTAAATGCTCTGAATATCTAACAAACTGCGCACTTTCGTTACTTTTAAATGGTGAAAACACAAATTTCTTTAAATTTTTACACCAATTTGCTTCACTACTTCTCCACTGCAAACTTTATTGAAGGTGAATGTTCTGATTCTAATTGATTTCTGTTTATAAAAATATTTGTCAAATTTTAATCTGCAGGCATTGTATTCGGTCTTACATCGGCTCGCGTTATGGCAGATCCACCCAGCTTTACTGCAGATCATCCTTTTATTTACCTAATCACAAACTCGCAGCGGACACAATTTTTTGTGGGCAGTGTGAGACAATTTGAATAATATGAATAAACTATTTTGTTTAAAAATATCTCAATTGAAATGCCCATATTTCAAATTATTACTATATAAAAACTTTTATTGAAAATAAAAATTTCTACTGAACATTGCAAAAATCGTAAACTGTGCATTTTGCTATTCAACTTTGGAGTTTTTCACTTTTTCTTAATATTAAATAGTGTTTAGTTGAGTTCTTTTCATAAATTGAGGTTATGTTTTGTCTGGTCTTTGTTTCTAACTGAAAATGAAACACAGAAGAAATCGAATGTAAGAAATAAACTAAAGAGTTAAAACTTCACCACTTTCATTACTATAATTGAAAGGGTCAAATCACATTTTCACGTCTGCATCTTAACAATTAATATAAAAATATAACTTAAATTAAATCTTATATGAAAATTATCTAAATGCTCTGAACATCTAACAAACTTCGCACTTTCGTTACTTTTCAATGGTGAAAACACAAACTTCTTTTCATTTTTTCAACAATTTGCTTCACTACTTCTCCACTGCAAACTTTATTGAAGGTTAATGGCAAATGTTCTGATTCTAATTGATTTATGTTTATAAAAATATTTGTCAAATTTTAATCTGCAGGTATTGTATTCAGTTATGCATCGGCTCGCGTTATGGCAGATCCACCCAGCTTTACTGTAGATCATCCTTTCATTTACCTAATCACAAACTCGCAGCGGACACAATTTTTTGTGGGCAGTGTGAGACAATTTGGAAAAAATGAATAAAATATTTTGTGTAAAAATATCTCAATTGAAATGCCCATATTTCAAATTATATAACTATAACTATATAACTATATAATAACTTTTATTGAAAATAAATATTTTTACAGAACATTTCAAAAATCATAAACTGTGTATTTTGCTATTCAACTTTGGAGTTTTTCACTTTTTTCTTCATATTAAATAGTGTTTCGTTGAGTTTTTTTTATAAATTGAGGTTATGTTTTGTCTGGTCTTTTTTTCTAACTGAAGACGAAACACAGAAGAAATCGAATGTAAGAAATAAACTAAAGAGTTAAAACTATACCACTTTTTGTGCTTACAGCAACTAAACAGTAATTCATACTTTGGTTAGCTTTGACAGCTATTAACACTGACGTTTCAACTGACAGCGCTGTGTATTTTGTGAGTTCGTCTTTTACTATAGTCAGCACTTTTACTAGTGATGTACTAAGAGATTAAACAACGCATAGAAATTATTGACATTTATTTGATTAATCGAACTTTTTCATCGAAATGATGGTCCACCCAAGCAAATGATTCAACGTATTATGGAAGCATGAGACTAGATAAATTGGTTGCTGAGCCGAAATGCACGTCGCTGTTGTTGCCAAAGATTTAATTGAAGAGTCAAATGCCTCGATTGTTCTTCGATCACAAAATTGCCTTTCAGCTACCTTAACTGGGCAATTGTATTTATTTATTTAATAAGCCAATGAACATAAAGAACTTACTGACTATCGAAAAAAAACACAAATGAAGAAAACAGCTTCAACTTAAACTATCCAAGATCCAATTGACAGCAGACCTGAAACTGCCAATGAGAACTGTCACGTGTGTGCTGTCAGGATGCTGAAATAGTTGAAAATCATCTTCACACTCACAGGACTATCAGTACAGTAGAAACTCCTACTTTCAAAAAACTTCTTGTTTGCTATGAATTCATTCAAGTCACGTTATTGAATCATACGAAATGAAAGTTAAGAGATATTAAGATAAAAGATAAGTTAATTATTAAACTATTTTTAAAGTGAATTGTATTAAGCATGGATGTGGATAATATGTGGTTTCAAGAAAACAGGCTCATATTGCATATAAAGGACCAGTAGTGCACAAAGGATTTTATTTCGGGGGATTCTGTACGCAACTTTTGAGCTCAATACCAGTTGAAACTATATTTGCCACTCAAAATGTTTGCCATAGACAGATATTTGGAAATTGTTTCTAAAATTTTTCCTAAAATATACCATCTGGATCTACAGGGAACCCAGCAGATAAGCAAGGGCAATGAAGTGATTGAATGAATTGCTTCACAATGCACCCAATAGGGTCCCCGAGCGGAAGACTCCCCTTCTATAACCTAACCTATCCTTCATCCAGCTCGACCTTTTAGTTTCAATAACCACCGAAGCTTCTGGAAGCTCGAAAAAGTATGTTGAAGTAACTTGCAACAAAGAAGATCTGAGATCTAATAGTCCTATGCACAATCTTGTGCAAATGATGTTGCATCTTAGCATCGTATAGTGTTGAATTTTTACTCTAGACTAGCAAAATACACAAAGATACCTTTGCTAAACTCTAGTAAGTATGCAACACTTAGAGCTCACAGTTTGTAACTATTTACTATGCAACTGCAACACCCAATTGCAAAACTGACAGCTGTTGGAAAGAAATGCAAAAGGCGAAAAACACATTTTTTAACATGAAACAGAAAAAAATAAAGAATTGAATTAAACGTAATAAAAAGTGGAGGGAGAAGAACATAGATAAAATACTAAATTATATCCAAGCAGTGCCACCGTGATTGATCCAGCTGTATCCGGCTGCATTCACAATAGCTGGGGATTTCATATTTGCAACCATTATTGCAAACTAAATAGAAAAACAGCGCTCACAATTGATGGCAAATGTTTTCTATTCCACAGATTTACAACCTCAAATGCACAAGATTGTGTATAGCCCTATTTATATGATTTTATATTCCTTACTAGAACTCGCAAAGACTCTTATCGAATTATCGAATCAATGGGATATTTATAAAAAAAATGGTATTGAATGCATTTTGATAGACTTGCACACAATTTATTTGTGATTATTTCCAAGTTTAGACAAGTTTAAATCTAGAATATTGAACTTTTTTTTGATAGTGTATTATAAAACATTCACAATTTTAGTCAAATTGACTTGCATTTGTATGACAGGGTTAATTAAAAATTTGTATAAGAGATACTACGAGTAAACGTAACTCTTTTAGATTGTGGACACTTAACCCTTTCGCTACAGGTTTTTACTGGGGAAAGTTAAAATTTTAAATTTTACGTCTTAGGCTTTTATGTGGTTATATTAGCAGTATTCCATAAGAAATTTATTAATTTTTATACTTGGACCCTGTATTTTAGAGTGTTTTTCTATGGGAGCAACCACATCGTTGTGGCTGTAATAATTACTTAAACATTAAACTTTTTACGCATAACAAAAATTTGAATATTTCTTCATTTACTTCAGCCAAAATTAAAAAAAAAAAGTATCTCAATTGAAAGAAAACGTCAAATTAAAAAGTTCTCTAATTTTTCCGCTTCTTCTTCCTTTACTATGTCAAGATATACCATTAAAAAAACCTGTATACTTCCCTTCTTTAAACTTAAATATTCAGTTTATTAATTTCGTATTTTTCCTAAAACTTCAATCTATTCTAAAGACCAACAAAACATGTATTCTTGCAACCATAGAGGATGGAGACGTCCAGAAAGTAGCATGTTGCCATATGGCAACAAAAAATAAAATTAAAAAATTAAAATTAGCTGTTTTGTAGTTAAGTTGAATATTTTGAAATGATTCTATAAGTATCTCCTTCGCTAAGTGTTGTTGTCTGTGTTATGGCTCATAAAAATTTGTCAATAAAGTTGATTTCAGATTTGAGCGAATTAAATTAAAATGCAGAAAGTAGTTATTGAGTATGTTCTGGGTTTTTGTTAATGGCAACTCACTCCTACTCCTACTTAAGTAGATATCCTTATGTGTGTATAAATTGTGAAGACACTCTCAAGTAGCGCAGAGTCGATGCCTAGTTGCGTAGTTCTCTTTGCACCGTTGAGCGAAACACTCAAGTAGCGGTTGTGTCCTGTTCAAAACTTGTCATGATGTCTCATCTTTTTTCTAGGGGTTGTGATACAAATGCGCAGCATGAGAATAGAACTGCCTTTCATAGCCGATCATGCTTTTCACTACAAAATTATGAGCACCGACAAAATTGTATTCTTTGAAGGAACTCTACAAAATGTTGAAGATGGTCAAAATGCTGAAAATGGTCACTCTTGTAGTTGCAGCGAAACGCCAGGCAGTTGCGTGAATCATGATAGTGATAGTTCATAATGCCAAATTACCATTTGCCTGCATCTCATCATCTCAGTGTATGTATGTATGGACATATTATGTGTGTATATTTTAATGCTAAATCGTGCAACAAAAGAAAAAATTAGAAATCTTTATTTTAACTGAATGCTGCACACATATACCACCCACCCACCCACACACACACACACACACACCTGTACTGCATGTTGTCCAGTTATATGATTCGTATTGTGTATTTGTACTTTCAGGTATTTTTATGCCACCTCTACCCGCACCGCCTCCACCACGCTTCGAAGTCACCCATTCATTTGTCTTCGTCATAAAAAGTGACACCAGTGTCTTTTTTATGGGGCAATTGACGAATCCTTAACCAGAAATCTTAAACGATTGCAAAAAATTTATGAGTTTATAACAATTTTTATCAACACAACAATTTTATCAACAAAATACATACGTACATATCTGCTAAGTGTGATTTTTTTATAGCACATTTTCAATTTTGTGAAGCGTCCTCCAGTGTTTGCTTGCATGAAATCTATCTTTATGAAATCTCTTTGCAGCCCTTTGCTTGAAAAACATGTTGCTCCTGGAGCCGGATTCACTGGCGAAATTCAGCGTAGATCATGCATTCATCTATGTTGTGCACAAACATCGGGACATCGTGTTTTTTATGGGAACAACTAACAAACCATTTTTAAATTCCAACTAGTAACAACCAAATTTGTTTCCTTTCATTTTGTTTCGTCGAATGTTTTTTGATGTTACCTGATCCAATTATAAGCTGCGAAAAGATTTTTTCAGCATGGAAATCAAATTGTTTGATTTTTTAAAATAAATTTTATATAATAGTGCACTTGGTTAAGTAGGAACGTGTTATTTTTAAATCCTGTTCTATGCTTTGTGTGAAAGGATTTTTGTAGAAATTCTTTTCATGTCTTTGTTGATGTATATTTGATCAATTTATACACTGGGAAAATATTTGTTGCTCACTTACAAGAACTAAATATGTGGTATCACAATGGGCCTCACAATAGGCATCCGAGTGTGTCTCTTATAGAGGCAGCCACCTTAACCTAACCTAACCTACAAGAACTAATTGGAGATCAAGTTGTTTTATTTTTGATGGTCGGCACTTAAAAGGACAGTAAGCACACAAAGTTTACAAAGCTTACACTTAAGTTTTTGTAAAAGAAATTTTCTATTAATGTGTTCTATGTCTTTCTTCATGAATGCTTTATAAATGCATACGCTGGAAAAAGATTTGTTGACACTTACAATAACAAAACGGCGACCAAATTGTTTTTTCTAAGTCCATCTAATAAAGCTTAGAGCAAAAGATGAATGCTTAGACCAGTGATGATAATTCTGCTACTCACGTATACGAATACGAATACAAGGCAGCGAGTACTCGCGAGTAACAGAATGATCATCACTAGTTTAGGCCCTTAACTTGAAACCTTCATAGTCGCAAGACATTTAATGCTTCGAGACTATTAAGAAATCGAACCGAACTGTCTCTTCCTGTAGTGGGTTGAGGCATCATTTTGAAATTCTTGAGCTTCAATGCTGGAACAGCCGAACACACGACCTCATCTATCAAAATATAAACTCACAATGTTCTTACGGATACGAAATGACAACAATCCAGTGCCTTTATAGCTCATTGTAGTTCCCTAAAATTTATGTATATAGATTTCCCAGTGAGTCAAGAGACGTCCTAGTGCCCAAAAGAATATTTATTGCATGATTTTTAATGCAATCAGAGAGTTCTAAATTGGTTTTCAAAGCCCCTTTGTAAGATGCCTTTTGTGCTTATAAAAATACTCTAAAATACAAAAGTCCTAACAATTACAAAAGAAATTCTATATAGTTCCAGTCAAGATTGAATAACATTGCAAATGCTTTGCTTCCAGAGTGCCTTCACAACAGCCTTCTTAGCCCTCATGCGGTCTTTGTTTTCAATTCTGAATAAGGACTACATGCATCAAATTAACAGTCCAATTTTTTTTACTACTATCATTAAGATATTCTTTTAGAACGCAGCAAAACATATTAAACAAATATTTAGATTAGACATTTCGCAGCTTTTGTTAGAATCCATAATATTGAGTCGAAACCTCACTCTCACAGCATGTGGTGAGTTTCTGCAAAGTGAGTTGAGTTCAACGCCTTTTGGTGAGTATGACTCGAATATGGCTGATTGATTTCGAAAAGCGCCACACATTGCATGCTGGGTACAAATTGGGTTATCAAACCTTCACTTTTAATTTCATTTTACCATAATAAGAATTATTTGCAAAATATTTTTCAGTTCTCAAGGTAATGCGCATTTCCTACATCAAACGCCCGCGCTTCTTTGCCGTTCGTCCATTTACGTATCTGCTGAGATCGCAGGAATATGGAATCTTTTTCATGGGACAAATAACACATCCAAATTTATATTGAAAATATCACGCAAATTTATAAACAAATTTTGTATATATCAGGCATAAATGAAAATAAATAAATAATAATAATAAATACTAAAGCAAAAATTTGTTTCCGTTGCTACGCTTCAATGTTTCGATTTTCCTTGGTTCAATACATGAAAAAATTGTGTTTGGTTGAGGTTCCACAGCAAAAATGCATCTTAAGCTCTGGATATGTATGTAAGTAACAATATTTATATATCACAAATTTAAATATTAGCCATAAACTTTGACAATTCCCGGCCCAATAAATTAAACAAACAAAAAATATGAACTCAAATCAACTTTCTTCCTGTTCAAAGCACTGAAAAGACGTTTAAGAACTTTTTTTATTAACCCTTTCGACCCCGAATTTTACCCTGTGTCTCGATATTAATTTTTGTTATTGAAGTCATGAAAAACTTCCCTAAGAAGTGTGCACATGACATTTGAAGTCGCCACGCCTCTTTGTTAGAGTTTTAGAGCCAGTTAACTTTTGAACAATTTTAGCATAAAACGGGTTAAAAAAATTTTGTATCAATATTTTTTAATTACAGAAAAATTATTTCATATTTATGGAAAAATACAAAATTATCACTTCTTTATTTTATTTAACCATTATTAAAGAAACAGGGTTTTGATCAAACGTGCCCAATTCGTAGACTTCAATTAAAACACAAACTTTACCTGGTATCGCTGCAATTAATTGGAAATCATTATGGGGATAACAGTAAAATTTTTGTAATTTGCTTTGAATTCACTTCTTCAAATATTCATTTGTTCGTGCCTACTTAAATTAAACCCATAAATCAATCGTAGCTTTTGCTGTACGATGACAAATAGGTGGGTCGAAAGGGTTAAACTTCTAATAAAATTCCCTAGAAGTGTTTCCAATTGTCTTTACATTAATGTTTTCAACCGATTTATAATAAATGCTCCACATCCCAACTGTTTCAGCAGAACTGAAATCTGTTTCAGCAAAAAAAGTTTTTGTTGAACATTCGATACCCATTTAACCGCATTACCTAAGGTTCTCCACATTTTTCACCAACTCAAAAACCTTTTTTAAATTTTCAAATTGTAAAACACATAATTTTGCTGTCATAGTCCAACGCACCGAACACACTCGCAATGCAACCCTGCAACTAGTCTTCATCGAATTACGAGATTAAAAAAAAGTCTTGTCATCGAATTTTCGAAGCTCTTCTTTTCCGCTGAACTGTCAAACGCATAGGTACTGTAAAATATTAAAAATACAATTAATATCAAAAATAATCGCCTAATATACTGTAAAGAAACTGCATCCAACTGAATTTAAACAAAACTTTACAAATCGTGCAATGTAAACTAATTTATATTTTCTTTCATACCTTCACGACAACTGTGTGCTGCAACAATGAATTTGTGGTTGCTGATGTTTTGTTACTTCGTAATTCTACAACTACAAACCTAATTTGGAACGAATTTGTGCTGCTTGCAACAATGTTAATTGTTGTATTGCTGTCGTGCAGACAATGGCCAAGTCAAAGAATCACACCAATCACAATCAGAACAGGAAGGCGCATCGTAATGGCATCAAGCGGCCGATTCGCAAGCGCCATGAATCCACATTGGGCGTAAGTGTCGCTTCTCTGTTAACATTGGCCCCCGCTTTGACCATCCACCTACTAACTATTTTCAATTCTGTCCTCCCTTGTAGATGGACGTAAAGTTCCTGATCAATCAGCGCTACGCACGCAAAGGCAATTTGTCCCGCGAAGAGGCCAACAAACGCTACGAAGAGCGTGTGGCCGCACAGAAGGGCAAGCCAAAGCCCATCACGCTGTAAATCCTAGTTTGCCTTTAGTCGAAGCTGTTAGGAGCACAATGGGTGTGCGTGATTAAAATAAATTTTTTTTTTCATAAAAAAAGCATACGAGTTTTATTCGTCAAACAGTCGTAGAAATTGGCTTAGTGAAATATGTGGCGCTATGCGCATAACAAACTGGATTTGGTCAGTAATAGACACTCAGCACCTTGTGGAATGGTATGTGCTCCAGCGCCTCGGCATGCTGGCGTCTGTAGTCCCACAGGAAGTGATCGATCAGTATTGAGTTGATATTTTTCCTGTCAATGTTCAGCTGTTTCTCCTTCAACTGTCGCAGCATTGCGGCTTTCACCTGCTCAACAATGTAGATGGAAGCTCCACGTATCTCAACCTCTCGTGGATCGCCATTTTCCATGATAACATCTTGGCGCAGCGATTCCAGCAGCTCCGGCGTGTACTCCAAACTGCCAAAGTGTATGAGCACCTGCGGCACTCGATAGTCGGCAAACATGGTAATCTGCTGCAGATCGTCGAATGCGCCCAGTTCCGCACCGCGAAAGCACGCCCACAAATCGCCAATCAATATCTGCGCACGCTTGTAGAGCGCCACACGCTGCCCTGCGTAGTCGGCCTCGTCGCGAAAGCATGGAAACTCGGCAACAACCAGTTCCAACAGACGCACTGCCGACCGTTCGGCAGCGCGCACCACATGCTCGAATTTTCCCTCCCACTTGTCGAGCAAGCGACTGCCCACCTCGTGCAGACAGGCAAGACGCTGCTCGAACAGCGGCACCTCCGTCACGCCGTCATCCGAGCGAAAGATGTGTCGCAAGGTGGCCGCATCGATCTTGGCATAGTATGCGGCATTCGTTATGTCCAGACCCTCGGCCATGGCGCGATTGATGGCGGCACAGAGCGCAAAGTAGCCAGTGTGGCCGTCCACTTTGTACTTGGTGTAGTTGGCTGCGGGTTTGCAATACGGTTAAACAATAAAGTGATTATTTATCTGAGCACCTACTTGGCGTCCAGAAGCAAAAGTTCAGTGTGTCCACCACAAATATCCACTCCACTGCATGGGCATCGGTGTGCTTCGGGTGCACATCATTCTGCGAGAAGTTCTTCACATCGATCCGGCCCGCCTGCAAGCCGGCAAGCACTTCGCTGGCCAGCTTTTCTATGCCCGCCGGCAGCACACGCAAATGCTTGGCGTGCTTCACAATATGTTCTCCTGAATCTGCCGGTGTCAGGGTCATCATGAATTTCGCAACAATACGCAAGGAAATGCTACGGCCGCTGATAATAAAAGGGCAACTGTTCCACCGACACACTAGTGTGCAAAAAAATAACGAATTCAAATTGAAATGCGCCTGATAGCGTTCGACGCGGCCAGGGTTGCCTGCAACACGAAATGGCATTCCGTATGGGATAAACTGCACAAATGAAAAGGTGGTCCACTCTGTGCTGATGCGGCAGAAACCACTTAACATGAATGCAAACATATAAATTACAGACAAATTCTTACATAAATATTTATCAACTGTTACAATTAACTGAATTTAACTAAAAAAATATTTGTTTCTTCTACGTAAAATCTTAAAGAGTAAATTATTGTTAAATTTAGTTTCTCAGTTTCTTGATTTTCAATAAAAATCAACAAAATATTTAATATTTATATCTGTTCACCGGGTCTTTTTGAACGAGTCTTTCACCACTCAGCAATTACTATGAATTTGTTTTTACACTGGGTTCATCGTTCACGGTATGCTGATAGCATACTTTTCCCATAGGCCCGCTTTTTTGTCGATAGCGTCGGCATTACTGTTGCGCACTGTCAAATCGCAGCCGTCGCGCTGTCGCTGCTTGTCTGCTGCTCTCGTTGCCATCGCACCAGAAAACGATGTGTGTGGTGTTTGTACTGCAAAAATATTCGCCCGAAATTAGTTAAACAAATCGCATAGTGGACGATTCAACTCGATCGCAACATTCGAAATTAGTTCAATTGGAGTCAGTGCAATGTACCGCCAGCCGCAGGCACAGCGCACCCAATCATTTAGTCCCCAAATGAAGAAAGCAAAAAACGCCAGTGCAAAAGCGTAATCGTGCGAACGAGTGTGCACGGCAGAGGCGACACATAATTGAATGTCCTTAGTATATTTTTGAAGATTTTTCGCCCGCGTCGCGTCGCAGCACTGCACCGCAGAACGGAAAGCCAAACGGGACCGACACGGAAAGAGTGAAATCAAATCAAAATCCAAATATTAAAAATTACAGTTCCCTTGCCACTAAAATAAAAGATCGCCACTGCTTGAGTGCAAAAGAAATGTGTGAATGAAAGTGCGACAGCGAAAAAACAAAACACAAATTTTGAAGCGCGCAAAATAAAATGTGAGAAGGCAAACGTGTGCAGTGTGCATTTAATAAGAACAAAATTCAATTCATTGAAATATTGCAACGAGCGTCGTCGTGGTTGCTGGTGCTACTTGTGTTGCAGTCTTCTTGCAGTGCCACTGCGGCTGCTTCCGCTCTTGTGTTGTCTTATTGTAGTTGTTGTGTCATTGTTTTACGCCAGCAGCGACGCGCTCAGCTGTCAATTGCATCGACTATCGGAATTCACCACCAGCAGCAGTACCTTTCTGCTTGCCTAACAACAACAAAAACAACAACACTAACGTCAGCGCCAGCGTCATAAATTCTCCTTTCCATTCGCTAGACGGTACAGTGGCGCAAGTTAATCGCATTTGCGCTTAAAATTATCAACAACTTTTATGCGTAACAGTGTTGCAGGTGAGTGTTTTAGCTGTAATATGAAAACACCGTTAGTGGGTAGATGGTATTTTCACGTTTCTCTTTAGCTGCAAACACACAAATTCTCGACTTCCCCCCACCGAATTGACGGCTAGTTGCGTATTTTGATTTGTTTGCACAAATTGCAAACAAAACTGAAGCATAAGAGAAATACACAAAGAATGCGTTTTTTGCACTGTTTGCAAAAATAATAAACGATACAATCGTTTACGCATTTGAGTTTACAACAAAAATGTATAGCAAAAAGCTGCCGTTCATTGCTTACGAGTTGCGCTCGTACAAAGAAAAAAATATGTACTTGCGATAAATTTACAAAAGAAATTAACAAGAACAAAAATATTAAATACGAAACGGCACAAAAAATATGAAATAATAAACCGATGGGCGCTGCTAACAAAAGACAGTGACAGTGGCGTTTCTTTGCTGCCTTTGAGCTGGGCGCCCACTGCTAATGGGGCCTTCGAATAATGTTCGAACTAGCCGGAAAGCCACAAAACATGTTTTCTATCATGAAAATGCTTAGACTATGGTTGGAATAATAGTTGCAAATGTTTTCTTTCAATGAAAATATTGCAAATTGAAAATCTATCAATATGAGTTAAAATTTGAATATTCAAGATAACTGAATTTGTTGATAAATAACAAATTAATGAATAATAGCAGCCAACATGTTAAATGTCTGATTTCTGCAATATTCATATTCAATTTTTTTTAATATTTATTTGAGCAATTTTAATGAAACCACAGCGGTAATATTTAACCCCTTTTCTACTGCAAGGACACTGGTGTACCACGGCATGTTTCCTGATGCAGTTCATCCTAAAACTCTTAATTTGTATTATAAATTCAAACCAAAAAGGGTATCCAAAAAGTCGAAAATCAAAATACCCCAAATGCTATTTTGTGTTATTATTATTATTTTTTATTATTATTACTAATTTTTAATTTTTTCATTTTAATTCAAGTTCCTTGGAAGAAGAATATAAATTCTGGGAGAATCAAAAATTCATGTTTCCTTAGTTTTATTCTGATTCTTTAATTTTTTCGGATTTGAAAGGTGTCAATCATAGCGCCAATATTTCAATGCAATTTTATTAAATTAATGACAAAATTCAAATAATTTGACACTAAACCAACTCATACATTATAAACAATTAGCAATTGCTTTTGGTTAATGAGTATCAGGTATGAACAGCAGCGACAATTCAATCACTTCAAAATCACATTGTGCAATAAAATATAGCACATGTAAGTCGTTTCATCACAGTTCTTCGGCATTTTAAAGTTTTATCCAAACAGCATTGATCATTTCTGGAACTAATCAATCACCATCTCTGTAATATTTCGGCACTTGCTGCAATTCAAAATCAGATACATTGGATTATGAAAAGTTGAAATCATACATCAAACGCATTGTAGCCGCAGTGAGCCATGGCTTACATTTTCTTCCAAAGATAACAACTCGCAAAGTGTTGTCGAGCACTCCACTCGACTGGTATTTACTTTGCGCCGCCTTATCAAACTTTATTCGTTTTACGGCAAGAGTTTTTTTTTCCTTATAATTATGGGGCCTTCGCTGTCGATAAGCGCTGGTAGTAGGCGTCTCGCTTTGCTGGGATTACATTCAAAGTGTACGCACGCTTTGTAGTTATTTTCAAATGAATTTCCCAGACCTTGCTGGCATTGATTTTTTCCATATCGTTTCGAATCTTGGGGCTTGGCGCAAAAATGTGGCAACTGTTTTGAAGGGCTATGCTCTTCATTTTCCTTAAATTGTACGTTTTGTTAAATTTATGTGAAAATACTGCAAATTGCCTCGCATACGCTAATTCCAACTTAATTCACGCTAACCATGTTTGTAAGCTATACGATTTCTCGTGCTTCTACATTTTTATCGAAAACCCTTATCAACTACAACAAAAAAGCTCAGTGCCAATCTTCATACAAACCAGTCGAAGCGACATATCGTTGGGCGGATTTTGACGTCGGCGCCTCCCGCCCAATGTCATAAATCACCGCGTAAACATTTGTGTGCCAATGAGAAGCACATGTGCCGTGGTCCAACAGTTTGTCAATCAGGCATTTAGTTGTTTAGAATGTAGTTGTTCTCTTTCAACAAATTTACATGTTTTTCATGATCTCGCTGGTCATACACAAAAGAAATTTTGGAATCATTGGCGAAAAACATTTTAGTCTAGTTGGCGCCAAAGCGCTGTCGTGCTCATCTCTTGGCAGTTGGCAATTATTTTGGCAGACAGTTAGCACGCATTTCCCGCGGCCCGCCCAGCTGTTGGACATTACGTGAGCAGCTGTCTGTCTAGAGACTAATATAAATAAATGTTGTTAAACATTTCTTCAAATTCGATTATAATGCTAACACACGCAACTTGTCTTATCTTTGAATCAATTGTTTAGTAAATGTATTTAATATAAAAGACTGAAAAATATGTTCTTCAAATTGGCCTTTTTTTCTTTTCGATTATCACTTTAATTTTTGATTTGTTTATTGGTTAGTTTTTGTTGCTAAACAAAAACTGAAACCGTATTCAATGTTGATCTGAATTTTGTTGCTCTATTTAAAGCTTTCTGTAGTTTGCAATTCACAAAATCAAACAGCTGCCGGCAAAAGCTTAAAGATAAAGAGCTTAGCGGACGCTAGTGAAACTGAAGCCGAGTGAGGCATATACCATCAGTAACACTGGGTACTACTCAGTTGAACTAAGGAATGTAAAATACAGTAAATTCTCTTCAGAACATAGTAAAGCTGACTTAATTTTATTGTAATACAATTTTGCTTATCTTTTTTGGGTAATTGTATCATTAATTCAGTTACAGTATAGTCTAATGAATAATCATTATTTCGACATACGTTCATAGTCCAGTGAATGATAAATGTTAATAGTAAAAAATTTATCAGCTCATCGATTTGGGTTCTTTAAACAGCAGAAGAGAATTTCTTTGTATAATGTTTATCTTTGATTTAATTCGTGCCGCTATTGACTCATCATGCCTACTTCAGCGTATAAACTTTTTAGCTCCGTTGAGAAGTCTTCGGAGTCAAGATCTCTTTTCCATTCCGCGTTGTAAAACAAATTATACAGTTAAGGCCCCAATTTTGCGAGCTTTGACTGAGGCTAACTTATGTTATACTCAAATTCTTTACATTTTTCATTATCTAAAAACGTTTTTAAGAATTTTCTTAAAAGGCTTATAATATAAGTATTTTAATTTTTCACTATTCTACTGTTTGTTAGTCTGTATGAATTGTTACTTAATTCTAGGATATTTGTAATAAATAAATAAATCAAAGTTGCAAATATCCTGACAAGTTGGGATTGCTTTTGTTGTGTGATTGTGGTATCGTTTCGTTGTTTAGGAAAGAGATTTCCATAAGATTTGCGAATATATTTCGTCATATTAACATTATCAGTCCAATCAGCCAAAGTTCGGGTTGTTTAGGTTGTGTGATTGCGGTTACGTTTCGTTGTTTAGGAAACAGTTTTTCATATATAGATTTTTAGAGTTTTCCATATATCTCATCACATTACACATCTCAAATTTAAACCTATAATTGTAAATAAATTATAAAATAATAGAGGCGCTAAATTTGTTATGATCAAGTCAACAGTCTGGCAATATGTGGTCATTAATCCTCGCCATCCAGAGTTCAAGGTTAAAAAGTCTACCTATGTCCTTACTTAAGTCATTCGGCATAACGAATCTGCATTGATAATTGTGCTGCCCTATGGTCTCACTCCAGCCCCTCAGTTTGAACAATGATAGGCTTCCTTGGCTATGTTATTTCTCCATTTCATTAGTTTTAGCAAATATAGTCTTTTCTTTACTTGATCCGTTTATCTTGAACATAGCTCTTCCTGCGTTTTCTTGCCAGATTTAACAATGGAAGGGGTTACTCGATTTGTTTCGACTCCATCCCTTCTGGCTCTGGCTCTATTCGCGGGGGTTTCGTCCTTACACATAGCAAAATGGTCGAGCTCTTCCTATGTGGAAGTACAGCTCATATTTTTCGTACTCGTCGCGTACACACGTTGACCTTGCAAAGTACTATTTTCTCGAACCCATGGACCATGCAGAAAGAATATTTTACTTACGAGAATTCGCTTAAGTCCTTGAATGTTGGGGAGAGTACTGATCCCAGTAGTTAGAAAGTTGCATGGGAAATAATTTCGCATTCCTTCCTGCTCTTCAATATTCCTTCAACTTCTGCCTGCGTGGGTGCTTTGAGGGTTTCCTGCAGATAGTTGTGGTCGGTGTCAGTCAAAGCACGAGGCTCATGAGGCAAAAGCCTGGGCAGCATATTGGGAGGGGCGGCAAAATTTACGAGCGAAGCGATCAATTTTGTACGTTAAGCAAAACATATTTGAAATGGGTGCCAAGTTTCAGGAAAATATTGTCTTTAAGTTGCATTTATATAAATATTCCCACATGTTCAATATAATTTTGAATATCGATCGATTTGTATGAAAAATATTGAATTTAAACAGGTCACGTGTGGTTGATCATTTTCGTAAGTATTGAAATACAAAAATTTAGAGGCGGCACTCTGGCAATTTGCCTCGGGCGGCATATAAACTTTGTCCGCAACCGGTTGTGGTCCTCCATAGTTCTAAGCTAAATTCCTAACTCTCAGTTGGTTCTGCGAAGACGAAAACGATTTTGATTTTAAGCTAATTGCTCTTTACATCCCTAAGCCCTGGAACCTAAAATATACATTACAATTTCCACTTTTTCGACCACTACCACCACTCGCCACACAATTTAGACTTTCTGTGATCTTTCTGTGCTATGACCAATATTTCACGACAATCGACACACATTCGTTTACGTCGCACAGCTGTCGCATTGCTTCATGTGCAAACATCATCGTCAAACATTACTTTACTATTTTATTGTTCAATTAAGTGTAAGACATTCGTAGTGAAAAAGACAGACACAAACAGATAGTGTATGAGATAGATATCAATGTCTGCGCGGCGTTTTGACGCTTCAATTGAATTGCGTGTAAAGAGATGCCAATAAAATTGAGCAGGCATTCGATTTGACCGACTTGAGCATAGGAACGAAGAAGTAATAGACAGCAAATTGATACTAATTTTGATAAGCAACATTAAATGAGCAGTTCAAACAGTATTCATGTCAGAACAAAGGAAAAGTTTCAGCTCGTACCGGGCCGTAGATAAACACACACCTGCATCGACCTATGTGCGATCTGACGAGAAGACGCTACAATGTTAGTTTGATTGCATGGAAAAATGAGCAGATAACATTTGCCGGGCAAAGCCAACGGTTCGCTGGCCAAGGCACAAAGGAATCTCGTCGCGGTACACTCAAGAATCATCGCTGCACTTTACAGCGCAAACTGCTATTATCGTGTTGTTGTTGTTATTGCATTTAAATAACTTGTGTGAGCGTTTGTGGTGTGATAAAGTGTAATTGTAACGACCGACAAAGTCTTTACTCGGCAACGTGTTTTCAATTCAGTTCGAGCGAAAAATAAGCGCTTTGGATAGTCCAGCTGCTTAGCAAAATGGAGGAGAATTTGCCAGTTTTCACCATATCGTATTTCATGGATTCACTCTATCAGTCAGCGGCGTCGTCATCAACGTCAACGTCTGACTGGAAGAAAGTAAGTTGTGGCAGTGGGGAGTGTGTTGTGTACACAGTTTTGCCTGTAACTTATTTTTTTTTATAGTATATTGCAAACTCACTGATGAATCATGGAAGGATGAATATAGGTTTAAGAAATATGTTGGTGAAAATTTTTACAAAGAAATGTTGGCAGTTTTGACCTATGCTTTCAAGAAATAGGCAAACACAATAAACAAAAAAGTGGCTGAGTTTTTGTCATAAATCCCAAAGTCAGCGACAAAGACTTCTTCTTCTGAAGATTCATTATGTGAAAAAACTTCTGTAACAAAATATAGATAGGAATTGTGTCCAGAGTGTCAAAATTTTTGTAAATTTAACCATTGACTTGGGGAAACGTTCAATGCTCTATGGATTCTGTAGTATTATGTTTAATGATGCCCTCCTCTAAGTTAACTTCCTCTTAGTTAACCTTGGCACGCAAATTATTAATTTTATTTTATACCAATTGCAGAACAAATTTTCTGTGTCTGCTATTAAACAGTCTGGCTGAAAACATTTCAATTAGAAAATTAAAATATTGACTCATTCAAACAATAATCCAACTTTTTAGCACAAAAATTGGGCTAACACACATCAAAGTGAGTTTTTTTGGCTGCTGTCTGTGAAGCATTTAATAACGTAAACAAAACACATTTTTTCTAGTTCGGACAAAAGTATAATTAATAACACTTGAAGCACTGTTCACACATACAAACAAACGAGCATGACAGTTGTGTGAAAATTATTCACTGAGGACTGTATTGAAAATACTGTGAACACTTGAAATAATTAGGTTAAGTGGTCACCTCTAGGGCACCTCTCACTTAGACCTTGTGGCCCACTGTATGACTATAATAATAATATAAATATAAGAATAATTATTTAGTTGAAGTAATATTTAGTTGAAATAATCTTCGTGCTCTGTCTTGATAAATAATTATTTATAAATTATAATTTATAAATAAATATTACAATTTTTTTTAAGTAGCAAGACATTTTTGTAATACTAGGTTTAAAATAATATTTATACAGGCCTTGAAATGAATTTGACTTTTGTGTTTTGCTTAGCCTTTGACTTAATTTTTTGGCATTGCCGGCGAGTAACGTTGTCACACTTGTTACACGCCACATATTGCTTTACGTGCTCATATCAATATGAAATTATTGTATATTTAAAATTGTCTATTTTTGCAAGTGTTTTGTTTTTGGGTTGTTATTTTGTGGCTTAAGTACTGATTTTTTTTATTTTTGGCAGTTGTCTTTGTCAACAACATCGAAGGCGCAAACAAATCACAGAAATCTCTTCGTGTTTCATACACTTTTGACTACCATTTGCGAAAAACGAATTCTACTCTATTGATTTTTCTCTTGGGGCCTGGCTGTAGAGCTTTACAGGCGCTCAAGTGACGCATTCTATTTGTATTGATTAATTCGATTTGATTGTCACACGGCTGAAGTAGTGCTCGATGTTGGCAGCGCTCAATCTTAATTGGGTTTAATGTTTGCCCAACACTTCTCTTTGTGGTGATTTTTTTTAACTGTATGAAAATAATTTAAAGCACAAAGTTTGACTTCCGCTCAAGATTTTTTAAACGGGGTATTTAGTCGTGGATCGTGAATTTGAATCCCACTAAATAGTGAAAACAGTTCCTTTGTCTGCTACGCTCTCAGTGGTGAATAACAAATCGCTGAGCCGAAAACATTTACAGTGGACGTCCAGTATAACGAACTTTCCATTTGACGAATTTTCGATTTAACGTACAGCCAAATTTTTTCCATTGATGGTTCTATATTACGAACGAAAGTGAAATTTGCTATTCGATATAACGAATATTTTTGTTGTTTTTCACCCTTTGAATTGTTTTTATTTGAGCATTCACATTCTTTACAATAACAATGAATGTTTGGTTTCGTCAAGTGAACGGTACCTCAATTTACTATACGTCAAGTTACCAACATTTTCAAATTCTGTTTGTATGCATTGCTGATCCTTTTCACAGGATTTGTTTTGCGTTCGGTCGGCTTTTTTCTTTTAAAAATTAAAATTTCAATAATCAATCAAAAGAAATTGCCATACAGAAAAGTTTACTTGCGGTAAAGAGGCAATGGCGCATCGAAGACTTTTTCACTATACTCACATAGCCATATTTATATTTTGAAAATGCTGGAATAAAACAAGATATTTGTTTAAAAATTTAATATGTGAGACTTAGTTCTTTAAGAAGGATGGTTTAAAACAAAATAAAATTTCAATCGATTTAACGAATTTTTCGATTTAACAAATTGGGGCTACAACATAAGATTCGTTATATTGGACGTCCACTGTACTTGTAAAGCACATCTGAACCCACTGTTCAATATCGACGCACGACTTTCGGCCCTTTCGTTTCATGTAGCAAACATTGACCTCATTGACTACAAGTATTTGAAACTCGAATTACTTTTCTCTCTTTTTCCATTAATTTTCATTTTCGTTGCGTTGCAAATTCGGTCTTTCTACCTCAATGGCGCTTGTAGCAACCACAACACGCAACTTATTTAATTTGATAAACAAAAATATTCGATTCACCTGAATTGACTTTGTTCCCAGCGCACATTTCGCGTTACTCGCTTCCAGTCTAGTTGGGTGCCATTAGTTGTCGCTTCTAGTTTGCGTTTCGCCTTTACTGTGTCGCTTTGCCACTTATTGTATTGGTCAAAGTGCGGTGCAAGGGGTACAAATTAATTTATGGCTTCAAATAAATAAGAATGTGTTGTACAAATGAATCCGTGAAGTAGATAAGCAAATAAATATGCCAAGCGTCGTTGCACAACTATCTGCTTAACCCCCAAATGCATATTGATGCCTTTAGGCACACTAACATATTTGTGTATATCTTCAAATTAAACCCCGATATAATATTTTGACAACGACAACCACATTCGAAATCTGTTTGCTAATATTTAGTAGTTTATTAATATTGAATTCACTTTTCAGTGGTTTACTGTGTTAAAAAGAAAAACCTATGTTTATTTAGCAAACGTGAAAATAATTCATGCATTTGAGGGTTAAGAATGATTTTTTGATTACAGCCTAAATGTATGCTTGCAAATTTTCGGCCATAAATATTGCATTGTGAGTTGCAGCAGTCTGCCTGCGAGTAGTGATTAGAATATTGCAATAAGTGCAAAAATAATTGTTGAGTTAATTTTTGCTCTAGGAACAAATCTTCTAATCCAAACAAAAGATCTAGAAGGTAGCAGACCTGGAGGTCATCAAAATCGTAGAGGTTGCCATTTTGTGGAGTTTTCTACGCTTAGAGCAGAGATGATCATTCCTCTTCTTGCAAGTAGCAGAATGGTCCTAAATCCAACACTAGGTGGCAAAGGATGGAATCCTGCAAAATCAGCAAATCATTTTGTCCTACATACCATGAAAATAGGACCGCAGAGCTCTTAGCCAAGATGTGGCAAGTCTGACCGCGGTCATCACAGGTCACTGGCCCATTGGAGAGCATGCGGCTAAAATAGGTATCCTCTTCAATACCAGCTGCCGCTGCTGTGAGAGCGAAACCGTCCATCACTTTCTCTGCGCCTGCCCGGCTTTATCAAGAAGGATTGAAAGCGAGCAATATTCAGAATTTCAAAGAGATAGCAAAGTGCACCGTAAACTCGTTACTCGGCTTCATTATCTTCTCGGATTGGATATCGAAACTACATAGACCGGAAGAGAACACACCAGTACATCATATAGTATCTACCGGGAATAGTGGAATAAAAACAGCGTTAACGAAACCAACCAACCAATCAGCAGAATCACTCGCGAGTAGCAGAATGGTCTTCACTTGTTCAAAGTGTATACTGTTTCTGTACTGTTTTAACAACAGTCAAGTTTCCAAAAGGTATTAAATTTTAGTGTTAAGTGCCTGACTTAAGTGCCCACTGCATTCTTATTGGGACACCCTCATTAGCTTTCTTTTTTTTCTGACAGCAGCCGATTCATGTTCTTCTAAAGATTTACTTGCTTTCTTTATTTAATATTTGTTGAGCCTCCATTCAAACTGAAGACCCTTTGACTTGCGGTCAAACACACTAATCATTGAGTTGTGATACCCACCAAACTATTGAATGAAGTTCTAACGATTTTTCGAATATAGAATATAGGGTAGAATTAATAAGTGCCCTTTATTCTTGTAAGAAGATGGGACACAAGACCTCATATTGTACACTGGTTATACACCGCTGGTTCGGCCTCTTTTGTTATAAGGGATAATAGTCTGGTAGCCTTTATTGGCCAAAAGGTCTTACTCCCAAATACTCACCAAAATTTAAAGGTCCGCAGAGTTATGTATAAGTGGGCCCTGCGGACTATTCCCACTAATGCCTTGGACATTGTGCTTCACCTAATCCCATTAGATATCCTGGGAGAGCTATTGGCAATTGGCTGCCAATGCCGCCATTAGGATGCGAGCTTTCTCGCAATGGAGAGTTGGGCATAAAAGGCACTCTTCATTTCTAAATTTCTTCAACGACATATCTCGTAGATTACAAAGCACCCAGGTTGTCCTTTGGTAAGGACTATCAAGTTTCAATCCCATCAAGAGCCGAATGGAAACTGGGTGAGCCACCCGTCAGCTACGATGTCCATATATATACGGACGGATCGAAACTGCTTGGCCGGGTAGGTTGTGGTATCTACTCCTAAGGATTACATCTGAACATAAAGCTCCGGCTGCCAGATTACTGTAGTGTCTTCGAAGCCGAGGTCACAGCAATCTGTGCAACTTTTGACTGTCTCAGGGTAAACGGAATATCGGCAAGAGATATCCTGATACTCTGGATGCGGTCATAATAACATCAAAGACTGTACTTAGAGGCAGCAAATCTATCAACGACACTGTCAAGCAGCTTCAAATTCGCCTATGCTGGGTCCCGGCCCATAGGGATATTTAATGGAGTTGTAGAGCAGACGAGATCCTACCTACCTAGTGTAGAATTTGTAATTATACAAGAAATATTTCAAACAAAATTAAGTAAAAAACTAGTCAAGGAAAAAATGTTTTGCATTTTTTCTAGACAACTAAATGGTAACTTTTTATATTGTGCCTTGTATACAACATACATACTTAAGTACCATTGTCCTGCAACTATTTTTGCAATTGTAAATATTCGTATAAGAGACATGAGACCGAAAATCCCACTTCACACCCGCAAATCTCACTGAAGTCCATCTTCTAATCTGTTTACCTACTCAAGTGCCGCTAAAGTACAGCCACTATATTTTATTACTCTTTGATTACTACTTACCTCAAATACCGCTAAACACAACAGTAAATGTCTCCTCTTCCGAACGCACTGCGCAGCGCTAGGAACGCGATCATTTACCTTAGTATTCCATCAACCTGCGGCTGCTTATCTCGGCAGCGGCTAAGCAGCGCTTAATTGTGCCAAGCGAGAGTACCGATTTTGACTGATGGCTTGCCAGCCCACTGCGGCAGCTGCGCTACTCACGGCGCGGCACTATTGTCTACACGCTTTTCATTCGCTCTTATCAGCATTTACAACAACAACAACACGCCACTACAAAAAACGTACAGGCACTAAATGAGCCCAAAAAGCATCGAAACATGAGTCGATGTCGGTAAATGCTCTGTCCGTGTTTACTTTTGTTGTACTATGCACACATAACTGCGACTGTGGACACATTTTCGGGCAACCTCTGCACCTGTGCGAATGTCGTCAGCTGCAAAAAAAAATGTCGCTAACCTCAGAGCGCACGTAAGTGAGGTTAGCTGTGGGCGCGCTTCGACTATGTACAACCAGCTGTTTGGTTGACGCAGTCACCCCCGCACACACACACAAAACTCCCTCAAACTGGCAGTTCGACCAAGTGGAGTTGACAGCGAGAGTGGTGCGAACGCCATAGTGCAGGATGTCTCGCCGCACTGACAACGCGCACACACACACACACACACTTAATCTCGCTCATCTCTCCGGCGCTGTTGGAGCCTAGTGCTGTCCCCGCGGCTGTCAGCAGTGCTGAGCGATTCGTCGTTGTGCGCACCGAGCACTGCAACGTTCACGTACGCGCGCGCCGACAATTTCCACTGAATTTAGCTGAAATTTGATTGCTCGCGTTTTTGGTGTTTGTTGCTGTTTTTGCGGCAATTCGCGTTTCGCGTGTTAATGGACTAGTCAAAGGTGATTTTTTGCAAACAATAAACGTTTTCACTGTCATGCGCGATCGACGGCATTCAATTCGCAGACACTCGCCATGCCGACAGTAACCCGCAACGTCATCGCTGGCAAGTGGCTAAAACGACACGGAGCGCGTCAGTAGTGCAGTGTAACACACGCCAGACGATTGCGCGCAAAAAACAGCTCACCGGCGCACAACAACAAAATTCGCAGTCGCGTTCATTTAATTGCTTAATCTCGATTGCAAATTGCGGCCAAAGAACAGCCAATTTACAATATATCGCTCGATATATTCGCTCAGCTATTAGTGCTCAGTGTGCAAGCACTTCCCAACGGCCAACCATGCAGCGCGCGCCGAAATTGGCGCATGTGGGGCGCGCCTACTCGGAGATGTCGCCGCTTAATCCGACGCACCCGTCGCCGGCGGCCGCGACCCACGCGCGACACGTCCAAGTGCAGCAGGGCAGCTATGGAAGTATGTTTCCGTTCGGATTCCTGCGGAACTCGTTGGTGAAAGCAGGAAACTCGCTGCAGGTTAGCCACCATATGAGCATCGCCGGAGAGTCACCGGGGCGCACACATTCGGTATCACTTTATCTGTGGTTTTATTTTAATTTGCTTGCAATTAACTGCTGATAAGCAGTTGTACGCGTATATTGTTGCGGGTTAAGCAGCAATGAATAGGCAAAACAAGCAAAAACACACGGGAAACATAGTAAAAAAAATGTGTGCGCATGCATTGTAAATTTTATATAGAACGCCCGTGAAGTTAATACGAGTATTAGACGCCTATGGCGTATTTTTTCAAAGTCAAAGTCAAGCAGCGAACGCCAGTCACCAGTGTCAGACAATTATGTAAACTTCCATATAAACGTTGAGTAGAGAGTGGCCACAAAAGGAAGCGCCAAAAGTCTGAAGCAACGAGTGTATGACTTTTTTAGAGTGCTTCGAAAATCGATTTCTTTTAAAAGAAAACAATACACCGAGTTCACGTGTGGGAAATATGAGACTTCCGGTTTCATGTTTATTGTTAGAATTTGCTACGCTTCTATCAAAGTTGAATTCGAAAGGCTCAAAACGTTAGTAACGAATATTTTAAGGTCAGAAGGTCATTTAGACGATTAGACGGGATTGGCATACAATTCTTCAATTTATTTAAAACCTAAAACTTTCGATTGTTATTTAATTTAATTTAATAAAACATTGAATCATTTTACTGTTCATATCAGTTTGTTTTTGTTAATACAAATCTTTGATGAACCTGACAGACTTTTATGAATGTAGTTTTCTTATCGCATTTTGTGCTAAATTCTTTTGGCTTTCCGTTTTGATGCTCTTGTTTTAGTTTTGAAGCACCAAAACCTAAGCAATATTTTACAGCAATTTCTTTAATAACAGTTGTGAAAATAAAAATTAACCCTCAAATGCATAAGCCAGCCTCAGGACGAACTAACATAGAAGTATATATCTAAAAACTAGCAGAGCTCCGCGGCTTTGCACGCAAGTTTGAAGTCAATGGGCCCAATAAATCAAGTTTATTCATACAATATTTTAACCCATGTTTTGACCTTTTAGATCCCCGAATTACAAAAAATCCCGTCTTAGCGGAAGTTTGTTTTTTCAAATGTATCTACAGTTCAAATTTCATGTTTGTAGTTTTAGCGGTTTGGGCTGGGCGGTGAAGAATCAGTCAGTCAATCATATAGTATATAGATTAAAGTTGTATAGGCGGTGCTACGCCCATTTCATGCAATGCCTAATCCATGCCTCCTGTCGGAGGGTGTGACCCAGTTTCATTGATTACTTACATTGGTGACTTACAGTTCCAAAGATACGCGAAAAATTTTAGTCACAAAAAATTTGACACCATATTAAAAATTTAAATTAAAAATTCCATATTAAAAATTTAGGTTGTATGGGAGGGGCCACGCCCACCTGTCGGGTCGTATTCGCACTATGTGGTTTATCGAGATTTAGTCAAGACGAACGTTCCGTGAAAGATTCAGCTTGGAGTTTTAATGTCGTGTGACCAACAAACAGACATTCATTTTTATATATATATATTTAGATTAAATCCCAATTTACTTATTCGAAACATCTGGGAAGTCTTTTTGCTAAGTATACCTACTGAAAGTGCGCCAGTCTTCCTGCGTTCTTAACACATTTAAGGGCCTCTCAATCAAATGATTATGGAATAAAATTTTTAGCTATCAAAAATGTTTACCGCATTGCAGAGCGCCGCAAAATCTCTCTAGAGATCTCTTGCCACTTCAAGGCTTTCTTCCATTTAATCTTTACTGGGCAACATGGGCAACAACCTCCAACTAATGCATCTATAGTAATATTTTTTCGCCAGAACTTATCATCCATCCGGGTGGCATATCCAAGTAACCCAGATAGCTTTGTTAGAACTTAACTAGCCATAACAACCTCCGGGTTTTTATGTTATACCGGGTTACGGCCTGCCGCAAAAGTTCCCATTCTTCAGTTGGCCATACCAAGACATGATCGGGCGTTCGCAACTTGGTCCTTCCACCGAAGACACGGTCTCCTCTTCGCTGTCGACCTTCAACGACTGCGTCGAATCCTTTTTCGCCAAAAATTCTTTGTCCATACGGCAGACATGGCCAAGTCAGCGTAGCCGCTGGATGTTGATTCGCTGTGCTACTTCTATGGCTTTGAACAGCCCATACAGCTCGTTGTTGGTTCGCTTTGTTAGAACCAAAGTCCTGCATGAATATATTCATTTTGGCGGCAACACTACTGTACATACTGTACGGGTACTTGGTATTCGAAGAATGTGTACAACGACGCGAATAGAAACGAGAACCAGCGAGCGTCGTTTCTCGTTTCTATTCATATTCAGTGAATAGCGAACACTGCAGTGCTCGTATTCGGTGAGAAGCGAATACTGCAGTGCTCGTATTCGGTAATCGAGAACTTTGCGAAGTATTCGAAGAGCTGTACTCGTATTCATTCGGACCGGTCCGCAGAGATGAAGTGAACTATTCTATTCAAAAGCATTTGAATGTTTTCGAATAGCAAAAATGCATACTCGTGCAGGACTCTAGTTAGAACACTTAATGCTCAGGCACTTCAGGGGTTCCATTTTAATTTTTTTATTTATTTATCCCTAACACTTATAATCTCAATAATTTCAAGCGTTTCGCTAACAAGTTTCTCCTCCAATTTTCTGTCTCCCATCTTATCCTCATATATGTATAGGGTATCCTTTGAGTGTTGATCTTCACAGAACAAAATAAATCCTATAATTCAAAGGAGGTAGTTTTTTAACATAACAATGGATGACAAAGGCTTAAAACCTTCAAAGCCAACTCTTTATCCTCCCAACAAGCTGGACAAAATGCATTGCCTGATATTACAAGCCTTTTCTTGTATTGAGCCCATAGAAAATGGCTTATCAAACCGACTAGTCGCGACTGTCTGCTATCCCTTCTACCCAAAGACAATAGGAATATAAACCATCTACTTGTAATTCACATATTTGAATATCATAGAATATTCTGGGCGTATTGCCGTCACATCACAAAAACTTTTGGCAGTGAAATCAAAATAAAACCATCAATACTGTTGTACAGCTCTATTCAGTGTACTGCCGCTATGCCAGAAGTCGTTCTCCACTTTCCCAATAACAGCCTAAAAGTATGCACAGTTTGCACACGGTCAGTCTTGTTCCATCAGTCAACCGTTAATCTCCTCTACACGCATTCCGATTTATTTACATGGGCGATAATGTCGCTCGTATCATTCAGCACTCTCACAACATTCTCCACAATTCACAAATTGTTTATGAAATTTGCATTTGACTAAAAGAAAACTATTATTGACCCATAACAATGCCGACAACTTTGCTTGTCATGTGTCGAAAATCACATTTCGCGCTCTTGGCTGCGATAATGAAAAGTTTACGATTGCCACAACACTCAATAAACGCTCCATAAAACAACAATAAAAACAAAGCCAAAGGAACAATGGAATCACTAAACAATAAAGCAGACAGTCGCGCGTCGCACAGAACCCCTGTCGGCGCCTCAGATAGAAGACGCCGCCTGAGCAGTGAGCAACTGTCAGCTGCCGGCGAATTAGTGCTAAATTCTGGCTGTGGCGTTCGGTGCGTAGTGTGTGCCCATAACGCGCGGCGCGTTGCGTTTGGTTACAAAACAAGAACGGCAACGAAAATCGCAAGTTCAATAAGAGCATCTACGCAAAGCGTTGGTGTCAGCGCGCCGCGACCGCAGCATCCTCCTGCCGTTTGTATCTAATGCAAACAGGAAGCGGCTCGCACATAAGAATTTACTTTTGTTGATTTATGTTCGCGAATATTAGCCGCCGTATCCGTTTCTTGTGGCTCTTATTATCGCCGATGTTGTTGTTTTTGTTGCTATTACTTTTTTGGTGTTATCTGAAAATTGTTTGTTCAAAAAAGAATCAACGGCTTCTTAATTAAAATTGCCATTTTTCGTACAAAGTGGCGGGTTGTTTTTTGTCTGTCTTGTGCGAACGCATTTAAATGCGCTCGCCCTGAGGCCGGCGCTCACAGTTGCACGTTGTACGCGCACAGTGGCAACGCACGAAATTTTCCGAACAATTAATAACAGTTGCTGCTGTGTGACTGCGCCACACCGCAGTGCGCAGTTTGAAATCAAATCCGTTTATTGTCTCCAGTTGCTAACATTGACGCGGCATCAAGATTGAGTTTCCAAGTGTCGACGTGGAAGTTTCTTCCGTTTTCTGTATCAGCCACACGGAGGAGAACTACGCCAAAACGGAGCGACACAATCGCAGCTTGAGGAGCATGTTCAAGGCCCGCCTAAAGCCCAGTCCGCCCGAAACGGAGGTATGAAAAATGCGAAAATGCGCCTCGGCAATTCGTCGTGACTAGTTTAATTGTCGGCGACTGCAATTCCAAAGCCATCAATTAGTTCATCAATCTAAAGTGCAAATGTTTATCTGCCCAACAAACCGCAACAACGTTCGGCGTGTTTCAATATTTAGTTGAATTAATCTAAATGCGAGCCAATGGCACAGATGAAATCCATGCATGCGGCCCAAAGTCTACAATTACAAAATGATAATGTCAAGTGCAGTGATGAAGTACACTGTAAATGATTTATTTGAACGCATTTTTTCACAAACAAAATTTAGTAAAATTGCAATAACTTGATTATTTTGTGAAGCTTTACAACTCTAGTTATTGAAAGTTTTTGACGATTTATTGGGTAAGGGAATTGCAATTTAAACAAATAAATACTTACTTCAACAAATTATTCAACCCATTTCAACAAATAAGATCTGTATTTATTAGCACCGCTTCTATCAAAAGTATTAATTTTATAGTGATAACAAATTATTTAGTGACTTTGGAAATGTTTTGAAAAATACCAGACCGGTTATTTCCTTCCATGAATTGCTGTGCCAATTATTCATAAGTTCTGCCTTAAAATTCAATTTGATTCTGATCGTTATCGAATTATTATAGAAATATACATCGGATTGTCTTATTGAATAACATATGGTTGGACCCTAAGGGTTCAATAAGCCCGAATAATTGGTTTACTCGTACTATTGGCATTGTTTGCTAAGAGGAATGGAAAGTGTAGTAACGATCCTTTGCCTTGTGATCCAATGTGTTGGTCATCCTGAAATCGATGTCTATTCAAATTTAGAGGTGCTTTCGCCATTGTTTGCTAAGAGAAAAGAAAAAGTGTTCTCTATATTAGTAGTGGGTATTCGAGCCAACGATTTTTTGGCTTTTGATCCAGTGTGCTGTTCATTGAGCCATTCTGAAATCTATATTAAAATTTCAATGTCTCTATTTTAGTGGTTGGGATTCGAGCCAACGATCCTTTGGCTTATGATTCAATGCGCTGGTTATTCAGCCATCCTGAAATCTATATTCAAATTTGGAGGTGCTTTCGCCATTGTTTGCTAAAAGATAAGGATCCAGCATATTGGCTTGTGATCCGATCCAATATGCTGGTCATTCAGCCATCCTGAAATCAAAATTTAATTTTTTATAATTTTAATAACATTTCTAACAAGTCTAGAAAATTTTAAAACCATATCGAGCATTCAACAACTTTAAAATTCTGTAGTTTTACTTACTGTTTGAGCTGTTTACAGCTTACTTGATCTCTCGTGAGTTGTGACTGTTACAATTGTGAGATAATTTTAACTCATCTAATCATTCAGCCATCCTGAAATCTATATTAAAAATTTGATTTTTTTTTTTTTTCAATTTAAATAAAATTTCTACAAAATCTAGAGAATTTTAAAACCATATCGCGCATTCAACAACTTTATCTTTGATGACAATCTACAGCTTACTTGAGATAATCAAATAACCTCAGACATAAAGCATAACGTAAGAAGTACTGTTAATGTACTGTAATGTATGACATAACGTAGCGTGTCACGTTATCATCAGTGTTGCCAATAAGAATTTTTTCCCTACCAAAATTGGTCTAAAATCAATTTCAGCCTACCAAAATAAATTTGCTAAACAACAATTTAGTTTTACTGCGTTATAATTTTATCTGGATCGCAGTCCATTAAATTTTGAAATTTTTAAATCAAAGGAAGAAGAGTTAAATTTTCTTTAGAAAGGACTATATGTGGCGTTAAAATCTCCAATAGCTTTAGATCTTCCCTGCAGAGATGTTTGAACTTTTGTATGTAAAATTTGTTCACAAGCTACAGAGTAATTTTAAAATAATAAAAAAATTAATAGTTCATTTATTAATGCAGTGTGTTGCCTACCAAAATTCCTTGAAAATCACAACAAACCAACCAACCTACCAAAGTCTTAATTTATGAAACGAAGCTACCAATTTTGGTCCAATTGGACCAAAACGGCAACACTGGTTATCATTCGTAACATATAACGTCAAGGCAAAGTGTAACGTTATATGTTTATAGTCAGACAATGAACGCACTCACAATTGTAATATAAGTTATGTGAGTGCGTTGGTGACTGGTTCTCTTTCCAATAGATATTTCGAATTCCTTGTGATTAGTTACAGTTTTAAATTTAGTAACAAATGAAATATTTTACACTAAATTTTCTATTTTCTATTTATTTTTTGATGTCCTAATCAATTTATCATTAAAAATCCATACAAATCAAATTGTTTATCATTAAAAAACCCATAATGAAAATCTAAACACAAACAAAATTGTCGGGGAAAAAATGTATAAAACATTACTGCGGTAATAATTTTTTCCCTTTTGGATTGAATTTCAATTGAGACACATTCGCTGCAGGCTCAGTGAAGTATTTAAGGTTGATGTGTGCTTAATTGATGAGTCGCATGATTGCACAGCCCGCACAATATCGATCGTCAGTGAATATTTATGAATGAAGTGAATATTTATGAAATACGGACGCCTGACACGCGTTCGTGCATTGTGCTGTCGTAGCATGATGGCTGCAAATCGTTTAAAGTCCGCACCCGCACACCGTCGACTACTTTGGCAACGGCTAACTAATGCAGCCAGTGTGAGACACCAACAAGTTCTCCACTCCAAGTTGTCCCGTCTGCCATATAACTCACTCTGTATGATTCATTAATCCTTCTGCCAGCGCTACCGCGGCATGGTGCAAAAAACTGCGCCACAAACCCACAAACAACAACCACGTCCAACCAAATATTCTTAATCAGTATTTTACCTGTGTTTTATTTTAGCATTCATCTCGAACCGGTGTCCCTCTTGCACATTTAGCACTTTCTTTCTCTTCTTCTTCTTCTTTGTCGTCGGCAATCTCTTGCAGCCGCGTATTAACAAAAACACACCACTCGCACGACACTCAATGCCCCAGTCAGCGCCATAAACAAGTCAACAAATTCGAAACATGAAGAAAAATGATCCCTTGCCGCGCCTGCCGCTCACAACAACAGCAACAAAGACTGTTGACCTACAATGCCCGAAGCGCACAAGCGCGGCCAACAACAGCAGCGCCACCGCAACGTCGCTGACCATCACCAACACGATGAACAGCACCACGTCCAGCAGCGGCCGGCGCAGCGTCGACTACGGCCATGCCATAAGCGCGCTGGTGCGCGGCCTGCACGACACCGGCATACACGACAGCAACAGCCTCCATCTGCCGCTGGTGGACGGGGAGCACCACAAGCCACACCATGCGCTCGTGAACTCGGCTTCGACGCCCAATACGATGCTGTCAACGCCAAAAGTCAAGTCCGAGTACGCGCCGCACACCTCGCTGCCGCGACTGATCATCAACATCGAGCCACCCGACGACGAGACGGCCAAGCACAATGGCAGCGAGACGCCGCTCAGTCCGGGACGCCGCCTCAGCCAGATCAATTTGGCGCTGCGGCGCTTCTCTCACGTCTACAGTACAGGGGTACATGCCGAAACCTTAGTTGGCGCTACTCACGGCCCACTGTTCGTTCGTTCGTTCGTGCATTCATCCATTCCTTCGCTCGTTCTTGTTCCTAATTGCCGCTACTTCCGCTCCTCTTGTCTGCTACTAAATAATTTCCACTACTTACCACTTCTGCCATCACTCGCACAGCTCTGCTCCACAACACGCTGTCACTCTGCGCCTGCTCCTCTGCCATTTCTAACTAACTAACCACCGCTTCCCGAAGCTGTGCGCTCTCTCTGCTCACAAACAATCACTTTTCGTTCGTCCTCGCTGCACGCATCCTCCTCCACGACGTGCTTCGATCATCAGCTCACCTGAACTGGCTCTCTGCCTGTGGCCGCTACTCGACGTACTCGCATCGTGCCCCCAGCGCCTAATCGAAACAAATCCGCCAACCTTTGTTCTTGCTCCTCGCTTCTGCAGCGCAAGTTTATTTGCTCGTTTGCTTTATTTATAGCTCGACTGGCTTCAATGTTGCATTAAGCTGCGACGTTTTGGCTTGGAGTTGTTTGTTGCCTGCGATCTGGACGTTTAAAAATAGTCACATGCATAGATTGCCAGATCCCGCCATGGTGTGCATGCTGCCCGGGGCGTTTATCCTCCATGCGAACAATGCAATGTTGCACTTTTACCTATGTTGCAGCTTTGTTGCTGTGATTTCTATGTGCATTGGCGTAGTTTTTGCATGCAGTTTGTGTTGCTATTCGTTGGCATGTTTTTCTGTTGCATGACTCTATGTTGTTCAGTAGATGGGAAAGATGTTGAAATTGATTGCCCAAGTGTTGGTTAAATATGCAATATTAAGTTAAGAATCTGTTGGGGCTTTCAAGTCTGAGAACTCATTTCACTTGACTCAGTGGGCAGTTCACTTGAAAAAATATTTAGATACTTGTCTTTTTTGTGTGATTATTTTAAAGAGCTTTTAGTAACTCAAATCAGTGTTTAAAGTAAGAAAAGTTTTCTTGCTAAAGTTTGAAGCACTCATTTGATTGTTGTTCAACTTACAGCACCGAAGAGCTCTAGGAAAATACTAACATTACAGCGAGACTAAATTAGATGAATCATCAAACTAACGAATCACTTATATTTTAAAATTTTACTTACATTCCGCGTAGACTTTGTCTAAAAAGTTGGTCTATACGTTGCACCTCCGTTCTGTTATCAGATATGATTGTCATCGTAAGCATTTCGCATTGTTGATGTGATATGTGTTATCTGTGAGACGTTGACAGTATCTGGCTATGTTCCCATAGAAAAACAACTAAACTAAACTAAACAATTTGTGATCACTCTCAGAGTTTGCAATTGTTCTATGTAAAGTTTTTCATTTTTTAACTATTTTATCACAAGTTTAATTCTTTTAAGATGTTTATAGCTAAAATTCTTATAAACATATATATATATATATATTACATTATTATATATATTATATATTATTATATATATTATATATATATTTTTATTATATATATTATATTTTTTATTATTAGTAATAATATAAGTAAAAACTTACCCGAGTTCCAGCCCTTAGTAATGAATCCCCGATCTGGGACAATCAATTGAATAAATGAAAAAATTAATAACTTTTACTAGTTGTCCCATTTAGATATCGCTTAGACACGTTGCCAGAAAATCGGTGGAACTCAGAAGTGAAAATAATCTCAAATTTTTTTTCATTCAAAAACTTTTTTATCCAGTTATAAATTTGGTATAATCACCAAATTTTTTTATATTTTCCTCGTATAGTGTTTTACAACATAAAATTTTTCCATATTTTTTTCCAAAAAAATAAAACGTAATTTTTAAATATACCTACATAATTGAAATTGTTTTTGGTTATGTTTGCCATACAGTCCAAATTATCCAAATACCAATTATACCAAATTATTTTCTGTGAGTTTCTTACATAGGTTTGAACTACATGTAATTGGAAAAAAATAAAAGTCATCAAAACTTTTTTTAAAATTATAATCATTTATTTTTTTAGGTTATGTTTGCCATACAGTCACTAAATTTGTTTCTGTGATTTTCTTACATAGGTTTGAACTATATGTGATTTTTCAAGATTTTTTTTTGTCCCTTCAGAACGTATTAAAAAAAAACAATAATAGGTATTAGTTTTCAACATTGTTTTACACACTCTTATCATTTTCTTGTTCACCTGAATTACTTTCTTCAACACACATTTTCTGTGTCATACTTCAGGCATGCAGTCAATTTTTATGTCTATACAAAATCCCAAAAAATCAACGCCACAAAAATATGTTGTACATTTATCTGTGTCACAACGCCTTCTTTTCACATTAAACCACAATTCGGGGATTTTCCTGTGGGTATTTCCCCAAAAACTAAAAATAAAAAACATTATAAATGCACATAAATATGCAACAGCCAATAAACACCGCATTCGTTGCATTTGAATGCCATGGAAAAACGAAAAACAAGTTCCAGCAATGGCAGCGAGCCGTGTGCCACAATGTTGAAAAGTTTATCTTCCCGAAATTGCAGACGTCTTTCTATGCACTAATTTTTGTTGCTAATGGAGCACAGCTTATCTATTGTTGTGTTTAGTGCAGTGAAGACCACTCTGCTGCTCGCGTGTCTACGACAGCGTCGGCGTCGAATGGTCATCACTGGTTTAGTGTCTACTTCAGACATTTGGGTGCTGCAAAATATTGATACGCATATCTGATTGATAGCAACGCCTTTGAAAGTCTTATTTGATAAGTTAAACACATTACCTTGCTCGACACTTATTCGTCGTCGAAAACCCACTTAAGACCCCAAAAGAACTGCGGACATTACACTTGAGATAATTTTGCTTGTGAATTTTGAAAATGATACTTGAACAGAACGTAAGGTGATTTTACGTTGTTATGTGCTTTGGCACAATCAAGGAACAGTGATTTGCCTGGTATTTTCAATTAATTATTTATTAGTTCTTAAATAATTTTATATAAACAATAAAGGAAAATCCTTATTATCATGTATTTTATTATCGAGCAAAAACCAGGTAAACATGGCACTTTATTGAATTTGTTGCGTAAACACTGAATGTCAATGTGAATAAATCAATCATAAGTTGAATTTAATCGAAGTATAAAATTTTTTTTATTAATAACTTTAATAGATGTCAAATTGTAATTTCAGCAATGCATCGAAATTGATATAATGGGCATTACATAATTACTTCACAGTTCAAAAAGTCAATTGAGACTAACTCAAATTCAATTCGTATCATTCTTATGCCTCACTCTCATGCTTAACGTCATTAAATTAATTGTCATAAATGTTAGCCACATTTTTTATAATTGTTCAAGCAATTTTAAACAAAGTACATGCGCTACTGTTGAAAAAAATATTCGTAATTATGTGAATAACGCATTGAGTCACTAACTGTAACTCGAAATTTTTTGTGTTCGATTTCCATGAAGTCAGGTCAGGTAAGATGAACTGAGATGCAAATGTCAGTTGTGGTAAAAAATGCTTTAATTTTCTATAGAATCCAGCTTAGTTATGCAGGTTTACAAATTCGAGTAAATTTTTGAGACAATAAAATATACTTTTTAAACTTATAACCAGTCAAACCGAACGAAATTTAACCAGCATGATTTTTGTTATTTTTTAACTTTAAAATCTTCGAGAAAACTGTTATTTCCGTCTTTAAAGTATTGTTGTAAATTAAAAAGATATAAAATATTGCACTTTTGAAGTTCACCGAGTTGAACGACTGCAAGAAATGTAAAGAAAATTGTGTTAGGGAAACCTTTTGCGCCATACAGACTCAGGAGCCCGTTGTTCTCTGAGTTAGATGGGGTCTCCAAGCAGGGCATCAAGTCACTGCTGGGCTTTGCTATGAACACCCGCATTCTCTCTGTCTGGTAGTCTTAAAACTACACCTTATTTAGTTCGGGGCACCGTTCTTCTCTGGATTAGATGAGGTTCTCAAGCATGAGATTAAGTCTGTGTTTACACATTCTCACCCAGTTCTTTTACGTCATCTTGCAACACTAAGGAGTTCTAACTGGTGCCGCTACGAATCCAACAGGGTCAATGAGTGGCCGACCTGGCTTGCCTGGTGACCTAACCTAACATAATGTCAATTATGGTAGAAAAAAGCTTTCATTTTATATAGAATCAAGCTGAACTACAGAGGATACAAATTCGAGCCAGGTTTTAACCCCAAGAGGACAAAAACGGTTCTTAAAACTTTTCTGTGCATTAAATCTGAATACAGTTTCTTGACAATGGGCTCTTCTTTTCGAACTTTTGGGCCATAATGAATCGATTTTTCAGTATTTAACGAACATCTTTCAAAACATGTCATAGACAAAAATAAAATACTTTTTTTTGTTATATTAGATGAATTATTGGCAACACTTTCTCAAAGAAGGACAAGTTTATATTTTGTTTTTGATTTGCTGTTGAAGATCGACAGAGGTAGCAAAGATTTCGGAACGAGTCAACTACAGTACATAGAGCGTCTATTGTTGGACTCAAATACGTGAAATGGGACTCCAATAATTCAAAAGACTCTACTATTGTGCTTCACTTCTGAAAAAGGTGGCTTGTCAATAAAATTGTCCTAAAATCTAACTAATTTTTATTGATTCCTTTAAAAACTTGAGGCAATAAAAAACAGCGTGCAAAATTTATTTTAAATAATTTAATTCTGCTTCACTTCTGAAAAAGGTGGCTTGTCAATAAAATTGTCCTAAAATCTAACTAATTTTTATTGATTCCTTTAAAAACGAGCCAATAAAAAAAACAGCGTGCGAAATTAATTTTAATTAATTTAATTAATTTTTTAAATCTCTTTTTGGTTTTTTTAATTAATTAAATTAATTATATTAATATATTTTATATATATAGTTAATTTTTTTTTATTTAAATTTCTTTTTGCTTTTTTATTTTTTTTTTAATTAATTAAATTTAATTAATTATTATAACTAATTAGAAAGGTAAGGTAAAGTAAAAGTATTAATTTAAAGTAATTAAAAGACATAAAAACAAATAATTATTTATTTATGTTATGTTTAATTCATTAAATGAATTATTATATCATATTTAATTTGTTTTATTATTTATTATAATTAAATATAATAATCAACTAAATATTTGTTTTTAATTTTTTATATTTTCAATAATTTTTGTATTTTCTTCATTACTTAAATAGAATAATTAAACAAATATGTGCTTTAATTTTAAATTTTTTTTATTTTTATATACTTATTTTTAGAAGTTAACAACAAAAGTAGACCGTAGGTCATTAGCTGTAAACACATTTTTTTTGTTTTTTATGATTTGTCCCAAATCGCACATACTTTTCCTTCATTCTTGCCTATGTCACAAAAATATTTCCCAAAATATTAATATTAACAACCAGTTTTTTAAGCATCTCATGTGGTAGATTTCTGTCCCAATTAGCTGTTAAATCGAAAGCACTTTGCGTTTAATGTATCTTTCCGCCCATGGCCCGCATAATCGGCGTTCGCGAGTGTCATAAGCCTTTTAACTGCGCAGCCATATTAATGAAAAAGCGCATAATCCTCTAATGCCTTTGGCCAAGAACATTTTAAGCTCGTAAAAAGTGCGCCACAGCCAGTTCAAAACATTGCACTGCCAAAAGGCGCCGCAAGCAAATCAAAACAAACTCTCGAGTTGGCGCTCAACTTCAACAGTCATTCAACTAAAAGAAAAACTCGTAACTGCAAATTCGTGCTAAGCAAAAAAAAACACAAATAACGAATCCACGCTGAGAAGGTTTCGCTGAGCAATGGCACAAAAAAAATTGAGCCAGAAAAGCAAAAAGCGGCAACCACCAGCGCAGCGTTCTTGAAAGAGCGTCTTTGGCGGCACCACGAAGCATTAAAAGCAATCATCGGCGCCAAGTAAACAAAGCAGCAAAGCGCAGTCTGACCAGCTTTGCGCGGCTCTCAGCGCTGCACCACAAACTGGACTTTTCCTTTTTTCATATGGTTTCTGCTGCATTCGCTGGTCGAGCCAAAGTCATCGAGAGTGGACAACATTTACGCGCAGTCGTACGCGCACCATTCAAGCACAACGTACACCAACCAACACGGCGAGCGCGCGCACGCGCACACAACTTTTCAACGTTTTGTTATTGTTTTTGCTTCATTATTGCTTTGTTATTGTCGTACGCACAAAGTTCGAATGCTTTGCAGTGGGTTTATTGTTTATAAATAATCGACAGAGACGCGATATAGTTAAAATTAGCCGTTCTTGCCGTTTTGCCAATTTCGCTGCGTTATTACTAAAAATTTGTATGAAAAAAACAAGAATTTTTTTACAAACACAAGAAATGTGTTTGTTGTAATGAGAATAAGCCTTTGCTGCTTTACCAATTTCGCTGCGTTATTAAAAAAAATGAAAAATTTGTATAAAAGAAAAAAAATTTTTCAAAAATAGTGATTTTTTTCTAATAACTAAGATTAGCTTCCACAGCTACTTTGCCGATTTCGTTGCATAATTAAAAATAGATTTGACAAATTTTTATAAAAAGAAAAAAAATTAAAAAACATTTTTTTTGGCTATAACGAAAATTAGCTTCTTGCCGTTTTACCAGTTTCGTTGCGTTATTAAAAATAAATTTGAAGAGCTTTTATAAAAAAAGAAAAAATGTTTCAAAAACAATGATTTTTTTTTTGTTATAACCAAAATAAGCTTCTTGCCGTTTTGCCAAAGTCGCTGCATTATTAAAAATAAATTTGAAAAATTTTTATAAAAAATAAAAAGAAATTAAAAAAACAATAAGTGTTTTTGTTATAACCAAAATTAGATTCTTGTCGTTTTACCAATTTCGCTGCATTATTAAAAATAAATTTGAAACATTTTTATAAAAAGCAAAAAGAAATTAAAAAACAATAAATTTTTTTGTTATAATGAAAATTAGCTTTTTGCCGCTTTACCAATTTCGCTGCATTATTAAAAATAAATTTGAATAATTTTTATAAAAAAGAAAAAGAAATTAAAAAACAATAAACTTTTTTGTTATAACGAAAATTGGCTTCTTGCCGTTTTACCAATTTCAAACAAATTTGAAAAATGTATTAAAAAAGCAAACATTTGTTTAAAAAAACAAGACTATTTTTTTCTATTGATTTTAAGTTTTTTGTTTTCAAGCCAAAAGGCCGCTGCCAGCAGCTGTGATAAAGTTTTGTTGTGTTTGTTTTATACAATAGTTTGCCACAAAATTGCACCAATTATCTTTCAATTGGCACAGTGTGTAAAATAATTTCTTAAATCAATAAATAAATAAAATTTAAAGTTAATTATGCTGCAACAACAAACCCTCACGGGACCAAAGATGCGCGCATGCGCCCGTCTAACCGCACACACACACACACATTGCGCGCAACCATTAGCCATCCGCTGCGGTCAATTTACTAAATGACAATTTCTGTCACTGTGTGTGTTTGTGTGACATTAACCGTGCCGCCACTTTAATGCAATTTGTTGGCATTTATTGCAATTTTAAAATTTGCATCGCCAATCAATCTGCCGCTTGCGATGCGCAGCGCTGCGTTTTGTTTGCTCTTCGCGCCGGCCGCACTCGCAGTCGCCGTCGTTGTTCGTTTGTTTTGCATGTTTGAGAATTTGTAATTTTTCACCGCACGCCACCAACCAACCACCCACCCGCCGAGTCACACCTGCCGCACTATCTTCGGTTACTAATGTCATTTCGCCCGAAAACAACAACACGCGCCTCAAGTAGCGTTGTTTTCTGCATTTTTAATTTTCATAATTTTGTTTTGTTATCAAGTAGACGTGCGAGTCAGATGGCGTTGGCGCTTTTCGTGTGCGCTGTCACCGGCAGTCGCATCTCCATCTTTATCGCCACTATCAGCGCGAGTTTCAGCGTCAGCGTCAGCGCCCGCTCGAGTGTCCAGCTGCCCACTAGCCGGTCGTGTCGACGAGCCCAACTTGGTGCTCCGTTAGTTGGCGTCCGGCACGCGGCCCGCAGTGACAGCAGCCACACTACTGTGCGATGGCAAATCTCAAAATCCTAACAGAAAATGTTATTAGATTACAAAAAGCAATCTGTGTTCTTGTGATAAAAATTATTCTGCAGCAATTAGATGACAATTACAACAATTATTCAAGCACTTGTCGCCTCTTGGCAAAACTGTTTTTTTTTTACTTTTCAATTATTTAATTTTTTACAAACTGTTTGTTGTTGCTTACGTTCAAAGCCAACATTTTCTTTATCGCCTTTCTAATAAATTAAATTGTAAATCAACACCGCGTTCGCTAGATAACTAACTGCATACACACACACATAGACACATAGACGTGTATGTATATATGTGTTTGTATCTTGTGGATATCATTCAAATGTGCACCGTTGGATGCGTCTTTTTTATCTAACCGAAGCGCCACTCGGAAAAGTCAAAAACATCGAAATCAACGCAACGACCGTTTAACATCGTCCAACTACAAATAAAAAAAACTTAAAAAACAATACATAGAAAAATCGAAATTGGTAAAAAGTCGAGTTGTACAATTTCACAGTTTTCTTTCAATTATCTGCAAATAAGTAATTTGCTGAATGCTAATAATTGGCGACACTCACAGTTAGCATGAAATTGTCAAAGAGTTTGGATGAGCTGATTTTGAGCGCTTCGCGGTTGAGTTTGAATAATTTACGTTCGCCGGGCCGAAAGAAAACCAAAAGTGTTAGTATGTTGGCTAGTTTATAAATATTTGAATAAAAAAGTGGTGACAGATAAAAAAAAATAAAATGTTTACTAATTTTTATATATTGTAAAAACCAAGTGTTAGTATGTTGGCTAATTTTGAAAAAAAATACACGTGGTGACAGCTTAAAAATTGAATTTTTACTAATTTTTATAAATATTGTGACAACATCTGGAAACTGTGTCCCACAACCATAACTAAAAAACTAAAAGAGTTTTAGTTCAAAAGTTCAACTGAGAAAAAGAACCGAACAAAAGTTAATGACATGAATTATGAATTACGTGACAAATTTTTAGAATCGCCAACAGACTTGTTACAATAATGTCACAGAGTCTGGAATCAAGAAAGTATAAATAGGCATTTCATTTATTTTTTTATTTAATTAATGAAAGTGGTGTAAATAATATGAGTGACTAATTGTTGTGTTTTGCATTTTGCGGTATAAATATCACGTTACATAATTTTGTTTAATTTTTCAAACATTCGCTAGGTTAGAAAAAAAAGTTTAGTTAAAGAAATGTAAAAAATTTTTACACTGTTATATAAAATTGATTTCGCAAATTTGCTGAATGTTTATAGGACAGATTGCAAATAAAAGACTATTAAAAAAATCGTTAGAAATAGCTATATCGATTTTTTTGACCCAAGCAACACGAAATTACCTTGAAAATTTTAATAAAAATGGTAACAAAATGTGAAACAACGTTGCAGTGGATTTAATTTTGCGAGTGTTTTGCGTACATCTTTTAAGCTCAATTCTATTTGAAACCATATTTTGCACTATGTAGACATTTTTATATTTGGTGGGTGAATTGAACCTCTTCCCTCTACCCTGTGTGCACTACTGCAATGTGAGTTTGTCCGTGAGAATGCGCCTATTTTTCTGAATACTTTTCTGTCTGAGGTTAAGAACCGTTTTGTCTGACGTAGTTTCCGTCGGTGCATTGTTCGGCAAAATGTTGGCCTTCCCATTAACCCTTCTTGTATATGTCCCCAGAGAAATGCAAAGAATTATTCGAGACCTTGCAGTGGGCGCATTGCATCTCTTTTTTTTTTACAAGTCAGTCGGCTTGTTCGGAAATCCTGTTCTTCATTTACAGCCCTCCGCGGCTAGTGTCCCGGCACTCCCTTCTGGACGTTTTCCCAGCCGTTTTCAACATTTCAGTTTTTACCACAGCAAACTTGAAAATTATCTAAATATGGTGTCCTTAAATCCAGTGTAATTCTATAGAATTCTATTTTTGACAAATTTTGAGAAGAGTCCTATGATGAAACATCCTTGAAATGATAGGAATTTTTTATTTTTTCTCACAACATAGTTAATGTGTTCAAAACTGGTATAATGAACTAAGAACACAATCATTAAAAACAAATATATATTTGTTAAATAGAATATTCCGTAATCTGTCGACTTTATTTATCTATTTTTATATCAACCGGTGTGACGTTGTTTTTTTAGGTCCCAATCAGGCAAAAACCACTGAACCGATTCAAACAAAATCAAACAATTTCGTTTGTATGGAAATAGTGCATAGGCTATATGAGGTTAGCCACGCCCAGCTCTAACGCCTACTATGGTAATAAAAGGCAACTCTGATACACATATGTAAGCCGATATGGGTATCAAATGATTCGGCGGGTCACTGTTGTAAGCATAGACTCTATAGAATTGGCCACGCCCACTTTCCGCACCTACTAAACTAGCAAAACAAAGTGACTGTACATGCCTGCAAATCAATATTGATATCAAAAGATTCTGTGCTTCATAAGGGTAAACATAGGTTATATTACATTGACCACGCCCACCTAATACGCCTACGATTGAAATCAGTTATGGTATATTAGTGCATTGATATTACAAGATCCTCTTTTTAAAGGGGTAAACCAAGACTATATAAGATTAGACGCGCCCACCTGACGCTCCTCCCTTCAGGAGGATTCATTTTTTTTATAATTACTTAATTTTACAGGCTAAAAAATGTTACTCTGTTTATGTTGAGTATACTCGTTTTCGCTGAAAAATATATAAACAGTTAAGGGGTTAATCGCCCATATGGATGGAACAACTTTGCTAACAATATTTAAATTTTGTTGTTAAATTTAAAAAAATAATCGTTTTTTTTTTGTTCACAACATTTGTAATTTTTTTTTACTTAATTTAACTTTCAATAATAGTAAAAGTCACGGAAGCGAGAGAAAAAGTAATAAAATACCTCAAAGGAGTCATTTTAGTTCCCTTGGATCTTTTAGTGTTGACTCAATTCACTCTAGTTTTTTTAATTAAATATTTTTTATAATTTTATTTTGAACTATTTTCAATTGAATTATCTATATAATTAATTTAATTAGAAATAATCAAGTAATTTTACTTAATTTACGTTTTAATTTAATTCTTCAAATTATTTCTCTGCACCATCAGAGGAAAAATCATGTTGCTCTCAAGTACTTTGACACTGCTTCCATCTTCCATCTCCACACTGCATTCTTTCAATCACACATTCGTCAAAATGATTAATTTTTCCTCTCAACTTTGTCTCTCACGTGGAATTTCTGCATTTTACCGTATTGCATGCAATTAATTAATTTCACAAACTGTGTCAGTTTGTGCTTCATTCAATATTTGATTTTTCACTCTACTCTGTCGCGTTAATAATTTTTTTACACTTTCACTTGTTCCTTCAGTCAGATGCAACATTTTAGTAGCGTTCTGACGTCGTCAAATGAATTGCACATACTTTTCGATATTTTAATTTCAAAATGACCATAAATGCTTTCAGCCAACTTTTCAGGTATCATCAATTTTCATGCGGCGCTTTCTGCGTATTACATATTTAAGTTTCCTGGGTGATATATGTGCACATATATGTATAATTCCAATTCACTAACACCTTAATAACTGCCATATACCTTTATGTATGCTCTGACTTTCGAACGCAGTCAGTCAGTGTCACTAACGACATGTGTCGTTGTTCGTTCATTTTTACGTTTGCCACATTCTTGTTCTTGCAAATTTATCAACGCACTCAACTTATCATGCAGCGACTTCAGCCTAAAGTCCGAACGCTGCGCAACATCAATCATACTCGTACTGACATGACATGTGACGATTTTAAATTTTCCTGACAAATGATTGATTCAAATATGGTTAAAGTTGGTGTTTTCTTTTCTTCGGCACCAATCAATTTTACTTTATATCATTAAACTTTTTTGTCTGCTAACAAACCAACAAACACTAAAAATTGATCGCTCATCACTCACTTGCACCAGCATGCACACACGTTCGCTCGTTACTGTTCGGCCGCAAATGTTTAGGCCATTTAACCAAACGTAGTGTTGTCACTTTGAATTCACTCACTTTCTGTCTTTCTTCTTATTCTGTCTAACAGCACCGATTACTGTAGCAGTTGTAGTAACCGTAGTCTAGTCTCTAGTCTCTAGTTGAGCACACTTGTTCGTTCGTTCATTTGCCTCAATGTGTTTCGAGCCGAATCGGGATTTTTGCGCCAGCTCAGCTTAACCCTTGACTCAGTGGCGCACCTTTTGTTGGTGGCCCTCTGTTGTTGAGTTCTGTGCGTTGTTTCCATTTTTGCCAATCAACCCCGCCATTACGTCTACTTTCCTCGCACACTACACTCACCCCGCCCCGCCCCGCCCAAGCGCTGCGTTTTAAACTCTTCTTAACCCCAACACTTTTTGAACCCGATTTATATTTTGTTTCAGTCTCTAACTTGTTGCATGCTCTGCGTTCTTCGGCTCACACCACCTGCAGATTTAATATTTCAATTTCCTTTTCTCTTCTATTTTTGTTGTTGTTTCTGGTGCAGCATCTCAATCGTTACGGAAATTCTATGGGTTCATTAGCACACCGAGCGATCCTACAATATGTGGACTCTAATGACATATCCGGCCTGCGCGCTATCTTAGATAGTCACCATTTATCTGTCGACGAGCGCGATGAGGTGAGTGCGTCGCACACAGAAATGTGCCATCTATCTTTAACATTTCATCTTGTATGTCTTCAGAATGGCACCACTGGACTTATGGTCGTTGCTGGACGTGGCCTAACGCCTTTTGTGCGCGAATTTCTGGCACGCGGTGCTGATGTTCAAGTCGAGGATCATGACAACTGGACCGCGCTGCTGTGCGCCACCAAGAACGGTCACTTCGACATTGTACAATTGCTTGTCGATCATGGCGCCGATATTGAGCACCGCGATATGGTAAGAGACGCCGTAATTATAACTGACTTCAGCATTGCTAGAACTACTGATTCCACATTTCAGGGCGGCTGGACGGCGCTCATGTGGGCAGCGTATCGTGGCCACACCGACCTGGTGCGCTTTCTGCTGGAGAAAGGCGCCGACGTGAACTCGCACGGCAATTTCCACCTGGGCCCGCTGCTCTGGGCAGCAGGCCGCGGCTTCAAGGAGATCGTTGAGCTGCTGGTGCATCGCGGCGCCAAGGTGAATGTGGGCGATAAGTATGGCACCACAGCGCTGGTGTGGGCCTGTCGCAAGGGCAATGTGGAAATAGTGGACACTCTGCTGAAGGCCGGCGCCAATGTGGACACCGCCGGCATGTACTCGTGGACGCCACTGCTGGTCGCCACATCAGGCGGACATACCGACTGTGTGACATCGCTGCTGGACAAGAAGCCGAATGTGAACGCCCTGGACAAAGACGGCATGACCGCACTGGCGATAGCTTGTCGCGAGGGCTTTCAGGTGTGCAACACACTAAACTTGTGATTTGCATCTTAACTATTTTATATTTGTATTTTCAGGAGATCTGCGTTGCTCTGATTGCCGCCGGTGCCTACATCAACATTCAGGATCGTGCTGGCGACACGCCCGTCATACATGCCGTCAAGGGCGGCCATCGCGGCGTGGTCGAGGCGCTGCTGAAGAAGCATGCCGATGTCGATATTCAGGGCAAAGATCGCAAGACGGCCATCTACACGGCCGTGGAGAAGGGCCACACGCATATTGTGAAAATCCTGCTGTCCACGAATCCGGATCTCGAAGCGCCCACCAAAGACGGCGACACAGCGCTGCTGCGTGCCGTACGCAATCGCAACTTGGAAATGGTGCAAATGTTGCTCGAGCGCAAGGCCAAGGTGACAGCGAGCGACAAGCGTGGCGACACCTGCCTACACATTGCCATGCGTGCCCGCTCGAAAGCCATAGTGGAGGCGCTGCTGCGCAACCCGAAGAACAGCCAGCTGCTGTATCGAGCGAACAAGGCCGGCGAAACGCCGTACGGCATCGACACCATACACCAAAAGACAATCCTGGGCCAAGTGTTCGGCGCGCGACGTCTCAACACCAACGAGGACTCGGAGGGCATGCTCGGCTACGAACTGTACTCGTCGGCTCTGGCGGATGTGCTCAGCGAGCCAACGCTGACAACACCCATCACAGTCGGCCTGTACGCCAAATGGGGCAGCGGCAAAAGTTTCCTGCTAAACAAACTGCGCGATGAAATGAATAATTTTGCGCGGCAATGGGCAGAGCCGCCCATCAAAACGACCGGACTGCTTTTCATTGTCTGTCTGCACATTGCGCTGGTGCTGGGCACAGTGGTGGGGTTGTCGTCGTGGTCGGCTGTATTGGGTGCAGTGGCAGCGGTGCTTTTTCTGGTGCTCACCTATCTCATACTGGGCGGCATTAAGTACGCGAACAACAGCATGGACATGTACTGGGCGTACTCGTTGCAACACGGCATTATGAAGCGCATAGGACGACTGCGACTGATACTGCAAGTGGCCTTCTGTCATCCGCCGGGCGCGCAGGCCGAGGCGCAAGCGAAACCGGTGCGTTTTCACTTTGCCGAGGCGAGTAGTGCTTCGCCGACAGGCGAGGGTGCCGTGGCGCATATGCTGGCTGCGCTGTTCGAGGCCATCGAAACGCACTACGGCTGGCTGTCAACGCGCCTGTATCGAGCCTTCCGGCCCAAGGCAGTGAAGGCCACGTCCGGCTGGCGTTGGCGGCGCATGTGCTGTGTGCCGATTGTGATCATATTTGAGCTGGGTTTGCTGACGCTAATAGCGGGTATCTCGCTGATCATAGCGTACTTTACGTATGCCTCGCCCGAGGAGCGGGAACAGATAATCGTATCGATCTATGTGATTTGTGCGGTCTTGGTTACAATCATCTGTACGAATTTGCATGTGCTGGCCAAAGCGCTCGGGTCGCTCTTCATTTCGCAGGGTCGTCATTTGAAGAAGGCTGTGCGCTCGAACGAGGGAGCGCCGCTCACAGCGCTGGGCTCCGAAGTGGCACTAATGACAGATATGGTTAAGGTAACCAACCATTGTTGCTTTTAGTAGTTAATGAACTGCTAATAAATGTTCGTTTCATATTTCCTACAGTGTCTTGATGCTTTTACGAATCAGCAAAGCCGCTTAGTGGGTGTGGTGGACGCACTCGATTCCTGCGACACTGAACGCATTTTGTCCGTACTCAACGCCATACAGACTCTACTCTCCTCACCGAATCGTCCATTCGTGCTACTCATCGCTGTTGATCCCCATGTCATTGCCAAGGCGGCAGAGGCCAATAGTCGACGTCTTTTCACCGAAGGCGGCATTGGTGGCCATGACTTTCTGCGCAATCTTGTGCACCTGCCCGTGTACTTGCAGAATTCCGGCTTGCGAAAAGTACAGCGCGCTCAAATGACCGCCTTGCTGTTCAAACGCAACTACAGCGAGTTTCCCAATGACGACGGAACTACATTGGGACATTCGGTGTCTGCGCGACGCCTCTCAAACGCATCGGAAATCATGTCCAGCCAGGAGAAATTGCGGGCCACGCACAACACCGGCCGTGGTGGCGGCAAAAAGTTGCGTCTTTCCGAATCAGTGGCCAGCTCGATTGGATCGAATCTGCATCGTTTGGGCCAGAATCCGCAGAACGTGCTCGATCTGTCAAAGATCATGCTGACGGACGATTACTTCAGTGATGTCAATCCGCGCAGCATGCGACGACTGATGAACGTTATCTACATAACAGGTCAGTAGCTAAGCATTGAGTGAGAAAAATTGTGCTAATTGCATTTTTGGTTTCTTGCAGTTCGTCTGCTGAAAGCATTCCAAATAGACTTTAGTTGGTATCGTTTAAGTTCGTGGATAAATTTAACGGAACAATGGCCGTTGCGTGCCAGCATGATTGTGCTGCAGCATGACAACTGCATGGACGCGTATGATGACAATATGCCGCTGCAAACGGTCTACGAAAAGTAGGTTTAATGAACAACATTTAATTGTTGTCAGTTAATTTGACCTTTTAATATAAAATTGTTTTTATTTTGATAGAGTACGCCCGAAAATTACATGCCTGCGCGAGGCAGCGCCACTGCTCGAACTCGATCGTGATGAACGTAAATTAGATGCCTTCTTGCAATTGCATAAATCTGATTTGCTTGTAGCAGATTTACGTATATTTCTTCCATTTACTATTAATCTAGACCCGTACTTAAGAAAAGTATTAAAAGGTGCGCTGAAAATTGTCTTGAAAAGTGTTGTTAAAACTAATCGATTGCGTCTCTCTCTCTCTCCGCAGAGGATCAACAAGCCATCGAAGACGAAGGCACTCTTATGCTGCAGAATAAGCCAAGTGTGCCGCCGCCGGTGCGTATACCGCCCACACCTTCGTATGTGCCTTCACCAGCCGCTTATCCACCCTATCAAATGTTCCACAATGACTACGAGCTGAGACATCGAAATCTGAGCTCCAGCTCAGAGCCAGCCATGTCGCCGCTAATGGGCTCACCCGTTGAATCCTTTGGCGTAAGTTCTTCGAATTCTTAAACCAAAAATCAAATAAAAAATAGCATTTTTCCATGCACAGGATGACATACTGCAGACTAAACTGTCTGACCTCACTGTGGAGGGTGTCATCAGCACGGTTGAACGCATTGACGACTTGAAGCCAGCCTTGCCCAAATTAGCGCCCGTGCTCAGAGAGAACGCTATCACAGGGCGTGTACTTAAATATTGTGATATCAATGATTTAAAAGGGGTGAGTACTGACGTTTGTAAGTCGCTTGTTACACCTAACTGACCTTTGCCATTTCGACTAGGTACTCGGCCTTTCTTTTGGCCATTGGGAACTGTTTCGCTTACTCATTACCACATTGCGTGATTGTGAGAAAATGCAACGTAAGTTTAAGCCAACACCCGCCATACAGGAAGTGCCCTCTGCGCCGAGCGTAGTCAAAGACAGCACGGACGGGCTGACGCTGGCACCCAGCCAGCCACACTCACGCAAAAATTCCACCACCAGTCATATGGAAAAGCAGGTTAGTTGCTACCGGGCTGATTTAAAAACAGTCTTGAATAGATAGTACGCAAAAAAAAAACGTTGCATAACATTCTAACCAAAATGGGTTTCTTTTCTGAATTAAGTTTTCATTTGTATGAAAGTAGTCGAAACCAATGAGACAAAAGCAAAATGTTCACTGACCCTATTTTTTTAGAACTCGATGAAAACTCATTGAATGTGAAAATCTATGTTTTTCAGGTTTGTGAGTTGAACATTTTGCATTTGCTTAGTTCGTACATTCGCAAACCATACATTAATTGTATATATAAAACAAATATCGATTTCATATTTTTATTTGTTTTCACAAAAAACAATCAAACAACGAAACGAAATGCAGCCAAAAGTACATGATTATGAATATCTGCAGGTAAAGGCGCTGAGAAGAACTCCCAATCGGAAATTTTTCAATGAATTCTGTTTTTTAGCTTTTCGTATTAGAATTGAATATAAAAAAATAACCATGTTGAAATGCTATTTTCTCTTTATGTGCAATGAAAATATGCAGGGCACAGCTGCAATACGGCGGCGCTGAGTTCAAACAATAATAAACAAAACAAATCCAACTGGTGTTTTTGGTGGCAACGTTGACCGAGTATTGCAACTGTTACCTGACTAAAGAAATGCGTTGTAATTGTAAAATGTTGTTAATTTCTTCCATCTCGATGTCGTAAACTCTTGTGAGATACTTTTTAATACAGAGCATAAGTTGTTATTGTAATTTAATTGTAACCTTACGAAATATTCTTATTTGAAATAAGTTCTTTCAGCTATGAATTGAATAATTTTGTAATTCTCGGTATGTAATTTTTTGTATCAGCTTGAGGGGTCTCATGCAAAAAGGTGAATAGTCCAATTTGTTTTCGGTATATGGGTCGTTATTATGACGAAAAAGTTGAAAGAAAATTCAAAGATAAGTTCAAAAAAGTGATGAAAACAATGATTCAAATTCTATAAGATGAATAAGAATCATTTTGATTTAACAATAAAACATTAGAGTGTATTAATAATTTTTACATATAAAATCTGATTGTCTGCTTTAAGTGCATTTTGCTTTTTTGTGCATTAAATGAACTTGAAATGTAATTGTAGACTAAAAGACCCATATTTTAAGTTAACCCTTTCGCTATCTGTTTTTACTGGGAAATGTTATAATTTTAAATTTATTTAGTGTTTTTTATGCATAGCTAAAAATTGAATATTTCTTCATTTACTTTAGCTTAATTTATTTAAAAATTATATTCGAATTAAAGTAAAAAGCCAAATTAAGAATGTCTCATATTTTCTTCTTCTTTCTTTACTATGTCAAGATTTAGTATTCAAAAAACTTCTCTTTGAACTTAAATATTCGGAATAGTGGAGTTCACTTTTCATAGCATTTTAGGTGTAAAGTTGCTATCGTAGTAATTTTTGACTTTTCGCAGAAGAGCGAACTCCACTTATATTAATTTCGTATTGTTGCTAAAATTCAAATGTTTCTAAGGACTAACAAAAAAAATTATTCCTAGAGCCACGAAGGGTTCGGACGTCCACAAACTAGCATGCTGCCATATGGCAACAAAATAGCAAAAGGGTTAATGCACAAAAATCAGCTTTAACATGAACTTGAAATCTAATTGCAGCCTGCTGTTTCATCTTTCAAGTTAAAACTAACTTCACCTCTAAGTGATTGAATCGATTTAATGTACAAAAATAAAATTTAACGCGAAGTAGAAATCTAATTGTAGACTGGTGACCCATTTTTCAAGTTAGATTTAACTTCATCTCGAGGTGATTGAATCGATTTAACGTACATCCTGGACTATTTGATATTTTACATCTGTACCCCGCTAGTTGTTAATGTTCTTTACTTTTGCATAAAAGTACCAGTAAACGACTTGAACTTTTCATAATCTCCCCTTTTTTTTTTGTAATCGTAAGCATTTCTCTTTGCTATTGAATTTTGAATGTAGTTTGTTGCATTTTTTACTCATTATCAGCGATAGTGTAAACTCCAACTACATATTTTCCCCAAACCACTCGATAGCTACTTAGTTTCATTGTCAACAACACATTCACTCTCTTGGATTTGATTTTTTTACCTTTTGCATTATGTACTTGAATTGGCATTGTTCTGATATTTGACACACTCTGCGCCGCGCTCACAATGAATATGCAATTTTAACCTGGTCAACGTTTTGCGCGTGTGTGTTCGTGCACATGTTTTCGGCTCTTGCAGGTCACACTCGAGGAGCAGATGATTTGCGGCGCCCTGCAGACACTCAACGAGGAGGCATTCGAGGATGTGGCCAGCAGCGAGCGTCCCAGTCCGTCGGGCCTGCCCACAGGTGAGATGTTAGCTGCAGCCGCACAACTGCAATTAGCACCCATACGCGAATCATCGGAATTCGGTTCGCCATCCGATGACCAAAAACTGAATAACTTTCTGCAGTATTCCACCAATAACAACTACAACAATTTGAATACACAAAAACACTTGAACACCGATTACAATCGCAGCGCCAGCTCGCATTCGCTGCAAAGCCTCGCAGGCGCCGGTCTGGGCGGGCCGCACATGGGCAATTTGGGCAATGGCGGCAGCGGTGGCTATATCGGTGTTGGCTCCAACTCTAGCACTGGTGGTGGTGGTGGTGGCATCTACCACAAAGACATTGACACCTACAACATACGTCATAGCTTGGTGGGCGATGCCAGCACCGCAGCGGCCGTGCAGCTGCTAAGCGCCAGCGGCTACAATCGCTCGCAGCGTCATTACTCGGTCGGCGATGAGCTGCTCTACGAGCCGCTGACATCGCAGATACGCTCGCCGCCGCACAATGCAGTGCCCACGGTTGTGGTGATACCCAATGCCAATGGCGATTGCGACATTGACGACACCAAATTATAGGACTGGAGCTGGATGGGCAAGGGCTGGTTTCAGTGCTGATGTGGCTGTGCATTGTGCATTGCTATGCGTGTTTGTGCAATTTGAAACAGTGTAGAATTGTTGACGCCAGCTGACTTGAGCGGCCAGTTGAACATTTGCGTCGAATGTTAAGTTCTGATGCAGAAGCTAATGAAATTAGAAAGTGAAAGTTGGCAGTGTTTAATAGAAAAGTTGGAAAAATATTTCAGAGGCCTTTGCTGCCATAGAAATGATTTCAATTCTAATGCAGAAGCTAATGAATTTCTAAAAACTGAAACTCTGCATTGGGTAACAGAAATGTTTGAAAAATATATCAGATCTTTTCAAAAGGTAATTTCTTTTCATAGAAATTATTTCGAAGTCATCTGCAGCGTTGGCATTGCGCATGTGCATAGTTTTCAAATGCAAAGCAATGAAAAGACAAGGGATTAGAATGTCAATAATTAGAGATTTAGAAGACAAAAGAAAGCATTGAAAGCACTCACACAAACACACACACAACACGAACAACAGCATTCAGGAACCAGCTTAACCCATTTTTTAATTGCTTAACGAATTAACGACTTTTGTGCCCCACCGGTGAACTTGTACCGTTTTGTTTTGTGCGTTGTAACTATTGCATAGGCATTCTTAGTGTGTTTTAGCAATATGTATACACTTTTTACAACATTTATGCTGAATGTCATCAACGCAGCGCAGCTGAAACGTGCTCAACACGCTCACACTCGGACACAGCGTTGAGATTTTATTACAGGAATATATTTGGTGTACGAACGAATTGTTGTTAACCCATAATTGTAACACACCCACATACACACACATGCAAACAAACATATTTAAACAACCAACATGGTTATTTGTCTAGTTTTAAGGAAAATGGTAACTGACTTCATACTAACCAATTCGCAATTTTGTAATTAGTCAATAATATTTCTAAGTGTAGCAAAGCAAAAAAGCGTTATGAAAACGTACGAAAAGAAATGCAAACGTTTGTAAAACGAAGCAACTTGTATAAACCAATAAAACAAACCGAACAAAATATTTATGAAGCCAAACACCAAACCAGTGACACACACACACACACCTAACAACAAAGTAGCAATATTATTTCTTGATTTGTAATGGATCTCAGATGGCAAACAACATCAACAATCACCAAAGGCATCACGCACACTGGCATTAACACGCAACACCCGACATTTTTCATGCAATCGCTGCATAGAGCTTTAGGTGGCTTTTAAATGCAATCAATATTTCAATTTCTCTGTACTTATTTGCTGCTTATTCATTTACTGTACTTAAGTTTATTGGCTTTTATAAGTAAATATTCTCGCAATACACCAACTTGATCCTTAAGTGCATAGAATACGCGCCGCTTCGCAAGCAATTTATGTGCCATTTTTGATGACTTGGATGTTGCTGGTTAAAATTATTAAGCAACTCGCAACACAATGACTGACTTAATTGGTAAAAATAATGGTGTGGTTGTTTGATTACGATTACGATTAAAATAAAATTTAAATTAAATTGACTACTAATAGAGGTGTTGGTTTACTATGGGATAGATTAATCTCAAATTAATTGAATGCATTGAATGATAGTTGCATAAAATTTGATGTGAATTGAAATATGGTTTTGTGTAAAGTATGTAGACAAGTAGATGTATTCGAAATGCGATTGTATAGTGAACACGTTGAACAAATTGAGTGAACGAATTGAATGAATGAATCGTCATAATGCACACTGCAATCATGTGGCCTATTGTGCAGGCTGCTAGTAATTATGGCACCCCTTCGACCTTAACGGCCCTAAGAAGCGCGAAATTATTGGGAGTGCAAACAAGTTGTGAAGATTTTTTTGTAACTTTGAAGCTTTAGTCAGAGACATTGGTACATTGTATTTTATTCAAAACATTGTCCATCGCTAGCTACAACTTTTCTCTCATCTCTCAGGCAACAACCGGAGCCCGCATTGAAAAACTTCCTCGTCTTTTGGGAGAAATCCAAGAATCCATACCATTTTTAGATTTTTCGTAAGAAGTAATGTGCATGAGTCATTGACGGGGACAAGTGGTAGTCAGAATGAGCAATATCTGGTTTTTGTGGGTTTAAATCACCTCCAAATCCAAATCCAAATCTGTTACGAAAAATATGTGTGGAAAATATGATTCCAAATGGTATTAGGCCCAAGAGTTGTTTGCAGAACCCCAAAATGAAATCATGTGTGCGCCACTGGGTAGTTTAGCACATTGAAGCGCCTTCAAAACTTTTTTGACGACTTTTGCAACATATGGCCGAGCTTTTTGGTGTAGAAATATTCCCGATTTCTGCAAATTGTGTTTTATTGGCGCAAAGGTTGACATGGTTAGAGCACAAAGGAAGCATGTGTATGCGTATGAAAGCGAAATGAGTCAAACTAGGTTTAGATGGGGAAAAGCGTCATTAAATTAAATACATATCTGATGCGATTCAAAACTAGCCATCTGTAGTAGCCTCAATTTTGTTTCTTCTGGTTAAGTGCTTCATATTGTAGTAGAATATACTCTGAGAATATGTCTTCTGTAATGATATTTTCAGTTTGTATTTAGAAATGATCCTTCAACACCCTTTCGGCTCCAATTTACATCTCGTTTTTTCCGAAGCTTCAGTGCTTCGTACGGTAGTAGAAATTGCTCAGAAGTTTAATTTTCCAGTCAGCAATAGTGACAGATTTAGTCTGATGAAATTCTCAGTTTGTGTTTAGGAATGCTTTTTCAACACCCTTTCGACTCCAATGCTCCTAAGGAACCCTAAACTCTATTCTACTAATCTTGCTTTCTCCAACGCTTCAGTGCTTCGTATTGTAGTGGGATTTGCTCACAGCTTTCATCTTCCCTCCAAAACAAACGACATTGTTTATCTGATAATATGACTGGTTTGTGTTTGCAAATGTTTCTTCAACACTCGTTCGGCCCCAGTACTTATTTTGTTCTTTCAATAGGCTTCTACATCTAAATTTGTTTGAAGCTTCTTTGCTTCTTATTGTAGTGGGATATGCTCAGAGGTTTAATCTTCCTCCCAGTAGATCGGACATTGTTTTTGTCTGATGATATTCAGACTATTTAGATTATTCTCAGTTTGTGTTTAGTGATGTTCCTTTAGTTTGCGGACCTCTGAGCAGATACCAGTTAACTTTAAAAAGGTTCAGTAGTTTTAGTTGTCACTCATGCTTGTTACGTGCTGTTAACTTGAATTGTTTTTGGACGTTTGATCCCTTAAAAACTCCCTCAGAAATCAATATCAGTCCAAATAGGAGATATTCAATTGTTTTACTCGTAGATAGAACAGTTTATGATTTGATTGTTGCAAAGAACATTTCAAAACTATTTCGTTTAAAAGACAACAACTTTTTAAGTGGGAATGCAATTGTTGCTGTTTCACTGTTTTCAATTGTTGGAAACAAGTTTCATGTAAGTCCTATGGCTCTGTTTCGAAGAGTCCATAACTAATCGCAACTAATTTTTTACTCGAGCAGTGTTTTGAAAGAAAATCACCCTTTAAGTAATCAACATTTGTGGGCACTATGCACTATGCAACTTAGTATCTCAAAAAGATTGCATGTAAAGGTGAGGTACTTAGGCGGGTTTTACTGTAATTTTGCAGTTTTTGTTCAATAGATAATGAATAAATAATGTTTTGACTTTTTCAATTGACTTGCTGGCCTGTAGAACTTCTAGTTGAAAGTGAAATCTTCTATTAGACTCCATACTTTACACAAAATTGTATACAAAAAATAATAATAAATGTATGTACTTAATGAAAGCATTCGAGCTTTTCTACAGAAACTGTTGGAAACTTATTGGAAATGGTTATCTAAAAATAATTGCTAGGTGTGCTACACGAAATACGTTAATTTATTTAGGTTTTAAAGATGTTTTTAGAATTTGCAATTGAAAGCTATATATAGAATAATTCAAGAAATGGCATTGCTATAGCTTTCGTTATGTTTACGTTTCCTTTTTTCTGAAAGTTGCTGCTTCAACTTTGCCATGTGGTTTTTTTTTACTAACTTTTTTCTTTGCTATGTGGTTTTTTAGCAGCTTTTTTCTTTGCTCTGTGGTTTCATTCTGCGCTTCAGTTACTCTATGCGTAAACAGTATTTTGTGCTTCACTTTTCTTGCCAGTATTTTACACTACAGCACCACAGTTCGGTTCAGTACAGCATAAAACTGCAACATAAACAAGCTTACATTGTTTGTTACTAAAAAAGCATACCACATATAGTTAATACAAATATATACGAGGGACTATAGCATAAAGTTATAGCCGACGAATTTGTTAGTTACCTAAAGTGTAGCACACTGTGGGCCGAATTAATCGAATGCATGTTTAGCTGCCTAAGTCGTAAGGAAACTATATATATTTCGTATACTGTAAGTGCTGCTAACTATTTACTAATTCGTTAAATGACTAATTAACGTAGTTAATGCATACGAAAATGGTGTCAACTGTGAGAATGAACACATACATATGAAACGTAAATGTTTTACAAAACTATTGAATATGAAATAATAAAAATATTGATTATGAAACTGACGTATGTATTGTGAGTAAGTGAGAGAGAAATCAATAAAATTGAATAAAGTTTGCATTTTTTGTTTGGTCGCACTTTTTGTTTTGTTCGGCCTCAACACAATGTCGTTGCAGATCGGCAGCAATTTGAAATGCGTTCTGTGTATTGTAGTAGAAATTGTCGCTTTCGCTTTTTGGCGCTTCAATTGCTTCTTTATTCCGAAGGCTTTGGTGTTGGAATTCGACTCATCCAAACTTTTGTCACGCATGTGCATTCGTTTCACAATTGGCTAATCATTCCACATATTTTTCTCATTCAGCTGTGCTGCATACATTTCAAAAACATATTCATGAAACGCCGCTTCGTTCATCGTCATCATTCCATTCGAACTCATAGCTGGTTGTGGTTTGTTCCACTGTTTATCATTGACTGATTGGTTGTGTGTTTGCTTATGATTTCCTCATCACAAGTAAATGCATAGACGGTTTTGAATTTGTGGCGCCGGCATCGATAATAGTTGTGCCAACACTGTCTTACAGCTGGCCTTAGTTAAGCACACTCGCCCACTGTCCATTGCGTATGTCACGTGTGGTAGTTCTCCGCTCACAGCTCGAACTTCAGCGTGCACCGACCGAATTCACTTCACCTCGACAACGCATGGTGGTAGCCGCGAGTGCTCTGCCTGACCCGCTCGCCAACGTATCTCCGTATACGCGTAGTTGTTTGGTATTGTTTGCGCCCTTCGGCCTCCCTCCGCCCCTCACCTAGTTCGCTCCACACTTGCATCTCTTAGTAACTTGAAAATTGCACCGCAACAACTATCGTCCGCCGTACTAACTCGCGCACCTGTCATTCATAGATGCCGAACTGCAAGCGGTGGGCGCCAATATGCTGTCGGCCAACTCCGCCTCGCTGGCGCCTTCGTCGCCCGTCGCGCAGCGCCGCGACTCAATACTCAAGCACCAGAACAGCGTGAAGAGCGACAAGCGCGTCTCCATCAAGGCCAGCAAGCCGATCGCTTCGAATCTCGAGTACATCTCGGAGAAGCCCTCCGCCTCGTCGCTGTCCTCGTCGGCGTCGTCCTCGTCCATGCTGGCGCCCAACAACGTCAACACAACGGAACGACGTGCCAGTAAACCGCCCTCAGGTAAACGCAGCTGTCCATTTTATGAACTTTTGGTTGTTCTCTATTCTTTCACTGATTTCCATTGCACACAGGACCGCGTCCCGCCTCGCTGGTGATCACCAAAAACGACAACAACAAAGTGTCACAGTTCAAATTGGTGCGTTCGTCGTCGGTGGACTACGAGGACATCGAGAGCCAGCAGCAGCCGAAGAGCGCCAACCGCATCATACTGGCCGAGCAGCTGCAGGAGGACGAGTCGGCGCCGCTAGTATTCACCGTGCACAAATGATGCCACGTCGTCAGCTGCGTGCAACTTTAAGCTTTAGCTCATACGTAGTTCTATGTATTGTAAACGAATAGCACACCTAGGCGAGCCGAGCAGTAGTGATCGTTGCGACAGATGCGCGTCGAATTTTGAGCAATTATTCTAATATTGTTGATGTAGCGAAAGTTTGTTGTGAATTGTTTACCGAATGGAATTGTCAAACGAAATTTTTGCAATTACAAGTCATGTAGTGATGTAATTAATATGTAGTACAGTAGTGCAGACGTACCGCGGTACATATATTTTCGATTGAGTCTACAAGTATTTAGCCAAATATTTATATTAGAATATTGGGAATGTAACGATGCCTAAGAAGTGAATGCAACGCTAAGAAAAGCTAAGCAAACAAAAGAATGTACTTAAAAGTTAGTGTAACACATTTCGGCTTCAACGAACGGCAACACAACTCACATAGTTTTCGCTTTAACAATTACTCTAAGTATTGAATGAAAAGAAGTAACAAAAACAAGCCAACATATTTATGTGTGTATAGTACTTATAAAAGAAGAATATGATAGCACCTGAAAACAGATATGTTTATGCAATAAAGATTCGAAATGAAATGCATACATGTAGTATGATTAACAAAGATGTGAAGTGGTTTTTATTGCACGTTTGGTAGATCGCTGGTAGAGCACGAAAAGTTGGCAGACAATAAGACAATAACGATTTGTATTCTACATAGTACAGATTTGTATACACAAATCGACATACACAAATTACGACATTAAGACGATTTAGACTTTAAGGTATTAGCAACGGTTCAGCCATATCCATTAACTAGCAGGAGGTGTAGATATTAAAATATTAAAACAATATTCAATACAGATACTCCAGTGGCCCACACATAATTTCATTTTGGAGGATATTGTATTCAATTTTTGAGCCCAATACTATTTGAAATCATATTTGCCGCCCACAAGTTTTGTAAAAACAGATATTTGGAGGCAATATGAACTCCCAAAACACCTCTTGCGTGCGTCAAAGTCTGTCAAAGTAGAGACCAAACATAGTAATACTGCGTTCTCAGTTTTTCATTTCTACATCCTTTGTCCCTTTAAAAGGACTTCAAAATTTTGAAGGGGATACAAAATAAAAAAAATATAAAAAATACTTAACCTCGTTAGAATATGGCGATATGTATATCAAATGAAAGAGGAAAGGCTCAAAAAATTAAATAGAATTGACTTTTTATCTATTTGTAAAAAAGGATATGAAAAAGGTCCTTTGAAAATTTTAATCCTTTATATCCTTAAAAATTTAGATAGAATTTTCTTGAAAAGTAAGTATGTTAAAACCCAAAATCTCCTTGATCACGTATCAAAATTTCATTACTCTAACTTTATTGGTTCGAAAGTTAGGAGGAAGCTGCAAAAATTCTAATTTATTTGAGTATCAGTATTTTAAATAATAAAAAGATACAAAATCAATGAAACGAGAATAATGATATAAGAATTCTAATATTTCTCCCAAATAATCTGCCGTTTATGGTTTGGACACAACAAAATTTTAGCATTTCTCTCTAACCCACGGATTAGTGTAGGCAATGTGACGAGCATGGCGTCATGAAAACCCTAGAACACATTCGGTGCCACTGTCCTGCTAGATCTTGCCTTGCATGTCTGGGAGACCCGTATTTCCCTGGGTTGGGTGAGCTCGATGTCAAATCGCTGCTCAAATTCGCTAAAGGATGATTACTTCACTAGCATTAAACGCCTAAACAACTCCATCTGGAACCGCTAGAGACCCAACAGGATCTATGTTTGGTAAACTCGACCAACCAGCTTAGACGAACCTAGCCTAATATCTAATTCATTGTGGACCATGTTAGTATATTTTTTGTTATTTGACTTCTATTCTTCTATTCACTCTGCTAGGAAGCATAGGGCCTCACCAAGGCAAATGTTTTGTGTTGGTAATTGAAATTCTGCCAAGGTGAAGAATAAGCCATCGTATAGTGAGAGTTTTTGTGACCAAGTTAGGAAAACAGATTGTAACTTTGTCCCTTCGTTGCATTAAAGAAAATAAAGATATGGATTACAGATAAAGACACTTTATATTCTTTGGTTGTATTGAGTCGAATCACTGTGTGTCGTACCAGTTACGTTTCCAAACGAATCGCCACGATTTTCAATCAAATAACCACACATCACTAGCGCCAAAGCTCCCGCACAGCTGACATGAACTTTTTCGCTGTCTCTGCGTCTCCACACGAACCAGCTGCACGCACACACACAAGCACAAAACGTAAACAACACCACTACAAAACAACCACTGGAATGCAACGATGCAACCGGCTTTTCACTGCACGACCAACAACAGTGTCGGACAAAGTTTGTTGACTGCTGGCTGGGGACGTGTGTGTGACCACAAAATGCACACACATAAATATGTATGTTGGCTGCGGCCGGTGTGTATGGCAGCAGCACAGGCGGCGCGACGTCACATTGTCTTTAGTCAAAAGCCCAAATACTCGCGCACGAAAGCACACACACCCCGCACTCAGCCCCAATCAGCTGTTTGACTTCATTCAAAGAGGTCACCTTGACGCGAACTCATCGCACAGAATTCACTAAAAACTTTTCGTACACAGTGCGTGCGTGTGCGCTCCGCAAATCGTTTATTAAAATCTAATAGAAATTTATTGGTAAAGTAAAAACAAATATTTGCATTATTTCAAAGTGAAACACAACATTTGCCTCTTGAAAATAACACAAGTAAAATACAAGAAATACCTACAAATTCAAAACGAGTGCTGGCAAGAAAACCCCTCTCGACTGGGAATGTGTATGCCTCGATTGTCGTCTGTGCGCGTTGTGCGATTTCGCTCCGCACGCCACGAAAAACGCTTAGGCGCGCTGCAGACCACACGAAATATTCTCAAACAAATATCGTTACACAATCTGAAAACGTTTCACTAAACTGAGAATTAACTAATTTGACTAACTGCTGAACTGTGGCCAATTGAAGAAAAGTGCAGCGCTGCTAATGGCACATCGCACCAAAGCGATTAAAATTTCATAAAAATAAATGCAAATGTTAAACATTATCGACAACTGGGGCGTTGATAAGCGGGCGCCAGCGTCTCAGACTCAACATGTTTTCATATTTTGCAAATTTGTGGTGGAATGCAGCGACTGCTCGCAGATAGTCGCAAGTCGCGCCGCTAATGCTGCGGCTTGGGTGATTTTGGTTGTGAGACCCAAAAGGCAACACAGTTTAGTGCCGTTAGGCGGCAACTTTCAAAGGTCAAGCAAATCAGCAGCAGAAACATCGCGCAAGCACTTTGGCACGTGATGGTTCGCCTTTGCGGCTGTGTGCCTCCTGCGTCGCGTTACACCCAAACTGAAGATTTCCGAATGGTTGCTGCGCCGAGAATTTCACGAGTTCGCATTATTTTTTGTTTGTTTGTTTTAAATTTTCGACTTTTTAGAAATAGCAAATGTCTCCGTCTTTTGCCAATTGAAATTTAGCTTTGTTTTTTATGTGTTTTTAGTATTTTAATCAAATTGTTTGCACGGTCAACAAACTTTTGATACACTGCAAATAATCATGTAACCATACTTATGTACTTATGTGCATACATAAGTACATACATATACTTAAGTATACACAAGTGCTGTACTTGCTCGCTGTGCGCCGGGTATGTATAATGATGACATCGATTATTTTGCAAGACAAGGTTCTTGGCCAACAAAATGTAAACAAACATTCAACTTGAAAGCGCCACTCCGCGTACCGCACACACCCTACAGACGGCAGCCGAAAGTGAAAGTGTTTAATTTCTGCATTTTGATTATCTAACCGATCGCCTCTGGCACACTTTTGCGTCCAACGCGCTCGGCATGCGATTTATTGCGTATCTGTTGGCAGCATTAATAATTGTATTTTATTTTTATTTTTTGGATATATGTATACCCGTTCATATGTACTTAGCACTGTATCGACTTGAATAATGTATGTTGTGGCTGACGTCACTTTGCCGCGAAGTTCAGTGCAATTGACTATTGAGTGTTAAATTTAAGCATTGAAAGTTGCTTTTACAGCGTGTTCAGCAATTTTTGCCCGTTTGACTAAAAAATGTGTGCTAACTTTACTTGTGCATTGACAGTTGCAGTGGTGATGGGGTTAGTAACTGACTCGTGACATCTATTACTTGGATTGCTTTCAATAAAAAAGCAACTTACAAAAGTAAATTGAAAAATCGCAGTACATATCTCGGGCCATCGAGGGTTCTTGCTAAATCGACAAGCCGCCTAGTAACCCCACCCATTGTGACCTCACTAAACGCTTTCGGGACGCAGTTCAATATTTTAAAACCATACTTTAAAAAAAAAACTGCTACTTTACTTTTACTTAAAATTATGTTTCATACTCACAAATTCTAAAATCATATAATTCGAATAAATATTTTGGACCCACGCATAAGATTTGCATAATTGTATTGAGGCATTTAAAACTTGGTGAGACGTATTATCCCAGTAGTCTCGAAACTGTTCAATCTGAACCTAACCTAACCTAGTCGAAATAATTGTCTTTTTATATGTATTTAAGAAACATTGATACCTTTGCTTTTGGCTATAACGAATGCAAAGTTGAGTTAGAAAAAACAGTCTTAAAGGAAACTTAACCATTTTTAAAAGAAATTGTTTGCATCATTTAAAAGGTAATGCAGGCCTTGTATGCGTTTAAAATATTAAGAAACAAAATAAAAATAAATATACTTGTCAAAAAAATAAGTAAAAATAAAAATTACTTACTTACCGCTACCGGGTTGTGGCCCAAGATTCATTGAATAGAAGATTGCGGCTTCCGGGAGAAAATAAATTTGAAGCCGCACCAGTGACGTCATACAAAATTGTTTCCTATTGGCTGAAAGTGTTGATATAATTTTGGAGAGAGCAACACAATGGGACAACATCAAATATTTATTCACTTTTTGTTATTCAATAAATTTGTTTTCTATTTTCGATTAGAAAAGTACGTCGCCACTCATGTACCTTTTTTGATTTCATTATTTTGTGTACACAGGCCCACTGCACGCCGCATGACTCTCGTTTTTTTGTTTTGTAAATTTTTCCGCGATTCCTTCACTACACGCATCTTTTGACGCGAGGACTTTCGAAATTCGAAATAATTTATTAAATTTAACACAAAAACACGAAAACGAACAAGCAAAGGTGGCACAATTTTCACAAAACAATAAATTCTTGGTCAAAAAAATTTTCAACCAATAAAAACATAGCACGAAATTTGAATTGAATTGCAGGGTTTCCTCCCGAAATTCACTTGTTTTATATGTGTTATTCATATGAATGAATAATATGAATTTACAATTTATTTTGTAAAGATATACAAATTTCTATTAAACTATATAGGGGCTAAAGTATAAAGAAAGCCATATATTTGCTCAAAAGAGTGAAGCAAAATGTAAGTTCAAAATGAAAGAATTTAAAAAGTACTGATGGAATCCCTACATATTCTCCGATGACGTCACTGGTGCGGCTTCAAATTGATTTTCTCTCGGAAGGCGCAATCTCTGTATTGAATCATGGTTGTGGCCTGCTGCAAAAGTTCTCTCTAGGCGCTTCTCCTCGCTTTGGGCGTCCCTTTCTCCATTTGGTTCCACCAAAAGATGATAGGGTGTCCTCAACTTGGTCCTTCCAGCGGAGACACTTTTCCCCGTTTTTGTCGTAACGTTCAACTAAATAAATTTTTCCCGGCGTTTCAGCATCCAAAAAAAAATAATTAAATATAATTAAATATAATTAATATAATTAAATATGTAAAAAGAAGACAGTAAAAATAAGGAATACGATCTAAAAAATATTTTGCAAATTTACTAGGCACTTCTTATCAAAAATTGTCAATGCTATCAGAGTTGTTTGAGCTCTTGACTGAAATAAGTTCAAGGTGAAATCGGAATTCTGACACAGAGCTGAATGACTTCAAACAACATGAATCTGCAGACTTCAGAAAATTTAATGGTACCAAGTCAGGAAAAAAGAGGAATGAACCATAATTATTCACTCAAATGACTAAAAATTTTAGAGAAGCCATTGCATTGCATTGTTTCAATAAACTCATACGGAATCCATTGATTTAGCTTTAATCCTTTTTCTAAATAAGTAATAAACGTTTAAGTTTCAGTGAAATTATTAATACCAATATCGCATTAAGTGTCAAAGTCAAATGGATCAATTTAATTTGTTCACTGCTCAAACAATCACTATTGTTCACTTAGATCTTTTTTGGCTATTGTGTGATTAACCATGAAATGCTAATTTTAATTTATTCAACTAACATGACAATCGTCTTGTTAAACAATGGCAAAATAAGAATAGTATTTCAGGGTTAATGTTAGTGTACCCAGTTTGTTTTTTTAACAAGCTAGCGAGCAGGTCAGTTAAGATGTAGTTAATTAAAAACTATAAAAGCTGAGGTTTGTTCTCGTAAAACGATTACAGTACTCAGCACACAGCATCCAGAACTGGGTCATTCTCAAAAATACAGTTCACAGAAGAAAACATTTAAAACATCTGTGACCCTGACCACACTCACTAAAGACTAGATTAGATTAGGTTAGACCGGCCGGCCAAATGCAGAGTATAGACCAGTCAGGGTCTGAGCAACACCAGATGGAGCTACCGAGACTCGTAGAGCAATGAACTCTACGATTATTCGAGCACTATTGGCCAACTTATGTAAATCAATGATAGAAAGTTGTGACACCTGTTTCAGGTACGTGAAACTCGGAGCCTTTAGATGCATCAGTTGAGTTTCAGCAAGCACCAGACAGGCGCAGAGAACGAGCTCTCTGGTACCATAGCTGACACAAAGCAAACACTAAGATAATTCAAAGTTAACACTAGAATGCCCTACCAACACAAACCCTTCATAAATGCCCATAAGAAATTATGTTACAAAGTAAAGATAAACAATTTCTAAAGAATATTTTCAGTTTTTGTATTTAATTTGGCTCTAAAACATAATAAAAGCCAGGACAGAATTTCTTTCAAAAATCGATAAATAATATGTTACAATAAAAACCTCAATGGAGCTTGCCTTCCTTGGTCAGGAAGTGTTAATTTTAACTTATAAGAAAAAAAATCATTTCATACCAATTATTTGTGTTTCTTGTGTATTCGTGGGCATGAAAAATAAAATAAAAATGTATAGAATTTGTTTGCTCCTAAGCCTTTAAATATGATAGCAAAATATTTTGTTAGTGATTCGAATTATTTATTCTATACAATACTTCCATACAAAAACGATTTTATTTCACATTTTTATAATTATAATCTACTCTGCTCTTCTTTCTACATATGTATATATATAATATATTTAAATGCACTCACATAAATATTTAGTTGTGAGTTCAGCTGTTTTCCCAAACGACTTAGCGCAACACTAACAAAAGTCAACTGCATTGGCTTCTTTAGGGTTTTCTACACAAACTAATTCTTCACAATTTGAAGCTGAAGAAAGAAAAGCGCATTTTGACTGGAAAATTATAAATTATTATCATTGCATGGACTTGCTTGGCACTTTTCTCAAATCTCGATTGCATCTTTCTCCGCGTGTAGATTTGCAGCGCATTTGCCGTTTCCAGCTTCTAGCAACAGTTGTACTGTCGCTCTAGGCACCCTGTAACTGCCTTATTAGTGCATACATACATACAAACAGCTTTTAATGGACTTATCAATTTTGACAGTAGCACAGAACACAGTAGCCGGCTTCGTAACCCCCTTGGGCTATTTTTAAAATATTCAATTGTAGAGTTATTGAGCACAGCAAAGAGTCAACAGCGCACTTGTGGTGCACGGCGAAAGCGTTGCGTGTAAATTTTCCGCAGTTGAACAGCGCCAAGTAAACCAGACAAAGTGCTTAAGCTTTTATAGAAACGACACAATACAAATGTTAGAAGAAGGTTTCCGCGAGTTCTTCAGCGCCGCACAGCGCAAGCTGAGCACACTGCTGCAGATTTTGCTGCAATTCGATTTCTTTCGCTGGGCTATCGACTTTTATCTGCGACTGACAGCCAGGCAGCCCGTTGTGGGCGACAATGAGCGGAAATTTGACACGCCCGCGCTGGGTGCGGGCGTAGCGGCTGAATCCGAAACCGAGCCGGAGCCTGAGTCTGAAGTTGAGACCGAGTCTGCGGCTGAGGCCGACCGCAAAGCCGACAACGCGACCACGGCCGATCATGCACCCGAACCCGAACCCGTTGGCCAGCACAAGCGTCAGCCGGCAGCCCAGCTCGCAGCTAAACAGCCGGATGACACGGTTACTGACGTTGGTGTCGAGCGCGCGACCAGTTCGACAAGTGCAATCAGCGACGCGACCCCAGCCGACATGGGCAACTCAAATGCGAAAAATACGAAAATTCGAACGCAAACGGTTCAGATCAAGCGCCCGATCACGCCAATCATAATCGAGGTATGTTGAAGCGCCAGTGCGCCAGTGTGTTGTAGTTGCATTCGTCGATGTTGTGCAGTAATGAAGTAAACAAATGCCAAACGGCCGATGGTGGCGAATGATTGGATTTTGTTATCAGTCGTTGTACAATAATAGTTGTTGCGTTCAACCGGAACCGTCGCAGTCTCTGAATGTTTACACATGCGGCCAGCGGCTGCTCGAAAAAATGGTGGCCGGCTTGTCTATTAAATTGCAACGCAACGGTGTCTAACGTCTTGTAGCTGTATTTCTCTCCCGATTACTAAATTGTGTCAACATATTTACTTATTGTGTGTCTTGCATTCAAAATCAAATAGTTATACACATAATACATTGTAATACGACGACGAGTAGATGGAATATTTGATGCGACTAATGCACTTGAACTTGAAAATGTCAAATGGCGCTCATTGTGTTGTTCTTGTGGTTGTTGTTGTTGCCGATGCTGCTGCTGTTGTTCTTGCATAATGGCGATGAGCGATTTTGCCGCAAAATCCGACCATATTTCAAGTGAGCGACGCGCAAGGAACAGCTACAACAACAGCGGCAACCGCAACCACATTAACAGCACATCTTCCAAAGCTAATAAGGCAACAACAATTGCGGTGAGCGGTAGTGGTGGTGGTGGTGGGAGGTGGGAGGTGTGGCGCCGAAGCAGACAATTGGAATTTATGCTATTGAAAAGTACAAAAATAATAAAAAACGACAGTGTTAGGGTGACATTGAGCCATTTGGCGACTTGCTTACAAGTCGAGTCCCAACAGCATTCAATACAATTGCTGTCAAATTAAACGAAAGCATACAAACTATGACATTATGTGTGGACCAAACCATATTTTGTCTCAGTTAAGTGAGAATAATAATTAATTTGTTTTTTTCTTATTTAATTTCCTTTGCTGTGCTGAATATTTGACATTTTTGCCGAAAAAAGAAATTTAAGATTTGTATGAAAGCCATGAAGACCTAAGTATGCTGCCATTACTTCTTATTTCCAACTAAAAGATTGATAAGCATAAATAGAATAAATTAAAATATTATTATAAAAGACATTGTTAACAAATTATGGTGAACGAGTTAATCTTTCTTTACCCTAAAAATGTTTGGTTGCTCTAAAAAACACGCTGCTTTTTTATTTCAATACTTTCAATGACATTTTTCTTTGCAATAACTTTTTTTATTTTAATTGAATTGAGTGCCAAAAAGAGTGGACACACGTTATCATTTGTTATCTTTGTTAATATCTAACATAACAATACATAACCTCAAAAAACGCTGCTTTTTTATTTCAATATTTTTTCCATGAAATTCAATTTCAGTCTATTATTCCTTACCATGAAATAATTTCAGTTGATATCTAATCCTAAATCTAATCTAAATCTCAGTATTTTCTTTACGTTATATAATAAAATTGTGGCTTCTATTCTATTCAGTCTTCGTTTGGGTGTAACGCATAGACCAATAACCAACTAAGAACCTACTCAACTTAAATATAAAATGTACAAAATAATTGTATGTAGCTTACCAGTAATGCAACTTAGCACTGTGCTCGTCAAGTCCGCTGTGCTCGTACTGTATAGAAATAATCGAAATAATCGTACTGTACATAGTGTAACCAAGTATTGCCGCTACTGTACCATAACTGCTATAGCGTACTGTACCATATGGTCGTACTGTAACCATTTCTGTCTTCAATAACTCCATGGGATATGGCTAATCGCCCGACTCTGTTGTACCAGCGTGACTCTAACTGTCGCTTATGCCAACGCTTTCGGTCACGCTTTCAGCCCATAATGACGCCGTGTTCTATTTTGCAGCCTGCGCCCGAGATGACCAAGTCCTTTGACATCGTCGGCATACCCATTACCGAGGGCACGCGGGCGGAGAATGTGCTCTACCGGCTCAAGCATGGCTGCACACTGCGCGTGCACGGCGATGTCGATTTGCTGGGACGCGAGATTATCCTCTACACCAACTACCCGGCCGAAGGTTGGTGTCTGTTGGCGCACGCTCAAAGCAACCTCACTACATTTATTCACCCTCACAGGCAAGAAGTTTGTGCGCACCGATTATCGTGTCCTGGACTGGCACCTGAAGAGCGGCAAAACCATTACCACACAAAAACATCCCTATGCGCACATTGTGGACACGGACATTTTCTGTGAGATCAAGATGAATCTGTCGGGCACATTTCACTTCTGGTTTCGATTCAAGGAGAGGTACAGCACACACACTGCTTACTCAATGCCAACAGTGCCTAATTTCTTGCTTTGATTGTCGTCCATTTTTTGTATCTAAAGCAAGCGCACTGAGCCCGACGGTGCACTGTACGTGCAGGTGGAGCCCACCTTGCATGTCGGTCCACCGGGCGCGCAGAAGATAATCCCACTCAATTCGGTGCGCTGCCAAACTGTGCTGAGCAAACTGCTCGGTCCACTGAACACCTGGGAGGCCAAGTTGCGCGTCGCCAAGGAGTCCGGCTACAATGTCATCCACTTCACGCCCATACAGGAACTCGGCAATTCGCACTCGGCGTATGCATTGCGCGATCAGCTTAAGGTCAATCCGCACTTTGCCAACACCAAAGATGGAAAGGTGACTTTCGACGATGTGGATAAGATCATCAAGAAGTGTCGCGAGGAATGGGGTGTAAGTGCCGTTCAAAATAATTGCAATTTGTCCACTAAGCAGCGCACTTTCTACTTGCCTCACAGATGGCCTCCATTTGCGACATCGTACTTAATCATACTGCCAACGAGTCGGATTGGGTGCGCGAGCATCCCGACGTCACCTACTCGTGCGCGACCACAAAGTATCTGCGGCCGGCTTTTCTGCTCGACGCCATGCTGGTGCAGTGCGGCGAGGACATTGACGCCGGGCTACTGGAGCATGTCGGTGTGCCGCCAGTGATCGATCGCGAGGATCATCTGGCCGCGTTGAAGCATCAGCTGCACCAGACCTACCTGCCCAAGGTCAACATTCACGAGCTGTACCAGTGCGACGTCATGAAGTATGTGAACGAGTTCACGGCCGAAGTGCGCAGTCGCAAGCCGCCAAAGCATCTCGCCAAGATAGAGCGCATAAAGGAGATACAGCTGATTGCCGATCCGGAATACAGGCGCCTGGGCGCCAAGATTAATATGGAGCTGGCGTTGGAGATTCTAAACGTTTTCCACGGCGATTGCTTCGACGAAGAGTCGCGCGTTCGTCGGTGCGCCGAAACACTGCGCAGTCACTTGGATGCTCTCAACGAGGCGGTGCGCGCCGAGATTCAGGAATATCTCAACGCCGCCGTTGAGAACTGTCTGGCCGGTGTGCGTTACGAGCGCGTGCAGGAAAACGGCCCCGCGGTGCGCGTCATTTCCGAAAAATATCCCGTTTTCATGATGTACTTCACGCACACAGCGTCCTTGGGCAAGAGTCTGCTGGAGAAGGAGAAGGGTATGTACGGCGACATGGGTCGCTTCTTCATGGCGCACAACGGCTGGGTGATGGGCTACAGCGATCCGTTGTTGGACTTTGCCGATGAGCAGCCGGGGCGCGCCAATGTGTACTTGAAGCGCGAGCTCATCGCGTGGGGCGACAGCGTCAAGTTGCGCTTTGGTAAGCGGCCCGAGGACAGTCCCTACTTGTGGAAGCACATGACTGAGTATGTGGAGACCACGGCCCGCATCTTTGATGGCGTGCGACTGGACAATTGCCACTCGACGCCGATTCACGTGGCCGAGTATCTGCTCGACGCGGCACGCAAGATCAACCCGGAGCTGTACGTGGTGGCCGAGCTCTTCACCAATTCCGACGACACGGACAATGTGTTTGTCAACCTTCTGGGCATCACCTCGCTGATTCGTGAGGCGCAGTCAGCTTGGGATGCGCACGAAGAAGGTCGTCTGGTTCATCGTTACGGCGGCGCGCCGGTTGGCTCTTTCTATGTGAATCCCAAGCGTGATTTGGCGCAGAGTGTGGCGCACGCTTTGTTCCTGGACCTGACCCATGACAATCCATCGCCCATGGAGAAACGTTCCGTTTACGATTTGCTTCCGTCGGCGGCACTGGTATCGATGGCTTGCTGTGCCACGGGCAGTAATCGCGGCTACGACGAGCTGGTGCCACATCATGTAAGTTGGCCGCGATGCAAACAGCCGCCTTTAAAGCGATTTACCTTTTTTTGTATTATTCAACAGATTCATGTGGTGGACGAAGATCGTCAATACCAGGAGTGGGGCAAAGGTGTCGATAGCAATACGGGCATCATCGCTGCCAAACGCGCCTTGAACCTACTGCACGGCCAGTTGGCAGAGGAGGGCTTCACTCAGGTCTACGTGGATCAGATGGATTCAAATATTGTGGCAGTGACGCGCCACTCGCCAACAACGCACGAGAGTGTCATACTCGTGGCGCACACAGCTTTCGGCTATCCGCACCCGAATGCAGGACCAACTGGCGTGCGTCCGTTGCGCTTTGAGGGTACACTCAATGAGATTATTTTGGAGGCCGACATCTGCATGAAGAGCTTGAAGCCATTCGATCGTCCCGGCCCATTCAAGAAAGACCCCAACTATATCAACGGTTACTCGGAATTCCAGCTGGTTTTACGCGAACACATACCACTCAACAAATCGAAGATATTCAAGACGCAGCCATACATGGACGGCAATATAACGCAGCTGGATTTTGAGAACCTGTACCCAGGCTCGGTGGTGGCTGTGAGGTAGGAAAACACAACACTAATGCTATGGCTGCAGACAGTTGAATTGTTTTCTCAATTTGTGTTCTTGTAGAGTATCTCTGCATGCCAACGCCAGACCGCACTCCGATTGCTTACAGAATCTGACGAAAGCGCTGCAATTCGAAGATGGCGCCATGTACCAGGAGTTGCTCGAAGTTGCTTCCAAATTGAGTTTCGTTGACTTGAATCGTGCGCTCTTCACGTGCGACCAGGAAGAGCGTGACATGGGCTTTGGCGGTGCAGCTTACGACATACCGAATTACGGCGCCACTGTGTACTGCGGTCTGCAAGGTTTCGTATCGATTCTGACGGAGATATCGCCACGCAACGATCTGGGACATCCACTGTGCGACAATCTGCGGCAAGGCAATTGGATGATAGGTGAGCGAGCAACGCTATTAAATTGCAAGTGTAGTGATTGTAATTTTATTACTGATTCACAGATTACATTTCCGACCGGCTGAGCCATCACGAGGGCACGCAGGCGCTATCCAAATGGCTGGCGACCATATTCGAATCGTTGAAAAGCATACCACGTTACCTGATCCCCTGTTACTTTGATGCCATAATAAGTGGCGTGTACAACACGCTCGTCAACCACACTTACACGCTGATGCCCGAGTAAGTGCGAATGTCTAATTGGAAAAACCACACAAATATAACCAGCCAAACGCTAAATAATTCTGGTTTCCAGATTCATACGCGAAGGCCATCATTTCCCCCAGTCACTGGCACTGGCCACGCTGCAGTTTTTGGCTGCCTGCAAGTCGGCAAACTTGCCCGCACTCAGCCCAGCTGTCAAGCCAAAGCCACCAGCACTCTGTGTGACACTCTCTGCTGGTAATTGCTACCACGATTTTCAACTTTCCATTCTGCTCATTGCACTTTTTCACGCATCCCTCTGCTACACAGGTCTGCCACACTTCTCGACCGGCTACATGCGTTGCTGGGGTCGCGACACCTTCATTGCCATACGCGGTATCATGTTCCTTACGGGGCGCTTCAACGAAGCGCGTTACATCATTATCGGCTTTGGCCAGTGTATGCGCCACGGCCTCATACCGAATCTGCTGGACAATGGCACCAAGCCGCGCTTCAACTGTCGCGATGCGGTGTGGTGGTGGCTGCACAGCATCAAGCAGTATGTCACCGAGGCGCCGCACGGCAGGAACATTCTGAAAGACATGGTCTCGCGCATCTTCCCGTACAACGACAGCGAGCCGCATGGTGCGGGCAAATTCGATCAGGAGCTGATTGACGTTATGCAGGAAGCGTTGCAGGTGCATTTCCAGGGCTTAAGTTTCCGCGAGCGCAATGCCGGGCACGAGATCGATGCGCACATGACCGACGAGGGCTTCAACAATCACATCGGCGTGCATCCGGAGACGGGCTTTGTATATGGCGGCAATATCTTCAACTGTGGCACATGGATGGACAAGATGGGCTCGTCAGAGAAGGCGGCCAATCGCGGACGTCCGGCTACACCACGTGACGGTTCAGCGGTGGAGTTGGTGGGTCTGCAAATGGCAGTGCTGCGTTTCATGCAGTGGCTCAGTGAGCAGAAAATTATATCGTACAACTCGGTGGAGCGAAAGGGCCCGAATGGTGAGTGTGGTGCAACAATATGCGCTGCGTAAACTTCGTAGATTTCAACTAATTTGAGTTCAATTTCAGGCGAGAAGACTACATGGACCTACAAAGAGTGGGCTGACCGCATCAAAAGCAATTTCGAACAACGTTTCTTTGTTACCGGAAACGAAAAGGGGCCGCTGGCAAACAAAATAAATATTTACAAAGATTGCTATGGCGCTTCGCAGGGCTGGACCGATTACCAGCTGCGCTGCAACTTCCCCATCACCATGGTGGTGGCGCCGGAACTGTTCAATCCGCAGAATGCTTGGGCTGCGCTGGAGAAAGTGCGCGAGCACCTGCTAGGCCCGCTGGGCCTGAAAACACTCGATCCCAATGACTATAACTATCGCGGCAACTATGACAACTCGAACGATTCGGGCGATTGTACGGTGGCGCATGGTTTCAACTATCACAACGGACCCGAATGGGTGTGGCCAATTGGCTATTATCTGCGCGCACGTTTGATTTTCGCCAAGAAGTGTGGCTACCTGGACGAAACGATAGCCGAAACATGGTAAGTGTGGGTGAACTTGGACAAAGGCTTTAACGAAATTCTATAGTTTAAAGACTACAGCAAGAGTGACTGTTGTTTCACGTAAATCATGAGACAAATATTTAAAATTTCACGTTTTATTCACATTTCACTTTCAGGTCTATACTGCGCGCACATTGCAAGGAACTGCAGACCTCACACTGGCGCGGTTTGCCCGAGCTGACCAACGAGAATGGCGCCTACTGTGGCGGCTCTTGCCGCACACAGGCTTGGAGCATTGCCACCGTGCTGGAGGTCCATTGAAATGCGCTTCAAAGCCAACGCACAATTTCTTCTAAAAACTCGCTGTTTCTTTTTTTCAGGTCCTGCACGAACTGCGCTCCCTGGGCGGCGATGTTTAGGCCGCTCGACCAACGAAAACACTGCCCGCCAACCAGCACGTGTTGCAGCCCCACATTACGGCGAATTACCTGTTTGTGAATTTACTACTTTACTAACTACTACTACTACACATACGCACATACTATACTTAGCTAAGTACATCGGAAAGTTTGTTCAACTGTTTTTACAAGTCTTCACCTGATGCACATTGTTTGTTAAACCTCGACTACGTGTATACGTTGTGTTTGTATTTGTAGTGTTCGTTGTGACATTGTTAGAGTTGTTGCATTAGAGTTTGTTGCATAGCCTTGCATGACACCAACACACACGCAATTAGCCATACATACATACCAATTTCAATATTGTAGTACATACATATATATGACATTGATCAAATAAAGATTTTTTTTTCGCAAAATTTCATTATTTATTCATTTATCATTAAAAAAAAAATCCATAACTACGATATGACAAACAATGGCGACTACGTGTTTTTGTAATTTCATTATGTACAGTTACGAAATATTTGCCTCAGTAATGGCTCTCAGCTGCCTTCTAACAAGCGAACAAAGCAACATCTCCAATGGGCTCGGGCTCGGGCACGGGCCGGGCCCAACACAACGGCACTCGGGCCCGGGTTTACGAGAAGTAACTGTCCCGGAACATGCGCATATCCGAGTTTTTCGGTGGATTGATGCGCAGCTTCGGCATCTCTTCGTCGATGGTCTCCAGCTCGAACTTGGAGCCGCGCTGCTTCTGCAACTTGTCGTGCGGGTGCTCGCCGACGCGGCTCTGATACTCCTCCATGGGCTGCGGCTCATAGTAGAACTCTGTGTGACGCCGACGCGGGTACAGTTCCATGCGTGTGGTGGGGCCAAAAGTGCACTGCGCGAACGCGTCGGCGGCGTTAATGGTAAAGTTATCAGTTAGATGCGATCGAAACTGGCCGTCACACACTTACCGAAGATACAGAATTTAGCGACAAAAAGGAATTTTGCAGAGTCGGCAGAGAATCGTTACTAAATAACTGCAAGCGTAGATTTTTGGACAAATTGAATGACCATGCGTGGGGTTCGTCGTATTCGGCGTATACTCACTTTAGAGGGAAACATTTTTCGGCACAAATCAGAAAGTTGTAGAAGGAGAAATTTGAAAAATTCTCTAAATGCCGTAGAAATTTGTGGCTGTTGTTTATCACTTTCAAATTTTGTTGACATTTTTTTCTCGAAGAAATTTTTTCCTTTTGTACTGTGAAACTCATTTAATAAAATACACATTGTAGGCACCAAAGAAGTTTGAATTGGAAGTGTTTAAGGAGCGTTTGCAAATTGGAGAACGGTTGCCATTTAACAATCGAAAACGGATAGCAATACCAAAGTAATTTAACGATTGTCAAAACGAAGGCACAACGAGGCTGATCGTAATGCTCGTAGCGCTGATTAAGCTGCTGAGAACCACAACTTTAATATTCGCAATAAAGTAATATTTTGGAATAAAGTATCGACAGTGTACAATGGAAATTGCTTTCCATTTCAAATGGTAAATGCCAAATCAATATAAAGATGATGAGAAATAAAGCCATTTCGTTGTGTGTGTGTCTTACTTGGCAAAAATAAATAGTTTTATTTTAAACTTTCATTTTTACGTATGTATGTACATAATTTGCTTTTGGAGTAACAACTTATCGCTATTGCTATCATATGTTCCTACGAAACTTAGCCTTTTCAACAGTCAATTCGTAACAGTACTGCTACAATTTTCGGTGTGCTTATAATTAGATAGTGGGAGAACTTTAAAGTTGAGTAAGCATAAGTCAGATCCTTAAAGTTGATGTTTGTTTACACAGTGTAATAGTGAGCTGTGAACAGGTAGTCTACACAAGTCAGCTTTTAGTGCTATAAAAATATATACTTGCATGCTTAACGGATTATGTACATTTGCATTCGCACGTCGTACGCAAAGCTCCCTGAATTTAAGTGCATAGCTTTGTCAACAATGCATTTTGTTGGTGACACGTCACAGAACAATTGCTCAACAGAAACGTCAGTCCATGTTGCTTTCGTTTACTCTGTGTCGTCTTCCTTCACTGATTTGAGATCACGTCCAATGTTTTGTGTTTTCAAGCCGATGGCACTGCTCATTCCGAGCGCCAACAATGTTTCCACTTTTGGCACAGTCAGACAATTTTCTTGCTGCAATTTCGCTTCGAAATTGTTTGCGTCGCGTTTCATGCGCTGCACTGTGGCATCGGCAGTCGGTGGTAGGCTCCCCAAATCCTGCATTTTCGCAGCATCCATTTGTAAGATGTCGCGCCGTATAGCCTCGATATTTTCTTTTTCAACGTTGTCCAGCCCGTTCGGTTCGTTGGGGTTTGCTTTGTCCGGCATTGCTGACAGTTTCGGTGCCTCGGGTGTAGCATTTTCATATTTCACTGCAAAATGCTTAACACTGTCAGCAGGCTTCTTATTTGTGCCGCTGTCCTTAACAACGATGCCGTGGCCCATTTGGGTGCTGTTCGATTTGAAGTGAGAGGCATTTAGAAGCAAAGCCAGCGGCAGTGGCGGTCTTTGGTCCAGTTTGTTGACTTGTCGTGTGTGCTCAATCAGTTCACCGGTTTTATAGGAAAGTGGTTCGTATACTTGTGCTGCTTCCTGGGCTGGCACAGCTGGTACCTGGGGCTTTGCTGCATTATCGGCCAACATGTTCAAAAGCAATCCGCCGCGCTGCGTATCTTCCACGCCTTGTTCAGCATGTTTTTCCTGGCGCTGCACAGCTGCCGGATCGGCTGCTACTTTCGGTGCTGGTGATGGCACCACCTCTTGGTGTTTCACTTGACGCTCTATCTGCTCCACTTTCTCCACTACCTCTCCCAGCTTCTCTGCCATCAAGTCCTGTGTTTCTTTATTTTGCTTGGCCAGCTCCTCCTTCAGCTCGTCCACAGTGCGCTCCAGCAATTCTTTGGTTTTCTTCAGTTCATTTTGAGTTTTCTTTAATTCCTCTGCGTTGGCAGACTTTGATTTCACCTCATTATTTTTCTGCTCTTCGGCAGCAACTTCCTCATCCTTTTTGATGGCATCTCTGTCAATGGTTTGTTGCTGCGTTACTTTCGGCAGTGTGGCGTTCTTTAGCAAAGCTGCTATGTTGGCAGCTTCGACGGCAATTGGTTTCTTGGCTGGTTCTTTGTTATCAGCAGATGTGTTTAGCACAACTTCCACCGCATCGGGTTTGGGCGAAACCACACTCAATCGCTCTGCTGGCTTGTCCGCTTTCGGAATTGGATCCGGTACTGCGGCAGCTAACTCATGCGTATGTTTCTCATCCACAGGCAGCGGTGGACGCTCCGCCGGTTTTTCCAATGCGGCGTTTCCAATATTTGAATCGGCCGCCTTATCCATTGGTTTCAAATTGGCTGCGATTCTTCTATCCGCCTGCTCCTTTTCATCTGCCCTCGCTTTTTCTTGTGACTCTACGATTTTCAGTTTTTCCTTCATGACATCATTGGACAATTGCTCTCGCTCAAGCAATATGGGAATTGCGGTGGGTGGTTTTATATTATCTTCAACATTTTGTGGCACTTCCAAATGCGGACCCGAACGTTTCTCATCGATAGCATTCAAATTGGCGTAAGTGCCCAAAATCATCAGGCAGAATCCGCCAACAAGAATAAACTGCGCCAAGGAACGTTCGGTAGAGTCCTTTTTCACAATGCGACGGAAACAGGCGGCGGGAAACATAATGCATATGGCCACTCCGATTGTGGAGCCCACCAGACCGATTATTAGTTCAATCGAGGGTATCATCAGCGCAATGCCGAGCGCGCTGCCCACAATGCATGTGGTTATGACTTTGAAGCGCGTTTCTGGTATGTAGCCGCTGGCATCAGCGTGACCCTAAAGCGCGCAGTGGGCGATTTGTTTTATTTCGAAAAACACAGTGGCAGCTTCTAAACTCTTACCTTGCGATACAACAGCGAATAAATGCTCGCGCGGCAGGGAAATATGACTAACGGAAAGCTGAATGCCACTGACAAAATGAAGCCGATTTTGATAACATCGCTGCCGAACGACGATGACAGGCTCATTAAAATGTTGCCTGCAAATGAAGACAACAAAAATAATGACTGGCAAAATGTCAAATGGCAAATGGCACGTTTGCGTACCGGAAAATGCTTGCGTACAAAACGCCACGTAGCCGAAAAAGCCAACAGCTATGTACACAAATGTGCATATCCAGATGGCGTTGCGCACAATACCATTCAACTTCTCTAAGCTCTGATTGTTGATGCTCTCGAACACCTCAAACAGTTGCCTGCAAAATTTCAAACAATTAAAATGCCATCACTTAGCCATTTATAGTAAATATTTGGGCACTCACATTTGACACGATAGCGCCATGCTGAATATGGGCAGACACTGCAGTAAGCCAGCCGGCCGCCAGTACACCACTTTCTCCGTCCAGTCGTTGGTCAGAATGTGCTCCTCCGACTCCAGCACTATCTTTATCACCAAACACACATAGAAGCCTATCGAGGCGGTGCACACCGTTGACAGACTGTCTACGTTCTTCAACATGCCCATCGGTAATATGCACACCAGCGTAACAACAACCATAATCCAAGTGCGCAAGTGCAGATCGCCCGCTTCCAGCGAGAACATTTTGGATATTATCTGCGGGCCCAAGTCGCCCACCACCACAAAGAAGGTGATGCATGTGCCGAAGAGGAAGCCAATGATGCACAGCTCGGCCAGCAACTTGCCCGATGATCCGAATGCATGAAAACCTACGGCCGAAATGCGCAAAAAACTTGGGTTTAAAACACTTCATTATAGTTTGCCCACTTGCAATGTGGTTTCGGCGCGCGACGGCGTCGTGGATTTGTTAAACTTTACCCAAAAATTCAAAACTTTTGCGTCTGGTTAGCAGCGATGATTTGATGAGATAGTGGCAGCAGATGCGCGTTACCCAGTTGCTGATGATGAGTAAGACCGCCGCAAGCACAATGCCGCACTGCAAAAGCAAAGAAAACAACAAATTAAATTAATGGGAGAAGCATCAACATTTGCACAATAACAATAGACACGTTGAATTCGTTAGCGAACAATAAAGCTGGTTTGGCCAGATACTCAATGCATGCGCACATGCATACATACTCGTATTTGCATAGTTCGGTAGCTATAAACAAGACCGTGGCATTGTGCATAGGAATGGGCAGATTAATAATGTAAAATAAGTTATAACGTAAGTGTGAAAAAGATGCTGCAATGCCAACGATTCCCATTACCTCAACACACCATGAAATGAAACTGTGAAACGCTTGCAACGTTTTTAAAATAGCGTCCAACTTTGGGCGGCCCACAAATATTCAACTTCTAAATTTTTAGCATTTTTGTTGTTGTTTTTTTAGCACTGATCAGTCACCAGCGATCTAAATTGGTAACATTTTCTTTGTCATTGGAAAAGGTTCAAGTGATATTTTACTCGTATACACAACGCCTACTCATCATTGTACCAGTAAGCACAAATCTCTAACAAAACTTACCTTTTGAAAGCAAAACGGCATAGCCAATATGCCCACGCCAATGATGCTGTTGGCCAGCGTCATAACATGTGCCGAATACGCGATCATGTTGTCACCGTCGGCACAACTGCACGACAAGCACAACCAGCTTGAGCAGCGCCAAGCAAAACCACAATGCCACTAGGTCAAGTGCCAGACGCCAGTTTTAAATCACCGTCAGCGACGCGCAATGCGTAACGTTCGGATGTGAATAGCAAGTAGTTGCGGCGAATGAGGGTTACTGGCCGTCAGCTTTGCAGTTATGAAGCACTGTGCGTCGCAGCAACTTTCGCTAGCTTGGCAGCAGCAAACAAAATGTTGTGAAGCAGCAACTGGAAGCGGGTAGTGAACGAGAAGTCGCAACTCGAGCGACTTTTGTGATGTACGTTTTCTTTAATTAGCTGAAATATCAAAATGCTTTGATTCTATTGATATCTTGTCCAAATTTCAATTTACTTACCGTTAACGATGAGGCAAAAAATTCACAGATAAGATAATGTAAGAGGTTCAAAATCTGTATGTTTGCGTCGTTATAGTCGGCGGTGAGGAGAACATTTCTAGCACTTTCCCTCTCGCCACTTTCACACTTCGTTGCGCACCGGCTAATGGGTTTTAACGAATTTCAACAACGTAACTAGGCGTGGAGCAGCGTTTTTAAACAACTGTGGACGGAAGGTAACGTCAGCAAAATGAAACTTCGCCAGTTGTGCAGAAACAAAAGCGACGACCACGTTAGCGTTGATGCTTTGAAAGAAATAGCAATTGTGTCGTGGTATTGCGGTTGTTTGCATTTTGTTTTGTTTATGCTTCTTCTTCTTATGGAACCATTCACGGTGAAGCGTCAGAGAGCTTTTTTATGGTTTTGTAAACACAACAGCGGAACAGCTTTGAATTTAACAACTTTGGAACAAAAGGAAACGGAGAGTAGAAGATATGAAATTCGATTTTGTAGTTGTACAATTTTAATTCATTAATTATTACTACATTAGTTTAAATTTATTAACACTTTTTTCTTTTTAGGAAAAAATTGACGCGAGTTGCAACATTGTCATTGCAGAACTACGGCAACAATGTTTCTCCGAACAGTATGAAACATGTTGATGGCGTTTAATAGAGACTTCCAAGCGGTATGACAATGTTAAATTAATCCTAAGTTTAATGAAATTTTGTTACTTTGAAACTTGTTTACTATTCAGTATAGTTTAATATTCCATAGTCTGGCATAAACTACACTAAACACATTCAAACTAACTTTATAATAATTAAATATATTTCAGATAAATATTAAATCTGAACATGGCACATACTTTTAGCAGCTTTTGTGTAGCTCATGCGCAAAACTTTTAACGATCACTGTCCAGTTTATAGCGAGCTCACGTTGCTCCTTAGGGATTTTTTCACGAAGCACGCACCAGAAACATGTTTAACATACATATATACTTTATGTGTGTCGTATGTCATTGAACCTTTGTAAGAAAATAAACGAATAATGAAAAACTGCAACGATATTTGGCCACTTTAAGAAGTGCAACACGTCCCAATCGCACCATTTAAATGCAGCGGTTTTCTTGGGAGCGGCTTTTAACGGGGCCAAAATGCAGTCACGCAGCCTGACAATTTTACAACAGTTGCAATAAATTGTATCGTAAGCGCACTCACCTGCTCAGACCAGATTCCCGCGATTCGAATGAAGGGAATTTTGTTGCAAACCGCTTTCAGCACGTACATACATATGTAAACTGGAAAGTTTTGACGTCCATCAGTCACAAACATTTATTTTCGTGTCCGAATCGGAAGATTAACCGACAGAGCTCCATTCTTCCAAATGACTAATTTCGTTTATGCAAATTCATTACAACTTCAAAAGCAAATCATTAAATTTGGAAAAATGTATGGGATTTCCCAATACTAAGGTAAAAAAAAGGTACTAAAAATCACAAAAGCAGCGCAAATTTTGCAAAAAAAATTCCGAAATAAATGTTACACAAATTTAAGGAATAATAAAATTGATAAAAACAAGAAAATTGCAACCAGTAATTTTTATTATATTTTTTCATATTAAAATTTACATTAACAGCGTACTAAATTATTTATGAACCGCAAAACCATAAAGCACCTCAGGCATTATTGTTCGTGGATTGCGCGGTTTTGTATTCGATTTCATTTTGTTTTTTCTTAGCGCTTTTTATGGTCTGACGGAATTTGGTTGGAACCAGTTTCCGAATTGCGACACAAATTTCTCCCTTCAAATATTCTTTGTATTTTTTGCAATCATTTATTTGCGTGTGTTCTGTTGTTGCTCTTTTACTATACGAGTAAGCACGCATATTTATCGGCTGTCGTATGGGAAATTGGGCGCACGCGCAAAGCCCTCACGTCTGAATGAGTGAGTTCTAGAAAGTCGATACAGATTCTGTGGCTTTGACCGGCATCTTTAACGAATGCGGCTCAACGTCGGCTGTGGAAGTTGCTGTCTGCGCTTTGCTGCTGGCTTTTTGGCCAATTGTATTGATTCATGCTTATGCGGAAATTTTTCGAAAAATTAGCATTTAGCTGCTAAAGTTGTTCTTTGTTTTTAATTTTGTCTGTGGCGCTTAGGCAATTAGCCGATAATTTATAGGGTAACGTACGTATTGGAGCCACATTGATGAAGACATGTTGATATTAATTCATTGCTATAAATGATTGTTCCCTAGACTAGAGCAGCGGCTTTATTGAGTTTAATGTGTTTTGGAGCGGAAGGTTTAATAGTTTGTTCTTTAAACTGTTAGCCAAAGAGCGACTTGAACGAAAGAGTGACTTGAAAACGCACTGAGTTCTGGCCAAAATGCACGCAAACACTTGCGAATTGCCAGATAAATTTTTTGAATCAGTAATTTAATTGACGGTGCCTCGAAAATTTGTGTTTAAAGGTGAAGCAGTCTTTATTATAGACATTAATGCGCAGTTGGAAAAATTATTACACAAGCAAAGGAACTAGCCCAGGAAAACCACTCTCTTCAAAATGATTTCTTTATATTGATCAAAGGGTGGGTGGGTGTTTTAAAAATATTAAGTGTTAAAAATTACAACTAGACCGTAAATTAGTTCATTCTTAATTTAAAAAATTTGATTTGTTACATTAAATTATAGGGATGACTATAGGTTTCCTTTGAGCCATGTATGATCTTTACAAGTATTTGAAGTATTAGGCAGTGGCTACGATGTCTCAACTATGTTTACACATTACAGAGATAACCATTTGTCTCCTAGAAAATTCACCATCCATGTGAAGAGCCCAGATGGTCCGAAAGTATAAGAAGCTACCAGTGTCGCACACAAGATTACATTTTAAAAGATTTCGTACACAACTTTTGAGCTGAATACCATTTGGAACCATATTTGTCATCCACAACTTTTGTAACAAATAAATATTTGGGGGATTTGAACCCCCCAAATACATTTCCTTCGCAGCGTGAGACGACGTAGAAGCGTGAGCGGGCAGTCCCCAAGAATTTTTTTTTGGGTTGCTGTAATGAATCCATTTTTCATCAGCCGTCACGATACGATGAAGAAAACCCTTCCTTTTTTGCCGCCGGAGCAGTTGTTCACAGACAAAGAACGACGCTCAACGTATCTTGGCTTCAAATCATAAGAAATCCAAGTTCCCTACTTTTGAATCATTCCTAACGCATCCAACCGCTTGGAAATGGTTTGACGGGCAACTTCTAAAACTGAAGCCAGTTCGTCTTGCCTCCAATTCAGCGGCTTCGAGGTTTTTGACCTTTCTTCACGCGAACGGTCATCAACATCGAAATCACCATCTTTGAAGCGACAGCACCAATGGCGACACGTTGTTTCGCTCAGAGCAGCATTTCCGTAAACTTTTTTGGAGCTCTCGATGCGCTTTAGCCGCCGTTTTCTTTGAATGAAAGAAGAAAATCAACACTTTCCGCAAATGACGATTATTTGGCACAAAATCAGACATTTTTGTACAACCAAAAGTATATAACACAAAAAAATACTAATGTGTCAAAGCGGTTTGTTTACCATATGTCTAAGCTTGGTTCATGACGCTCTGGATATGTTGAATTCGATCACCTGTTACTGCTGGAGCCATTTATTGACAAACAGCAAGAACTTAGCTGCGCCCCTAATAGTTAAAAAATAATAAGATTGAAATTTGTATATAAAAGCATTAATATTCTATGGTACGATTGGCCACCGAAGAATCACCTCAATCGCATATTTGTGTTAATTTCATTAATCATGAATTATTAAAGCAACATTGTTATACAATAAATCTGATTTACCATAATTTTTATATTTTTTCTATTAATAAATTACAAATAGTTTCAACTCCTTGACACTCAAACTCATTTCGTTTCTTGCTACTTTTGAGTAAATATTAATCGAGTTTTTTGCACCGAATAAATTGTATCACATCTTTTCCTTTAATTTCTTACATAGCGCCGCTTGAAAACTTAAAACAACAATAGACCGTGCGAAATGTCAACAACATTAAAATGCAACAGACAAATGCAGCAGCACGTAAATCAAAAACACTTTGCTAAGGTCTCGGTGAAGTTGAACCACTTTTCGGTAACGTCTACTCTCTGCCGGGCGCAAGCCATAGGAGCAGCTCGACCGAATGAAACGGTAGCCGATTTCAACTCCCAAATCGAACCGCACTCCGAGCTGCTCAATCAACTCACCGTCTGTATAGATACCAGAAACTATGCGGCATAGACCTGCGCTGCGCTTCGCCCAAGCTCCAATCTAGCCCACGCGCCACGCTCGCCGCAGGCAGGAGAGGCACCCAAGCCCGGCTCGCGCTCTCCGCAATGAGCGGGACCGGCGTACACTAGCGCCGCGATGAGCAGCGATGGCAAAATCGTTGCGGCTATAAATGAGTTGGCCATCTCGCGTGTCGTCTCATTTCAAGACGAGTCAACCAGCGGCCACAACGTGTTGTACTGGAAGCGGTTTCAGTCAAGTCGGCATTCATAAAACAACTGAGTAGAGAGCTGTAAGAAAAAATATCGCCGAAGAAAGCCTTATTTGAAACGCAATTACGTCTGTTGTCAGTCGAGTCAAGTTCAGTTCGACGTGAACAAATTCGCCACAAAAAAGTCAGTCACAGTCAGAAGATTAACGACAACAAAGCCGAGCACACAGCACAATAGCGAGCGTTAGTCAGACGAATCGATACATGCGGGAAGGCAAAAAAGTTAAAAATAAAACCCCACTACACCCATAAATCGAAAAACAACCAGCCCAACTCACGAGCTTACCCAATCCGCCGAATCGCGATTTACGTCACTTTTTCTGTTATTCGATTTTTGTCATCTGTTGGCCAAATCGACAACCAAACCAAACGAGTTGGTGGTGCTCGAGTCAGAGGAGCGACTAATACGGGCGAAGAAAGTTGCTGCCGAAAGACGGAACTAGTTGGTGGAGACGAACCGGCCGTGCACCGTGCAGAAGAGGAAGAGGTCAGCCGGGAGGAGTGGAACCGAACATCAGCGTCGCTGTCGCTGTTGTAGCCACAAATTGAATTAGAGACGATATACTCGTATTGCGCGAGTGTTATTCCCATTTGTTGTTTTTGCTTTTTGGTTTTTTTTTACAAAGCCTTTTCGATCGTACAAACGGGCGATATCGTCTGCGTGAGCGTACAAACTGATAACGAAAGCTAGAAAAAGAAAGTCAGCTTAAAGTGAGAAAACACAACACAAAACATAAAGTCGACAAACAACAGCAACATAGGAAAACGAAAATTCAAATATTGCGCCGATATTTTACAACTTTTGTTATACAACGCAGCAACAATCGCTTGGCGTTGTTGATTTTGGCCGTTAACGCTGCGCACAGCCCAGGCTTCACCACAGTTTAACGCAACATAACTTTCGTGCAACAACAACACGAACACCAGCTACAGCTGAAGGGAAACGAACAGATAGCAGCAGCAACAGCAACCACAACAACAACGATGACGTCCCAAAAGGCAGCGAAAGCAATTGCCACATGCCTCATCTTGAGTGTGTCGATGCAAATGTGCGGCGCTTCGGCGATACCGATTTGGGAATTTTTAACGCGCAATGAAAAGGTAAGACTTGAAAATTAAAAGAAAACAACAACAACAAGGTAGACAATACGCAAAAACGCTAAAATTAACTGAATAACAACTTTAAAATAATGCTATTAAATTAGTTTCGCATATATTGTTTAGTGTTATTTTAATTTCTTTTTTATTTATAGATATCTACATATTTTTTTAATCATTTATCTGTGTTATTTTGCTTCTGTTTTTTGTTTTTGCCGTTAATAAATATTTTACCGCATGTTCAAAAACAAGTTTTGACCGTTACGCATGCACGTTATTAGCTCATATCGACTTACATGCGTACATATGTGCATAAATATGATTGTACATGGGCGCGTGTAGGTTTACAAAAGGTTTAAAGGGATCTCATCAGCGACATGAGACGTACAGTATCTGATTTTCAAGTGATTAGGTAGAAATGAAAAATTAGCTATAATTACAAAATGTTTGATCGCTTCAATTAATATCTCCCAAGCAGAGAATTTAACACTTACTGCCTGAACAGAATGTCGTAGCTGTGGCTGTGGTAGGACCTGTCAAAAGTTGAAATGTATAAATTTCTATGAGAGTGCGAACAAAGCGAAGATTGATTTAATTTTAACTTTTTTGCGCCACACGTTCGACAGCTCAAATATTTGACATTTACTTTGAAATATGATAAAAATAAAAACTATTAAAAAAAACAGAAAAGCTTCAAAATAATAAAATTCTTTGATGTTGTTGAAATTTTTTTTAAGACAATCAAAATTTCAGAACTTTTGATATTCGCTTGCTACAGCATTGTGTTTACAACTTTCAAATGTGGTGACACACATCGTGATCAGCTGATGCTGATCGTTTGTGGATGTGTTATTGCATTCTGATCAGGCAGTTATGTAATATATAGTTGCAAGATTTGAGTCCTTATTAAAAGTACTGCTGTTGTACTGTTGATTTGTGGATAATGCCCTCAAATTCCAGCTTAGTCCAATCCCACAATAAATTTAGGCCATTTTTCCGGTAATCTCTTTCTAAGAAATCTTGAATCTTTAGACACCCCAACTAGTGCAACAATCTGGTAACTGCTTTCTGAAAAGACTTTGACTCTGAGTGTTTTGTAGTATTAAAATCGTAGATATTTTTACAACAGCTTCTTTACATAAACGAAAACATCGATGCTCATTAATTTGTTGCGCAAAGTAATTACATATTTTTCCTGTAGGCTCTACTTAATGTGATCGATTAACCAGGCCACCATTAACACTTATAATTTTCCGGCTTTCCTAAAAATAAAAACACTAAAATGTTAATTATTGATTCTCTATGATTGATGTTTTATGTCATGTTACAAGCTGCGTCTGAAAATTAGATCCTTTGTTTACTGCTGAAAGAAAATGTTTATTAATTATTTGCTGGTTATTAGCTACAAAATCAATTTAATGCAAATAATAATTACCTAACTGGAGTGGCCTTCATCCTTTTTGTTCGAATTGCTTATGACTTGTACACATACATACATATATGATTCACATTGGATTGTATTGAAATGATTTGATTTTTATTGAACCGCAGAGCCCTTTATTTAGTGAACTCAAGAGCACACAATTCTTCAAAAATACATTAAAAAAATGAACTTCTTTCAAATGTCCTCCAAACTTTTGTGTTCAATAGCCATTTTTCTTCAGGCATCATGTGCCGCCTTCTTGCCGTTCACACCTCTCATCCGCACTTTGCAAATCTAACCCCCAATTGCTTTGTCACCCCACTAAGTGCGGTGCACCGTTGATATAGCGGTGAATTGTTGACGGTAGCTGCTGTTACATAGTTTTCAATAACGTGCTACTGCCTTGGCATTGGTTTTTATTATTCCAACTTGTCGTGTTTCGCCGCATGTCTCATTTGCTATTATCTCGATGTTATTTTGTTGAATTGGTTTTTGTTTTTTCCTTTTTGGCTTTTTGCTTTCATATTTTCATTTATTATACAATATTTTACGGTATTAACACCTCGCCGCCGTTATATTTTGTTATTTATGCGCTCTTTAACAAAATCTCTGTGCTGCGAGTTCAATGATACAAACCACTTCGGACGTGTTTCACATCTTGGCCGTTTCAATATGAATCGAATTGAATTGAATCGAATCGGATCGGATCGCGTCGACGTGCTTTTGCTTTTGTAAACGCATTTTAACGGTTTTTTTGTTGGACGAAGAAGCAAAATACAATTCGTTTTTGGAGCGAAAGCCCGCGAAGCATTGACATTGCATTCGTATTCGTGGTGCTGAAAGTGTGTCCACTTGTTGTTAAGTTGCGCGCTTTTGCGCTCAGCAGTTGGTCCATTATTTGCATTTCAATCAAGTGTCGATGAATTCGTTTTCGAGTTCATTTCGTGTCTGTTATGTGTTTGTTTTTTTTTGTTTCAAATAAAATATTGGGGTTTCTAGCTGAGCCGGCTTCAACGTGTTCAACAATAGGCGATGCATAATTTGCATTTTTCATGCACTTTGTGTGATATGATTTAAATTGGATTTATTGTAAGAATGCAAGACGCATCTCTTGGAGGTCTTTGTGCCATGCATCCTTGACATGGTTTTGGGTACATTGTACTCTTGTAGAATTTTAACATATTTATGACTGACGATATTATTCATTAATTCCTATTTTTTTTGTTTTGCATAAATTTTGCAAAATGTTGCAGATTTTAAAGGTGGCTGTGTTAAAAGTTCATCACTGAATTCGCTAATATCTCAAATGTAAAAAAAAGTTGTTATATGACCAACGATTTATACATACACTGCGGCGACGAAGATGCAGTGGAATCAATTGAGTACCTGCTATGCAACTGTCCAACACTGTAGAAAAGACGGCTCCAGACTCTTGGGGCCAGTTTCTTCAATGGACTTGCGGAAATAGCTGATGCACAGATTACTGATCTACATAATTTCCGCCAATTTCCGGGACCAAATGGTTCCCATCTGATGAAAGATGCCATCTGGATCTACAGGGAACCCAACAGATAGGCCCGAAAACCGGTTACACAATAAAGTGATTCAATTAATTGCTTCACAATGAACCCAAAAGGGTCTCCGAGTGAAAGTGCATGCCGCACACTCCCCTTCTATAACCTGACCTAACCTATAACATAGAAAACTCTCCCTGTAGCAATTTGTTCTAATATTTAATACTCTGGTAGGCTTAGGCTGTTGGTCCACAAGTCCTTTCTTCAAAACCTGTCTCCTAGTCATTACATTCTTCTTGAAATATGTTCTTCATTCAATATATTCATCTTGAAACAAACCTTCCCTGCCTTAGGGGAATCCACTGCGCACTAACTGGTTCAAAAAAGACCAGCCATCTTCACGAAATCAGCTTAGCTTCATTAACTACGAAGAGCCTGAACTATTAGACGCATAGCAACTGGGAGAGAACCACTCCATGCCCCATTCTAATCCCATAGCAAACCAGTAAATCAACAAAATAAATAATTCTTATTGCATAGTCCACTTCTATAAGTGTTACAATTCTGCGAAAACCTTCAAGTGTGCATTACAACTTCTCAATAACGTTCACACATTGCATTCTATTTACTTATAGCGAAATTGTCACAAATATTCGAGCACTGCAAACCAATTTCTTGTCTTTCTTTAATAACAAAGTATTTTCCCTGTAATATATATCGTATTGCATATCGGATTTGATTCTGTCGGCCGATGCACTCAATGGTTTTCCACCGAACTTGGCGCCATCAATTTGACAGCAATAAACAACGCGTTAATTTGTGTAGTTTAACCAAAGCTAAATACCATAATTAAATACTAACAAAACATGACAAATTAATAAAGAAAAAACTATTTTCAACACTACGGGTAACACAGTAAAAAGCACCAGTGAACCAACTAACCAAAACAACAAACAGTCGAACCCAGTCGGCCAGCCGCACATCGAATCAGTGCAAAAAAAACATAACGCCCAATCGGCCAGATACCATACCGGCTTAGCCGGTCTATTGACTGCCGTTGCGCACGAATTCACAGCGGCCGCGCATCCACCTGCGCCGCGTTGCCGACCCAGCGTCTGCCGAAAATTCACATGCCGTAGTCAGTGTTTTTTCATGCTGCAAAGCGTTTTTGTTGGCTGCGCCTATTGAATGACTGCGTGCTTATTACGGACGCATCTGTGTGCGTGCGTTTGTTTGGCTTTGGCTACGGCAGCTTGATATTGACTTTAAGAGCGAAAGGTCAATAGAATTCAGTTAACCGCTTGTCAAGTTTTGCGCCATGCATAATTTTGTTGTATCGTTTACTAAACTGCTGCCGCCGTTGCTATTAGCAATTCTACGTGATTTAGTGATTTGCGATTGGCGATTGCCGATTGGTTGACGCGTCGCTCGGGTGTCGGTACACTTGTTCGCTTGCAAGTACATCCTGAGCAATCTACAACAACAATGAAACGCGCGTATTTATAGAAAATCGCAAAAATAGTAAAAGTTGCAGATCATTTTTATGCGATTGTCGACAATATTTAGCTGGCAATGTCGCACTTGATTTGCTATAAATTTATGCATGTTTTCAACGACAGCCAGACACGGCGCACTCGAGCCGACTGTTTGGTGGCATCTCGCGGGAGTCAGCATTGCTTCAGGTTACGCTCAAGGTGGGCACGTACACACATATGTACATATCTATGTACAGCGCTGACATTGTTGTTGCTGTTTGAAATTCCTTGGCAATTAGATAGCGCACAAATGCACAACTTAATGATCTCAGCCGCAAGCTACAACAAAGCACAAGCAACAATGAACTGCCCGCTTGTGCGCTTTCATTAACAATCTGACAATGGAGGAAAAAAGCGATTACAATAAATTTGCATTTATTGCAAAGTAAAACTCAATTAATTGGAGATGAACAGTAAGCCAAGCATGATGAAAAGTGATTGCGAGTGGCACAAAGGTGAAAGTCAAAAGGGGATAGCAAGAACTTTGAACAAACACTTTGGCCGGGTTTCCACAGTGACCGTTTTCGATTAAGCCGGGTTTCCACTTTAAAATATATTTTAGGGAATTGCTTGAGTGTGAATCGTTACATTGCTTTTGATATAAATTTTTCTACAAAATTCACTGCTGCTGCCTAAAACCAGCTCCAATAACTCGTAGCTCAACTCTGCTGAAATCATGTGCCACATCCGCCCTTGCCACTGTCCAAAGCGGATGTCGATTGCGATAAAAAGAAAACTCATAGCTTCACGCTTAGCAAATTGTAACAACAAATCAACATAATTTACGATCAATTTCAACCCGCTACATTTCTGCAACAACCAAAGCAAAAACAGTAATGCAGCGAGCGTAGAAGTGCTGTAGCAGTGCTATGCAAATTCGCTGCGATTTCAGGCGGCCAAGCATGAAGCACATTTCGAGTTATCAACATGCAAATGTGCAATCAGTAAATGAAGAAAAAAAATCAGTGGCTGCATTTTGATTGCTGCTCGTTTAGTTTATTTGCCGCACAAAGCAAACAACTACCACAAATAAGTATTATGCAAACAACAACAACAACACACACAACATCTGTGAATGGAAAGCGAGAAAGAAGCAAATGCGGTGCAGGCGTTTCGGCACAACTTCGTCGGAATTTTGTAGCCTTTTCTCCAAGTGTCATTTGTTTTTGGGAAAAATTATTAAAAAAATTACAATGAAAATCTAAAGAAATATACAGAGTGAAGTACTGGCATTGGTGAAAGAAATTCGAGCGCCATTTCACTCGGCGTTGACTACTTATTAGTTGGGCAGCCGATTTAAGCGCAACGAAAGCGGCAAAAATATAATGCAATCGCACAACTGTGAAAGGCGCTAAATACCGTTACTGTTAATCGTAGCTAATTTCCAGTTAATGAACTCTTTGTTGTAGTTAGTGATATGGTTGAAATGATTTCATTTGGCGCTTGATGGAAAGAAATGTTTCGATTTTACACTCATGCGCAAGTTAAATGCTGAAATTTTGCTACAAAAATATAAAAATTAAATCGAAATACCATTCAATATTACAAAATTGCAGTATGAATTCAATTAAATATGGTTTTTATAGTTGAGAAGTGATGCATTTTTAATGGCAATGAGCTTATTGAGTTATGGGAAAAGTTACTGCACCATACAATTTGTAAGCGTTAAGGTAAATAATTGTTTAAAACAAAATACATTAAAGAGATTGATAACAATTCCCCTCATTCAAGTGAACAGTGAATGTGTTCAAATGTAATAAACTACATTTTAATATACACTTTCAGCACCCAAAACAGGTTTACTTTCTTCCTCTAAAAATTAGTAGTAGTCTTACATAACACAATTTTGGTTGGACTAGTTGAAAATAACTTGTTAAGGCTATGAAATATGAGTTTAGCTAAAAACGTACTGAATTTCTTCTTAATTTTTTACTTTAGAGTAAATCTGATGGGTCACCAGATATTTTTTTGAAAATTCTTACAGTCTCATTTTTTGGCTTCATTTTTTAAATTGTACCACAAAACTTTATAAATCTAGTGGATCACCAGATGTTTTTGCATCGTTTATTTTTATTATTAAATTTAACTCTGCAACAAAGCACGTTCAAAATCTTTCCATCCGCTTTCCGCATCTGATTGTGGGAGCAACTTCCACTATCTATTAAACAGTAACTGCATGCCTTCTACTTGCTCAACTTAAAAAGATAAACCATTCACATGCAATTTTATAAAAAAAGACAAACAATCAACAAATTGTGAATACTATAATTTATAACAATTAATACAAACAAATGTTTAAAAATTCGTAATTCTTAAATATAATATTTATCCTATTCCCCTTCCAAAGAAATCAAATCTTTCAAAGAAAACGTCAGCTGCGTCATTTGTTCGTCAACATGAAATGTTCCCATGCATTAAAAAAAATTTACCCAACGATCCATAACAAATAATTCTAAATTTCACAAAATTCTAAGTTTAATTGCCAACAGCCCCAATTTTTCGCCACAGACTAGACACTTTTAATCTTCTTTTATGCTGATGCTTTCCTAAAGATTAATAAACAATTAACTTGAAACAATTAAAGTTTCCCATAAATTATTGCCAAAAGCACAAAAAAACTAAAATTCTCACTCAAGTCGACATCATCCTTAATGCGTTTGTTCATTAGTGCGCATTTCTATGAAATTCTGCGCTGTCACTGCCGCTTGAGCGTAAAACTTTACTGCGTTTTAAAAATTCTGTTTTTTAATTTTTTTTTGTGCCGTGAATTGCTCTCCAGAAAGATTATGAAAAGGAGGAAAAAAGTTTCAGCTGTTAACGACATTTGCTATAAGATCAAATTAATTTAAACAAAACAAACCTAAAGCAACAAAGAGCAGAACAGATTGAAAAAACATAAATTCCCTGCGGCCACTCGTTCAGCGCAGACAACAATCAGTGCTAAAGTCTTTAATACTCGCAGTTGGGATTATTTTTGGCATCACACATGACGTACCATAACGAACGAGTATGAGATACAAGAACAGCAAATTGAGAACACAGTGGACAGCGTTGGATTGTGCCGCTTGGTCATTCCTTGCGGCCTGCAGATGAAATTTCCTTATACGTAGCGAAACCGTGTAGCCATTAAAGCAACCAGCGATGTTGTAATCTGCTTTTAATATCTCCCCAAAAATGGCTGCCGGGTGGTGATCCGGTGCTTTCTGCTCGGCACGGCTCGGCTCGGCCCGTTCCCAGGCTGTCAACTGTTCAGCGCGTTCCTTCCCAGCAATAATGTGGCAAAAACGTATTCTAGCTAATATTCAAAGTTGATGTTAATTGCAAAATTCGTGCTGTACTCGAGTAACGTATTTCAGTTTGAAATCTTAATTTATTACGCCGGCCGCTCAGAACACGTAAACACAGTGGTCACCAGTGGGATGCTCGACCGGCAAACGGATGCGCACAATGATGCCAACCGCTGCGTCAGTGCGCGATTTGCGCATTTGTAAAACATTATTCAAATTTCAAGCAAACAAATCAAAACAACAACACCTCCAGCAACAAGTCAAAATAAGCCAACAAAAAGTTCAGCTGAATTTTCGGAAATTACTGGCGTATAACAAATTGCCATATAATTAAGCTGCTTTAATTTCTGGTGGCATTCAAGCACGCGCATGAATCGAATATCCACACAACTGGACGCCCGATTTGACGCTTGAGACGCCACGTTCAAGGTGGCACAACAAAAAAGCATTACTCACACTTACATTGGGGCTGAACACATTTTCCAGCATTCGTCTGCCACCAAAGTGAAAAATGTGCCAATTGAATTAACAAAAAAGTTATTTAATTTATTTTCTTATATTTTCACCATTTTTCTTTTTTGCGATGCTGCAAATTGTTACAAAATTCCATAAAAGACAACATTGGCGTCTTGCTTTTGCTTACTGCATGTGGGCCAACCGCCCAGGCGGCATCACCAGTTTACGCTTTATTTATTAAAAAAAAACCCAAAATGAAAATAAAAACGTCTCATTCAAAAACGCGTCAGGCAGGTTTCGGCATTGTTATGTTAACAATGTGTGATCAGTTGTTTTTTTCGCGCGCACACATATTTTACGTAAAATATCTGGCAGTTGGTGTGCTGCGGTCGCCACAACGGGCGCCTTCGGCCAAAACCCGCCAACCACACGCACACCAGTCAAGTGGCGGACAGCATCAGAAACCAGCATAACCCGCAAGCGCGGCCGCTTTCGCTTCTCATTAGCGCCACTTTTTCTGCATTTTTCATTTTCATTTTTCGAATCGTTTTTTGTTTACTTGATTATATTTTATGTTAAATAATTAACTACGCATTTTGCAGTTTTTGGTACTGTTGACCAAGTGTTGGTCATTTAATAAATAACGTGAGGTTGTTGACCCAGCGACCGCATTTGCCACCAGCACTTGTAAGCGCCTGTTATATGATTATATACGATATATATACGATTTTTCTTATGACTACTACTATAATTACCTTCACTTCGTTGCGACTTTCTTCATGTTAACCAGCGCTCCTTGTACGCATCTGAGTCAGTAATGCAATGTGATTATTTTTGTAATTTTTCATTTCGATTTGTGGTGTTTTTTTTAATTGTTTTGCATGCCCATAAATTCAAATTGAGTGGTTTTACCTTTATAGACAGACACATTAATATTGAATGTAGAAAAAAGCGTTTGTTTAGTGGTACTTGCAAATAAAAAATAATCACTTAAAAAAAATTAAAAAAATTATTCAGTTATTATTTTATTTGATTTGTATTTATTATAATTGAAATTAAAAAAAGTTTTATTTAATAAAATACATTAAAAAATTAAATTTTAAAAATCATGAAAAAAGTAGTAATAATTTGTTAAAAACAATATAAAAAATATAATTACAAATTATAATTGTTTATTGATTTATGATTTATTTTATTTATTATAATACAAAGTAACAGGCTCATTGATATTCAAAATGAAAACAAGCGTTTAGTTAGTAGTATTTGAAAATCGAAAATAATCGTTTAGCAAAATTTCAACTATTTATTTATATTATTTTTTTGTATTGTATTGTATGATAAAAAATAATATTTTTTGAATACAATAAAAGATTTAAAATTTAATTTAGAAAATTCATAAGAAATAAAATAATTTAACTAGAAAAAAAGAATAATTTATTGAAAAAAAAAATTAACATTTTTATTAAGCAATACTAATAATTAATTAAAAAATAGAAATATGTAATTACAACATTTATAAATTTATTATTTTATTTTATTTGAAATTTTAATATATACCTAATTAAAACAATAATAATAATTAATTACAAAATATATATAAAAATACAATTAAAAAATTATAATTGTTTATTAAGAAATTAATATTTAATTTTATTATATTTATATTAATTGAAATGCAAAGTAAAAAGGATTTAATTAATTAAAATAAATTAAAAAATAAAAACAAAAACTAGAAAAAAATAAAAATAAAAATACTTCATTACAAAATAAATGTTGATTAAACAATTCGTGTTTATAATTTTGCTTTGTTTGTATTTATTTTAATAAAAAGTAATAATTTTAATATAAAATATAAAGTAAATGTAAAAAAAGAATTAATAATAAAAAATTTACAAAAGATTTAATTATTTTTTAAATTAATGTTTTTTCAAATATTTGTTTTTATTTATTGATTATATACACAATTAGTGGCGCACCCAAACACAAAAATTGCTGGTACAAAATATGGTTTCGAATGGTATTTGGCTCAAAAGTTGTACTCAAAATCCCCCCAAAATGAAATCCTGTGTGCGCCGCTGTACACAATAAGTATATACCTACAATTTAAAAAAGAAATTAAAACAAAAGTCAATTAAACAAAAAACATCATAAATTTTTTTAATTAAAAAATTAAATTTAAAAAAAATTACTAAATTGTTTGAACTATCTAAATAAATTGAATTGAAAAAAGGTGAAGGTTGAATTTTATGGAATTTTGTATTAATTGAATATTTTAGTTTTTATTTATTATGTTATGTATGTTTTATTTATTTTGTATACAACCATCATATAAAAAAATGTCAACAAATAAAAATTAACAAAAACGAAATATTTTTAAATTAGGTATAAGTGAATAAAATGTATGTAACAATAATGTATGTATGTAATGTAATGTATGTATGTAAAATAAAAAAATGTATGTACTTTTTTTTTGTTGGTTAAGTTTTTACAGTAGTTTTTTAAACTTACATATTTGCTACTTTTTCCGAAAATTTACAAACTTGGAAACAAAATTTAGCAAACTTATCAGATGGCATCTTGAAGGTTTTAGCTTCACTTTTCGGTTTTCGCATAAATCCCTCTCTCACCTTACTTTTATCAAATATCCCTCCAGGCAGCCTTTATATAACAGCCACCACAGTGTCACGTAAAAATATTCAAATATTGCACAACAGTTCCGCATTTTGCCACATTATCCTCGTTATGTTCCGTTTTCATAAGAGCTATGCACTTGCCTGCACAGCGATTTATGCTCTTTTCGTATAAGAAAATATAATGTTAAATAAATCTCAACATAAGATGTAAAAATAAATCCACTATTTTTGCATGAAAATGGAGGCTTTATTTGGCATAGTTAGAATGACCCGATTTTGGTCGAATATGTATTGTTTTGTTCGATAACTTGTCATTTAGAGCTCCTTTTATTATTTTATTTTATACTATTGTTTTATTATTATTTGAATTCTGGTATATAATATTTACATACAAACAGACTTCGCTTAATGCAAAAAACAATTGGCTGAAGGTACGTCAATTGCATAATCAAATTATAAATCACGAAAACTCTGTTTTTATTTTCACTCATCTCTGAATGCGTTGACAGCTCAGCAAGTTTCAATGCAAATTTATCACTTTTGTTATATTATTTTTGCATTTAATGCCTTCAACATGTTAACGTTTTCATTGTCGATGGAAGGCGCAAAGAAATCTTAAATCAATTACACTCTTGGCGCTCTTTATCACCCTCAAGTGACAGCTGCTTTAAAGATATATACGTACATACATGCAAACAAGGTATTCATGAATGTATACAACTATATACATACATACAACAACATCTGTTGTTCCATATTTATGCAAACGCACAGTTTTACATCGAAATTAAAGAGCAAATAGTGAAAGTTTCGCGGCAGCGCAGGCGGTTTTGGGATTTTGAAACCTTTTTCACATTGTTTCGACATGCCACATTGTAGGCGTGACACAAAGAAATCAGTGTACGCCGACAGCCGCAGCTCATCTGCTGATCTTTATGGCCGATGGCCGCTTGATGACTAACTTTGCAAATAAATCGCGTAGCCGACAAGTTATTGCAAGGCATCAATGCCAATTTGACATCACCTTTACTGTACAAATGTGTGTAAAATAAATTTATATTCAGAGAATTCTTTGCAGCGTCATCTTTATTTTTTTCTTACATACTCGTAAGTGGGCAGTTGCTTATTTTTTTAATTTTCACTATGGTTTTTTTTATAATTTCTGGGTGATGAATAATCATGTCAGGGACATTGTCATCCTAAAATTGTTGTGTCCACTTGAGCTAAGTCATAATTCACTGACGGTTAAGCTGCGCCTAGGTTTTTGTAATAAATTATAAATGTTTAATATTAAAGTTGAAGTTAATAAAACCAAGAATATGAAGTCATATTTATTTTGTAAAAATTTTAAAAATGTTTCTTAAGAAATATAATATAAGTTAAAGCAAGTAAACTAATGAAAAAATAGTTAAAATGAAGTAAAATAAAATATAAATAAAGCAAACAAAATAAAATAAACTAAATATGATAAAAAAGTGCAATAAAATAAGTCAAATAATGCCTAATATTAGGTATTTGATATTTAATATCAAAATATGTAAATCATATCAGAAAATAATTGAGATTAAATTTGTAGTATTAAAATCAACAAATCACAGTCATTAAATCAAAAAATTGAGTCAGATTAGGTTTGATATTAAATATTTGATATTAAAAATAAAAAAAATTAAATATTACAACATTTGATCACTATTATTAATCATGATTATCAATTATTTGTTATGAAAACTCAAAATAAATCAAAATTTAATCGTATGACACTGACTCAAACAAAACTTTTAAATTTAAAAAAAGCAAATCCAAATTAGCAAGCAAATCCAAACTCATCAAATAAAATTAAATGAAGTTCTATCATTGGATTAAATCAAATCAGATGAGTCAAATCAAATTAAATCAAATCATATCCCACAAATCAAATCAAATCTTTATTTCAGCCATCTAATTTAAATTTGATCTAATACGATCAGGTCAAACAAATCAAACTAAATCAAAATCAGATCTCACAAATCAAATCAAATCCATTTATTAAATTAAATCAAAATCAGATCGCACAAATCAAATGAAATCCATATATTAGTCGCCTAATCAAAATTTGATCTAATGCGATCTGCTGAAATAAATCAAATTAAATCAAAATCAGATCAAACAAATCAAATGCATATTTCATCTAAATTTGTTCTAATGCGATCAGGTCTAACAAATCAAATTAAATCAAAAGCGATCTGGTCAAATAAATCGACTTAAATCAAATCGAATCAAAACAGTTTAGTTAAATTTGATACCAAAAGAAAACAAAAGAAATTAATTCATATCAAATTGATATGTTAGTAGTCCTTTTTTTGTTTTGAAAATTTACATTACTAAAATAAACATAAAATCATAGAGAACACTTCATTTTCCGGCAGTTCTCATAAACACTTTTAATAAAAATATGACAACAAAATAAATATTGTTGGCCTGACAATAGTCTCTAAGCTATATGCAAACAATCATCATTGTGCCCAACTCTATAAGTTTCTCTTACATAACCAGCATAGCTCGATGATCAAGTTTCATCTTCAACTATCAAACGTCACAATGAAACCAATTAATTTTAAAAGTAAAAAATCGCATTGAGTGCCAACTTGCTGCCGTTAGAGCACGTACAAGTAACGATGAGGCACACTGTCAAGTCGCCTTTTGTTTGGTCGAATATTGTGCAACTTGTTTTAAAATATTTTCATCAATTATTTGCCAAACTTCACCTCGCACAATAACGATTCTTCAACCTGCCGCCATATCTACCGTTTCTACGTTTCAATTCGAATTTTAGACACGTTCAGTTTGATTCGTTTTGCCACACATTCAAGCCTTAAGCCAAAACCAAACCCAAAACAAAACAACAACAACTTAAATGAAACGGTTGACAATTGTGTTGGCGATTCGGCCAACGCTGCACTGGGCGCATTTCGACAGGTGCGCGACAAATTTTGCATGTGGCTCAATTTTTGCTGCCAGTTGTCAATTCGTAGTATCCAAGTGTACGCGTACTGTGCTGTCGTTGCTTCGTATCATTATTATGCCCACAGCGGAAAATTGTACAATTTCGACAATTGACAATAACAGATAAAACAACAGCAACAGCAATGTGCAGAAAGAAGCGTCAACGGCAGTTTTGCAATGAATAAATCAGATCAAGGATTTATTCACTTTTTGTTTTCTTCACGCGAGCGCGTGCATAGAATTTCAATTTTTAAACATATCTATTTACTTTTTAGATAACTGTAAATGCTTTGTAGATATAGAAAATCTACTTGTTCGCAGTCTAAAAAATTGACTTTCTATTTATTCAATCAATTGGCGCGCCTGCAACATTTGCCAGGGCTGCGGTTCGTTGATGTGTTTAGCGTTTCATTTGCAAGCGTCAACATTGAATGCTACGTTGAAACGTGCTGGAATTTGATTAGCAAGTGGCTATCAACTGTCCATCGTTGAGAAATTCCCAATTCTTAAATCCGCTTCAATGCAGCGCAATGTGTCATCCGCAAGAAGAACAACGACGCACGCTGTACTCATTCATGGGCTGCCGCAAGTGGCATGCGGGAATAGAGAATCTGGTTAGCATATTTATTGTGAATATATATTTTTTCGAATCTACAACTCGGCATTGCAGGCCAAATTTAACGCAAATGACGCGCTTCGTTGCCTTTGTAGAATACCAAATTAGTTGTTCTCGCTGCCGAGGTGCTGCAACTAAAAAACGAAAGGTCCGAACAAAAAACACAGTTGATGCGATCCACTGAACCATAAATGATGTACTTACGCGTAGATGGAGTCGATATGGCACACATGGACACGAAGTACAACCACGTGTCTGCAACTGCTGTTGCACTGTAATGTGCTGCTGCTGCTATACGCGGCTTCAAAGCACGCCAGCAGCAGCAACAGCAGCAATTTGTTGCTGCCGCACAACTGGAGTAGATTCTTATCGTGCCGGCTACTGTTGTCTGCTTTGCTCGGCGCGCTTGTGTATTCTACATGCAAGAAATTTGAAATCACGCCGACTGGGGAAATCCATCCTAATGGGGAAATATTTCGTCTTCGTTGTGTAGATTTGTCGATGTTGTCTTGTGGGCAGTGGCGGATTCAGGAGGGGTTTGGGGGTTGAAACCTCCCCCCGAAATATTAGGATCGACTTTAAAACTACATACAAATTAAAAGGCATTTTATAAATATTAAAGAATTACTTTTTGAAACCCCCTCGAAATATTTTTCTGAATCCGCCTCTGGCAAATACCCCACGTATTTGCTCGTTTTTGGCAGAAACAATTTCGTATCTTTTAAGTGTTACCTAAACTTTATGCTGAATTCTAGGCCTCTAATTAATGATGATGTAAAAGCTTAAGGCTTTGGGTAAATTTGCCAAATAACTAAGTGGATTATAATTACCATAATTAAAACATGTTCCAACTAATTAACAATGACTTTTTAAACAACCATTTGAAACAAATTCAAAATACATACAGTGGCTTACAGATTATTTCATGTAGTCAGATATCAAGCTCAAATTCTTTAATGTTTTTTTATTTGTTATGAAATCTGAAAAATATTGAGAGATTTATTGTTAAAATGTGTTCACACTTCTATAATTGTGCAATAAAAAATTACGTAGATATGTCAGTATGTACATACTTATGTCTTTTTTAGATCACTTACCACAAACAGTTGTGATCCAGACGTGTTTTTGTAGTATTTCGCTACAGCAAGCTTAAAGGTTCGATACATGTACATATGTATGTGTGTATATGTATATGTATATGTATGTGTCAGACAGACCTATAAAACAGTTGCTGTCAATACAACCGCTTGGAATACAATCATAATAGAAGAGTGTCAACTGTCGGAATCTTAAAGATAATCACACATAACAGTCAGTCATAAATTATAGTGAGCCACTTAAAAGTAATCTAAATAAGTACATAGATACATACAAATATGCATAGAAATTCATAAGAAGTTGAACGTATGTTGAAGTCTATCCAGTTGCACCGATTCCCCAGTGAAACTTCACCTCGCAGTTGCAATCATACAAAAACTGCCGTCAATTTGCGTGCTGGCAACACATTAACACAATTTCATTGTTGAAAGATCTTCAATCATAACAATGGCCACAGCAGATAAGTATGTAGATATGTATGTACACACACACACATACGTAGATAAGAGCCAAGAAATGCTTTTACCGCTGACGCTTGCATACGTGATGCGCTGACATGCCGGCGCCAGGCTTTGCCCGAAGTTAAATTTTAATTGTACTAACAATAGCGTTAAGTGGCTGAACTGACTACTTGACTGACTGATGCTCGCACGTACTGCTTTACTATCGCCGCATACTGTCGGCATTATCGTCCACTCAGCTGCTGCACTCGTTGCATATCTCGCATATTTGTTTATCATTTCACTTAACTAATTTTTGTTGCTTTTGTTTTCTTTGTAGATGTCGTATCTGTACTCCACATTCGCGCAATTGGTGAGCGTGCACTGCAAGGCGACAGCTGCCACAACGGCGCTGCCGGTGAATCAATGCAAGCACAGCCTGCTCGGCTACGGCTACGAGCGCCTGCAGTCGTTCAGCGACGCGCAGTTGGACATATTGGACCCGTACCAACGCGATGCCAACGAATTGAGTAAGTTCTAACTAAATCAATGTTAGCCAGGTCGAGTCTGTGGCTCATCGCGTTACAGTTACTGATGAATATTTATGTATAGTATGTAACGCGCAATTATTAAGTAATGCAAAGGAATGCGACTCAGCATCCGTGTGCAGCGACAAAGCGAGTTCCCCCCAACACAAAGTGGCACTAATGCTTCCGTGAAGATGAGGCCAAGCCTCGTTTTTTAATTATTTTCTATTTATTGTATTAGCTTAATTTGTTTAGCATCTTTGCTGTCGTTGTGCGTGTGTGAGTGCCAATTGTTGTTGGCTGCACGAAGCGCACAGCGGCGCTGTGAATGCACTCTTTGGGCTGGTTTCATGGATGCGGCGTGCGCAGTTCATTACCAGTTCGCCAGCACGGAAACTTGTTTATAATTACATAAAGTTCAATTCGTTGTATAATGAAATGATGAATGAGTGATTTATTGATGCTGCCAAGACACATTGGCGCATGAATAGAGACTTTGGAGGGGGCATTGCACGCATTGCATATGTTTCTAAATTTATTGAATGTGCGAGAGTTACTTAACCCTTGACAAGAAGACGCAACTTCGAGATAACTTTTAAAGATTTAATGTATGGCAATATATGTGAAATACTTTGACTTAATCCTTTCGACCCCAAAGTTGCCTGAGAGCAACTTCACCTATTTGTCATCTTATAGCAAAAGCTACGATTGATTTATGGGTCTAATTTAAGTAGGCACCAACAAATTAATAGTTTTAGAAGTGAATTCAAAGCAAATTATAAAAATTTTACTTTTATCCCCAAAATAATTTCCAATAATTTGCAGCGATATCAGGGAAAGTTTGTTTTCTAATTGAAGTCTACGAATTGGGCGCGTTTGATCAAAACACTGTTTCTTTAATAATGGTTAAATAAAATCAAAAAGTGATAGTTTTGTATTTTTTCATAAATATTGCATAATTTTTCTGTGATTAAAAAAATGATACAAAATGTATTTAACCCGTTCTAAGCTAAAATTGTTCAAAAGTAATCTAGCTCTAGAACTCTAACAAAGATGCGTGGCGATTTGAAATGTCGTGTGCACATTTCTTAGGCAAGTGTTTCATGATTTAAATATCAAAGAGTAATATCGAGACACAGGGTAAAATTCGGGTTCGAAAGGGTTAAAGACAACTGAGTAGAATTTCCCAAAACGTAATTTGTTTTGAGACATCATTGTGCCCACAAAAACTCACTTTAACCATAAAATATAGTAAAACCACAAAACAATATAACAAATAGTGCCGAATTTAGATGCAATTTTCACAAGTTCTCAACCATAGCCAACGACAGACCTACACTTCTTCACACAAATTCTAATTACGCTCTTTGTTAGCTGCTAGAACCATTATCAATCACCCAAACAGCAACACCCAGTTGCTGGCATATAATTTTCGTTCTTTTAACACACCCAAGACATAATTAATTACAACAAAGATTTCTTAATTACTTAGTGTACACTAAATTAACGACTTTTGTTCTAATTACCACTTTCAGTCTGGTCATCCATAATGCGCGATCATGCCAGCTCTACCTTGATCACAACGCGCAAGCCATTGCCCACGCCGCCCGCCTCATCCATCATCGTACTCACTCACCAGAAACCATCAACGGCGGCCAGCGCATCCGCTGCCAGCATTGACGCTGCCTCCAGCTCCAGCTCCAGCAACAGCAACACCGACACACAGCAATACCCCAAGAATCCGCTCTTCGACAGCGATGCCGAGCAGAAACACAAATTCGCCATGGACATGGACATTGCGTACGGCTATCCCGGGCGGCCAACGCACCCACAAGCCGAATCCTTTGACGGCGTCATACAGCAACAGGCGCAGCCGCAAACCTTTCTGACCGGTCCGCTGGTCTTTCGCGTACGTCCCGATGGCACGCCCGTCGAGGAGGACCAATACAAGCCGCTGCCACGCGACGATGATCTGGAGGCGTTTCAGCTGAGCGACCGCAGCAGCGTCGCGCCAAACACCACACCGAATGTCAGCGAACGGTCCAAGCATCGCAAGATTGCCACCATCAGCGCACTGAAGCAGCAACATTTGGCACTGCAACAAGAGCTGCAGCCACCCTACGAGCAGCCGCGCGTGCGACGTCAGTTCCGTGCCGCGCAAGTGCAGCCCGCACATTCGCCGTACGACGGCTACTTCTATGGACAGGGACAAGCGTAAGGTTGGACAGGGGACAGGAGAGTGCGAGAAGCAAGAAATTGTGACGATTTTTTGGTTTTAAACAAATCATTAGTTTTTTAAGTCGATAATAATTGTAGTCGTTAAAGTGTCGTCAGTCTGCATGCGTGCGTGCGTGTGTTGTTTGTGTCCGTATATGTGTGTTGTATTTGTGTGAGTGCCTACTTTTCAACTAAACTAAAACAATATGAGAACTACCTTTTTGTAATAGGAAGAAACAATCAAAATAAACAGCAATGGAATTTGTATAGAAAATTTTGCCAAATTCAGTGTTTACCGAACTGCAATTTTGTATTTCGTTAACATACAGAACGACACCACTCACTACAATTGCACTTAATTTGTAACGCCTATTATTTATTGTGTGCTTTAGTTTAACAAATATTTGTAAATTACTATTAGTTTATGTAAAATTTAAAACTTACTGTAATTTATACCAACATGAAGAGCTTCATTTAAGTATTTAAATATGTTTTATATTGAATAAAAATCGATATATCAAAGTATATAGAAAAGCTTTTTGCCGAGTATGTTAATTTATCTTCGCTTGGCGATAGGTAAAAAAATTAATCAAATAGTTAGCCATTCTTTCTTTAATATTTTGAAACTATGTAGACTAGACTAAACTATGTAGAAATGTAGAATCGTTTCAAGTAAATTACAGCATCATACACATTCATTATATAACTCTTAGCTCCGTCTGAGAGAAAGCAAGCGGATGCGTCGTGCAAACAATTCAACAAAGTAGAAGCGTTCAAATTGACAAATCTTGTTATGCAAATTGATTTCATTTGAGTCTTCTTATCTTTCTCGTATTTGGTTATACTTTCGTACCAGATTTTGGCAAATCGAATTGGCAATTTGAGAAAGAAACCACTTCACATATGTGTATCGGTATACTTCAATTAAGACAAAAAACTATATGATTTAAAGCTTTGGTCCTTGGTTGACTTTCATCATTGAAAACATTCGTGGCAACCCTTTTTAAGTATTAATCTCTGGCCAGTTACTATTGTTAGTGAGAAATAAATGTTGAAAGTTTTGTGTAACTTTGAAGCTTTAGTCAGGGAAACCGGTAAATTCCTCGTTTTTTGAGGTGATCCAAGAATCGAGTCACTTTGTCGCTGTTTTGTAAGAAGTAAAGTGCTGCTTGCTTTAAAATTAACACAGTTACAAAATTCCCCAATACGGCTTAATGCTAACATAGTTACGACATGTTTTGTAAATTAAACTTATTTGTACTCAAGTGTACTGTACCCAGTAAGGGCGAGTTTTGGTTACTGAATTCTCAAGCCACATACATCTATTGGATACAAATTTCAAACATACACTTTTCAAGTAACTATTGGTATTAAAAACAAACAATAAATTCAATGTTCCTCAAGCCTCCTGGTGGATTATATCACACAATATATGTAACTAGGTTAGGTTCGAAAACTGACGAGCCATTGAACTCACTGAGTCCACTGAGATACCGAACGTTTTTACAAGAGTCAGCAAAATAATGATCGGAGAAAACAACTGTGTATTTGGTGAGCTTAGTAAATACCTAATCTTCAACATCACCGCATTTATCAGCCAGGATGTAGTTGGATAAAGACTTAAGATGGCAAGTACACAAAAGAATTTATGTCCTTTCAAATATTAGAGTGAGTGTAAATAATATGTAGTATAAAAAGTTTTGTATAAAAAGTTTGCATTTTGAAGATCGATCACTTCAAAGAACCGCACAGAATAAATACGAAGAATCTGTTTTGATAAATATTTTAAACAAATAACATGGCATAATTCCAAATTTTTTTTTTCAAATAAAAAATATCTCTCTTTCCGCGTCTTTTTTGTAAGTAGCTAGCGGCAAACCTTCCAGAGTAAAATTGCAGCATTCGAAAAGCTCCTAACCCCTCGTTCGATATATATAAAACCATAGGTTCCCTGCATTAATGTCTAAAATTATAACACGAATGATTGTCAGATGCTTTGCCTATCCCTGTCCCTGGCACTGTCCAGTCAATTACATGAATTACATATCATTTATATAACAACACAAACACGAACAATTCTCAAGTATATTGAATTCAAATATGTTTTGTGGAATTTTCATCAGTGTCATCATTACCCACTTATACAACTCCGAGAACTTCATTATACAATTGGGAAAAAAATAGTAAATTTTGCTCATAGCTAATATTGGACTTTATTAAGAAAATAAAACATGATATTATATTTACAAACATATATTTATTATATATTATTTAACCAATAAACATTTCACATTAAAAAATTAACAAGTGAGTCAAAAAATGGCAAGTAATTTTGAAAAACATCAAGCTTAATATTTGCACATTTTAACATTGTTGAAACGAAAAGAAAAATAAACATCCCTAAATTTTTTCTATCATACTCAAAAAATTATTGATTTCAATCATTAAAGCATAAATATATTTTATATTTCTTCACTTCCACTTCGATTAATTTTCTTTCTCTTAAAAGCCGAAAAACCTAAAACATTTTAATCCCATTAAATGCAACTCTGCACAACCAACTGTGAATTAAAAAATATCACATAAAAAGAGTTCGAGAAAAGTCGTCGCAACGCCAGCAGTTTATTTCGCCGCTATTTTGTCGGCTCTCACTTTACATCTGTTTCTCTCACAAAAACAATCAAACAGCTGGAAAGAAGCCGATTTCAAATTGAAGGCAAAAATTAGAAAAAAAAGAAAATTGTAGAAGGAGAAGCGCTGCGCAATTGAAACCACGAGGAGCTCAGATACACAAGAAAATTCAACTTGGAAATTTTGTGTAGGTACATAAGTTGTAACTTGAAATAAAATCGTGGCTTTAATACAAAATATAACTAAACGCATAAAGCATGAAAATTATAAAACATAAAATCAGCATTTTGGCGAGGAGAGTATCATAGCGTAGCAGTGAACGTGCAAGTAAATACAAGCAGTAGTAGAAATGTTATTTGCCATTTGCAAAGTTGATGGAAATTTGAAAAGCAACTTTTCAGCATTGGAAGCGTAACAAACGCAGCGGAAAATCATAGAAAAAGTAGTGCAAATGTCACTGACATCTCGGCTCGTCAAGTGACGTTCGGTGGTGCTCTTAGAAACTCGCATGCCGCACTCGTGCATGCAGAAGTGCACGTCAGCGATGAAGGTGGGGGTGACGGTATTGGTAGCGACAGCGTTGTTGGTGCACAAGATGAAAAACGAAAAAGCGGCCGCCTGCATTTAACCGGTTCATCAAGGCGAAAAGCTGCTCCTACCCTCGCTACTGTCGGCAGCATGCAGCTGTGACAATGCAACGGCAGCTGCTTCTACCGTTCAATTTCCTCAGCTGTGCCCAATGCAAACACCCCCCCTGTCATTAGTAGTGCAACTTGTGACTATATCGATTTCAACATGTGCCGGTACGGCGCGACTAATATTGCCGTTTCCAATGATTACAATGATTCCAATTATTGATAAAACTTGTGTACGTGTGTGCGTGCGATCACGTAATTGACACTTTACTGCGCCCCCCTCAAAAACACAACGCTCCCGTTCATCAGCAATTTAGGCCGATTGTATAACCTTTTCGTGCCCAGTATAAATATTAATTATATACATCATTTAGACGTTGTTTGTTGTTTTCGTGCACCCTACGAGGAAGTGGTAGGAATGTTTATTAAAGGTATAGTTTATTACAACAGTGTACTGAGAAACAGTGCTGAAGTGAAGAAGTAGCAGCCCAGGAATGAACTCAAATTGAATGGTTAACAGTTCTCAGATTAACTCGAAAGTGAGTGAGCTGGTGAGCTTAAATTCTATTTTGAAATAACAAATAAGAGATTGCCTTGTTGTCCATGGTTTAACTAATATACTATCCACTGTATTATAAACCATTAAATCTTATCAAAACTGTTTTACTATCTTAACTGCGCATATAGCGTCCCCTTTATAGTGTCTGTTGGTTTGTCGAGGTCGCTTATGCCGTTCGCTGTTCCTCATGCGGCTTCTACTGCCACCTCTATAATCAATCCGATTTTGTTTTGCTATACATTTCATTTTCATATATAGTATAGATGAGCAGAAGCAGACGATAAAGAAGGCGTAGATGCCGCAAAACAGGGAATAACAATAAAAACAAATGAGTTCAGTCACAGCCACACTCAGTGCACAGTCGCCGCTACCAACACTTCGTCACGCATACACAACCGGAAAATAATATAAAAAATACGACAAACATTTAGTGAAAATTTCGCTGCTATTTTCATTAACGTCATACAGACTGCGTATTTTCGAAACAATTTTCATATATAAAATACACGCAAAGCTGGCCACAGCCACACGCATAAAAATACAACGAGAACTGTGCCCTGAATTTTGTGAAAACCGCGTGTGTTTACTGAATTGCGAAAGTAAATTGCGTAAGAAACGATTTTATTTAATGCTTAGAATCTGTGACTTTAATGCCGGCTGATTGTAGATGAGACTCAAACATTAACAATTAAAAATGTATAAATTAATTGGCTTTGGTTCAAAGTGGAAGTTGGAATTGTGCATAGAAATAGTGCTGGTGTTTTGTGCCGGTGACCTCCAAGTACGCAGTTGGTAGCTCTCCAAGTAGTTGCAGCTATCTGCTGTTACTTGCGTCTGTCTAAGCTGTCATATGCGGCTTTTGGCTTAACCGTGATTAGCGCAAAGCGAAGAAAGTCTCAAATGTGGCACAGCGCGCCGCAGTTTTATAAATCTTCAATTTGCAATAACGATTATTACAATTTATTTCAAATTTTAAGAAATTTAAATTCTTTTCACTAGGACATTCAGATTGAAATGCTTAGTGCCGTTGCAAAAGGTTTTCGTTACACATTTATTTTTATTATTATTTTTTTGTACTCTCCCAATTGCAATGGACTCCAGTAATCTAATAATTTAATGCCATTATCAACTTGTCGTAGTGTTTTGGGCTTTTTTGTGCTCCCCTAAGAGCGGCTGCTCGTATTTCTATTTCGTGGTTGCTCTTTGCTATTTCCACTCGTTTGCGTACTTTCATATCTTTAGCCGCAGCAGAATTTTTCCATCGCAGTTTTGTGTGTTCTCACTTTCGAACTGAAACTATGGCAGCGTTCGCTGGTTTTGTATTTTGATTTTTTTTATGCGTTTCTTACGCTTTGGTTGTTTTGCAAATTGCTAACACTTCACATTTGAAATTGAAAAATTACTTGGTTTAGTTGTAGTATTTTAAAAGCTATTGATTAGTTTAATGTAAAAATGTTTAAATTCATTTATATTTGTAATTCTTAAATGTATAATTTATAAATTCTTTAGTAATTGTATAAATTGAATAATAGATTGTTGTAACCATTTATATAGAACAATTTGAAATATCAAAACGACCCTTTTTTTGCAAACTCACTGTACTATTGAAGTGATTTTTATTCTTCCATAACATTCGCAATAGAAAAATTGGCTCCTTATAAAACTTCAAAATATCGAAATATTTTGTTGATAGGTAAATATTGTATTTTTTATAATCTGCTATCTGTATTTCTTAATTAATGACGTACGAAAATTGTTGAAATTTGCGTACGATTTCAGCCAGTTTGGCCTTGTGAAATTTATTTTTTATTTGCTCCATATTTTTAGAGCAAAATACTGGTTTATACTCAAACTGCTGGCTCAAACCTGCTTACTATATAAACTGATAGCCTTGTCGCTATCATCTTTATGTTTTATTATGCTTTTATTATAATAAATCAATAAAATATTTAATAATAACAATACTTTAGAAATGACACCAGAAATGTTCTGAGAACACTGCATTATATCGCATTACACATACTATACATAATTGACGTCAAGTATTGTACGATAACAATAAAGTATAAATTGCTTTATCGTCACCCAACAAACACTGAACAAAAAAATCTCAAACCTTTGAGAAACCCTTTGATATCAAATTGTTTTCCAGCATTATTACAATTTGAAAATGAATATTTTTTCAAAAGTTTCTCAAATGTTTGCTATCAACTTGAGTACGACTTGAGAAGAGTTGAGAAAAATTTACATTCAATACGTTTGATAATTTTGTAATTCTCAATGGGTTTAACTTACGTTTCCCTTAATATGAACTAAATTTTGTACCTTAATAAAATGTTACGTTATGTCACTGGTCTCTGGCCACTGGTTATGTTGCCTTAATATGAAATAAATGAATCTATTGAATGAATCTATGAATCTATGCATAAATGTATCTACTCTGTATATTTATTTCACGCTATTGGCAACTGCAATCTATACAAAAGGCGAATTGGATTCCATCCGTTCCGCATGTTTGAGATTCATTTGAGAATTTTAATTTCTCAATTTGAGAATAAAAGCAAATTTCCATATTGAAAATGTGCGAATTTGGCGAATTCGATTCCATCCGTTCCGCTCGTTTGAGATACATTTGAGAATTTTAAATTCTCAATTTGAGAATAAAGGCAAATTTCCATATTAAAAATGTGCCTTTTAAGTTGAGAATGCCATAACAGTATATTTGAGATCAATTTGAGAACAAACGTTTGAGATTTGAGAAAGCAATTTGATTCAAATGTACCTCAATTTGAGATTAGTCATTAATGTTTGCTGGGCAAGTATATGAATCTTCAATCACATTGAAGAATTTTATTATTATTATTAAAATTTAGGGAGCGTTCAGAAACGCAGGCACCTAGGCCAAAGTTTGCCCTTTGTGGCCTGGCTTGCGCTTACCTCCTTGTAACGGATTACTTACGCCAGTGACTAACATCCAGAAGGGAAGGGAATCGTTTCTAAGGAACGCTTAACTGCGCCCCTGCAGCTTCCAGCTCACGAGACAGGACCAGTCTGCAGTGACCTGTTGCTATTAGGTTTGCAGCTGCCCTAAGAAGGTGCAAATAGGCTCTGGATCTCGTTTAACCGGAGTGTTGCTTTTGTAAGGCTAAGCATGCCCAGGAAATCAAGGAGAACGAGCTCCTTCTCCCGACGGATCATACTGCCAAGGCACATGTGCCTGTGACGCCCGAAAGCTGGGCACTCCCATCTGAAGTGCACCGCTGTTTCATCGTCCTCAAGTCACATGTTGCATAGAGCCAAGTGGGTAGCCTCAAATCCTAGCGAGGCATTCGTTCAAGGACTAGACCCTGTGATGAGCCCTATGATAGTTCTAAAATCAGATTTCCCTAAGTCCAGTAGGTAGCTCCACATTAAAGTATACAGATTGATGTTGCAGCTATAATGCACTGAGACCAGTAATGATCTATTGTGCCCACTACTACCAAAAGTAAGAGAAGATCTCATTGACCTAATAAAATTTAGTAACTCACTGGAGTTCAGGTGCATGATGTGTTCGTCTACAAGCCAATACTGGCTCAGATGACAATTCCTGCTGCTCTGATGTGCCCAAGAGTCCCCTCTGCTGCTTCGCAGAGTCTACAGAAGCTAACCTATTTTAAGACGGTTGTGTGCATATGTTTTCTCAGCCCGCAGTGCCCAGTTCTTTTTAAATATTACTAAATATAGTTCTTAACAATTTAACATGTCTACTTTTGGCTCACGAGTTTAGCATTGATAGCATAACACGTATGTAAATATGCCCTAATAATTAAATTTGCATATATTTCTGCACGATTTTGATAACACATTAGCACGTTATCTATTTTTATATAGCGTAGCTCTGGCGCAACGCCTGAATGTCTCCAACAACTCCGACTGATTGACTAAGTCATGCGCAAAATAATGTTTGCACGCATACTTAATGCTTAATAGTCATTTGAATGATAATCGATCAAGCTTTTCATCACATCCTCAACTATGTATTGCAAAAATTCAAAAATAGTTAACAAGCTTTTTGCGTTCTTATTTTTGGTATTTCTAGACTGTCGTTAGCCCACAAACTGAGTGCATCAGACGCGCAGCAACGTTCCGCCAATCACGTCGAACAGTGTAAAACATTTGTGCAATTGATTTGAGAAGTACTTGTGCAAAACAGTGAACAGCTCCCAATACTAATAATAATTTGTTTGTGCGTGAGACACCGACAAGCAACGGGCTTTGAAATAAACGCAAATCAAATAATTTTATTCAAATTCGGAAACAAAAGTTGTCGCTCCAGAAAATCGTTAAGCGACATAGCGAACGCAGAAGAACGTTTACGATAAATTTAATACGACGGAAGCGTTTAGAAGATTGCAAGTGTGCTTTTCTTCCGTGCGATCTCATCGTTCGTTCGACACTAGTTGACATCGCTGAGGCGACATGTCCGCGTCTACCGCCACCAATAACTCCTCCGCACGCAATAAACATTCTACTGATAGCTCGCAGTGTAACATAACGAAGGAGGAGTTTGCGCGCATCGAGAATGCCTTTAAGAAAGAAGAGTTTCGTAAATTGTTCTTCGAGTATTGTGACGAGATACAAGATCCCGAAAATCGCAAGCTCTATGAGCAGGAGATCAAGCAGTTCGAGGCGGAGCGCGGCGTGGAAGTGCGTTTCGTGAATCCGGAGCCGGGTTTCGTGGTGAAAACGTCGGTAGATGGTGCGCGCAAGTGCTTCGTGAATATCGCGAAAAGTGTCGAGGTGGCGAGGCCCTCGAACGAAGCGTGCCTGAATCCGGAGACGGGGACGCGCGGCCTCAACTGGGCCATACCGATGGCGCAGGGCGGGCCGCGTGAAGATCTGGACGCGCACAACAAACGCTGCCTCGTCTACGATGTGGTCTTCCATCCGGACGCGCTGTACTTGGCGCAACGCAACGGCGCGTTTCGCAAGTGCCTCGTCGATACGGCGCTAGATGCTGTGGAGAGGGAGTACAAGGTGCGCACAACTGTGAGCGGGAGATGTTTGCGCATTTGACCGAGTCTCTTTTTCGAATTTGTAGGTGCACTTGGATCGTGCCAACCTGAAATTTCCCAAGCTGCAATACAAGGGACTCGCGCGTCCGACTGTGATACGAAAATTGTCCAAGAATCCGCCACCGGAGGCCGACGAACCGCATCCGCTGGACAGCGTGTCGCCTGCGAAACCCACCGCCGAATCGGGCCAGCCCAAAGTGCTGCCAATGAAAACGCAAGTGACGACGAAGCCCGAGTTTAGCACGCCCAAGTACATATTGAAGCACCGGCGCGACGTCGATCTCGCCGAGTACACGAACGAGCTCGACGCCAAGCTGAATGTGACAATGCCGCGCGAGCTGGTGATTGAGATCGAGCTGCCGCTGCTCAACTCGACGGCCGAGTGCCAATTGGACGTGACGGCGAAGACGCTGTACTTGCTGAGCGAACGGCCAGGCGCCAAGTATCGCCTAAGCTTAGAGCTGCCGTATGCGGTCGACGACAAGAACGGCAGTGCCCGCTTCGACACAGGCACACGACGACTGTGCATCACGCTGCCAGTTGTGCAACACAGTGTGGAGCAGCAACGAGCCATGCACGACACGCTGCAGCAGCTCAATCGCGAGGACAGCGGTGTCGAGAGCGACATGCGCGACGACGTCAACTCGAACTCGAATAGCGAATCGCCGGTAGAGGAACTGAGCGACTCGATAGATGAGAACACCACAGAGGCTGCCAAGGGTGAGGGTGATTGTAAGTTTGGCCAGAATGCATTTGTGTTGATGCTAATAATTTTATTTCACTTTAGCGTCGCATGCACTCGCCACACCAGTGCCCGTAGCGGCCACACCCGCTCCGTTCCTAAAGAATTCCATACACTATCAATTCCCCGCCAAATTCGACTGCAATGTGCTCGACAATGTCATGTCGCTGGTGCTCCACGTGCGCAACGTGCAGGCCGAGTCCATCGCCACTGTACAGCAAGCCAAGAGTCTGCATCTACAATTCATATCCATCGGCTCTGGCTACTACCCCACGCATTACGCTTTCTATCTGCAGCTGCCCGATGAGTGCAACATCGAAATTGCCTCCGCCGAAGCCGAGGCTTGGGAGAACAACGTTGTGCTGAATCTGAATTTGGCCGCATCGAGTGAAAACCTCCACAGCTATTTGGCCGGACTGGATAGCAACGATCTCAAGGAGTACACGGTGCAAGGCAAATTTCAGCTGATGCACAAATCTCGCCAACGCAAAAAGTCGCCACCCACGCCGCCCATTTCCTTGTCCTCCTCGCTGGACATTTCGGTTGAGCGTTCCGAATGCGAGCGCTCGGTGGAGATTGAGATAAAGCCACGCGAGCAGCAATCCACTTGCACGGCCAACACCACCGAAGACGAGGACGGGCAGCATGGCGACGGCGAGCCTGCGCAGAAGAAAGTGAGCAAAAAGCAAAAGAAGAAGAACAAGAAACGCCGCTCGCTCTCCGAATCGGCTTGCGACGACATCAAGGCCTACCAGCAGCAACAGCAACAACAGCAGGAGCAGCAACAAAAGCAGAAGAAGCTACTGAAGGAAGCAGCTGCGCAACAGCCAACCGAGGCCGATGACAATTCGTCCAACTCACCGGACGACAACTCATCGCCCGAGCGAGCGGATGCTGCGAGCAAACAGGCAGCCATCTCGCAATCGGTGGCAGTGCCCAGCACCAATGCGACACAGCAGCGCAAGCACCGCAGCTACTCGGAGTGCCGCGGCGACAGTGTGGTGAGCAGCAGCGACGGCTCGACGCTGCCGCCCTCCTTCAAGGGCATACTGAAGCGCTACAGCCGCTACGAGCCGCGGCCGTCCATCTCGGACAGCTGCTCCTCCATCGATGAGTGCTCATCGTACTCGTGCTCGATGGACACGGGCGTAGGTCACTCGCTGCGCTTCTCGCAGTCCTTCAGCGACATACCAGAGGAGAATGTGAGCGGAGGCTTGTCGGAGAGCTGTAAAAAGACTGTTAGATTTAATGAGGTCATCAAGAAGCAGGTGTTCAGGTGAGTGTGGTCTATGGTTTTGTTTTTCTTCATTTAAAAAATTATGAAGTAGAACAATTTGATGGGCAAACGATTGAAATCAATCTACAGAATGGATTTTGACGTGATTAGTATTGTTTGCTTTTGGTTTTGCAAATGTATTTGTACTTGAGCAAGGTCAGTCGTTTGGTTTGCACAAACTTTTGCTAATAAGAAAATTGCGTCTCCGCCTGTTGCCGCCCAATTGAGTTGTAAACAAAGTGAGGAATGAATTGTGCAATTTAGCACCAACGCCGCGCAGCGCGGTCGCTATAAAACAAATAATCACATTACTCTTTAATTTGCCGTCTCACTGATGCCTCCCCCTCATCTTGTGTGTATTTATAGACTTGATTCAAGCATCTTGGGTCAACGCAAGAAGAACCAGAAGCGACGCGATCGCAAGCAGCGCGCGCTACAGCGTCGCCTCAGCGAAGGCGACTCCGCCGACTATGAGGACAACAATAAGGTGAGTTTCACAACAAATGCAAGGTCGTTTATCGTCCAACGCGGGCGACCCACGTCAACACCAGTTAAGTGCGCGCTATAGGCTACGTAAATCCGGCCCTTATGCCGTGCCGCGTTATCAGTGCAATTGTTTGAACGTGTACTAAATTAATGCCAATTATCTGATAAAAACTATACAACAACAGCCAGCAGCGGCGAGTCGGCATTGTTTTTCCACTTTGTGTTTGTTTACGTTTATTTAAATAATTTTGTTGCTTTTGAGCGCCGCGTTCTTAATTTCTTGTTTGTTTGTAATTTTTGCTTTTGAAGCAATAAATTTCTGCAAATTGTATACACAACAAGAAGTAAGCAATGAAATGAGCAAAACAATCGGCAAGAGAGGAGACAACAAATCCTGGCATTACGCCAGCCGTCTTAATCGCCAGCAAACAAAACAAGTGGTCTATTTATTTACATTTGGCGGCACTTTGTGCTGTTCGAATTTCACGAGCAGGAGCGCATGTTTACACACATTGGTTTGATTACGTGCGCACGCTGCATCGATTTCAAGCACGCCAAAAGTGGGCCAGTGCTATTTTTATAAAGCCCACTTGTGCGCAACGAATCCTACACCCTTGCAACAAAATGGCCAAATATTGATATTACTTGCAGCTGATAGTTTACATAGCAGAATTTCAACTCATATTGTTCTATTATTTGTCATCTTTAGTCGGTCGATCTGCAATGCGATACACATTACTTCAGTGCAAAGCTCAACGACACAACGAATCAAAAGGGCGCCAAAGGCGATGCGAAAGCGATCACAGCCCAGTCCACGGACCCTGACTCTGTTACTGCCACCAATGGCAAAGTGCAAGACCCGGATTCGCGTCGGAATAGCAAAGCCAGTAAGACGATACGTCCGCGCCTCGAATCCGAATCGTCGTCCGACGTGGACGGCACCAAAAACGCCATGATTTTCGAAATGGATATGTAGTGAGCAGCCAGCCAGGTCGTCACGGCTTCAATCAATCAATCATCGACCCCAATCAGCATATTCAATTAGCCCAGCGTTTAAGGCGAGCACTATAGATGGCAGTCGCAACGCATCGACAGAGGAACACACAAATTTATATATTTATTAGTAATGCTATGTTACACAATTGTTTGTTAAATATGATGTTAAAGGGGAACAACAACAACAAGGAGCCCAACACAAATGATTTCTGCCTTAAATGTAAAATGTAATGCATTTTCTGCTCAAACAAAACATTCAAAATGTGTTAAATGCATGCAGTTCAAATTATAAAATTGTTCTTAATTAAAGTTTAGTTTTAGTACAAACTCCCACAAACCAACACACACACACACACCCAGGGACTTGTAGTGAAATTATGAAATCACTTTAAAGCAAAATTGTATATTAGAGTAGTACCTTTCGCACCGATGACGTTGTTGTACTGTACGTCTAGGTGCAACGAAATTGTTATGAAAATTACGTAATCACCTTTGGTTGGAATTTGTTAAAAAATTTTCGGTGTATTATACAAGTAAAGAAATTGGCGTTTTATCTCTTATATTTACCTAGAGCGCCCAAGCTATGCTAGTTTCAATGACACTGCATCCCATCCTATCCCTACCTAGAAATCCCTTAAATAAATGCTTGAATATATTTTTACAAAATTATTTCACTTTATCGCTTATTTTCTGTACATTATGAAAGCTGCTTGAATCGTTATCCACATCTCGCATACGAAAAGCCGTAAATACAATAAATGACAATGCATTTTTACAATAATAACAATGGATGAATTCCAAACGCATGCAAGCCACAAATTCCACCAACACGAGAATCGAGCGTAAAGTATACAAATACATAATAGAATACTATATACGAAAAGAGTGAAGTTATGTCTGTACGTAGTTTTTTGTAATAGAATAAAGCAACATTTTTAAAAAATGCTTCGCCTTTGTCTCTCTTACAATCGTTCCTCCAGCAATCTGTGGAAGTGCTCGGTTTGCTTCAGTTCACGTCGCTTCACTTCCAGCACATACAGCACCGGACAGTCGAGCGAGCCGCATTTCAGCTCGCCAACGCGTCCACAGCACGCCTGACAAATCTGCAGCGTCAGCTGGTGGCCACGTTCGATTTTGGCTATTTTTGCCTGTAGCGTGACAAATGTTTTCATTGTGTTGCGCGCACACGCCGCACAGATGCCCTGCTTGGTCTGCTGGCCACAGTCCACAATGCAATTAGTGGTGGAAAAGTACTGCGAAATGGTGCTCTTCTTCAGCTGGTTGGCTGTGGCGGCAGGCACCAGTTCATCGGCCGTGGAGAATGCGGGTGTTAAGAGCAGTTTGCGTGGCAGATTTGCAAACCTATATGCATAGAAAAATTGGAAAATAATTTACACTTACATTTTAGAAATTGAGATCGTCATGCATGCTCACCAATCGTGCACGTCGGCACCGATTAGCAGCAGACAGCGGTTCAGCGGCGGTATGATGGCTTTGGTGATGTAGTAAATGGCGTTAATCTTGAGGCCCTCATCGGTCAGCAGCTCATGCGGACTGCGCACTAGACGTATAAGCGGCACACCGGGTGGACCGCTCACTATGACGAACGGCACACGCTCGCCGCAGCGCGGTATGCGACGCGGATCGCTTTGTAACCATTTTCTGTACAGTTTAAAAAAGATTTTTATGAATAAATTTTTGCAAAATAAAATTTCAAAAATTAATGGCACCTTGTCAGCTCCAATGCAGGCACACAGGCTGTGGGTTTGTAGCCATTCAGGCCACGAAACTCTTTGGCGAATATCAAATCCTGCAAGTTGGCGCGTCCGGACAACAGCTTCGTGAATTGCCGGCAGACGTACTGTTTCACCTGGCTGACGTCTGCTGTCTCGAACAGTATGCGCAGCACCTTTTCCAGCATTTTTGCCACTGCAGGGCAGCCATCGCGCCGCACAGTTTCAATGCCTTTCGCTTCGTACACGGGCTCAGCCTGCTCGGCTGTCTCGTACATGTAGCCCACGTAGCGTTTCTTGGTCTGAAAGTGGTTCAAATGTGTAGGATGCACAACTGAAAGTGTAATATTTTGCCTACCTGCAGTATGCACGGCTGATAGACCTTCTCCAACTTCAACTTGACCGGCTGTGGGTTAGCCTTAGTCACCGCTTCAGCGATTTCCTCACCAATCTTGAATGCCTGCTGACGATTGCGACCCGGCACGAGCACAAACATCGAGTCCGTGTCACCGTAAACCACCTGCACCTTCCACTTTTCATTGGCCTCCACCAGCTTAATGGCACGTTCCAGTGTTTCACGGCCCTTGGCCACCACCGAATCGCCCACCTCAACTGCTGGCATGCGGCCGCTGAAATTGGCCGCTGTGTAGCCGTAGGTGACATTCGCCATCAGCTTCAGACCGAGCTGGCGTGAATGCAGTATGCGCTGCAACGCCGAGTTGGTTTTGTGCAGCTTCATCGACTGCTTCACCATTAGACGCGTGTCCAGTATTTCGGTCAGCATGCGTGGCAGTATGCCTTCACGCACTGATGACTTGACGAAGACCACACCGCCCGGCGAAATGGTGACGAGATCGCGATCGAAGAGTTTGCGCAGCATGCTGGGAGAAACGCGCAACTGCGATGCGCCAAATTCAAAAGCAGCCGAACTGAAAAAAAAACAGAATGAAGCATAGATAAATACATCAAGGATATATCGATAGATTTAAAAGGGGATATTTGCATTGAGACCAGAGATGATCGATTGTGCCCTCTACAATTTTTAGAGAACGTCCCCTAATCCCACCGACCTAATGAAGCTTAGTAACTCACGGGGGAGAAGGTGTTTGACAACGCTCGAAATTGATTTTCACACAGAGCCTGATAGAAATTCTGCTTCAAAAATACTGGATGTTTTCCCCCATGGACGGTTGTACTTTTTTTCGTAGTTATATGTTTTTGTATCCATTGGGTACAATACATAGGGGTTGGTGATAGATAACACATCTAAGTCCATGCGCCTTAGGATGCGGTCTACCTCTTTACTGGTTTTGGCCACCCCAAAGATAGTGCGCTTGGCCGCCATCTCAATTGCTATGTGCAATGGTGATATATTGATTATCACCTGCAGTGTACCTGTAATGCACGTGCACGCAAGTCGCTGGACCTTGTCAAGCCGTTTCCTTACTGTCGTGAGCTTGGCCCTTGGGGCCCACGCCTTGCCTTAGCGTGCTTACTCCAGAGTAACTTTGAGTCTAGTATTCCGCCTAGGTGCTTTACCTCTGTTTTGTATGCTATACTCTTCCCGAGTAAGCATGCGGTAGGTTTCCTTTCCACGTGAATGGTACAATGGTGGTTTTGTCTGGGTTTATACGTAACCGTTCCCAGACACACCATTCTTGGGGCAGTCTTAAGCCTATCTGTCAGTTCTGAGCTTTGCCAGGGTGTTATTCGACCACGGTGTGGATTTCTTCCTGGACTCCCTACTCTCCGGGCAGCTTGAATGATATGCATTCATTACTCCCTTGTTTAGGATTTCGACCGCTTGCTCAACTTCTAGGGGAATATCTAACAAGGGTCCATCCTCTACTAGCAGATTGGTACATTTTTTCCAGTCGGTTTTCCTGAGGTTTTTGGTTGGAGGTATCTCCATAATGTCACCTGCTATTTTGAATTCAATCATCTTATGGTCTGATAAGGAGGGTTCGCTAGACACTCTCCAATCAGATACATAGTCGCCAATTCTAATTCTTCTAAGCATAGGGCAGAGCAATGTTTGGGCCGGGTACTCACTGTCCTAAATGTTCGACGCGTCCAAGACAGGTGGAAAAACAGTAGTTGTAGGCAATGATCATGCTGGGATACAAGCTTTGAAAATCCAATACTATTACCGGATCCGGGTAGAAGCGAGACTGTGGCTCCAATATCAAAGGCAGGTACTCGGGCGCACGCATATGGGCGCGCTGCTGCACGCTCGGCGACAAGGGCACCAAATTTTTCGGCTTAGCCATTCTGCAGAGAACAATTTCATCGATATATGGTGCGACCGATTCGAGTATAGCCCTACCTCAGCATCATGCTTTCCACACGAAATTGCGAGCCACGTGACAGCACTTCGTAGAATTGTATGCCAATCAGTTTGGCCATTTCGCTGGTTCGGCCAATCAAGTCCAACTGCTCCAACAGCGCCAGTGTGCCGCGCACTCGCTCCAAATAATACTCAATTACAATCCAACGTGTTGTAGACACAGCAAACCAGTTAGTCAGTTTGTGAAAACTATGCCACGGGCCGCGCTTGTGCAGAATATGGTACATCACATTCTCGAAGGTGTACGACGTTAAGGCAATTTCGGAGCGCATCAAGCGCCACACATCCAACAGTATGCGTCCACAAAGTTTCATCTGCAATTTAAATAAACCCTTTTTAAATTAAAACTGCTTAGCAAAGTTCATTGCATGTTCATGAAACCTCAAAATCCAAGTCTGTGAAGTGCTCACGATCTTCATCGACGAATTCTCGCACTTTTTGCGATGGCACACGCGACAGCAGCGGCCCAATGTTGAAGCACAGATGTTTGGCGCGCTCCATCACATAACCCCACGAGGCCATTTCAATTTCATAGCCCGCATAAATGTCCGCATCCCAGTGCGCACATAATGCCAGCAGCGCCTCCAACGCCTCAATTTCCGTTTGCACCACTTGCACCTGAATGTCAGCATCGAGGCCGTGCACTTTGCCCTCGCGCAGCACATCGCTCTGATCGCTGACAATAATATAACCGCAGACTTTGCCGGGCAATTGCGTTGGCTTGTCGCCAGCATTGTCCGCCGGAATGCTATTTTCCACAGCATAGAAAATGCAGCGAATCTCGTCTATTTGTGGATTGGGATAGAGGTGTTCGCGCGTGGGCACAAACACTTCCAGCGACATGGTGGTGAGGTAGTTATACTGAAATAAAAACATATAAAAAAAAATTTATATATAAAATTCAAGATGATGCTTTGACCAAGTTCAGCACACCTCTATATCGGCTTTCGCTTGCTGCAAGTTTTCCAGATTAACTTTGAAGCCAAACGTGTTGTCCAGGCTTGCATAGCTCAAGCCGAAACTGACGTCGTGCAATCCTGGCGATTCGCTTTGCAGGTTCTTCACAAAAGATGAGCGTCCCAGCTGCGCCAAGACGCTCTGGCTGGAAACGCTCGCATTGCTGGAATGCTGTGAACTGTGCTCGCTGGGCCTAATGTCATTGCTGCTGCCGCCTGTTTCTAGCAAATTCTCCATGGCAGTGCCGTCCGTGGTCGCCGAGTCTTCTGAACGCCTGCCAGTGTCAATTGCAGCCTTCAGCCGGGCGTTCAACGAAAGCCTGGCACCTGTCGAGCGACGTTTCCGTCGGGCGGCGCTTCTCACAGAAACCGACGAACTTTCCCCGCTAACGTGTGTCGTTAGCGGTGTAACGCTTAGTTCCTGCTCTACGCCACGGCTTGTACTCTCTTCCGAGATACTATCTGGCGTCATAGGCGTCAGCGTAATGCTACGCGTGGAGCAATCCACATCCTCATCTGCGTCAGCCTTCGCAGAGTCATCATTTAGCATCAGCATCACACGCTGGCGACGCACTTTAATGGGACTATCAGCTTCAATGTAACCATGGGTCTTCTGCTCCGCTTCCATTGCTTTTCCGTTGCCTTTTGTCTGCAGCAATTCTCTTGCCTTAAGCCACACTTTGGCATCATGTCTGTCGGGCGCGTTAATTTGTGGCGTTATCAGCATCTGCCGCTGACTGGCAAAATACTCCCGCACACGCTGCGCATCGCGGTAGCGATTCAATGCCATAGGGCCGCCAATGTCGAAGAGCTTTTGACGCCGCCACTCAGCCAGCCCCTTCAAATCGCTGCCCAGCACACTCTCGAACTCGGCGCAATCGTTCAGCCTGTTGCCCGGTATCTGCAAAACCGTATAGCCCACCTCTTTTTGCTTGGTTATATCGGCGGGATTACTGTAAAATGGCTTTTGAAACTCGTACTCAAAAATATCTAGCTTACGACAGCCGGCCAGCACCTCCTCGTAGGTTGGTGGCAAATCGAGTGGTGCTATAGCAATCGTTGCCGCTGTGTCTGAATCGGTGGAACCAGTCGAGCTGAATATATGGTCTGCCCTATTTGAATGTATGCTAGTTGCAGGGATTGATGTGCTTTGCTTGGGAGGCACAGTGGGACTGGAGCCTTCGCTAAACACCAGCGGACTGTCCAATTCAAAGAATGAAGTCTCATAGAAGCTGTGGATTTTCGCATCGTCTTCCATTGCAACTTCTTCATCATTGTCTGTGTTGACAAAATTAGCTTCTTCATTATTAATTTCTGCCGACTTTCTTTCTCGCTCTGTAGGTGTGGCTATGTGTTTTTTGCGTGCTAGATGAAAACTCCTACGCAATATCTTTAAATTCGGCGTTTTGCGCAACTTCACAAGCGAATGTTCGGCCTCCGTATCGGAGGCACCAATTTCTTGGTCACTTTCATCGACTTCTGCCGGACTCGCAGCAATCACGGAGATATCAGATTTTGCTGCCACACAGTCTTTTAGGTCCGCAATTTCTTCTGTCGCATTTTGTGAACTTATGGTTTTTGAAGTACTTGCATTGCATTCATCTGAGTCGCTTATCTCTACAATTTCGTGCGCCGCATTTTGTTTAGTTTCCTTTCTAGAGCTGTTAACACAATTTTCTTCTGACTCGCTTACATCTTCAATTTTGTCTGCGGCATTTTTTTGGTTTATCAACATTTTCGCACAACTTTCTTTTGAGTCGCTAACATCCTCAATCTCGGTTATCATTTCTGTTGCAATTATTTTTTTTCTTTTAGCTAAACCCGTTTTTGGCGATATTTTTGGGTTCTTGAGAACAGCACTGCTAGCAATATTTTCATTCAAGTTTTTAATTTTAGTTATCTCCTCAATATCTTTTGCCATGTTTTTAAAGTTTCTTTTTTGATGAGCTACTTTTTTAACACTGTACGGTGACTTTTTGCTATCCACTTCAATCACATTTTCTATAGTAGCGTGTTTACTGTTTTGCACGTTGGAAGTTTCTTCAGCATCGCTGATCTCCATTATTTCTTGTATCACATCCACTGGACATATTTCTCTCTGCTTTACAATCTCATGTTTTGTGCACTCTTGAGCATTGATTTCTGTGGTCTTTTTTCGAGCTTCTGATTGCCTCTTAGACTTGGACTTCAAATCGTTATTTTCTGCCTTTTTTACCGATGCAGCATCAATATCCCGATCCTTTAAGTTGTAAACTTTCAATAGCCTTTCGCTCTTTCTACGTGGCGTCAAAGCACAAGTTATATGCGTTTTATCCAAATCAAAAGTCCGGGGAGAGTGGCGAGTTGGCGTTCTTTCAAAAAGATAAAATAAACAAATTGTATGAAGTCTAGTTGGTCGGGAATTCAATGTAGTGAAATTATAAAAGTAGCCTTACTTTTCATTTTCATTGGTGGCCACAGTTTCAGGCAAATCACTAACACTGGACATACTCTTACGCCGCAATTGTGTCAGCGCCAACCGTTTGCCTAATGACACTTTCGGGCTGTTAATTAATGACATGAAATACTATTTAAAGGATAATGTAACCACAGCTACTAAACCTTTCAAGTTCGGCCACTGCTACACGCATACGTGACGCTTTTGTTGCTCTCGTTGGTGTTGCTTCGTCCAAGGCGCTTGTCAGATTTTCTATAAATTAAATTAATTCAATTGTTCAAAATACTTAGATAGCAAACGCGTGAGGAGCTTACTTTTCCCTGAACGATTTGTCATTATTAAAGGCAACGGTGCATACTTCTTGGCTGCGCTGGATTTTGGAGTGCGCGGCGAACGCGTTGGAGAGCTCTTTGCGTTCTTCGAAGTTTTCGGTGTAGTAGGGGGTGTTTGTGTTAGTTTCAAAGTGCTGCTCGATTTTCTGCCTCTTCTTGATTTTGTTGGTGTACGCAGACGATCATTAGCACCATCCATTTGTGGCACGGGCGATGTTGGGTGCGATGCTTTGGCCGTAGGAGAGACTTGACTAGGGGTCCACTTCAGCATGAGCTCATCAATATCATCCAATATAATAGAGAAATCTTGTACATTTTCAGCGCCTTCATTATCCGAGTCGCTATCACTTGCTGTCACGGATCGTTTGCTGGCAACCGCAACGGTTTGCTTGTCGAGCAGTTCAGGCGAGAGTTCAACTAAATGAAAGTTAAGTAATTAAATAATTGTTCAGCATTTGAATATGCCGTGAGATACAGTTTGTATGCTGTTGACTCAAGGGCGCCAAAGTGCTATCTAAGTCAACTCGCTGCCCATTGGAGCTGCCCTCCTCCAGCTCCTGTAACACATCTAGCAATTCCAAATCCTCAGCACGCACTGTAAATAAGTCAATCAACATAAAAACAAAATATCAAAAGATCAATAGGCACATTCAGCGCTACATACGGCTGGCATTCAGTGGTGCGCTTGTTTGCTGCGTGAGGCTCAACACCAGCTCCTCATCAACCAAAGTGTCCTCTAGGAAAACACTGTCATCAACGTTAGCATTGGCATTACCGCTTTCGTTCTTTAATAATATTTTAGTTTGTGTGGCTGTTTGAAAGAAACTGTTGTTCGACAAGTGATTTTCAATGTAGGAGGCGTTGGTTAATTTATCATCCTGTGTGCACTCCTCCGGATACACGGAATTGCCCATTATTTTTCGCAAATTAAAAGTGCGTTTCTGCAAAACATAAATTAGTATTCAAACCATTGAAGCCATTCTGAACTAATGTCTTACATGTTCTTTTGTGGCGGTGGCATTCAGTGTGTTGTTCATAGCATTTAGTGCCAGCGTGGTGTTTAGCGTCTGCTCAGCCTGACTGACACTTTCCAAACTCGATATTTCCATTGAAATTAATTTGCTTAACAGCGCCGTGCGATGGAATAAATCGCTTTCGGTGGGTTGAACTTCTGGCCTCTCCTGTGTGCTGGGCACTTCTAGTGGTGGTATCTAAGAAGTTTACTTTTAGCACAACTTTAGCTGCAATTTCGAATTTGCATTTCACGCACTGCATTTAACTTTTCCTCATCTTTCGCCAGTGCCACCGCCAAGTTTTGTCTACGTACGCGCTCATCGTGCCAAATGGCCTCAATGCCTGGATTGGCGTGCATGTTGCTGCTCTTCGCTACCAGCTGAAAGCGATTCAGTATAAAACTCGAACCAATGTCCACCTCCAAGGCGCTGCTCGACATCTTCTTGACAACAGACGTGCTCAGAATTTGTTCAAAGCGTATATCCGCAAAGGGTATAGCTAACCATACAATAATAAAGCATTTTATTAATACACAAAAAAAGTTGCTTTCTTTCTTACGTTCATTGTCGTCGCCGCGCCGAAATTTCACAACTTCGAATGGCACATGCAGAAAACTCATGCCATACAAATTGTAGTCGATCATAAATTGCAGTATGTAGGGAACGTGCGCCTCGCAGGGATGAAAATTCTTGCCCAATATGGCGCCATTCTGCAGCAGATTGGCAGCGCGTCGCACAAAGCGCGGGTTGAACATGTAAATCTTTAGGAATTGATGCTCCGAGCGATGATAACCATAGAAGGGACTGTGGAAGACAGGCAATTCGTTTTCTTTTGTTTTCATATGGAAAAAACAGGAAGAGACTACGCACATGCCCTTCACCAGCTGCACCTTGAATACATGCTGTGTCTTCGAGCTGCCTTGTCCCAAGGATACGTTTATGGCCTTGTCCACGCTCATTGCTATCTGGTAGATGGCCTTGTGCACCGACTCAAAGTCCTTTTTCTCATACGGTATGTAGAAGTAGGGAAAAACGCCATGAACATGCATGCAGGTTTTCTGGCCATTGCTGGTGGAGCCAAAGATGCGTACAATGGGCACCTGCGTGTACACGAGTAAGTAATGTTGCTGGTAGTAGTTAGAATGGTGTGCAGAACTATTGGGCTGCATTGACGTTACCTTTTTGATCTCTGCGCCGCGAAACTCCGAGTAGCGTGGATCAAGTCCGGCGGCGGGCTTCTCCATATAAAAATCCGCAATCACTAGGCGTATGGAGAAGACGCCTTCAATATTGCTGCACATTTTATGTATTGCTCAAAACAAATTTGCTCAAACATGAGAACTATTTGGCTAATTTCTAGTAAATATTGGCCAAAAAAAACTTGGAATTGTGAAATTCTTGCAAAATTCAAAAAAATGAGCGCCCTCAGCTGCTCAGTGCCGCTAAAGACTCTGCGTCAGCTGTTGTAGTTGTTGGGTAAACTGTTTTGTGAGCAGAAATAGTGTTGCAGCTTTATGCTAAGAAGGGGAAAAACTTTTACGGACGGTTTATGTGCTGAACAGTTTGAGAGGCATTGAAACTAAATGAGCAATGCTTTTTTATTTTAAAATAATCACAAACCTAAACAAATGTTGGTTTAAATATACTTTAAAATTTTTTGAATCGAAACCGCAAGTGCAGCTGGTGGGTGGTTTTTTGTCGTTAAGCATGAAATTGCATTAAAAAAATTTGTTGATTTCTATGTAGAAGCAAGAAAAAGCAAGCGACTTGATTGCAGCCCGACTGAAACTATTGCACTATCTCACGTTTACTTAAAATTATTTTGAAAATATGTTATTTTTATTACTTTTTTTTATTGCCGCATTGACCAACTACCCACACAATGAAACACACACATTCGAGTTTAAATTTTTTTTTGTTTTATTTAAGATTTGTTTTCCTTTGTAGAGCTTTTATTATGCATAATTTCATTTAAATAGTTTTAAACCCTTTTATTTTTGCCATGTTTTTTTATATATATTATAATTGTTGTTGCTGTTGTTTTTCAGTTTTTGTTTCGTTTTAATTTTTGTTTGTTGTTGTTTATATTAAAAATTTTATTAGTTCATAAATTTGTTAATATTAAATGTTGCTCATTTTAAAAGTAGATAATCATAGCGTATGGGTTTGGTTTTTGCTTTCCTTTTTTCATGTTTTTTTTTAGAGTTCATTTAAAGACAGTATAAAGTCATTCATTCATTTAAATTAGTTGCTAGTGTTGTTTTTAATGATTAATTTGGTTTTGGTTTTGAATTTGCATTTTTGTTGAAGTTGAATTAGCGAAATTTTGCGATTCTAAATGGTTTTAATTGCGTTAAATTTGTTTACTTAAGAATAGAGATGTTAATTTGAAACGCTAGAGCACAGCTAATGAGTGACGGGGTAGTGAGTTGATGGTTGTTAGAGCAATAGAAAAGGAGCGAGAGGAAGTGTGTGTGTGTTTGGGAAAGTGATTAAATTCTGTGGCCTCAAGTCCGTAAGTACTACTTAAAGGATTACGCTAGCACCCTTAACTCAATGATGTCTTAAAGTCGACTTATGCGTTTAGTGTTTTTGACCACAGAATTGTCATAGAATGAAGTTGTTAAATGCGCAACAGTTGTTTGTCGTTCGCAGCCTGGCCTGGCACTTGCCCCTTCGGGCCACACTTTCGCTGTGTTCACTTGTTCACGTCTTTAGGCTATTCATACAAGAGTAACGTTCATGTATGAGGCCAATGACTTTGCGCCAAAGCGTACAGCTTTCTTGGTTGCTTCAGTGAAAATGTTATTTAGTTTTGTGCTTAGGGATTGCTTAGGTAATTTCAATTCATCAAATTTCATTTCAATGTTGAACGTATTTATGCATATGTGTGTGTGTGTGTGTGTGTGTAGTAGTAGTAGTAGTAATAGTCAAAGTGCCTTTTGCAACGTACGCGTTCTATCAGAAAAACAAAGACAACTCACGTGTACTTGTACAATGTGCAGATTACTGCTCCTCATAAGCTATTTGTTGATTCAATTTCAATTTAAGTTTAGTTAAGTGTGTTACTCGTTTCTCATATCATTTCATTAGCATTAATATTGGTGTGAGATTTTATTGTTTAATTTTTTAGATTTATGCAGTTAAGGCAGAAAGTTTCAATTAATCAAAATACGCGAGTTTCGCTTCAACAAACGTGCATTCGAAGAGGTCTCGTTTGTTGGAGAGGGGGCAATGTTTTGGGATGAGCGCATACAACAACAATATCAAATGTGCAAAATAGTAAAAAGTTGAACAAATCTGCAGGAGCTGTGGGCATTCGAGAGCAAGAACAGTTGTTGAGAATGTGACCAGCGCCAAGTGGCGAGGCACACTTCTAAATCAAATATGCTCAATTTAACTAAAATTACAATAAAATTAAAATCTGCCATTTCCCAGTGCAGTTTGCATATTTTGTTTTTTCTGTTTTTGCATTTTTTTGGGGATTTCTGTTTTTGCTTTAATTTAAATTCAAGTAAATAATAAATTCATTTGACTACAATTCATTATTTTGTTATCTAATTCCTTTTTGCATTTAGAAAAAGTATGACAATACAATTTTAATATATTTTCTTATAATTTGTTCTTGTAGTGTGCAAGATTTGCCTGACGCCATGTCAACTTTTTCTGCATTCATAAATTTCTTAATAAAGTTAAAAAGTACTCAATTATATTTAATAATTTGTTTGCATTAAAGTTTAGTATTTTTCTTCGTCTTTTTGTTTTTTGTTTTTATTTTTGTATATTGCAAGAGATTGTGGGTTTTACTTTCAATTTGTCACGGCCCGTTGTACAACGTGTCGCTTTTACATTACCAATGGAAAGTAAACGCTATGCAAATTCAAAATATAAAACGTACTTTTATATTTAGCATTCATGATTTTGCATATAAATACGATTTTATATACACATCTTTATATATATATGTATAAGTTTTTGTGATTTAATCAACTCACATTTTATGCATCAGTTAAACGCGTACTTCCAAAACGGCGGCAACTCAGTGCCACAGCGGTTGCAAAGTGTTAATAAATCTGCGGCCTTGGCCGGCTCAATGCTCAATAAGAGTTCAATTGGTATTATTAAAAAAAAACGATAGCGCATCGTAGTGTTAAACTTTAAGTAGTATGTATATTATGCATATAAAATATATATTACATAATGATTTACACATAGGAAACAGAAAACGCTTAAATATTACGTGTAGAGCTTCGCTTAGCGCTAACGAAGAGTTGAACATAAAATTAAGTAAGTTGAGAGAAATGTGCTAATGCGGTTGTCATTCAGTATCATTGTTGTAGATACAACAATACAATACAGCAATGGATTTGTAAAACAAAATTCATACATTTTAGTTGAAGGCATTGATGCGGAGGAAAATTAACTAAAACAAAAAACGTTAAAAATTAATGATTTGTGATTTTTAACAGGCAAATTTGGTTATTTGTTATACTTAAGGCTACTTAAGTGGGCTGAATAAGAGAGTGTTAGTAATCCCACAGGTGTAGACTGCGTTTGCATGGCACAGGTCAAGTTTCAGTTCAAGTACGATTTTGAATTGGGGAAAATTCACAGAAAGTGTTGGCGAGTTGAATGCGATTTTAGTGAAAATGCTGCACATGCCACGCATAAAGTGTTGGCATTAAAGATAATAAAAAACTGTATTCAAAATTAGAAATTCGCTTATGACACCTTCGCTTTTGCACAACTGGCAAAAGTTCAACAATTCAATGCGTTTTCAGACAAACACATCAAATGTTGGCATGAAGTGGACGCTGGCAACGAGAAATCACACTGGCGCACACTGACTGCACGAAGCAGCAGTATGTACTTCAAACTTGGAGTAAAGTTATACTTGTGACTTTTATCTAAGCGAAATAAATTCACAAATTCTCATGTACCCGAATAATTTAAATGGGCAACGCAACAACTAGAAAACACATAAAAACACATTTCAACTGCAACACCTGTTTCGCTGTGTGATCTGACTAGAATAGACTATATATGTATGTAAGTATGTGTGTATGATGTATGAATGGCTGTACTGTGGGCACGAGCAACGAGGGAAGAGTTCTGATGGCATTTATTGTACACATGTAAATCATAAAAACCCTATTCATTCGTTAAATAGTTAAAAATAAACGTATTTAAAGTTATTTTAAAGCTTTTTTATGCTTCTCATCAAACGCCAAATGTACGCTTCCACATGCACGTATATGCGCGCATGTTTACTGACTGCACGACGGTCGACATGTGGACGTCGCGTCTGTCGCGTATTGCTGCTGCCCCTTTGCCGCTGTCCTGCCTGCTCGCTAATTGCTGCTTTGCTAATCGCATCGTTCACTTGTTTACTTTTGGCAATTTCTTGAAAGTCCTTAAAGCTCCAAATCTTATAAATAACTAACGCACAGAGATTTTTCTATTTTGCAGCGCGGATATTAAGTAACCATGTGCGGTGTGAGATTTACACAATTTTTACTCGGTGTATGCGTGTATGTATGTATTGCATATGCATTTGTTTATATATATATAGTATTTATGTATACGGCGATTGTTAAAAAGTCATAGTTTTCATTATCTATGTATGTATGTATGAAGATGTCCAGTATGCTTTTGGTAGTTTGATTTCTGCACTGTTTAGACCAATAAATATTCGAGTAAAATGTTTTTATAGTGTGTTTTTTGAACAATTTTGTTGTTGCTGTTGTTAATGTGGTTGTTGTTGATCATTTCTTGTTAGCTTTTAATTAGAAAAATTCAATATTGCTGTATTTACGTTTGTTTCTTTTTATTTCTAATTTTAATGAAAATAAAGTTTGAAATTTTGCTGTGGTTTTCTTCCTCTTTTCCTTTTGTTTTGTCTGCTTATTCATCACCATCATCATCATCATCATCATCATCATCCCATTTCTTCAACTTTTACATCAATTTATGAAAACGTTCAACGTGATTATTCCCTTCTACAGTTTTCGTTTTGCATCTTTGTGGTTTTACTTTATAATATTTTTTTTATTCACTATATGGTACTTTTGCATTTTTCTTAATGAGAGCATAACTAATTTTTATTTATTTAATTTTTTTGTTGCTTTTCATTTTCTTGTTTTAGCTTAACATTAGGAAAAGTAAAACATTTTAAAAACATGATGTTCTTCCTTCAGAAACTGGCAAAAATATTAACAAATCACAAAAGAAAAGGAAATATGTACTCAATCGACTCGTGTCTCAACTAACAAGACCGTATTTATATACTAAAAAAAACAACTCAACGAGAAGAACAGCTTAAGACGGCTTGATTTAGTTTACAAAACAGGGGAACATTGGGACGAGGGCGGGGTATAGGAAATAAAGCCCGTATAGAAAATATAAAGCGATAATAGACTGTGTAGCGATCGAACGACTTTAAACATCAACAACCATTTTTTTGTGTATATCCGTATTGCCGACCACCGAGCAGAACTCGTCGAAGGAGATTTTGCCATCCTCATCTTTGTCGGCAAAGCAAATAGTCTTATCTACAATTTGTTGTAATTGTGTATCCTTAAGATTATTTCCTACCATCATTTTTAGCACCTGCAAATAGACGTCGAAATTATGAAACCATTAAACACATTCAATGCTGCTAAGAGTAGTGGAATGCGGAAGCCTACGCACCTGAAACAGTTCACCATTCGATATGTAACCATCGTTATCCATGTCGTAAATGCGAAATGCAAAACGCAACTTGGACAGCTTGTCGCCTTTGACGCTGAATTGTGAGACGCCCTGTATGAACTCTTTGAAATCGACCTCGCCATTGCCGTCCGCATCGAATATGTCGATGACGCGCTGCACCAGCGGATTCTGTTGTAATTCGGGTAATGACATAAACTCATCGACACTCAAGGCGCCCGAATTGTCCAAATCCAATTTGCGGAAACGTTTGCCCAAACGACGAATCTCATCGGCATCGACTGCAAAGTAAAGACGAAACAGTTGAGGTTAGAAAAATTGTAAATATGTAGTTGTACTAAAAGTTGAAGTGAAATTAGTGAAAAGAAAAGGGTAAAATAAGAAATGAAGGCTATGAGAAAATTTTATAGTCCGAACAGGATAGAACATTAATCCTTCTATCTTTTCTATCAAATTACATACAAAAGATTCTATCCTCATTTAATAATAAACAAAACTTTTTTTCTTCTCTCTATTCTTACATCGAATCTTCAGCTGTAATTCAACATTTTAATTATTAAGTTGCCAACTAATCAGTTCATAGATCAATGAAATCTTGACACGTGATCAAGGAGATTTGGTGTTTTAACATACTTACTTTTCAAGAAAATTCGATGTAAATTTTCAAGGATATAAAGGACTAAAATTTTCAAGGGACTTTTTTCATATCCTTTTTTTACAAATAGATAAAAAATTTATTTTATTTAAATTCTTGAGCCTTTCCTCTTTCATTTGATATACATATCGCCATATTCTAATGAGGTTAAGTATTTTTTATATTTTTTTTATTTTTTATCCCCTTCAAAATTTTGAAGTCCTTTTAAAAGGACAAAGGATGTAGAAATAAAAAAACTGAGTACGTAGTATTACTATGTTTGGTCTCTAGTTTCACGGATATTCCATAAGGATTTTTTCGGGTGTGAAAATTTTTTTAATTTTTGTCGCACGGTGTAATAATGTGCTGTAGAGTTGTATGAACTATTTGAAGACATGAACGTAGCACTGGGAATTAACATCCAGCGGCTACGGTGGCTTGCCCATGTGGCCAGTGAAAGGACCAAGTTGGGGACGTCCCCATTATCTCTTGGTGTGACCAACCGGAGAAAGGGGCGCGCAAAGAAGAAGCACCTGTCGGACGGTGATAAAGTTTGTGTATTCTTCGACTGGACCTATTCTAGATTCTATACAAATTTAACTACTAGGCGCGAGCTGCCGAAATGAGGCATTCAGTTTTCTTCGGCAAAATATAGTGAAGTATTTTTTTTTAATTTTTTACATCAAAATTCATTCATTAACAAACAAACAAACAAACCCTGCTTCCCTTCTTTACAGTTGACGCTATAACAAGTGCAATATTTCGTGTTAATGTCAACTTGTCAATGTTTTTAAACTTTAATCACCACTGTGCATCGTCACTCACTGATTCGGAGAACTTCCTTTGCCCGGGGGCACACGCCTGTAATCAAAGCACACTCAGAGCGCTGGGTCTTTGGCACACATTTTTAAAATTGTAGGTATTTTATTGAATAGTGATTGTAAGGCACCTGATTGCAATGCAAATTGAAACGAAATGCGACGCTTTTGAGGTCAATGAACATTTAGCTATTTTGTTGATATTTTAATGGGCCGCTGCTGCCATTTGCCCGGCAATCAGTTAAATGTTCGCATTTCAGACATACTAGAGCGTGTCAAACGAACACACATAGATATAGAAAATCGACTTGAAAATGCAACAAATTGCTTGCAAGCGTAGCGGACATGGCAGACAATTTTTGGTGTTAAAGCAAAATTAATTTTCCACTCATTAGCCAGATCGAAGTCGACACAAGAGATCGTTCTCTCGCAGCAATTATAAACGAATGTCAAGGCGGGCACATACAAAGGACAACATACAAGTAATTTATAGCGAAAAAATCATTTTCGAAGCGAATTTTTGCCATGGCACGACTGACAACCGAGTGTCCACCGCTGGTGCTGTGCATGCAAACAACAACGGGCCGTGGGAAATTTGAAAATTCAAACAGCCCAGAATTGCACTGAAATGAGCTGTTCAAAGGCTTTCTATGCCTTCAATCGCAACACGTCTTTTTGAGGTGAATGTGAAGTTTAACCCCTAAACAGGTGTTTACTACATTGTTGTGCTAAAGACGTAGCGGCTAATGTTTTTAATTGCATAGTTCGACATTGTTTACAAGCTGCATTAAGTGCAATGGGTGTGGTTAAAAATGTATTAATACACCCTTTGCTTTTCTAAAGCAGGTTCGAAACTGTCAAGACACTTCGACACGCCCAGCTTGCACAGTCCAGCTCTACTTTATGTTTGTTCTGTTTACGCGTTTTTCCTCTGGCGATTTTTACAATTTCATTTGTTATTTGTGTGTTGACGTCTTCTATAAATACACAAGTCCCAACAATACAGAAGAATATCATTTGAACGTGAGCGCATACGACAACATGTGACAAAACAATGAGGTGAACGAAATGATGGATAGAAGAGCATTGCATAGCGTATCATGGGGAATTGCGAGCCCAGCCAAACGAGAGTCGCAGCCTGACAATTACTTGACAATGCAACCATGACAAAACACCAGCGTAACTTTAGATATGCTGTTTTGTTAGATACAATGCATATGAATGCACAATTACACAGCACTCTCCTTACTTTAATCAAGTAACAAAACCCAATCAAACAGAATAAACTGAAAAAAAGGTTTACAACTAAAGTTTGCACCCTTTTTTAAGTAATATTGCACTATGTTATAAACCCAGTTGATCGCATAAAAACGCATGCATTAACAGGTTTATTGGGACTAAAGTCGAGCTATTTGAAACAAAAAGAAACTAGTGGTGGCAAACAAGAAATTACAATTTTGCAGCTCCCTAAAACTATTACTATATGCTTAGCCCGAATGTGCCGGAATATTTTTCTTTCGAATTTTGCGAAAACATTTTTTGAGCGATTTAATATGAAGCATAATTGAAAAATGACATTTTTGAGTGCATGTTTTGTGTGACCATATGGTCAGGCAGCCGCCGTAGCTCAGCTGGCTAGTGCGTTGGGTCGCGAGTCAAATGTGGCGCTCGAAGCCAGGTTCAAGACTCCGTTGCGCTAACACCGAACTAATAGAGAAAAACAACAATTTTTCATTCGGCGGCTGTCCTCTCAGCAGGAAATGGCAAACCTCTGAGAGGTTTGCCTTTTGTACAAATTGCCTTGTACAAATTCGCACGCACAACACGGATGGTTGCGGGTAGCTAGGCCTTAGTCTCGTAATCGGGCTGTCGTGCTAGTCAATTATTATTATTATTATTATATGGTCAGGGTAGGCGCTACCAGGTTAAGTTTTATGATTGCAATGCAAATGTTTGACAGAACCAACTGGTCAGTAGTACAGAACATTGTTTAGTCATAGATGGTGTTGGGGTAATAGTGTAGTGAGACCAGTAATGATCTATTGTGAACTCTATTACTAACAGTTAGAGAACATTCCCTAGACCCACCGACCTAATAAAGTTTAATAACTCATGGGGGTTCAAGTGCGTGATGTCTCCTTTCTCAAGCCAATAATAGCCTACATTGAAATATTATGTGCTTAGGCGTCTCCTCTACTGTTCCGCAGAGTCTACGCTTATCTGTTCTAAATCAATAGTGTGCATGTGTTTTCTCAGCCTGCAAAGCTAGAAGCTCAGTAATCTGTCTTAACTGGTCTTTCCTCAGTCTGAGGCTGACTCCATTTGGAGTTGTAAACTGAGAACCGAGACACTAGCCCAATGATGCAAGTTACTGGTTCTTTCCTCGAATCTTAATGGCTGCGCTAGTCTGTGCATGCCCAGCCCAATCAAGAACTTTGCTCCATAAGGGCCATGAATGCAGTTTTCTAGCAAGGCTGTCCGTCTTCCCATTACCGCCTTATCCAGAGAATTTTGACATGGTCATATGTGTGTCCAGTTTATTCAATGCCTCTATGTATTCCAGCACTAGTCCTGAGGTTATCTCATAGGAATTTTGTTAGTTTATACTCTGCGGTAACCAAGGAACTTTATTTTTTTACTATGTTGTCTATTAAATTATATATATATATAAATGTGCTGCTCTGCTTTAAATCGAATTCAAGGGTAACTTCTTACTAATCTATTCGATATTAAAAACATTGATTCATCTATCCAGGCATCAAAATGAATGTCCTTTAACTTTTGCGGATGACTTCAACAGCTTAAACGCCAAACTTCTTTCGTGATATCCCAACGGGTTAATATTAGTTTAACTGACGCCTATGTAGATCGATCTACCTATCTATCACAACGGGCCCATATAGAGGCCTAAGTGTGTCTCATACAAAGACAGCCACTTTAACCTAATCTAACCTGATAACTATGTACGCAACTAAGGTAATATTAAGGTAATATAGAAAGGAAAATTTGTTTTCGATATAGTCAATGATAACATTGACTGTCCCATTCTTCTACGCAAAATATACTTGATTGTGCCGACTGGTACCCTCAGACATGTATCCCTTTTTTTGTTGAGTTCGCTAGAAAGAGCTATGGTCGTACCGCACCTCTTTCTCGAGCCTTAGCTGAACTAAATGCGCTTCGACCTTCTTCATGTTTGACCTGCCTGCCCTAAAATCATGTTCAATTCATTTCTCAACTCAAAGTTGCCCATTCAAGTTGACGTCTAATTCATTGTTAACTAGTCTGTAAGAATTATATATTCAAAGACTGAAATAGATAAATAAAATCGTATCCCTGATAAAGTCAGATTACATGACTTTTAACAGGTCTAATTAAAACCCAAAACAAGATTAAAAACTGGATTTATCTTTACTGGGCACGAATTCACAATCCTATGCATCGTTGTCCAGTTGTATTCTAAGCAAACTCAACAGAAAAATTTAATAAAACTATTCATTTTCAAACCACTTTAGGGATACTTACAGTTGGAGCACATCTCCATGGGCAAAGATGTTTCATTACCCTGTAAAAAAGAGAAGAGACAAGTTTATAGAATTACGAATTATTCAAATGAGTTTTCTTCTAACTTCATAAATTAGTAACATTTAATTTTTAGATAACTGTTTTGATTAAATGTTTGCAAATCTAGATTCTGATTTTGAAAAAAAAAAGATTTGCTTGAGTTTGTCACTCAAGTAAGATAATAAAGTTTTGCGTTCTTTAATATTGTTAGTCTGAATTCGACAATTCTATAACGTTGAGCTTGAGAATCAATGCTGATCAAATGTTATCAATTAACATAATATTAACAAACGCTTATGTCGACTTAAGAGTTGAGTTAAGGACGCTGGCATATCGTCATCGCCGAACTATCGTCTAAACAGGTTCACAACACATATCACGTTATGCTCACAGCATGATTCAGTAGAAAAATTCCAATCAAAGGAAACATTACTAATTATACTAATATAAAGTTTAGCTCTACATTCTAAAATGTACCAGATCACGCATTTTAACATTGAATCGAACATTCTACATCTACTACCAAACAAATTATTAAAACTATTAGAACTATTTTATATAAATATAAGTGTTCATAAACTGTTGACAGTACATTTACGTGCTTCCCTTTACATAGTCATTTTCGTTCAAACAAGAATTTATTTTCGAGAACAATATTTCATTCAGAATTTCAAAATGTTGTTTATAAGTATCTCCCCAAGAAGCGTTACATTTAAATTGAATTATGCATTTTACACTAAAATCTATCCAACATGAATTTCCCAAAAAATCGCTTTCGTCCCTAAAAGCTTTGGCAAGGCAGCTACAGATTAGCTTCGTCGTTAAATTCGACGCTCGATTCGGTCACAGTCAAAATAACCACAGGTCGTCACATAAATACCTCCTCAACATCGCAAAACCTTTACTGAGTGTTAAAAAAAAAACTCGTAACGGCTTCGGGTTATTTTTAACAGCCAATTTTTACGGCGCTGAGCCATAAATTTGTCGCAGCCGCAGTGCAACGCACCAGTGAAAATAGCCAACGACGCGTGTGCCAGTAGCGCGAATCACCCTGTGCTATAATAAACTGTTGAATCGATCCGTGCGCCTCTCCCACCCCCTGGCTTTGACGAACCGCTGCAGCCACAACCGCAGACACAGCCACCCAGCTGCCAAGCTGTCAAAAAGGAAGCGCACAAAAACAACGTTTGTCTCCTGTTTCCGCTGCACGGCGCTGGCACTGGCACTGGTAGCGCATTTTGCCTATTTTATCCCTAAACAATTTGTAAATAAATGTGGTCGAAAATTTCGGCTGCGGTGTGACTCGACAAAATAATGTAGTTGTTTGTGTTGTTCCCTTTTGCCCTAGAAAGGCCGAAAAAATGTGCACAAAACAAAGAGCTGAAAAGAGAGCAAGGCGAAAGGCCAGAAAATTCACGACAGTGTGTGCAGGTGGCTGCTGGGAGTCCAGGGGGCGACAGCAGCAATAGCACCAACATTATCGTCGTGGAGGCATGGGTTGGGGTGCGCGACCAGCGGGCACCCAGTCAGAACGCACTGTGCCAATTTAATAAAAAGTCATTCACATTGCCTGCTGTTTTTTTACCAAACAGTTTTCGCTGTATGCGTATTTTATTTAAAAAACCAGGTGCGCTGGCAGACCCCCCACACGATGAGCGAATGGGTGTTGAAAATGTTTGAGAAATTACCATTTTTGTTTGCCTTTAACACGCGTTCGTTTCACAGCAAATACCAGATACAAGCAAACGAAAATATATTTCAATCACAAAAAATAGAAAAGAATTCGCTCGACCCGAACTGTCTTTTGACTTTTTGCACTTGAGATGAAGTATTTTTCCTTTTTCGCTTTACGATTTTCCTTATTTCTGCGCACACTTTACACAATTCACTTTATGCTTAGCAAATACGTTGGAATTTCTGCGCTTTGCTTTGGTTCAGGCGTGTTGTATCGCGGCAGTAATTGGCCGTTGGCTCGTGCACAAAATATTGAAATTCTTTTAGATATTTTGCTTATTTGCCAAAATGGTCTTGATTCTTTACAATTCACAAATTTCTCTTTTGCCGTTTTCGCTGCCACTACGTTCGATACGAAGATATACACACAACCTTGCCCCGTTGGAGGTGCGCCAGGGTTGGCTCCTGGCGTGTATGCGGGCGGAGTAGACTTTTCCCCAAAACTAAGAAATTGGGAGCAAAAGCGCAGTGAGTAGCGGGCGACTGACCATTAACGAAAATGAAAGTGATGTAAATAACGCCATAAAATTCAAATAGGGGAATTTCATTCAAATATTTTAAATAATATAATCATTTAAATAATAATATAAATATATAACGTTGGGGCCAGCATTCTGCAGATAAAGTATGTTTTGAGTTCTTCGTAGTGGGGCCAACGCTGCATTATCGATGAACGAACAGAGTCGTTAAACGCTATTCGAACAGCTGTTTGCTACTGGTGCGGGTTGATAACGCAACTCCAAAATTCCATGTCACTTTTTAAACTTTTCACCATAAATTAACCGTGTGTACAGTTTCGGTTTAAATACCACAGCGGCAATATTGCTTTCTATATTGATGGCGTAAGTCGAAAAATAGCAATTGAAAACGAGCGAACACCCACACAAGTAACGCGTTCCACCACGATAACCCCGAACTGCATTACCGATCGTACTATCTACGCAAATAATTCAACACAACAACAACAAGTTATGACATCTGTTTGCTGCCGCTGCTGTGGAAAACTGAAAAGAGGACGTACCAAAAAGAGCAACAACTCGGACACCGCTCACAATTTGTCTTTGATTGAGGGGAGCAGCATAGATACGCAAGTTAGTGCCGGATTTTTGTTGTGTTTCTAATTCGGGACAACAAAAAACAGCCACAGTCAACCGAGTGTAAACCGCGCAAACCAACGCCGCCTATAATTGTGACAATAATTGTTAAAACAAAATAAATAATTTGAGTCCCAGCACCGCTGCTGCATTCTAACTGTGCTGCTCAGGAAAGAAGGAAAAGCAAATGATAATGGAAACGGCATCAGCGGCCCACACAAAAACACCAAAGTCCAACATTGGCTCTGACTCCATTGCGATTAGCGCGAGCGGCGGCAGCAGCGGCACTGCCGCCTTATCTGAGCTGGAGAAATTGAACTATGAAATCCATCGCTATTCCAGTTTTTCCACCAACTACTTTCCAGAGTAAGTGTTCCTTGCGTTGTTATGGCTGGTCCATTGGCAATTTTTTTATTAATGCTGCTGCTGATTCTACTAGAAGATTTTTGCATAATTTTGGCGCTCTCGTCTAGCACATTCTTCGCTAATTTCACTTTCGTCTTGTTATTGCGTTTATTTGCAAACTTTTTGGTTGTTGTTTCTTGTTTTTGCACATTTATTTCTGCCGCCCGTCTACTGCCATGTAGGGCATTTCAAATGCAACAACAAAAATGCACAAACAGCGGCAGCAGTTGACCATTAAATGTCTTTGTTATTGCATTTTGTTTGTGTGTTATTTATTTTTTTGGCTGGTGTGCAATACGCCGTCCGGTGCAATGCTGCCAACTGCGCAGTTCACAGCGCCCACCTTGCGGTACATGTCGTCCAAATAGGTAATGCTGCGCTGAACCGGCACAAAAGCCGAGCGATTGCACCCGCACAACGCATCTGATGTGTGGGTGGTGGGGGCGCAAAAGATATAACCTCAAAATATTGAATAAGTGATCCCTTTAGACAGTTGTTTTTTCCTTTTTAAGATTATAATTTAAACTAAAGTGAGCACTTGCATTCTTTTTGCAGAAACATACTCGTAGACTGCCCGAGCGATCAGTCGTCTCGCTGGTCGGCACATACCAATAACCCACCTCAATATTTAATACTGAAGCTGAAAAGACCTGCCATTGTGCGGAAAATTAAATTTGGTAAATTTGAAAAGTCGCACGTGTGCAACATCAAGAAGTTCCGCATCTATGGTGGCCTGGATGAGGAACGTACGGTGTTACTGTTAGAGGGGTAGGAGCTTTGTTAAAACTTAATATATAGCATGATAATTCCTCACATTATTCATTCCTCAGCGGCCTGAAAAACGACAACATACCCGAAGTATTTAACTTACGCTGCCTGACAGAGGATGGTTCCGAAAATCTGCCCATTTTATTTATAAAAATTGTGCCATTGCTCTCGTGGGGGCCGACGTTTAACTTCAGCATTTGGTATATTGAACTGCACGGCCAAGATGATCCCATGTACACCAGCACCAGCTTAAGAAATTACAATATTGTAAATATAACTATAAAGATATATGTGTTTACATAAATATTGAACTCCTTCTTTCCACTTTCCTCAGCTGCGCGAGGTCGAAATTGTGAAATTGTGCCTTAAGCACTTTCGCCAGCAGGGCTACGATGCTGCGTTCAAGGCGCTGCAGCAGCAGACACAAGTGCGACTTGAACACCCGCTCATCAGCGAGCTGCACAAGTGTCTGGTAATCAATGGAGATTTTGAGAAGGCTGAAGAATTCATTACCGAGTGCGTGCGCGAGGGATTGATGGACGCGTACTTGAATAGACAGGACTATAAGCACAGCTGGCGCCTTCAGCAAGTCCAGAGCAGCAACCAGCCCGGTAAGCAGCACCACAACTCAAGGTTACCTAATATATAAAAACACTTGAGTTTTGTGAGTTCTTTTACCTTGCTGCTGCTGTTGACAGATAACAATTGTGGCTAGCTATATATACGCCTTTTTATGCAGCCACCATCGACTGGCTGATCCATATTAAATTGTTCAACATTTATATTAATGTTTTTTATTGTGCTCAGGCAATCGTGGCGGACATCAGCTTGTGGTGGACACCAAAAAACGACTCGTTTATCTGTACGGCGGCTGGGATGGCTATCGCGACTTGAGCGATTTCTGGGTGTTCGATATAACGCGCAACAGCTGGACACTACTGTTCGAACAGTCGGAACTCTTTAATGGTCCCACGCCACGATCCTGCCACAAAATGGTCTTCGATGCGGTCAGCGAGAATATTTTCATGCTTGGCCGTTATCTGGACAACTCGATAAGAACTACTGATTACATTAAGGTGAGCATCTTGATGTGTAAATAATAAATGTGTATGTGTAATTTGTTTCCGAATTTTTATAGAGCGACTTCTTCCTTTATGACACACGCGCAAACACTTGGCTGCAGATTTGCGATGACACCAGCCAGGTGGGCGGGCCGCATCTGGTATACGATCACCAGATGTGCATCGACTCGGACAAGCGCACCATTTATGTGTTCGGCGGTAAAATACTGACACCGCGCAGCGTCACTACCAGCGCCACGTCAAACGAACCTGAATATTCGGGGTTGTTTTCATATCACATTGCGACCAACACGTGGACACAAATACTCGTCGACTGCCATCATCCAAGTGCAGCGCAGGCGGACGTATTATCCATCAAGTCGCGCATAACACACTGCATGGTCTTCCACACGGTATAAAATATAACTTGAAAAATTATAAGCTTTAAATCTAAATCTTGTAGTAGTGAAATATGCAGATTGAAATGTTGCATAATCTTTTTTTCATTTTGCAGAAAAATCGCAAGCTTTACATATACGGTGGCCAACGCGGCAAGGAGGACATTGACGACTTTAGCACCTACGATGTTGATACGCAAGCTATATGCGTGCTGAACAAAGAGAATCATAGTTGCACTGCTAGCGGCAGTGGCAGTGGCTGTACCAGCGCCAGCGGTGAAATAAAAAACGAACCATCGCCCGGTTACACTCTGCGCGCCACAATCGATTGTGATCGCGATGAGATTTACGTGTTCTCAGTAAGTGTTGTCACATTTACGCATTTAGTTAATTAAATTCTTAAATTGTCTTACCGCAGAGCTTAAGCAAGCTCAAGGATCGACGTGATATCGAGCACATCGATGCTTCCAACTCGTTTTGGGTGTACTCGCTGCGGACGCACACGTGGTCGCGTATCTATACGTGTCGCTATAATGCAGATGGCTCGAATGCGGCGGGAAAAAACGATACACTGGAGCCGTGTCCACGCTATGCGCACCAATTGGTCTACGACGACGTGGCTAAGGTGCGAGTTTTCATTTTTGAGTTAAAACTTAAATTAAAAACATTTGCTTTGGTGTCTAGATGCATTATCTCTTTGGTGGTAACCCCGGCAAGTCAGCTCTGCCTCAGCTGAGGTTGGATGATTTTTGGACACTGGTACTGGAGAAGTATGTGATTTATATTGCAGTTTGAAAACAAAAATGTATTTAATGTTTTTAAAATAGGCCCAAGCGCGATGAAATATTGCAGCACTGTCGCTATCTGGTGCGCAAGCAGAACTACGAGGAAATGACTCGCACTGATCCCTTGAAGGCCATGCAATATCTGCGCAAGCATATTGCGGAAGTTATAGACCACTCTAACTCTGACCAGTTGAATAGTGTAAGATTTCACTCCTCAAATTGAAACTGAAACAAAATAAACGGTCATACAATTATCGCAGTTTCACAAGTTGGCTTCGTTGCTTTTCAAATCGGACGAATCCACCAGCGTATGTTCACCCATGACCACACCGCCACTGGGCAAAACGCTACGAATGGAGAGTACAGACAAAGGAGTCAATGCGCTTGATTCAAAAGTTGTTTGCGCAGTGCCCATCACCGACGAAGGTTTGCTGTAATGTTGTTTGCACACCTACACGCATATAGACGCGTTGTACTTTTTGCAGATTTATCAAATAAATCCGACTCGGACATTACTAATCCCACAGAGGATCTCTCCATGGAGTCGTGTGATAGCAGCGCAACCGCCTCCTCGTCCGGCATCTCCGACACGGCGTCCACTTCGAATACGCAGTATCGCAAGTGTGGCGGCAAGCGAGTTCGCAGCGATCATTTGCACGAGCTGCGCAGTCGTCGTGCGTTCCTCTTCAACAAATTGGTGCAGCTGATGCCGTCGAACATGGTGCAGCCGGAACGCAATCTGAGTGACTTTGTAGTCATGTAATGCTCTGCATTGAATACTGACGCCTGTACTAGTTACAATTGCGAAATGACAAATGGACGAATGACATGGATAGACGTATGGAAATGGCCGTGACAAATTTTTCTTTGTGAATCTCATTTTTTTTAATTTGTGCAGAAATGCGAGTGGTGTGCGCAACTAAATTTTTTTACTTTTTTGGTTTAAATAGAAAATTCGGAAATATGAGTATTTGCATTGTTTTGTACTGAAACGGCAACTGTTAAGACATAAAACTGATTAGGTATCAACGCGCTTAGATATCACTGGCCTACAGCAAATTGCCAATTATTGATTATACGAATGTTATGCATACATACGTTCATTTTTGCGCCTAACTAATTGTAAGCCATAGAAATTTAGATATTTATTTAGCAGACTCTTCAATTGTTATGACATGTATTAAATTCGCTGCTGATAACATGTAATGGTATTGTGATATTCATGCTATATACTACTTTCGATTATATGTATCAAACCACTCACAGCTCCTTGTCTATTACTCATGTCAAACTGTAGCATAGTACGTTAAGTGAACTTTACTATAAGTAACAACATTTCTTACGTTTCATACAAATATACAATATAATACAAGACAATAAGCACTGTTTCATTTGGTTTTGAGGCGCGGCTAAGGGTTTTGTATGTGTGAAAAAAATACATCATGGGAATCATGGAAGCAAAACTACAACATACTTTTATGTGCTACACAATTATTATTTTCATATAAATGGGGTTGAAGTCGAGATTTAATTTATATTAAATTGATTTAAGTAACATTCGAGTATTGTATCCTGTACGGCGGCAAACACAAATTTCATATTTTCAGTGTCTGTGGAAGAGGGAAAAATCTTTGATAACGATGCATAGTTGTTTTCAATAGCTGGAGCGAAGTTAAGTTGAAGGAAAAATGAGCTGACAGTTTAATGGAATAATATAGCTCTATAGTTTTCCAATGTGACAGTTTGATAATGTGTATTCAAAATGTTTGATCTGTTCTACTTTCTTCTACTCTGTCCTTACTAAACTCATATGAAAACTACTTAAGGTTGAAAATGTTCACTTGTATAGTAAATACCTGTAGCACATGTGAAATGCGTATAGATTTGCTTAGATCTGTCCGGATCCAAGTCCTCGAACATCTGTCGTATGTATATGCGCGCTGCCAGCGCATCTCTCCGTGGGCCTACAACCATACATTTTTAGATTACCCAAAGTCAGTGCAATGTTGAGCAGCTCACCTGTATAATCGTGGAAGTAGTGCACCAAATGCGAGTGCATAATCTTCTCCTCCAGCAAGTCCTTCTTATTTAGGAATAGTATAATGGAGGACTCCTTGAACCAAGGACTATGTATAATGACATTAAATAAAGCCTTTGATTCCTCCATACGATTCTATGGCAATAGATCTATGATTAATTTCAGTTTTGCTTCAGTCATTAACACTTATTCGGCCACCTACCACATCCGGGCACTCGTGCAGCGTCTGATCGTACTCGGAGAGCGCCACCAGAAAGATCACCGACGTCACATCGTCGAAGCAATGCAGCCATTTTCCCCGCTCCGACCGCTGGCCACCCACATCGATTACTCTATTTAGAAGATATTTGATATTATTTAAAGCCCGATTTGTGCAGTCGCACTCACCTGAGTCGAATCTTTCGTATGTCGAATGTGTACTCGACAATGCCGGTGGTGGCAATGCGGGCGCGCAAAATATCCTGCACAGTGGGCAAATAGCCCGGCTGCGATATGCGATCGATGTCCGTCAGAAAACTGTACAATTAGACAACAGACAACTAACAAATTGCAGTGCCACATACGTGTTGAACTCACTATTTGGCCGAATCCGTGAGCTGATACTCGCGTCGCCGATGGTAGCAATTTTGCACGCCGCTGTCGGCCCACAACGCCTTGATGGCAGCCACATGCATTGAATCCAGCGTCGCATGCTTCTCATAGTCCGCACTCATAATCAGATCGGCGAAATCCTGCCGGCGAGTAAACATTGAAAACAATGCGATCGTATTGGATAAAACCTACAATGGACGTTGGCATGTGGAATGGTATCAGCAGCATGTCCATTGCTCGGAGCATGGTTTGCATGGCCATGAATATATTTTGGTGTATCAGTTTGATGTAGCCGAGCTTGTCTTTGTCGGAGAAGCCGTTGCCGTGTATAATGCGCATCTGTTTGATGAACGTCGATTTGCCAGACTCGCCAGTGCCTGAAGAATGCGAGAGAACAGTGCAATTTCAGCATAACAGCGATAGAGATTGGTGTGTCGATAGCTTTGGCTTAGCTGTGTGTGTGTGTGTGTATGGTGAGATTATTAAATAGTTAATGCCTGAATATAACAACAAAGCGTCGTATGTAAGATTTTGTGTTTTGAAAATGTATCTCAGGAAACTTATATCCATAGCGTAGTGAACAAAATGAAAGCGAGACTGACGTCTACCGGTTCAAAGGTTTATTACGCTATGCTTGGAATAGATTAGATTTTAATGTGATTAATTGAACTGAGACCAAAAATGATCTGTTGTACACATTTTGTTAGAGAACATTCCCTAAAAATCACTGACTGAGTCTATAGCACAATTCATACCAAATTTTGTAACGATAACTCAACATTCTGAAAATTGAACCATTCTCAATTCATTCATGGTTATGTCGGATCTCCAAGAAATTCTGATACCAAACCATTGACAGATGGAAAAAAGATATACATTTCACAAGCAATTTTGTATAAACATGTTGTGCTCACTTGCTTTTTCAACCAGTAAGCTTCTTACTTATAGAAGATCTCTACAAAACACTAACTGAAGGTGAAGCTAACACAGATTAATTTGGCTCCGTTGCTCTAGAAAACCCCTGCGCTAAGAAAATACCAGCTAAGAACCACCATTGGTGTTCTATAGGCTAGGACTGTCAACGATTTCTGTAGGAGCTATATGAATAAGGAGAAGAAGAAGGCTCAACTAGAAGAAAAATTCATTTGAGTAACTATTTTTGACAATCTTGGAGTTCTAGCCGATAGAACTACTCGCAGTCGACTTGGCTGTGTGAGAATCTCAAACTGGTTTCATATTTAAAGGGATCTGAGTTAAAATTTTAAGTGGCATCACAATGAGCCTGTTTGGCTTAGGTGCAGCCTCTAGGGCCTCTTTTATTTCTGCAAACATCTATCTTTGACTTCAAGAATGAATATTTAACCATCGCAATTTCATTTGTGTTCTCTTCCTAACGATCTGGAAAACTTTTCTTTTTTGAAACGAGCTGCTAATTTCATAACTGTCATAATATCAGCATACCGGTTCATCTCTCTACCTTTCCATCTTTCCTTAATGTTGCCGAAAAATTCTAGTGTGAAATCTCTTAATCAAGCCGAGATATAGTATTTTGCTTAACAACTATTAAATGGAAATTTCAATACCCATCTGGCGGTACTGAATTAAACGACTAAACGGTAATCAATTTAACTTAAACTTTCGACAACCAACACTTAAACATTCACTTGACTTCTACGTCACTGAGTACAGTCACAGTCACTGTGGTCCGAGTTATACTTTTTGGTAGGCACAGATACGTGAGGAGGTGAACAAATCGCCTCAGTTCCGTTTAATTACGACCAAAGATTATAGCAGAAATTTTCCCAAAAGACTTTTCGATCTGCACACTTTTCGACGAATACTGCAAGGTCCGTGCAAAGTTCAATGAAATTTTGTCAAGTAGCAACAGTTGTTGTATGTTAAAGCATAAAAACACACCAGTTTTTGTAATTTTAAATGCACATAAAATCGACCAAAAACAAATTTTTCAAGCGCTGATAAGTTTGCGTAAATGCATTAAATATTGTAAATACTATCCGGGCAACTCCCAAAGAAATTTTATACATTTTTTGCATTTTATCTGCATGTGTTAACGAAAGCATTTTTACATGTGTGATTCATGCGTCTAATGCTGTTTGTCGATGAAAAAAACTGTTGGCAGCCTACAAAAAGGCATGGTGAATTTTTTTGAAACCTATCGATTTCATGTTTTTAAAAGACACACACAGCGATTTTGCGTTCTTGGACCTACCCAGCAGCAGTAACTTTCGTTCTCTGCTCGCAATTTGGGCACTTTCGCGCAGACACTTTTCGATTTGTTTGTTTATAAGCATTTGTTCGATGTTTTCCTCGGACGAACAACAGCAAAACATTGAGTGCACTCGTTGAAAGCCACTTTTAACCGACATTGACTGGGCCTTTAACTGGAGCGTGGAGTGAGGTTTTTATTTATTTATTTATTTTTTCAAAAATCTTTCACTCGTACATTGAAATGAAAATTAATGCCAGCTAGAAATGAGGCTGCAGATAAAAAACGACGCGCACAACATGAAATTAATGGCACACGTCTTAAACGTTCTGAGATCAAATACAAACTAAGAATTTTGCTGAGATTGAGATGGATGGTCGAACGCATGAGTGAGCCCTGTTTTATGAACAACCGAAGATTGCGATTACAAAGCGACCATATGCCGAGTAGTTTATGAATGCAATGAAGCATAAAAATGTTGTCAAATCTTTAACTGCAGTCAAACGCAACAGGAGCTTGCAGAATCACTGAGATTGACACAACAAACAATCTTCGAACGATTGAAATCAATGGGAATCCATGAATGGTTGAAATCAAACTATGAGAAAAAATAGTAAGCAGCGATGGACAATACTTTGATTCATCGGTTTATTTATTTTGTGTTGAAATAAATGCATTTTTGACCACAAAAAAACGGACCCAATTAATTTGTACTCCCAATACTTTTGACTTTTACTACCAAACAGCACCCAATTTATGCAGTTTTAGTTACTGAATTTTATGAAAATATTAAAATTGTGTCTTTGCGGTATCACAATGGACACATTCGAGGTCTAAGTGAGCCTTGCAACAATGTCTCGTGCCCAAACAGCACCTTAGATCTAACCAAACCTTATCAAACCTAACCTAACCTAACATATGCAATGCATTCGCAGGCGATATTATTTCGATACAGAATTACCATTTTAATGTTTAATCTTATATAAGAAAATAATCTGAAATCACTTTGAAAAATCACTCACACTACATATACATATAACCAATGAAATTGAAATAATATATCACTCAAAGCGCGGGTAGCGTGGAGAGACCAAGAAAAAAAAATGCAATCCACTAATTAATCAAAAGTTCACAAAAGTCAAAACGCGGGTAGCGTGGTAAGACCACAGGAAAAAAACTAACCTAACCTAATTAATCTAACCTAATAGTAGCTTATAATTTTAACTTTAAATTTAATAGTTGCCTATAAAAAAGACAGACAGCCACTTTAACCCGACTTAATAGTATTCAACTCATAAATTCCATAAAATTTCTCTGGTAATAAAGTTCATACTTTCAATTCCATTGTTGTTTATAAAACAGTCCACGGCTTAGTCATGGCTCGATAATGCACTGAGTAACTGGGTTTAATTTATTTGCTGATAATCTGCACAACTTGTATTTGAGTAGGAGACCAATTTCTGTGCGGAGCAGCCATCGTTCGTTGTACGAACATTTATCGTTTTGTCGCTCAGGTTTGCCCGTTCGCAGCGTTAATGCCATAAACTTGAAGTTGATTAGAAAAAAGATGTGGCGATAGTTCCAAACACACAATTTATTTACTAACGTTATGCTATACACAATTTTTTAAGCTGCATAATATTTATGTTGAGTAAAATCTGAAACCATGCACTTTGTGCAGTTGGAGCATCCTTCATGCACACCGAATTGCATCTTTTTTAATTTATATAATATGGAACACTTTTGCTTCGAATGTTTTTTTAAATAATTGAATTTAAGCAGCTTGAAATATATATTTTTAAATATATTTTTAAGTTTTTTTGCATCAAGCAAATCACATTAAGTATACAGAATTTTCAAGGTCAAAATAATACAGAAAATATATGTTTGTGTATAAAACATAATGAAACAGAGAACGTTTCAGTTGTTGTTTACGAGCGCAAAACCATTTTGATTTACGATAATTCTGCATTCACTGAATGAAGCACGAATCCATGTGCGTGGTTTGAGTACGGGACCTTATTTTTTTGCAAGACTTGATAGTAGTGTTTAATGACTTTTAGCAGTTGCTAAAAGGAGTAAAAAAAACCACACTAAATAGAAATTGATTGAAAGATGATCACTGTGGCTTAGGAAGTTTGCAGTGTATTAAATTAGCCACTAGTTGAATAAAAGTTACGGGTTCAACAGCTAATAGGTAAACTTTCTCAGACAATAGTCTCGAACCATTAGCTGTTGAACCTGCAAGTCTCTTCTAACTTCAATACACTGTAAATTACAGAACTGCCTATGAAAATTGTTCGTAGTTTCAAATTAGTTTTCTATGCTGGTTTATGAACTCAACTTGTTGAAATCTCTCAGTTCATGTTATGTTATGATATCTGAGTTTATGCTGTGTTGACAATAAAACTTTTTTGATATGGAACTCTCACATGTTTCATAAACCAATTTTTTTTCTCTTTGATCACTCTGCTTGGGAGCATAGGGCCTCAGGAAGACTAATGCCTTGTCTTGGTTACGTTAAACGATAAAAGTTCCACCAGGTGGAGTGATTAGCCTATGGCTGGCAGTTCTAGTTGATGAGGCTGGCATCGGTCGTCCCCTAGGAGAGACGCCTTCGTATGTGATAGGAAATCAAAATTAAGATTACTGAATGCAAGTTTTGTACTGGTTGGGTTAGTTGGTTTCAGCGGCGATGTTCCGACATCCTACACCGTGCGGGAAAAATTACAAAAAATTTTCACACCGGAAAAAATCCATATGGGCTTTTCATTTCTACATCCTTTGTCCTTTTAAAAGGACTTCAAAATTTTGAAGAGGATAAAAAATGAAAATGTATATAGAATTTTCTTGAAAAGTATGTTAAAACTCAAAACCTACTTGATCACGTGTCAAAATTGCATTATTCTCGCTTTATTGATTTTGTATCTTTTTATTATTTAAAATACTGATACTCAAATAAAAAAAAATTTTGATACTTCATTAGAATTGCAGCTTCCGCCTTTTTTTAATAACTTTCGAACCAATAAAGTTAGAGTAATGAAATTTTGACACGTGATCAGGGAGATTTTGGGATTTAACATACTTACTTTTCAAGAAAATTCTATGTAAATTTTCAAGGATATAAAGGACTAAAATTTTCAAAGGACCTTTTTCATATCCTGTTTTTACAAATAGATAAAAAATTAATTTTATTTAAATTCTTGAGCCTTTCCTCTTTCATTTGATATACATATCGCCATATTCTAACGAGGTTAAGTATTATTTATATTTTTTTTATTTCTTATCCCCTTCAAATTTTTGAAGTCCTTTTAAAAAGACAAAGGATGTAGAAATGAAAAACTGAGTACGCAGTATTACTATATTTGGTCTTTAGTTTCACGCACATATGGATTTTTCCCGGTGTGAAAAATGCTGTCGCACGGTGCTATTAGCGCCTTAGCGCCGTTTTGATTCCACCGTTCTCGGTAGATACTACTGTGTACAAAGAATACCCAGAATTTGTTTATAATTCAAAAAATCTTTATTTATTCTTCCAAATCAATTTCATCGCCTTCAAAGTAGTCCCCCCCCGATGCAATGCACTTATGCCAACGGACTTTCCAATCTTCGAAGCATGCCAAATAGTCACCTTCCGGTATGGCCTTCAATGCGCGCGGCGATTCACGTTGAATCTCTTCAATCGATTCAAAACGGTGTCCTCGAAGTGGTCTTTTGAGTTTGGAGAATAGCCAGAAGTCACAAGGAGCTAAATCAGGCGAATACGGTGGCTGTGGAACGATATGAGTTGGCGAAATGCTCACGAAGAACCAATGCCGTGTGAGATGGTGCATTATCGTGATGCAAAAACCAAGAGTTGTCTCTCCATAAATCCGGCCTCTTTTTGCGAATAGCTTCACGCAAACGACGCATAACGCTCAAGTAATATTCCTTGTTGACAGTTTGGCCCGGCGGAGGGAACTCATAATGCACAACACCACGATAATCGAAGAAATCGAATTCCGGGTATTCTTTGTACACAGTAGTACTATATGGTATAATAGCGTATTGTATACTTCTGAACGTAAGTTGTGTACTAGTTTCTTTGAAAAGTGTAAAGAATACAGAATGAAAGCTTTCTAATAATAAAAAGCTGAGCTTAGTTGGGAGAGATAACATAAATTGTACCATAGCATGTCGTTGGTGACATGAAGAAATGTCGAAAAGCGGGTTCATAAATTTTCAAAGTGATTTTGGAGTAAGATATATGAGACGTGTGAGCGTTGTGTGAATACCAAATCAAAATAGTTTTTGACTAATGGAAATTATTGATTGAGACAATGTTTTTAAAGAGCAAATAGTAGATATGCTTAATTCCAACACTAACATTGATTGGAGCAATCAAACGAAAGTTGAAGGTAGTGAATATGTCTGTCTGCCAGAACATGATTAAAATAGTTCGAATCAAAATGCAAAAAATCGAGAAGAATAGTACATTAAATGTGGGGTGAATGTCTGAACAAATAATTTATAAAATTAAAAATAAACTACCATGAAGAAAAAGTCTCAGAACTTATAAAACAGATGTTATGCCTTAAAGAAGGTCGTCTGTTAGCCTTCGCAATGCCTGTTATTTTCTTGTGTCCACAAATTTCCTCTCCATATTTAAGATGTTTTTCCATACTCACTTCTCTATGAAGCGTAAGGCTCAACAAGGCTTTATTCCTTTTGTTAGAACATTTAAGCGGTTCATATTGGCAACTGTAGCTGGTTCACTATTTGTTTCATTTAAGAGAAGTTGGAATAAATTAAAATATTACCTTGATTTCAGTACACAACTAGAAGCCACGTAGATAGATAGATACATTGTAAGTTTGGGGTGTAGTGCACAGTAACCGATGATGATCTACGCTCTTAGTGAAACTTGGCAGTTCTCGTGGGTATATAGTAGGTATTTGATGTCACTGACTGCTTGCTGGTACTGGCCCATGTGTCGTTTCCTACTGTGAGGTGTAGCATTACATTGTAGTTCTTGTTCTAGTCCAATTTTGGACTTATGTTTTCGCAGACTGCAATGCTGGCTCTCCAAATAGGCGATCTGACACTGCTGGTGTTTGTTTAAGTAGAGGCACAAAGAGTTCCATTTTGGGTTGAAATCTTTTAGAAAGATCTTTGAGTGCCTCAGTTCTAAAGTATAGGCTTACAGTGTAGTAAAGTACTGGTTTGTTTCTTCACCATTAAAGCCTGCAATATTATAGGTGAAATTATAAAATGAGAAAAAATTATTTGCCATTTGTGTTATAATGCTTAAAAAATCGTTGGTGTATTGGCAGCAGCACATTTAGTAAGGAAATTTTTGTAGTGTCCTACAAGTGATCGAGAGTGTGGACTGCACTTCAATAAATCAGAAAGCGATTTAAGGGGTGTTGGGTTAATGCAATGGCAAAACTTTTTGACATAATATTTATCATGCTTTTTGGTGTTTATGAAGCAATATGAAGCCGTGACAAAAATCTGGTCTACTGTATACTGTGGATGTGTCCAATTGATAAAAGGGTTGTGACCAGTGTTCACACCCCTCAAAGATATGTTTGTTTGAATTGCAAAATTGATTGAAAATGGTTTGGACTCAACGGAACCCGCTTCCAAATGAAATCATATAGCACATTAAATACAAAACAGTCACAACTAAAAAATCTCAGTTGGCTCAGGGGAGCCAAAATAACTGTTGCTCTTGCAGAAGTAACAAAAAAAACATAAAAATAAACATAAATAATTTTTTCAGATAGATTTTATAAAAAAAGTAAATTTCGGAACATTTTGAGATGTGACTCTTTTGTTATTACTTAGTGTGCAATATATGCGCTGTTTATGTTTATGACCCAATAAAGGGTCTAGCAGCTGTCATTCTCACAAGCCTATTTGCCTTTACATTACACTTTATTCACCTGACACCCAGAGGATTTTTACACGGCTATGCTCCATCCACTCCAGCACTAACTCTTTAAAAAAACAAATAATTTCATAAATTCATATACACAAAATTTGTAAAAAAAAAAAGAGTAAAACTCCATCGCATTGTTTTCCCATATCAATAAAAAGGCTTGTATTTGTTTTTTTTTTTAGTTATTCATATTATTTTATAATATTAAGTGTACATAGATAATTTTCTTTAATTATCTAATGTTTTTCTTTAAACTGTTTTCATTTTCATTCTCATTTAATTTGTTTTTGCTTTGTTGGTTGGTTTCAGTTTTCTGCTTTTATAATTTAGTTCAATTTTATATCAATATTCAATTCCCAAGGGTAAAAAATATACATAGGTATGTTAAAGAATAGTTACTAGTGACATTATTCATTATAATTTATTATTATTAAATAGTTTCATCTTCTTCATCATCATCAGCATCGTCATTTTACCTCATTTCCTTGCTCTACGCTTGTATTCTTTGTGTGTGTGTGTGTGTGTGTGTGTTTAATGCAAATGCTTCGATTCGAAATGAAGAGTGTCGGAAATCGTTCACCATCAACCGAAGAAACCGTAATCGAAACTTAACCGAAACACAAAAGTCCATACACCTTAGTTGTCTGAAGCATTTGAATTGTTCTTTATTTATACATATATATAGGTATATATATATATATATGCATTTATATATATTGTTGGTATATAAAAAAGCCTTCTTATCTAGTAGCAGAAATTGCAGTTCGTGCACGCGCCGACCACTGCGACACGTGCACACATTTCAAACCAACGTTGGCGGTCGTCTGCAATGCGGCTGCGTGTTTCTAAAGTTGCTGCAACATGCGCGCAATATTGCTCGCGATCAGCCAACAGGGACCACGGCCACGACACCAGCAACATGCGAACGACTGCAGCTGGCTGTTATTGTTGCTGTGGCGGCCGCTTTGTGGTCGTCGCTGCTGTCGGCCGAGTCCATTTCTTTTTAAACTTAGTTTATTTGGGGTTCTCTTTGCTTTTTACTCTTTACTTTAATTTATATAAATTTCGTTTTAAGCCTAATTGTATGCGTTAGTATTTCATTTCTTTCATTTTACTTAATTTTTGCTTTTCAATTTGTTTATATTGAAATTTTTGCTTAAAAGTTATGCTAGTTTATTTATTATTGCGGAACTCCAGCGGCTCCTTTTTGTTTTGTTTCCTTTGTTTTTGGTTTCATTTTCAGTTATTTAGTCTGTATGTTAGTGTTGGCGCGTGTTGGTTCGTGTGTGTACAGATTTGATTTTAATATTTATTTACTGACAAATATTCTATATATTTGCTACTTTAGGCTGATTCACTAAATTACTATGCAATCCCGGACAATCAATGCGATTTTAAACGTCGAAAAGTGAGGACACAGTGGCCAATGCCATCACACGGCTGACTTATTGGTGAGGCCATAAAAAAAATTCCATGTGAGCTCTTTAAACCAATTTCAAACAATTACAGATTCCAAGTAAATATTTAAAATTTACATTAAATAGTTGCTCTGTACAAGAAGTTGTGATGAATATGAAGTTGTATGAAATAGATATATATAACAATTAGTGGTTTGAAATTCAGATGGTAAAATAAATTATTCAGATCTGTCGCTGTCTGAACCCAAATCCACATCAATCATGAATAGCTGCACTGCAATTATTTCATGTTTGTTGAAAATAATCAATAAAATTCTCTATAAATGTGGTCATTTCACAATGTAACAAAAAGTGTATAGTTCAATTAGTGGTTTGAAATTCAGATCTGTCACTGTCTGAACCCAAATCCACATGATAGATATAGAAATATGGAAACTTTTCTAAACGGAATTATTTTATACAAGAACTGGTATTTACATCTATTAATGTGGTGGACAGTTTTGCCAAATATCGAGTTGTAAAACATTCATATTTGCTCTTCTCCATTGAAATCTTTCAAATATTTACAAAAATGACTTGTAATGCAAAGCATTGAATGGAAATTATAATGATTAACCCTTTCGACCCCGAATTTTACCCTATGTCTCGATATTACTTTTTGGTATTTAAATCATGAAGCATTTGGCTAAGAAGTGTGCACACGACATTTGAAGTCGCCACGCCTCTTTGTTAGAGTTCTAGAGCTAGTTTACTTTTGAACAATTTTAGCTTAAAACGGGTTAAATAAATTTTGTACCAAAATTTTTTCGTGACAGAAAAATTATTTAATATTTATGGAAAATACAAAATTATCACATTTTGATTTTATTTAAGCATTATTAAGGAAACAGGGTTTTTGATCAAATGCCCCCAATTCGTAGACTTCAATTAGAACACAAACTTTCCTTGATATCGCTGCAAATTATTGGAAATTATTTTGAGGATAACAGTAAAATTTGCTTTGAATTGACTTCTAAAAATATTAATTTGTTGGTGCCTACTTAAATTAAACCCATAAATAAATCGTAGCTTTTGCTATAAGATGACAAATAGGTGAAGTTGCTCTCAGGCAACTTTGGGGTCGAAAGAGTTAACTAACCAATCTAATACTTAAAGTTTTTCTTGGATCATTTGGTTATCAATTGAAATAGATTTTCTGCTGATTTATATATTTTTTCTTATTTTCTCTTAAAAAAAAAATAAAAAAATTAATGGTTATCATGAAGTTGTACACTTCAAATATTAACAAAATTGGCTCGCAATGCAAAGCAGTGAATGGAAATTACAAATACAATCTAATACTTTAAGTTTTTCTTGGATCATTTGGTTATCAATTGAAATAGATTTTCTGCTGATTTATATATTTTTTCTTATTTTCTCTTAAAAAAGAAAAAAATTAATGGTTATTATGAAGTTGTACACTTTAAATATTAACAAAAATGGCTTGCAATGCAAAGCAGTGAATGGAAATTATAATTATTTCAATCCAATACTTTATCTTCTTCCTAGTTCAATGTGTCAAGTGAAATACATTTTCTGCTGATTTATATCTCCTTTCCTTACTTCCTCTTCTTAAAAAACCCAAATAATTTAGTTGCTAAAAAATGTATAGCTTATGAAAAAATTAAAAAAAAAATAAAATAATAAAATAATTAAAGCATTCAACAATTTACGAGTACAAACCGGTACTTGCTACACTGTTCCAAGTCATTCGCACGTCTAAAGATCGCATTAATTTCTGGCTTTTCTCGCTTTGTGAAATTTTCGGCAACGGCATTCTTAAAGTTATTCCAAATTATAAATTGTTTATAAAAATACAAAATACATTTACGTTTTCACTTTTCGCATATGTGTATGTGAATGAGTTCGTGTATCTATGTGTGTGTGTGTGTGCTTTGCTTTTTTTCTCACCAAGTGCTGCTGCAACAGTACAAAGCGCTGTTCATGACTTTTATTTCACTTATTTTATATTTGCACGTGCAGTTTTAAATTTCTTTTAGTGTGTACGTCTAGTTTTTACTTTCACCACACATGTGTACTGTCAAACGAAGCGTTCATATTTACAGACAGTGCGGCGCAAAACTAGAACAGTTCGAGGGGCATTCAAAATCAAAATTATGTGAACCAAAATCAAAGCATTGTTTATGGATTTGTAGTCAAAATGTGTGACAATAAAGTGTGCCAATTGAAAATGTAAAACAAAGTTGAATGTTGAGTTTTCAAATCCTTTTTGGAAACATTTTACTCGGGAATCGTGTGTTTATGTCCATTAGGAAGGCACAAAACGCCCACAACAACAACGCAAACGCACAAGCAGACAGTTTGCGCTGCGCATGTCGAGCGGTATTTACACTGGGAAAATGTTTCGCCAACGATTTGCTGCAATTATAAAATGAAATTATGCAATGTTGCTGTATGGGTGAGAGGAAAGCATGGATCATCGTTCGGTTCGATAGTTGTTTGTTTTTTTAATGGGGCTTTTGTTTTTGTAATGATCCTGTTTCCTAAGCCATACACGTCGCGTTTTTTTAGTTTTTATAAATATTTACGTTTTTTTTGGTATATATGTGTATGTATATATGTATGTATATGCAATTGGTTTTTGGTTTTTCACTTTGATTTGCATTATTATTATTAAATATGCCGTGTATGTATGCATGTATGTATGTATATAATCGTATGATAACGGATATATGCACGTATGTATGTATGTATGTAGCAATAAATGGTATAAAGCAGTAGTAAATATTTATGCATGTGGTTTTGTTGTATTTGCTGTACGCTGGCTGTTTGTTGTTCATATTTGTTTGCTTTTGCTGTTTTTATTGTTGTTTTTGCCAATTGCAATTATTTACTTTATCAAGTGCTGTTATTAGTTTTAGCTGTGTGTATGCCTGGCAATTTGTTCATTTTTTGTTCTCTGTTAATTTTGCTTCTTGTCTTCGATATTTTATGATTTTGTTGTTTCGGAATTTTGGTTTTTTCTTTTTGTTCAAATTTTTTTAGCACTAATTAGAATATGAGTTGCTGGTGTATGTTTCACTGTAAACGATATTTTATTGGAAAAAAGTCTGTTTACAAATTACGCTTCAAAGAGCTGTTTTTAGTTTTGTGTTATTTGGCGATAAGCGAATCAGATATAGCAAGCTGTAGAATTTTTGGTTTGGAGCAGTGAATAAAGGACACAATCAAAGAGTTATAGACTATAAACTGTGTCGCTTCAAGAAAATCGGTTAATTTTATTCGAAAAGGCCACAATCAGACGCATTTTTAGAAAGAAGCTTCTCTAGGATTCTGTGTGGCGCCTTAACAGGATCATTGTTCTGTACTGTTTGGTTTTTTCACTAAGTTTAGTTGACAGTTAAATTTGATATTCTGTAACACAGGTGACACAATTTTCCAAAATCAACTATTTCTCATAAATCAATTCACAGTCCACATCTCTATCTGCTTTAAAAAATAAATTCTTAGGGTTAGATGGCTTTGTGGATGGTTTGTTGCCGATTTAAAAGATAATTTTTACGTTGAACCGCAACACTAAGGGGCTCTAACTGGCACCGCTAAGCACCCAACAGGGTATAAATAGGTGTGGCCAACCTGGTCCGACAGCTTATCTAACTTAACTTATTATTAAATATGCAAATAAGTCAAATCATATTTCAACAAATTTCAAGTAGAATGTGAAGAAATTTATAAAATTCAGTTTTTAATGTTTTTATTCACAAATTGTAAATATTTAATAATAGAAATTAAAAAAAAGAGTAAAAAATTTAATTACTAGAAAATTTCTATAATTTCTTGCCAAGAATTTCAAACAAATAAAAATATTTTAGAATTTCAAACAAATAAAAAAATTTCACATATTCGTTCAGGTCCTCCACAACTTGCCATATCTGAATTTTGTTTGTAAATTTTTTTTTAATATTTTGCTTGCGAATTTGTATGAATTTTTTTTATTGTTTATGCTTTAGCAAAATCTTAATTTGCAGATGAATGTTTGTATGTATGTATGTTATGCATTAATGTATAGTATTTTTGTTAGTGTGCGCATTTATACTCGTTTATGTACGTGTGTGTGTGTGTTTATGTGTGTGTGTGTGTGAGTGGATTAAACAGAAATTGCTGGGCAAACGGTATGCAAAAACTTTTCCTCTTGTTTTTAGTTTTTGTTTTCTTTTTTTGGACGGAAACGTAAACAATTGAAACTAAGTTGTTGGTGTGTTAGTGCATGCACGCAAGTTTGTATGTATGTATGCTTGTAAGTTTATCGCATAATCAACGCAACGAAATGATAATTGTGATAATCTCTCAACATCAACTACGACGGTTAGTACTAAGCTTTTTAAAAGCTAATAAATGTGAGTTCATTTTTTGTTGTTTAAATATATTTTTGGTTTTACTTCATATTCATTTCCATCTTTTTGGTTTTATTTAAAGCTTTATACAACACTTTGTTGAATCCTTCCTAAGCTTAAATTGTATCGAATCGAAATACATACAATAGATGTGTAGTACCTGCGCATACATACATATGTATACATACATGATATATATGTATATGCATATATATATACTTATTATGTATGTATTTATGTATGCTTGCAGGTTTTGTTTTGCATGCGAATGTATGTTCGAGTTCATTGGCGCAAAATGTGAAAGTATGTGTGCTGCAACGAGTAGCGTTTGCCTTTTAGTTTTGCTTTGATTTTTTTTAATAATTATTTGAAAAAATAATTTTTCATATAAAAATATAAAAAACTCACTAATAAATATAAAAATAGCTTAATAGAAAAATTGTACTACGCCTAGTTTCTGCTACGATATAACCAAAAATTTTATATAATTGCACAACAAAGTCTAAAAAACTTGTCTTTCTCATTTGAGTCCATGACGCCATTTCGAGCTTATTTTAAAACCTATTCGAAAGCACAAAACTCAATGCAAATTAATTCAAAATTTATGCCTTTGAAAGCTCGCTTGAGACTATCACAACGGTGTTTGTATGTAGACTAGAAGAAGACTGTTGAAATTGTGGCGATTTAGTTGCTTACTTCGATTTCATCAATGCATCATATCAATAAAACTTGCACGAGTTGATTGTTGGCGTTGTTGTTCTTCTCTAGTCGCTAATTGTGCATTTCTTTCGATTTACTTGTAGTTTTGCGCTTCACTGCGGAACCGTGTGTACTGTCAGCTGCACTGCGTCAGCACTGCACAGGTTTTGGCATAAGCGCACTGTGCCAGCGGTTCGAGCGTGCGCGGAACAAGCATTTTGCTGCAGTGATTTTGCATAAATAATGTTGCTAGTACTTTGCTAATGATTACAATTGATTTGCTTTTGTTCTTGTTGTCACATTTTCAGGCGTTTTCTTTTTTCAATTTATTCTCAACATTATCAGCATTTGAAACCAAAATCATTGGAGTGTCTGGCATTTGTATGCGTCAAGCACAAAATTGGCAAAAGATACCATAAAATATAAATTTGCATTTATGTACAAATAATTTGCTATTTTTAGAATGATTCAAATATGAAATCAAGTGCACATTAGCAGGCGATAAGAATTCGCAAAATGAATCATAGACAGATGCCAGTTTGTTGCGTCATTGTAGGCAGACGAGCATTTTGGCGCCGACATGTGGGCGGCCACTATCTCTATAACCACAAATGTTGCATTGTGTCGGTCTTATCAGCAGCACGAACGCATTTCAATGACGTCAGCGGCCAGCAGAACGCTTACAAAACACTGTACATATTTCAGCAACGATTCAGCGGCTGCTTGCAATCTGTCATGCGGTATCATTGCAAAGGCTGCTGTGACAACTCGAAAAAAGGATAAATATGTAAATAATTGCTGCTATAAATAACAATAACATATAAAAACATATTTTCAATTAATTCCATGTCAATGCACGTTAACTTTAGTTTCAGAATTCACAATTAAAATCACTGAAAAACTTATAAACAAAATTGCTGAACAATTACTGCATAGTTCATAGACAAAACATTTGCTATCTTTTCGTTTTTAAACCAAAAAATACTTCCACTTCAACTTTTCACCCCATTTTCAGTTCACCAACGCACTTTTCGTCCACACTTTGTCCCTCTGCCAAAAGGTCTGCCGTTCAAAAGCCACACAAAACCACAGGGCCAACACAAAGTGTGTTCGTTTTTCACTTCTGGTATTTATAATCATTTCTTTTTCTTTATTTGTTCATAATATAAATATTTTCTTTCTCTTATGTGCGCATATAAATTATTAATATTACAAAAAATAATAATAATAATAATTGTAAAACGAAAATAAAAACAAATATTACTTATAAAAAATTATTCAAATCATATAAACACACAATTGAAACGTTAAAAAAAACGTTATGCAAAACGGTAAAAAAAGCATACATCAAGCATATCGCATATTCTTGTGTTACAAAACATTGTATTTGCTTTATGTTTTTTTTGTTTTCGTTCATTTTTGTAATATGCTCCTTATTTTTTTACTTCATCTCAATGCATTTGATTTTTGTTTATTTCATTTCAGTTGCATACGATTTGTTTGTTTTACATTTTGTTTATTCATGACATTTTTTTACGTTTACGTTTATTTCTTAACATCGCGTACATTATACAATTTTGTTGTTTCGCCGTTGTTTCTTTTTGTTTTGTTTGCAGCTGATTCTTCGCTGCTTACTGTCTGCTTGTCTGCTACGTCGTGTTGCGTTTGATTCTTTAAAGAATCAATTGAAACGCTTTCATTGTGCAGTAGCAGCTTCAGTAGTTTAGTAGTTATTGTTATTGATTTTTTGACATTTTCACTTCATGTTCGTTTTTGTTTTTTGGTAGTTTTTGTTTTGTTTTCAATTTACATTTAATGGTTCATTCAATACATATACAAATAATTTATATAATCGTAATTAATTATAATTTATAATTCATTACATTTGCGTGTGTATGCGTGTGTGTGTGTGTGTGTTCAAACCACAATTCACATCATTTACGTGACTTAATTTCTGCGATGCAGCAAGGCGCATTCGAGACGTGACTGCTTTAGCTGCAAAGGCTTTAAAATTTCCAGTTTAGTTTTGCTGTTGTTTTTCTGTTTCTCAACGTTTTTCCTTCATCGTTCGCTGCCGCTTTTCATGTGTCCCGATTTGTTTCGGTTTGTTTTAGGTTTTGTTGGTTGCTGCTTTTTTTGATATCCCTTTATCATTTTCTTTTGTTTTGGATGTGGTTTAGTTGTTGTTCTGTGTTGTTGATTTGCTTCACATTTTCTCATATAGATTCATAATATAAAGTATAATTTGTTATTTTTGCGTTATAAAATTTTATTTTTAAGTTTTTTGTTATTTTAATTATTTTTAGTTGTTGATTTTTCATTTTGTATTTTGGTTATGCTTTGCTTTATTCATTTAAATCATTTCATTTCATTTATTTCATTTAAATGTACCTTAATATTTTGTTTGTTTCTTTATTTACTTATATTCTTTTATGCGAAAAAAGGAATTATGAATATAATAAAATCACAAAAATTGTTTAACCATCCAAATCCAGTTCAGACCAAATTATATTCCTTCAGATTTGATTGGAGAATAGTATCCTTGACAGCTGCAAACACGAACCTAATATTTTCAGTATCTGTAGAGGTGAACAATAATAGAGGAAGTATTAGTAAAAAATAATCATTGATGACGTTTTCATTAAGCGACATCAATGTTCATAAATTATTCATGTAATCATCCTTTAACCCTTCTGCTGTGTTCCGGTCAAAATTAATCAAATTTGGTTGTTGCATTTATTCTTAACTCTAAAAGCATCCTTTGCATAAAATTCTAACAATACTAAAAAAATTACTCAGTACCCGTTTATTGTGGTTTAATGAAAAATGAAATAAAAGTGAATTTAATCTTCTTTTAAGTGAGTTTAATGATCTTTTTAAATTGGGTCAAATTGACCCAATCAAACAGTAGTTGAAGTATATTTTTGAGCACCGCAGAAGAGTCCATGTATGCATTAAAAATAATGATTGTGTATGAAAAAGTAATTGAAATTCCTTGTAAGACCGTTTGAGTGTAGCATACTTTTAGGATGACTGCATTCGAAATATAACTCAGACTTGACCCTTTCGATACGACTTTTGCAGGAACTTGACATTTTTGTTTAAAATTTGGGGAGCCCTTTTAGGTTGAATTTATAGTTAATTAAGAGTTTCAGGGTCAACTGAACATGCCGTAGCGAAAGGGTTAAGAAATGCTTCTGTAGTTGAACATAAAATAGGCATTTAAATGCACACCAAAAAACTTTTAATAAATTTTGTTTATGCACATAGCAAATAAATTTATATGCAAACTGTTTAGTCGTTTTGTTGATATCTCTGCACATTCTTTGCTTATTTTGTGAGGCATACTATAAAACAATCTCATTGGTGTGCATTCAAAATCGCCTTTTAAACTCTAAGTCAAAAAAACACACTTAAGCAGAACATTTCATGAAACACACACACACTTTCCACCTCGTGCCCAGCAAACATCTCATCTTTCTTTCAATAAAAACGCTGCCAGCATTTGCTCATCGCACGAAAAACCTCGATTTTGAACTAGACTTCTCGACTTGAGAAGCTTAATTTTGATTCAAGTACAATTAAAACCACATTTCATTCTTTGAATATATTTTTCTCAATAAACTAAAATATTAAATACATTGAAAAGGCAACAAAATTCACATTTAGCGCTTTTCAGCTGCACTTAGTTCAGCTTATCGTTAGTCAAATACACAAGAAAAAAATTAGAAATTAAAATCAAAATCATATATCGAAAATAAAAATGAAACAAAAACCTCGCAATGTTGAGTGAAATTGCATAAATTCGTAGTAAAATTTTGTTGCTACCAGCATGGCATCTCGATTAGAATGCTTTGTGGTAGAACCGGTTGTAGACACAAATTTAGCCCAAATTGAATTCCTTGAGAGCGTTTTGCATGATGGTGTCTTTGACAGCGCAGAACACAAGTTTTATGTTTTCGGTATCTATGGTTCGTAGTAGTCAGTGACAGTGGCGAGTCCAGTGGTGTTTGGCATGTTTAGAAAAATTTAGAAAAATATTAGCTTTCTTGCACTACCAAGGTTTGAATACCAAAAGCATGGGAATGCAATTGATTACCGCAAGAAGCAAGTACCACGATTTACTAGCGCACAAAAGTTTACAAGCGAAGCATATCTACTGTTAGACTTTACCTTACTTTTGCATGTTCCTCTGTTGATAATTGATTTTAAAAATGCCACAAAAATTATAAAAATAATCAAAATATATAAAAAAAATATAAATCTACAATCACACATTTGCACACTTGCAAATCCAGTCAAACAAACGCGCACATACACACAAAACATACTCAACACACTCTCACTTCGCACTCGTGTGCGGCTTACCTGTAGCACAGGTGAAGTGTGAATAGATAATTTTTTCGGAATCGGGATTTAAATCTACAAACATACGAAGAATGAATTCTCGGGCGGCAATCGCATCCCTTTGTGGACCTATAAAGCAGCAAATATACAGAAATAAAAGTAGCAACAATTGTAAATCGAGCCAATACTTTTTTACAACAATAGCTAAAGATACTCGTACAATAAAACTAGACTATCAAAGTGATGCTCGATGCAGCTTAGCCCAAGTTCCAGCACTACGCATATTAATTCAAATGCTAGCTGTGAAATGTGTACATGTGTGCTATGACGTGACAGTATATTTGGCTGGCTGTAACCTGTGGCTGTTGTAAAGTGAGAGTAACATTGACGTTCTGGATCGGGATTCGCAGCCATATATTTTTTCAATACAAATTGCTTAGCGGCAGCATGATCACATTTGGGTCCTTGGCGCCAGTAAATGGTTTATTATTAAAGTTTTATTAATATATGTTTTAAAATTAGTTGCGCATAATGTTTACGAATAATTTGAATTTAAAAATTATCATGTTAAAAAATCGTACAACACTTACCATCATATTCGGGAAAGTAATCTACCAAATGCGAATACATAATTTTTTCTTCTAACAAGTCTTTCTTATTTAAGAAAAGAATAACTGATGAATTCTGGAACCACGGATACGTAATAATAGTTCTAAATAAAGCTTTTGATTCTTCCATACGATTCTGCAAGTGCAAGAAACGACAAATTATTCGTATTTATAAAAAAAATCACAAGAACAGCGCAACTCACCTCATTATCAGATTCGAATAAAATTTGATCGTATTCCGAAAGCGCAACCAAGAAAATGATTGATGTTACATTCTCGAAGCAGTGAATCCATTTTCTTCTTTCCGAACGCTGACCGCCGACGTCTACCATTCTGATAATGTCAAAAGACAGTACAAATTAGTTGTTCATGGTTTTGAAAAGAAAAGTTTTGAGTTGGAAAATTATGAGTAGGCAGCATAAAAGCAACACACACATACATATAAAAGCGTTATAGGAAATCATGCCAACTAAGGGTTAGGGGAGCAGGCACTCAAGTTAAATGAAAATTATGTTTAAAAAATGTTGAGAAATGAGAAATTAGCACAATGTTTTGGCTATGAAATGGTGATTAAAAATACTAGCTACATATATGCTGCTGCTGCGACGGCTTACGCATTTTTAGGTTTAGCTGCAACTACAGTTTTGTGGGTGGCCAATTTTTACACACCAGCTGACTTGCAATAAGTGGAAACTTGAAAGTGTTTTTTATATACCTAAACACAATGCCATCCAAATCGAATGGATACTCGAGTATGCCGGTGGTGGGCACACGAGCACGTAGAATATCCTGTTCAGTTGGCAAGAAATCGGGTTTTTCGATGCGATCCAGGTCGCTTAAATAGCTGAGCGTGTTTAATAAAAATTGATTTAAGCGCAAATGTATGAGTTATATTGTTAAACTTTCAAGACATTTCATTAATTAGAACATACAAATACTTAACTATTTATGAGACTTTAAGATAGACTGCCACAAACATTCGATTACTCTTCGTTTTTATTCATCCTCACTAAATGGTCGTCAAAGTTCTACACATTTTAACTAATTTCTAAGAGCCCTAGCTTCTAAAGCCACTATCTTTCACTCACAATGCCCACAAATCTATACTTCTCATATGTTTTTTAGCAACACACCACATGTTAGGTTTGATGAATGTTTCAAGTTATGCACCGGGCAACCGGCAAGTGGACTCTTTAGGGAAAATTGTTTAAACTTAAGGTTAGTAAAGTAGTGTAATCAGTTAAAAACACAAAACTCATTAGAGACAACAACATTGAAAGAGACAAAACGAAACGAAATTGGCATGCAGATTGCGTTTTCAAACAGAAAGTCCAAAATAGAGGCGAAATTAATTTGATTTGCTGCATATGGCTGTACCTAAATCGAATCTCTTCTAAGTCAAAGGGATACTCAATGATCCCCGTTGTCGGCACACGAACCCTCAAAATATCTTGTTCAGTTGGTAAATAATCTGGTTGAGCCACACGATCGAGATCCATCAGATAACTGTATACAATTGTAATTATATTTAGTACAAAAGGATCACAAGAAGTCATCATAATCTGATTTGTCAAAATAATTCAGCATTAAATTTGGCTCAAATTGTTCCGCGAATAGACGCCATTCGGGCGCAAGCCGTATACTCACTATTTAGCTGAATCTGTGAGTTGGTACTCTCTTCGTCGATCGTAGCATTCCTGTATGCCAGCGTCTGCCCACAGCGTTTTTATGGCTGACAAATATGGATCCTCGAATGTCGCAACTGTTTCGTAGTCAATACTCATCACCAGTTCGCCAAATTCCTGAAATATTTTCTCAAAATTAATTTCAATTGCTCGAGATGAATTTGACAAGCAACAATTTGCACTTACACTATGCTCGGCTTTGCCGTATGAAATTTTCAGCATATCCATGGCCTTGATCATTGATTGCATGGCCATGAATATATTCTGATACACTAATTTGATGTAACCCCGTTTGTCTTCGTCGGAGTAACCGCTGCCGTGTATAATACGCATCTGTTTGATGAATGTCGATTTGCCGGACTCACCAGTACCTGTAAAGTGCATAAAACTGACGTGTTATTTATTTAGTTTTAGTTTAAAATGCATAAAAGTTCACTGCTGGCAGTGGTTAGGTAAATCGTTTGCGATGACGTGATTTCAGTAAGTGCCAAGTGATTTGGGAACATCTGGTGGGGTCATTGCTAAGGCTTCTGCTGCTTGCACACCCCGAACCGACACAAAACTATGGATATTACAAAATTCAATTATGAATGTTGCCAGACCGACTGAGTTGAGCTAAATTTAGACGCTAGAAACCTATTCTTATAGCATGTTTTCGAGCTGGCTGAGCATTTTTAAGCACGACAAATCTGGAATAATTTAATTCGCTTAAATCAGGAGATTGCAAACCATTGCCAATGCAATGATATATTTGTTTTTAAGCTAACAAATGCCACCTTAAGCTCACAAACTGTCCCTACATCCCTATTTGTCCAGTTCTTCTACCTATTATTACATTAAAATAACTCGCCCCTCGGTCCAATACTCACCCATTAGAATATAATAGAATTTGATGGGGTTTCTTGCACTGTGACCAGAAGTGATCTATTGTGCCCCCTACAAGTTGTTAAAGAATACCCCCCTAGACCCATCGACCCAATGAAGCTTAGTAACTCCCGGGAATTTAGGTACTGGATGTTCTCTTCTATAAGCCAAAACTGACCCAGATAACGCATCCTGCCACGACATGCCGCATCGCAGAGTTACTCACCCAGTAGCAGCAGTTTAAGTTCCCTTCGCGCATCTCGCTTATCTCGACGCAGTTGCCTTTCGATTTCCTGATTGATGCGCTTCTGTTCCTTGGCCTCCTCCGATAAACAGCACTCCATACTAACTAAATTTGTAGCTGCTTACGCCGCTTCCCCTCCGCACTGTGGTTAATTTCCGTTGGCTGTGTGCTGTTTCGGTTACTTTTCGCCACTGCCAAACTGCCGGCTAAAGCCTACACACCGCAACTAAAGTATCTGACTGTTTTACGACTCTTTGCCTGTCTCGTGAGCTTTCCCCAACGCCAGTTTTCCGCGGCCGCTATCCTAATACGCTGCGTTGCTGCTGCGTTCCCAGTGATCCTGTCAGTGCCAGCCAGTGGCTGCTAAGACCCAGCACCGTCTTCCCCCTTCTACCGAGCAGCTGTGCTGTGGAAACAGTCGGTAGCGGTGATGGTCTCCGTATTGCTGTCGCTGTGGTTCTTCTTGCAATGGTGCTTGTGTGGCAATGTTGCCTTAGTGCGCCGCAACATGCACACGAAGCATAGGCAACTCGAGCCGAAAATGCGTTTCAGTGATGAAAGACCGCAGCGTTTTGTGACTTGCTGCTGCCGATTGGTAGAAAATAAGGATAACAACGACGTGGACGACGATGTTGCGGTGAGCGCCAAGTGAAGTGCTGGTGTTGATGTTTTTGCTTTTGTTATTGTTGTTGTTTTCGTTTCTGGTTTAGTTGTTATTTGAACGCCTTGTGTTGCTTTAGACTAAGCGTCGACTGTTATAGCACGTCGAATCTACGATATATAAAATCCAGCTGCCTGACCGCTTGCGACGAACAATGACGACAACAACATCAACTGTTGCTTTGACTGTAGCTGTAGTTGTTGTAAAAATGTTGCTAGGTATTCCATAAACATCTGCAAGCAAACAAAGAGAAGTTTTCATAAGGCATCACAAACCGTTTCAAAAAGCGATTAATCGTTGGTAAGAAAATAAATAACAAACGCCGAGTCGCTGTTAGCGGCCCGTGCGGCACCTACTCGGCGATGTGGACACTTGCGCGGCTTACGACGTTATGCCAAAATTAACAACCAAAAAAAACTATTAAAAATTTGCATAGCGTGGCGTTCGCAGCGAACCAAAGTGACAAAAAATCGACCGACGACTACTAATTGCAACGGAAGTTTCAGACCCAGCAACCCATGCAGCCAGTGGCCAGCGAAAGAGCAGCGCGATTTTTGTATGATTTGACGAGTGTAGGGCTTCCCGCGACGCTGAAAACGGAAAACGACGCTGCGACGGACGAGGCGCTCGCACGTAAACAAACACCTCAGCAGTAAGCGCTACGCGAGCGGCTGGCTGGCGCACGGACCGACCCCGAGAGCCTTCAGCGTCAGCGTCAGCGCCATCGACACCGCCAACGATGCTAGCTATGCTTTTAACCGACATCGTCATTCACCGCTTGCCACTCAAATGCATTCTAATCCAATTGTCTTGAACTTCGCAGTCCATTTGCAAGGTCGATGACTAATTGTGTGTGCGGACAGGCGGGCGGCTGTCGCTGTGTGCGGATGCGCGGAAGCAAATGGTCTCTCATTAGCGGTCAGGCGGGCACGTTCACTGCGTGAATGGGCCGACGTTCCAGCGAAAGAAGTGATTATAATAAAATTGGTAAAAAGAAATTTGAATGCGAAATGAGCAGATAGAAGAAAGTAGAGAGAGAGAGAGAGATCGAAATTCTGTTAAATTGTTTAGATCAGAGAAAAACTTTTAGACCCGTTAGTGTGGGAGTAGGACAATCAATCAATTCGATTGATGAGCTCTGCAAATTTGACTTTCAACATTCCTTGGCAAGTTTGACATTTCGGAAAAGGACTGTCAGTAGACTTTGCTTGAAGGACCTGAAGAAAGTTTTTGGCTTATGAATAGAACAAAAAGTAAAATTAGAGTAATAATGAAAAGGTATAGAACGTATTATTCATACAATAATCACAAACGTAGATAGGTCGCGGGAACTGTAGAGTCGACGAGTTCGCTGAGCCGGGTGTGACTAAACAGTTACGTCAAAAAATAGCAACGCTCGGAATACGCTATAAGCTTTGTACTCATACAAGCTCCATACAAGAAACTGACCTAAGAAGGGCTGAAGGTAACACAGGATTTACTACTCGCTTCCTTTTCTTAAACCTTCGTCGTTCTAGAGAACTTCTCTCACTAAAAAGGGACCAGATCAGAACCATGCGAACCTTTAAGATATTTCGAATAGATCAGTTACAAAGTAATTGAATAATCGTGTCGCGGTGGAGCGGGGGAAATGAAACGCTGGTTGGTTTCAGTTTGTATGGGTGTCTTTATTCGCGGGAGGTTGAATAGCAAAAGACGAATGTACCTATAAGTATAACAGTAAACATTGAACGACACAAACGGCAGAGGCCGCGGCGCTGGAATAGGGAACATAAGTAAATACAAAAAGAGAAGGAGAGGATGGGATCGACAGATGTCTGAACAACCACAGCGCTCATTTGGCTAGTAATTTCAAAGAGAGGGAAACAAAACTCCGGTTCCTACAGGTCTAATATTCGATTTTTGTTTTTGTAGGAAAACCATTATAAACAATTTTTGCTAAGAACTCCTCTAATGCGCCTGCTACACGTTCAATATTTATTGACCGCGATCCAGTATCGCGATATTTATTGAACGTTTAGCATGCAATATTGATGGATCGTGATCCATATCGCAAAATATTTAAATATTTTGAAATCTGGATCACGGATCACAAATCTGTCAATAAATATTGAACGTGTAGCATATTTCATATCAATACGCGATTCGGCAGTATGTGGTGAAATTAAAATAAAATAAAACAAATAAGAAATAAAGCATTTTACTTAATTTTTGTGTAGTTTGTGGCTATATAATGGAACAGGATATTGAAAGTGAGTGTGTGCTGCCGGTAGAATCGGAGCTTACGACAGAAAAAACAATTTTGAAAGAATTCATTATCAAGTTGGAAGAATTGCGACATCTTTTAAACGACGAACCACTCCGAATAACAATTATGTTAATACTGACGCGATAAATATTGAACATGTAGCATTCACGCGCGATCTGTCAATCCATCAATATGGATCGCGATCCAAATATCACAATAAATATTGAACGTGTAGCAGGCGCCGTACACAGTAGAGCACAACGAAAAATCTATTAGAAAAATAAGACCGTCAAGCAATACTTTTGAACCCAAAAATCACGCACAATGCAACATTCCATATAACACGTCATATGTATCCAAAACAAACTTACCCAACAGGAAATTTTCTCATTGTCGGCATAATTTCCAATTGTAAATGAATGTAAATAATAAACTTAGGTTAGGTTAGGTTGGGTTAAGGTGTCTGGCTGGGCATGGGCACTTGCTGAAAGACATACTTAGGCCACGAAATGGGTCCGTTGTAATCCCACAAGGAGAGTGATCTTACTGCAAGTTGAAGAGCCTATACTATAGGAAGTCCTTGATGCTGACTGAACTGTGGTTATTTAAGTTCTCGAAGAAAGAGAGCCTAGGGGATTTCCATCTTCGTCTAGAGAAAGCCAGGCAGTGGCAGAAAAAGTTGCCTAAATGAGTGCTGTCTCAAGTGAACTGCCGATCCCAGCACTAATCCCATACTTTCCTTCTCCTTTTGTACTCATTTTCCCCCTTAGTTCTGCACCCCGGTTTGTTCCGTCAACTGTTCACTTTCTGTAAATTTATGTTTACATTCGTTATTCACCCGCCGAATAAACGACACCACCAAAAACGAAACCAACCAGCGTTTCCCCGCTCCGTCTTGATCGATTTCTACATGGTCCTTCGAGCCAGACCACCCGGGTCCGAGAAGTGTTAGTCTCTTCCCTCTCTTCATTTTGGGAATTGCGGCAATAGTGCCAACTGTTAAGACCTAATCTGTTGGCATGAAGTCCGAACAGAGAATATCCTGTCAAAATAGCGATCACCACGCTGATGTGTTGCCTGCTAAGCGATACACGCGTTTTAGTGTGAATGGGATTAAAAGAGGGTCAGAGCTGTTTGGTTATTGTACAAGTGCTCTCCTTTTGTCACCGCTTATTGGCTCCTTTGAGAAAGGATGAGCATGTTGTTAGTTAAAAGGAAGCAGGTTAACTTATAAAGTGTGTTTCTAAGCATAATAAACATCAGTCTGGAACATAGAAAAATATTGACAGAGTGTAAGGAGGAGTCAAGAAGGTTTTCTTGGCGATGTTTGATATGATTAGGTTTTAACCTATGATCCATAGTGAGTTTACTACAGCTGACTGAGAGGGAATGTTGATGAAAAAAATTTTTCCTTAGCGTTGCATGAGAAGATGAGGCTTGAGCATGTGGCTCACGGGGAGTTTGCTACAGCTGGTTGAGAAGAAAATAAGTCTTCAGGAGAAAGGTTTTCTTAGCGTTGCTTGAGATGGTGAGGCTTGAACCTATGACCCACAGCGAGTTTACTGCAGCTGGTTAAGAACAAGAAAACTGGCCGAAAGAAAGGCTTCCTTAGCCCTGTTTGAGACGATGAGGCTTGAGTTTATGACCCATAGCGGGTTTATTACAGCTGGTTCAGAAGAGAAGTCGACGGGAGAAAGATTTCTTTAGTGTTGCATGAGATGATGAGGCTTGAACCTATGGCCCACAATGACTTTACTACAGCTGGTTGAGAAAGAGAAAAGTGAACGAATGAAAGGTCTTCTTGGTGTTGTTTGAGATAATGAGGCTTCAACCTATGTATGAACCATTGACTGGTGAATCAACGCAGTTATCACTGACTTTTTAGACACACAACCACACCACCCGAACCCTTACTAACCACTAACTCCACTAAGAGTACAATCCATCTGGGTACATTGAGTCCTCAAAGCAGCTGCACTTTTCCGCTGGGTAACAACACATCACAACGAGCACACAAGGCGAACGCTTAAAGTAGACGAGCTTGCAATTTGATATCAAAAACGCATTGGCCACACACACACAACGAAGGATTGCTTTGATGAAAAATCACATTACATAGTTGAACACTGTCCGCACTAGCAGTAAGTTTTCTTTAAGGTTAAGACCGGCGAGCTGAGATTTAAAAAGTAAATCGCTCTCGTCGCTGTTGTCAGGGGGCGCCGATTGCACGCTCCCACTACAAAATCGCCATCAAACAAAATCACCAGCCAACATGCGAGTAGTCATTCTATAGTTTTTGTTCTTGTTGTTGTTATGTTTGTGCGCTTTAATTTACGTGCACTTATTTGTGTATTTTCAGCCAAATCTAATTAACGTTAATGCGCTGCCGGCTGCAGCGTCGTGTGCCGCATACACCTTGTTGAAAGTTACACCAAACAAAAAAAAATACACTTTACACTGCATGCACCAACCAAAAAAAAAAAACAAATATTGAGCAGAAAAGCACAAAAATCAACAATTATTTTAGCATAAGGTCGTGATTTTCAACAACTTTACACAGTTGGCTTTCAGCTACTAATTGCACGACAGCGAGAATTGCTAAAGCAAAATATTTTGTTGTAATTTTAATAGTAAACACATTTAACGGCATTAGCCATAGGCAAATACGAAATACGAACGAAATTGGATTGGCAATGATAAGATGGGATTAACATAAAAGTGCGTTGGGTCTGCGCCTGGAGGTGGACGAGGGCTGACAGTGAGTGAATTGTGTCGGCAGCGACTATTGGTATGGAAATGAAACAGGGAATTCCGGGTTCATTCGCTTGGTCAGGGATTAAAGATTGAAGTTTGATGGCGACAACTGGCCTAAGCCTTGTCCAGACTTTGCGTATACGAGCATTGAATTTAACAAGAGAAGAGGGCTTCAAAGACTTCATACTAAACATTGAAGAAATCGTAGGCATGGCACTTTAGAATGTACACTTTGATGTGTAAATGAAGATTGCCTATAAAAATAATGCTGTGAAAAATAGTCTTCGATGTAACGATCTGGGACCACTATGTGGTTCACGTCGGCAAATGTCCGAACAGTGAGTGGTTTTTAGTCTGAAACAATGTCAGGCAGGATGACAGATATGGATCTACCAGTTGCTATGAAGATTTTCGTTTTGGGGATTGACCGTTTCGTACTGTTTTCCCCAGAGCTTCAATTTAGAACATACTAGCTGACCCGGCGAACTTCGCCTCGCAAAACTTTTTTGTTTTTTATAATGAAATACGCGAGATGGCGAATCTATCTATCTATGACGAAAAAACCAACTAAAGGAAGAGGAAGAGCGGTCGAAATGGTAGGTTCGTACTTAGTTTCATTGCTGTGCGGAATATTTGGGTTACAAATAATGTGCCACGCCCATCAAATTTTACCAGTAGAATGACACATCTATGGGACGACGCTATACTAAATTTCAATGCTGTGCACCTTACAATTTCGAAGATATTCCATTATAAAGATTTTGCTTGTATGGGTGGTGCCACGCCCCCTCGTCCAATACCCGCCCCCATTCCCTCTGTATAAGGACATGACTAAATAGTAAGTTCGTAGTGAATTTAACTGATGTGTTACTCATGGTTCCAAAGTTATCGTCCGAAAGTTTTAGCTGGGGAAAAAGTGCCACGCCCAGTTTTTCTAAAATTTTCTTTCATACAAATCTTGTTCTGACAACTACGAATACAACCAAAACAAACCAGCCAAATCGGTCCAGCCGTTTTCAATTAATTCGCGGTCAAACATGGCAGGGATTTTCAGTCTTTTCCAATAGATTTTCCGGAATTTTCTTTTCACATAAACCTGAACTGACTCAAGACGAATCCAACAAAAAAATTATTTTTGTTTTTTCTTTTATATTCATATTATATAGAATGTATATATACATAGTATATATATTTATATATGTTCATGTATATAGATAACTTGTTAAATTCGTATGAACAGTTTTATAGAATTCTACTGCATCTGTCATAGACAATTTGTTAAACAAATATATACACAAACGTTTCGAGCGAAAATGTGTATTTTTGACAACCAAATAAGCGGTTTTGTATAATCACAACGATGAGGTTCTCAACCTAAGCCAAACCGCAAACATTTGAATATAATCATCATTGTTATAAAAATAGCAATAAAGTAGCGATAATGAAATTGTTGAAAAAAAGTGGTAGACACTATTCTTCCTTAAGCTGAATTGTTGCTTTGTTTTTGTTGTAGTGAGTTTTATTTTTGAAAAATCGCGCCTTCAAACTTTTACTTAACAAACTTTTACTGCTTGGTCAATGCAATGTTTCAAATTTATGAGCCGGTGTTCCTTTTCTTTGAATTCACACAATTCTTTTCAAGTAAAAACGTAAGTACGTATCTGTATCCGTTAGTTTCCCACAACAATTGCCGCACAGTGAAATTCTTCAAAGAATATTTCGTCTCGCAATCTCGAGAGGTGTTTTCACGTTAATGACAAAGGCGACTTCAATCGTTCGTTCAACAGATTTCGCCAACCGAAACGAATACTGGCACATGCTGCCACCTTTGGAGGGCTTTCTGGCCATCTGGTTGAAATGTAAAGCACGCTTTTTAACACTCAAATTTTACATCTGTGTTGTGTGTAAATTTGCGACAGACCACAAGTGGACTCTTCAATTTGAAAGCAGCCAAATGGTTCACACCTTTATCCGGTTGTCAGGGGGGACCAACGTCATTTTGCCGAACACACACACACCCACACGAAGGCACAAACAGAAACAGACAAATGATAAACAAGCAGACAGACGTCGATGATTAAGAAAAAATGCATCAAGAGGCATTGACAATGGATTTGGCTAGCGTTCGATTGGCGTGTGCCATTGATCACACTCGGCATTGCATTCCACTAATGCTATTACCATGGACGCCGCGGCGGCCAGCAACAGTCGCAGCTAGAACTAGAGCGACAGCAGCAAAACAAAGGGCACAAAGGAAAAGCGGAAAATGCATCAAGAAACAGAGGACACGCAGAGACAAGACAATAAACAAAGCAAGAAACAGAGAAACGATAACACTTGCCATTTTGCAGGCAATTAGCAGAGAGGGGTAGGGTTAAAGGTGTGCGGTGTGATGTCATGCATCGGGTTGAGAGATAGTGAAGAAAATGTTGCCAAGTGTGGCAGCGATTTTTCCAGCAACGCAGCACACACACACACACACACAAGTAAGCGTGCACTTTAGCCTTTCTTTGTTGGTGTGGCCGGTTTGTTTCCGCATTAGAAATTCATTCTGGTAATTAACTCAATAACAATAAACCATATCCAACGCGACAACGTGACATGCCGCGCGCTAAGCAACGCCAAATTGCTATGTTCGAGTGCTTCCAGAGTGGCAGCAGCGGCGCAAACAGTTCCGGTGGCAAGAAGGTGCTTCAAACGCAACTATCGAACTACTTGAAAGCGAAATTCGTCGCCAAGTGGAAAACTATCAGCGTTGCAGCATCATAAGCACAACAACAACAACAATAGTAAGAGTAGGCAGCGCACAACACGGACGCCCGCGCCGACTCATCTCCAGCCGAACTGCACTGCACAGCGCGCTGATCTGCGCTAATCCGATCTTGTGTTACACATTCAAGTGTGTATCGCACTGCTGCACGAATTGGGTAACTATCTGGTTGTCACTGCCGCTACGACGAGCTGGCGAGCGGCTGGCGTAAATGCGGTTTTCCGCAGCTTCGCTTTGCTTTTGCTTTGCCGTATTTCATATTTTTTAATACAGCTTTTATTGTTGTTGCTGCATATGATTGTTATTGTTACTGTTGCTTTTGTTATTGTCGCTGTCGTTGTTGTTGTTGCGGCACTGCGGTTTATTTATATAAAGTATAAATTTTAATAAAACTCAAGTCAACTCAACACGTCGCGAGATAATGTAAAACGCGCCCATGACGCGCCGCTCCAACGATTCTGGAGCATAGTTGACGCTGTTTTCTTTGCTTTTTCTGTTGTTTTTTCTTTTCGTTGTTGCGCTGCTGTGTGCCGTAGATAAAATTAAGATAAGTGATAAAGTACGTAGACAGACGCGCGATTGTGGCGACATTTCCTCTGCGCTGTACCGAAAGCAACTTATAACTTAATAGAATCACTTGATATATAGCACAATGGGCTGACTGAACAGTGGGGCGACTGCTGTTCGAATGCCGGCGAATGGGCGCCGAACGGGGAGAACAGGACGCACCAGACAGGCGCAGCAGTGCACACGCGAGACGCTGGAGAGGCTAACGAAGTGGGCAGATTTTCGCGAGATTGGACAACAAAGCGTCAAGTCAGTGGAATATTACAATGAAATATTTAAATTCTCGGTGGGCCAACAACGGTAGCGAGCAGGAGAAGTTCAACACTTTAGTGTTGCATATTTTGTGCAGCTGCTTCACAAATGCACGAAATCATTAGCCAAATACATGTTGGCGATTTTACAAAACCACTTGGCAACACTACTTAGGTTTCGGTTGCCCATTTGGCAAAACAGCAGAGTCCAGCAAGTGAAGCGGGCAGGTTTGGCTAGAATCCTTCAATCGGCTTCCTAAAACGGACAAGAAAGTAAGGAACCAAAACGACTGAATTTTCTGTGCTAAAAGTCTCTTTTGGAACTTTTTGCATAATCTATGATGCAACTACATACAGTCTTGAGGCAATATAACCTGATAGCACCACCCCTTTCAATAAAAATATATTAATTTAATAATAACAAATGAATGTTTATCTTCAAAATTATTTGTGCTTTAAGTCATTTGACATATAAAACTGTCGCATTGAGAGATAAAGAAATTTAAAGCTTCTTATAGACGTTAACCACCACCTTCTTTAGCGCAAGAATCACCTTTGAGAACACCCTGTATTGTTTTATATGTTATATGGCCAGAAGAAAATCATGCAGGCCCAGATTCACAGCATCAAATATTTTCGAAAATATTTCAAATATACTCATAAAATTTTCAAAATATAGTCCAAATACGAGATTGTTTTTGCCAATTGGCTATTAATAAATTTCAAACCAAAAGTTAATAATCAAGTTCAACCTTGTTACCTACTCACCGATTAAACTAATTTGGTGTCAAATGCTGAAAACTTAAACGAAACTCGTATCAAAAGTTGGTAACTAGGTTGTTGTTGCTTTTGCTGCTCTGTTTCGGCGTGTTTAGCTTAAAATTAATCCTTTTTTAGTGTATCCCTGCAGTACTATTGGTTGATATTGCTATTAAATGGGTTGTTGTTGCTGTTGCTGCTGTTCCACTGCTGTTGTTGGTGTTGTTAGCGTTGTGCTACTGAGTGCCAAAGATGCATTCGTTCGGGCATTTGCTTTCTAGTTGGAAAATGTTAAATACATATTCTTTCTTGTTGTTGGCCTTGTTGTGTTTGTTGCAAGTTATACTATAAGGAACGTGTTGCCTATTGCTGCCGTTTGTAGTGTTTGTTGTTGCTCCCGCTGCCGCTGTCGTTCGTGCTGCTTCTGCACAAATTGGTGTTTTACTATTATTATTTTTTTCTTTGCAATGTTTTGTTTAAAACATTTCACTTTAAATCCTTCAAAATGTTGCAGTGCCACTGCAGTTGATTTGATTTAAATTGTCTCACATTAGCCACTCACTTAACTTTTCCTCAATGAAATGCATCTCGTGTTTTCTTTTTATCTTTTTTATGTATGCATTGAAATTAATCTGCAAAAGGGAAACGTTAGATTAGCGCTGCGAGCAGCACGAAAATTGCCAAACTCAAAAATATTCGCAATCGCAACATTTACTCAATTCCTCATAGTTTTGTTTACTTTTGCATTTCTTTTTTATTATCTAGTTTTTTTTCGTTCGTCGATTTCGCAGCACGAACGAAGCAGCAGAAGTTGGAATTTTACTTTTATCAAAAGAAAATCAGTGGGCAACAAAAAAGAGTGAAGAAATTTCAGCGGAAAGCAGAATTGCGTGACGTTTCGTTTACTTTTATGACACAATTTTCGTAGCGACGAGCCGCGCTTTACGGTCGTCTCTGTCGCACCGCAGTGAAAATGCATCCGCGCGCGCACACTGCACTAGCCGCACAATACCACCGCCTTATCGACCAGACGAATACACACATGCGACACGGCACCGCCGATTGACGGGCGAGGTCCAATATTAAAAAAAAAAAAATGAAAAACGCAGAAAAAACTCAAAGGAAATTTTCAACTGAATTTTCAGCACCCATTAACGACACCATCACTCCAACTAACCAACCAATGCGCTGCAACGGCAACTCGCACTCTTATTTTACTTTCCATGCACAATTGACAAACTTTAATATTTACTATGCACTTTTACGTTAAACGCCGCAATAGCATTGCAATTAATTGCAGTTCTATCAATAATTACACCGTTTTCGAAACGCCTCTATTGCCTGAATTTTCAGCAATATTCCCTTCAACACTGTCGTTTCCCCATACAGCCGCACGAAAATGGGGAAAAATTGGATCATTCGCCTTCGTCGTCGCACGAAACCGGCCGTTTTCACTGCGCCTGTAATTTTCGCAAACACTACTTTTCACAAATTCAGCAGCACACCAAATTGCATTTATTAAAAACTGATAGTGAAAATCGGCAGCCGCTGCCCACTTTCTGGCCGTACTAACCGCACGCAACCGTTGGGGTTCGGCAAATCTTGATCAATTTTCCACTGCACCTTGTTTTTTCAGAGCAATTTTTTCCTTCCTCTTTCCACTGACTTCGTGCAGCAATTTTTTGCCATTAGAACTTTTCGAACCAGATACTTAATGCAGAGCGTACACTCCGAAGACACCACATAAAAATCAACTAATGCACGTTAAATTCTCCAATTATTTGGCTTGCTTACAATTATTCACGTATGGCGGATACTATTTTCTTGTAACACACACTTTTCACTAATTTGACTATATTTTTTGGCTAAAAAAAGTTTTACAAAATTTTCTTCATTACACACACAAGAAAAATCACACTGCACTACCGAAGTGAATGGCAAGGAATGAGAGAGGACAACATCATCCCCGCATGTCGATAGGGCGGTGCCGGTGGGAAACATAGGCGAAAAAGAAGAGTTGCAAACACGGCAGTCGACAATGCGGTTTTGGAGCATTCGCAACGATGCCACAATGTCAAAAAGATTCGAAAGAATGTAAATTTTCCTTTTCAGTTTCTTTAAATTATGTATATAAATTGTTCATGCATTAATTTAAAGCCAAATGTTCAGGCAAATGTTTGTTGTTGTTAGTATTTAAGTAACAATAAATTCTTAGAAGTCGACGAGGTCTTATAGGAAACACTTCCAAATATGAAAACTCACCAAAAATATATCTTTGAACTAGTCGAATTGGAACTGTGCTTTTCCAATTTGTCAGGTTGCCATCTTAACAATATAGCAGTATTAAATTTTTTTATTCCCAGTTAAATACAAATTCTGAGTATTCAAGAACCCAGTCACAAATGAAAATAATTCTAAGGCTAATACTTACATATGAAAATTATTATTACATACAAATATCGTGTATGAGCAATTTTAGTTTCTTTTGAAAAACATCTGTATTTCGAAATTGTGGTTTACTAAAGATATAAAGACTTAGTTAGTTAGTTAGTTTCCCTACAAATTCTATATTTACCCAATTCTTTAGCCCGCACTTTGGAATTTGGCTTTATTGAATAATTTTTGTTTTTACCAGAACTGTGCCCAATTACTTTGTAATTACTTATCACGCCACCCTCGTTGAGCGATTAAAACAACACCACAGTCCTTTAGTCAAATCATTTATTTTTATTCTTTGAAATCTTTAATATTATGCACTTTGATCAGTATTTGATGTAAATATTGTTGTAAAATAAAATACAATACAACTAAATACTAAATACAATGGTCTGTTTTTCAAACATTTGATTTTTACGCTTTTGTTGTTGTTGTAGTATTGGTATCGCGTACAATGGATTCCAAGTACGCGTTCGACTTGGCGGCAATTGAAGGGGAGACAAAAACAAAACTGCACAAAATCGCTTACGGAAGCGGGTTTTTGCGCGTAAGGACTATTTTGTGTATTGCATTCATTGCTGCAGAGAGTGGAGCGAAGTGCAGCGGCCCTTTGAGGTTATGGCTGGTATTCTGCAATGCTGTTTACAATTTGTTGTTGTTACGTACAATCTATGCTAATCAAAGCGAATTATGCACTCGATTGACGGTAGTTGTTGTTGTTGTTGTTGCTGTTCATACAAGTTAGTATTTTGATTAGAGCTTGTTACAACTAAAAAGTACAAACGAAATAAAATGGTATAATTCGCGCAGCAAGTAAATGGCTACTAAGGAAAAAAACAACACTTAACTGACCCTAAAAACAAAAAACTAAACAATAAACAATCACTGACCCATTTATGTTAAAGCAGAAAACGTAAAGTTTGACAATAGCCGGTAGTGCGTGGAGCAGCAGACTGAGCAATGGAAGGTCAACTTATTTAGGATCAGTTTGTGGCCGAAACGTTGGCACAAGTTCAGCCGGTGTTCAAAATTCCGAGCACCAGAGCCTACAGATCACTTGTGCCACCTTCTTTGCAACTTGAACAATGCTTTGTTGCTTTTGTGTTTTTCTGTTTGATTTGGCTTGGCTGGCAGACTCTCAATAGCGACTAATATCAAAAATTTCTTGGTGCTGCTCGCTTTTTTCAGGTTAAAATATTTTCTTTCTTGTCGTTTCTATGCTTAGTTGTTAATAAAATAATTTATTTAATTTATGCTCTATTTAGTTGTTGCTTTGTTGTTATTATAGTTATAATTGTTTTTAGTTTCTTTGTTTCACAAAAATTGGTTGCTACTAATTGTAAATTTGTAAAATTTACGCTGGATTTGTTTGATATCAATTTTGTTTAGTTAATCGAAAAAATGCCTGAAAACAGGTTTGTGGCAATTACAAATAAATTTTTCACATGACTACAAAAAACACACGTTTTACATTTGCTTTAAGATTTTTGTTACTACCACTCTTGATTTTTTGCTTCCTCTACTACTGTCTGATATATATTTCTTTGATGCTACTGCTACTGCTGCTGTTGTTGTTGTTCTTGTTGCTTCGTTTTGGCATCTCCTTAGACTTGCAGCAATGCGTTCAGTGCATTAGGTTTTGCTCGAATTCGCGCTAATAAATAATGCGTTCATTTGCTTTTTGTATAATAGTAATTATGATAATAAATATGAGCACACACACGCGTCTGCGTAGCGCGTCACTTGCGCCACTTATGCCTACACATTTTGCTTTAAAAATTAACAATAACAATGAAATTTCTTCAATTTCTGTTGGCATGCCGAAAAATCACTTGGCGAGGAGATAGAATGGGGGGGCGGGATGTGGACTAGGGGGAATATGGTGCGCGAGACTTGCAAGTACAAAGTGCTTTTTCAAATTTTGCTTTACAACGAGTGGGTGCAGGTTCTTAATATTACATCTTTTATCATTTCTGGAAGCGCAAAATGTTTGCCTAAATTTGAATTCAAAAGTGCTTTCGAATTTTTTTTGAAGAATTTTGAGAAACAATTTCACGGTAGTGGGAAAGCGTTTGACAGCCTTTGACGTTTAAACGTTTACACTGTAACAAAATCGACTGGCTTTGCACAAAATCAACTAACCAGTCCACAATACACACACAAATGTGCATTGCACGGCTTCGGCCCTTTAACTTTTGTTATAATTGTAATTATTAAAAAAATAATTAGTGCCATTATTAAAAGACAAACGAAAAAAATTATGTATATAACAGCATATTCTTCAAGTGTATGTATGTATGTATGGTTCTGTGTAGATAGAGTAAAATAGATTTTTCTACAGAAAAATTTCATTTATAAAAAAAAAAAATTAACAATTGTTGCTTTGTTTGTGGTGGCAGCCAAACAAAAAGTATCCAGCTGTTTGGTCGGCATTGGCTGTAGGTGTTGTTGTTGTTGTTGCTGTCGTTAACGGCTGCTGTAGTTGTTGCTGCTGCTGTTGTTCTAGTTGTTCTTGTTGTTGTTGTTGCTGTTGGCATACTTAAATTGGTCGTGTAAAGTTGGCAGGGAAGAGGCCTTTCTCGTTTGTGCCCTCCTTCTGTCCCATCAGCCAGCCCTCCTCCTGTAAATTGGCAATAAAGAACTACGCTTAATAAGGACAAGTAGTGTGCTGCACTTAAACGCAACGCCACCGGGGCGCACAGGTGGGATCGAGGATCCACTAGCAGGTGCAACAGAGGAATAGCGTCCGCGCACATGTCACACAACAACAAACACTGTAAAGCACACGCAACGGGGAGTCGCTGGTGCTGGCGTGCGGCATTTACCTGATCTTCGGGATCGTCGTACTCGATGACGCGTATCATGTCGCCAATTTCAAAGCTCAACTCATCGACATCCTCCTTGACATAGGCGTAGGTAGCCTTGACGCGGTAGAGCACACCCGGCGGCAGATCGGCGGTGCTGGCATCTGCGAAAAGACATACGAAGAATAAAACACTTGGAACATGGCACACAATGCAACATGGTGGCAGTCGATGTCAGAGGTCTCAACTATGTTTTACACAACCCACAACAGTTAAAGAGCACAGCACATGGAGCACAGCGAGGACACAGCGGCGCTTTGCCGTGTCCAGCAGTCAATGCAAATTGTGGTTTTTTTTTGCTTTTTGTTATAATTTCAATTTGCACAGTTTACATTTTAGTTTCACAAATCACAAAGTGTTTTGTTGTAAGTGTGCGTTAATTGCTTGAAAAAAAAACAGCACTACGTTAATAGTTGAGTTAAAGAGTTTAGTAGTTTTGGTTCATTTCGTTCAGTGGTTAATTGCTCGCTTTCTTAACAGCCGTTCAAATAAATCAAAAGGCAAGAAAATAAAACTTAAATCAACCAAACAGTTGTGAGAACAAACAAACAAATGTACGATTTTTGGCAACGAACGTGCTTTTAACGGGAACGGGTTTTTTATTGTAAGCTTGCAGCAACAAATTTTTGACCCGTTCAGCATGAAGGACAAATAACAATTCTAAATAAAGCAAATAAAAATTATGCGAAAACCAAAAACATAAACAAATCATATCAAATTATAAGTGCGTGTCAAAGATGGCAAATGTTGTTTGATGATTGAAATGAAAGAAATGAGCAGAGTGATGTGAATGAGTAATGCAATTAAATAAAAGAAATATTGATGATGTTGGGATTGGTCGGGATTTGCAAAACTTTACCATAACTAAACTTTAACTTTGTTGACTCTTTCTCGAGTCATTGCAAGATATTTATGAAAACAATTGCTTGGTCTTTATTGATTATAAACAATCGATAGAAACACTGTTGTCATCGTAGTCCTTACGAACAGCGCTTTGACCAATAAAAATAAAAAGAAATACAATCAGAGTGTCAGCTTTAAAACTGACAAAAATCGCATCTCGGTGTTGTGCATTCCAATTTTGTCGATTTAATGTTTAAAAAGATTTTGTATCGGTTTTAGGGTAATCAAACCAACAGAATAACTCCTTTTTAAGCTAATAGAGCACGCTTTGAAGTCGTTTCGGTGTTCATTAATGATAAATTCAATAATATATTATTGAATCAAAAGATTGAGTACTTAATTTTAGGTTGACACTCGTTTAGATATTCATAATGAAATAATGAAAAAACTATCGAGTTTCAAGAATATAAACTTGATATTCTCGAAACTCGAATTATCGATTCTCTGGGTTTCGGGCCACACTGCAATTGAAGGAAATTAAACGGTGTACAAACTTGTGCATCAACCCCTCTTGTCAGCCTAGAACCATTCAGCGGCTTGTGAAAAGGAGCTCTCTGCATCGTAACCAGATAAAACAGTGAAAACTGTTGATAAACTGCACTGTTCATATATTTTGTATATAGAAATGATCACTGCATTGAAGGAAACTATATATCTACTCCTTGAACGTTTTGTTGTTTCAATTTACTGTATCGAGATCTTTGAATCAAAAAGGATTACATGAAATCCGTTCCTAAAATTTCAATTATCATCCACGCGAGAAGCACTTCGTAGCCTACAAAAACAATAAAGAAGAATGAAGCTGGGAAAAACACGAGACCCATTTTAAAGCACAAAAGTGATTTGCAGATGGCTCCAAAACTGAGAAGGGAACAGGTGCGGCGGCATTTGAACACCGCACAAAGCTCTACGAGCATTAAGAGGAGAAAACCCATCATATGTATTTCAGGCAGAAATTTATCTGTGCACAGTTTAACCTTCAACGTGCATACACGGGGCAAGACTTGTTATATCTTCGGATAGCAAAGCAGCACTAATCTCCTATGAGAGGCTTTAAGTAAACCGGGCATGTATGTATAACCAGTGCAAAATCTTCTGGATCCCAACACACACAGACGGCAATGAGACCCTTTTCGGACAGCTTAGCAGAGCCACTAAGACTCGAGAATAGAACCAGTAACTTGAATTACTGGTCTAATGTTTCGGGTCTCAGACAATCGAAAATCTTTATCAAAGGTTACAACTCCAAGTGGAGTGAAGACTGAAGATTGACTGAGGAAAGACCAGTTAAGACAGATTACTGAGTTTCTAACTGGGCACTGCAGGCTGAGAAAACAGATAAGCTTAGACTCTGCGAAACAGTAGAGGAGACTCCTGAGCACATCATATTGCAATGTGACGCAGTATGTCGCAGCAGGAATCGTTACCTGAGTATTGGCTTGTAGAAGAGGACATCCAACACCTGAACTCCCGTAAGTTACATTTTATTAGGTCACTAGGTCTAGGAGATGTTTTTTAACCGTTAGTAGTAGAAACCACAATAGATCATTACTGTTCTCATTGCGCTCAATCATTCTTAGACGCTTGTAATAAGTCGATTTTTACCATTTTTACGACAATGTCACACAAGTAAAACGAAAACCATACCTAGAAAACCAACTATTGAACAGATTTCCCCCTTAAGAATTATGTGAATGCTTGTATTACATTTCGAAAAGTTTTAGAACTAAAAATATGAATGGATTACAATTAATATTTGATTTTTTTTTGTAGCAACCAACTATAAAACAGACTTTACTCATATGAATTATGTGAATGCTTTAAACTGTTGTATTTCATTTCAACATATTTTTTCTACCAAGTTATGAAAAGTTTTAGAACTCAAAATGTGAATGAATAACAATAGTTTTTTTCACAGCAACCAACTATTGAACAGAATTTGCCCAAAAAAACGATGTGAATGCTTTGAATTTTTTTTATTTGATTTGGACATATTTTTTTCGACCAAGTTTCAAGGCGAATTCATACAGGTGATAGCGTAAGGACAGCAACAAAATTTCAATGAATTTTGTTTTCTGGGTTTAGATTGTCAAAATGAGCCAATCAAAATTAAGCTTGATTTTTTCATTTTTAAATTGTCACAGTTGTACACAGGCATTTTGACAATCTAGATCTTTTCCAAAATAAAAAGGACAAAGCAGCTGATTCAACGAGGTCAACTGTATGAATTCGCCTTGACCAAGTTTCGAAAAGTTTTAGAACTCAAAATATGAATGGATTACAATTAATATTAAATTTTTTCTACTCAGAATGAAAGCCAAATTCAAACTGCAAGTTAACTACTTTTGTTCTATGAATGTGATCTCTCAATAAATCTATAATTACTTTAATAGAATCAATAAATGTTACAGTTCAACTTTCATCAAGAGAATATAAACTAAATTTATATGAAAATTGGTTATTTTCTACTGAATTAGACTTGACTGTTAGTAGTTTTGCAAATTTCGGCGACCATTTCAAAAGTTTTGGTATAGGCTTAGGAACGCAGTAAGAAAGAGAGAAATAATGTTGTCAATACAATTTGTTTGCACACCACCAAATACAGTATTTTGATATAGTTATAACAACAATAAAACAACCTTTGCTGTTACACTACGAGGGAGCAAGTGTACACTCCAACTGTTTGTACAAAGTTTTTTTAAGTATGTCATTTTATGCTCATAACTACATACAACCAACAGGCGAATACTGGAATATATCTTTTAAACATTTCAGATAAAATAATTAGTGATAGTTTTTTTGAAACCAACCAAATATATACTTTCTGTACAGTTAAAGAAAAATTAAAATATTTTCTTCTCAACTGCTGAAATTCCTCTCAGTCAAACAAAAAGTACTACCAAAGTGTTATTAGGGCAAAAGTTACGATCCAATATATCTCTTACTGATGTTATATGTTGTTCTTGTTCTTCTTACACTTGTTATATATTGTTGTTGCACCTTATAGGGTTAAAAATGCACACACAGACACACCTAGACACCACTACACACTCAACTAACTGCTGTCTGCAGTCATGGACTAAATACATTTCAGTCTGTGCACAAAGCCTTATTGTCTATAGGAAAATTACTACAACAACAACACATTGCCAGCACATTTTTGCATCTACGAATATTTGCAATTGACTCGGCGAATTTTGGTTTTTGTTTTCCCGCTGCCAACGGCAAACTCTGCGCTTCGCGCCCGTGAAGCAGCAGTGGTAGTACGAGTGCAGTGGTAGGAGAGTGTAGAAAGAAGAGCATAGAGGTAGTGTTGATTGAGTTCAACAGTTGAGTTTACTCACCCGTTGGCACTTCGTAGATTATCTCATCATCATCGAAGGGATTTTTATTTACTACTTTGCTACTAAGACGCTCTTTAACGTTTGGTTTCGAATTGGAATTGGAATTTGAATTGGGTAATTGTTTTTGGTTTTGTATCGAATTGGAACTGTTTGTTTGTTTCGAATTGTGCTTGTGTTTTGTAATTGCTTTACCTAATTCCTTCTTATTATCCTCAATATTGCCGTTATTCGCATCGTTGGCCGCCGCATTGCCATTCTCGATGCCGTTGCCGTTCAGCTGCTCAATGTTCTTCGGTGTCTGCGGTGTGCCTTTCAAGACTTTCGTTGTCGTTGTATTGGTGGTGGTGCTGCTGTTGCTGCTTTTGATGATGGCCGTCGATTCGTTGTTGGCCGCTGTTTTCGCTGCGCCATCGCCAATAATATCGTCGCCACGTGCTGCCGTTTCGCTGACTTTTTCGGCATTGCTGACGACATTCGGTGCCGCTGCATTGCCGCCGGACGTGGCATTTGTGTTGGCGTTCGGACTGTTCAGCTCGCCGCTGCCTTCCGCTACCGACGAGCTGTTCGAAGCTAACGACGACAGCATGGCTGCGGCATTCTGATACGAGGGCTCGCCCACCGGAGCCGCGGGACTGCCGGTGATGGGAGTTGAGGGGCCGCTGGTGGTGCTGCAGCCGCCTCTAAGATTGTCGGGCGTCGATTCTGGTGTTGGAGAAATTGAGTCAAGTCGGGAGGTTTGCGGTGATGAGCTTGTGGATGTTGCTGTTGTTTGTTTGCAATTTTTGGAATTTTGGATTTTTTTGTTGTAAATTTATTGATTTTGTTTTATTGAAAACGGTGATGCGTTTTTTGTTTGGTGATAACATTGCAGTTGAAGTGAATTTGTTTTGAGATTGAAAATTGTTTTGTTGATAGAATTGCAAAAATGTTGTTGCATTTGTGGTTAGCATCATTCCATATAAAATGCGTAATAAAATGAAAGAAAAATAAACAAGAGAATAAACAAACTGGTCACATGCATGTTAAGAAAAATAATACAAAAACATAAATTAAAATAAATGTAAAAATTCGCTTGCATGAAATGTAGCATGCAACAAGCGGGCAGGGCTACGGCAAAGCAGGCGTTTGATAGATTCCAAAATAGGAGCAAATTTTCAAGCGAAGCTAGCAGCAGTTGAGGTAAAGGAATACGGCTTAAAAGAAGACGTTCAAACTACTTGGACGCTCTAAAACTGAACAAAAGCCTTCTTTCTAAGCATCAGGCAGTCACACATTGCTACCGCCTAGCAGTATGCAACACTAAGTTAATTTGTCAATACAACTGCAAATTGATATCAAAATTGGGCATATTTTCTCAAATACAGTTTGCTTGTCTGTAGTCAAAGTATGCCCTCTTGTCATCAGACAGTCACACAATCAGTATACAAAGTTAGAAAATGTTTACATACCGTTACCGCCTAGCAGTATGCAACACTAAGTTAATTTATGAGTACCATTACAAATCGAAATTAAAATTGGAAATTTTTTTTAATGTGTAGTCCGCTAGTCTGTTCTCTAAGTCTGCCCTCTAAGCTTTAAATAGTCACGCAGTCCGTGTACAAAGTTAGAAGGTGAATATTTACACACCACTACCGCCCAGCAGTATGCAATACCAAGTTAAGTTATACATAAAGTTACCAATCGAAACCAAAATTGTAAATTTTTTCTTAAATATCAAATCTGCTAGTCGAATTAATTGCATTAAGTCAATTAATTAACCAACAAAATTTGGTTTATGAAAATTGCCAAATTTTTCTAGTTCAAATATACAAATTAAATGTTATGTTTCGCCTATTTTGGAACCCATTCGGATGCGTTTAGTAGCCAAAAGCCTCATGTCTGCAGCTCTTCAATGAGCATGTTACAATTTGCATGTTTGCTGATTAGTAAATACATAAATTTAATAAATTAAACCACACTCTATGTTGCTAAAAACTAAAGAAAATTCATTGAATTAAAATATTTGCAAGTAATTAGGTACTTAAAAATACAATTTCAAATTTACTTTAATTCTTTTTCCCGCATGAAAAAATTTGGCATAGCATAATCAATTTTCTATTTAAATAAAATTAATGTTTCTACTAAAAATCAATATAGAACTATATCTGTAAAATTCAAACAACACTACAGAAGACACAAACGAAAACTTTGAAATAAAAAATGGTGCTGCCCACTACAAATAAAATGTTTGCACACAATTTGCATGGACTCTAACTTTTCCAAATCAACTAAAATATTACAAAAGTGTTTTTATAAAATGATTATTTTATATAGCAGCACCGTTTGTGAAAAATTTGATAAATGAAATTTCAAACTCTCGAAACTAAAATATCAAGCCATGTCTAAATTGAATGAATTTTTACAGTTTAAAGCAATTAAATCATAAATTGTAAATAAAGAAATCATTTAAAGAAAAGAAACAAAGAAATTGAGAAAATATAATTAAAATAATATTAAAAGGGGCATTGTAGTTGTTATATTTGTGTTTTTGTGTCAGTGTGAGAAGCATACACATACACTCGCACTCACACTTACACATAGTCTGAGCCATACACAGACACTTGCACACACACACACACTGACACATTGCTTTTGCTATGCGAAATGTATATGTATGTGTGTGCAATCATTGTAAACAGCAGCTGCATCCTTTGAGTAACAACATACAGTGTACGAGTACATAGATCAATGCGCGACTGACTGTTTAGTACTTACGACTGTTGACATTACTGGAGCCATTTGTGGTGATTTGATTCTGATAGTTGCTGTTGTTGATGTTTGTGTTGTTCATTTGCTTAACTGGCGATTGCACTGGACTTGTTGATTTAATGGCATTCGCTGTAGTCCACACAGCAACAAGTAGAGAAGAGACAAGAGACATCGAGACGGTTTCAATAGATATGAATTCAATTGGTAATCAACAGAGTGTGGTGTAAAATGCATGCCATGACTGTATGTAAATATTTGTACGTACTTCCCAGAAACTTACATGTTTGCTTCCGCAGCGTATTCGAGCCGCGCTGTGATTCTGTTGCCAATTTATCAACAATCGCCTCCAGCTCCGAGTAGATCTTTGACAGAAACATATACACATAAATATTATAAAATACATAATTACGCACACACAACTGTACCTTCGATGTTTCACTGTGAAACACTTGTTCTGTGGCAAAGAGCGTTTGCAAGTTGGTGACCAAAAACAGTATTCGCGAATCATACAGAGCGGGCAACTCATCATGCAATTCGGTGTTGAGAATTTCATATGTGCGACGTGCCTCCTCCAGTTGCTCACGTCCCTTGGTCAGCTGTGCAATACGAAACAAGACATTAATGCCAACACAAATGCAGTTATTTGTTGTATTTGTCATACCTTAACATCGTCTTTGCGCTTGTTGGCGTTGGCCTGCAAACTCTGGAACGAGTGACGTTGGCCATCGTAGTCGATCAGTTTTCTGTTGCGTTTTTCCACTTTTTTCTGTCCAAAAAGAAAGAAAACAAATATTAGACAACTGTCAATTGTGGGCTGCTCCTAAGAATGCGTTACCTTCATTTCGGGAAATTGGCCCGTGTACGTGTTGAGTGGAATCAATACTTGATCGGCCAGCTTGTGTGCAAAGTCCTGCCACAGACTCTCGGAGGAGGCGCTCTGTCCTTGCAAGGCATCATAACCGACCCATTGCGGCTCGTAGATTTCGCATATGGCATCCATCAGGGATTTTGAGGCAGTTTGGGCAGCTAGAAAATATAATAATAAGAATAAATTTTAATATAAATAATAAATATAAATCTTTCCAACTATACCTCTGATGCATCTGATGTAGTTGTTGAATTCCTTTTGTAATCTATTGGCGCTCGCTTGTTGGCGATTGAAGTTGTTTAAGTGATCATCGAAAATTTCGTCTGCAGTTCGATCGACTTTACCCAAATTTTGTAAAATCTAAAATTAAAAAAGAAAGTAAAATAATAATTAGAATAGAAAATTTAATGGTTGATTTTGTTTTTAGAATAAATATTTGAAGAATTCTAACTTTTTAAAATTAAACTAACTAATTAAACTAAAAGTTTACGGTGAATTCTTATTTTGACTAGAAAAACCCCAAACTCCTCAACACCAAATATTAGCTTTTTTCAAATAAACATTTCCTAGATTTTGTAAAATCTTAAATTGAAAAAACGAAGTAAAATAAGACTTAGAATAGAAAATTTAATGATTGCTTTTATTTTTAGAAGAAACATTTGAAGAAATTTAGCATTTTAACACTAGAAGTACCGAGCGGTCATTTGACGGTTTTCAGTTTTTGATTAACCGTAGCTCGAAAACGGTTTAAGTTACGAATCTTGTTCTCCTTGACTTTTAATATTTTGCAAAATATTGTTAGTGCAAAATATTAAAAGTCAAGGAGAACAAGATTCGTAACTTAAACCGTTTTCGAGCTACGGTTAATCAAAAACTGAAAACCGTCAAATGACCGCTCGGTACTTCTAGTGTTAAAAACTAAATTAACTAATTAAACTAAAAGTTTGTTGCTACAGAAAAAGTTTGACTTTGAATTCCTATTCTGATTAGAAAAAACTAAAATTCCTTAACATTAAAAATTTATTTTTTTGTTTTAGTATAAGCATTTCGTTTTGGCCTATAACAAAATTTTTAAAACCTAAAATTAAAAAAAAATTCAACTAACTAAACCAAAAGTTTGTAGCTACATGAAAAGTTTGACTGTGAAGTTTCTGACTAGAAAATATCTCAAATTTCTTAATATAAAAAATTATTATTTTTTTTTGTTTTCAAATAAACATTTAAAAACATTTAGCTCCATAGCCTTTGCCAAATTTTTTCAAAACCTTAAATTAAAAAAAAAAATTTTTCTGACTAGAAAAAACCTCAAATTCCTTAACATCAAATAATGATTGATTTTGTTTTTAAAAACATATTTTAAGATTTCTAGAATTTTTGAAATTAAACTAATAAACTTAACTAAAACTTTTTTGCTACCTAAAAAGTTTGACTGTGAATTCTTATTCTGACTAGAAAAAACCTCAAATTCCTTAACATTAAATATTGATTGATTTTGTTTTTAGAAAACATATTTTAAGAATTCTAGTATTTTTAAAATTAAACTAACAAACTTAACTAAAACTTTTTTGCTACCTAAAAAGTTTGACTGTGAATATTTATTCTGACTAGAAAAAAACTCAAATTCCTTAACATCAAATATTGTTTTTGTTTTTTTGTTTTCAAATAAACATTAATAAAAAACATATTTCTTTTGGTGAAAATGTTGCAAAAATGATTTTTCGTATTTTGCCTCAACATTTGCCAACAATTAACACAAACATTCAATAGATACCAAAAAAATGTTTAGATGCTTTTATTTTGCGCTTTGCTCAGCTAAAAGGGAATTTCTTTTATTGTTGTCTGCTGGCATTAAAAATCGCGACAGTCCAGTCCTGCCAACACTTTTCGCTCATGTTTGCAAAATTCATACATATTTAATTTAACTCAATTCGAAAGAAACTCGATAAAATTGCAGAAAATGAAAGAATACAAGTAAGTACATAAATAAAACATGTGTAGTAAATATGAAAATTGAAAATGGCTCGCACAATGCTGAGCGAAATATGGCGACTAGATAAAAACGGCAACGGACATAAGCCGACAACGACAGCGCACACGCTGTGAGGCTTTAACCCAAATAATGCTGACGGCAGAATTTGGCACAATCTGGCGTCTATTTACAATGTGGAAATATGCACGAACACACACACACACACACACACACACTTTAGTTTGGTACAAATGTGCCGGCAGCCGCACAGTACATTTGTGCGCTTTTCGCAGCTGGCGCTTTCTATGTATTTACGAGATCTGAACGCTTACGCTCGCAATTCGATTTGGTGCATTTTGCCTGCGGAACTAAATTCGCCACTTTGTGCTACGAGTATGTAGAAAATTCCTAGAAAATGAAAATGCGCCGAGCAAGGTGCGCCTGCAAACATTGGTACATATCCTCAATTGAGTTCATTCCCCATCGGCGAAAATATACAATTTGCCTGCCTTGGTGTAAAATTGAAATTTTTGGCAGACGCCGTAATAGGGCGACACACACACACACACAGACACTTGCGTATGGTTTTAGTTTTATTTCGAAAACAAAATTAAAAAAAAATAACGCAGACAGTGTGCAACTAATTGCTGGGGTATTTCCGTGCAATGGCACAAAGAAATGCAATTTTCACACAGCTTCAAAATGATGATTGTATAGTTTTGATGATTCTATAGAATGAACATAATTTAGATGAATTTTATATTGCTTTGAGATAGTTGCAGAATTGATTAGAAAAAATTACAAAAAAAACTACAAGTATGAAATCATTTTACAAAATGGGAATACAACTTTTTTGGCAACATTTATAATTTATTTATTTTGCTTTAAAAAATAGTAAAAGTCGCACAAGATTTGCTCAGAAGATAATAAAAAACTTCAATTGAGTAATTTTGACTCCATTGGGCATTCTAGTGTTAACCGCAAATTAGGAAGCGTTTCTTATTGCGTATCGATGTCCTGAGACTCCTAAAGGAAGCTAAGAAACTCTTTCTTTTTATAACTTTTCCCCTGTGTACAGTTTCATGGTCCCAATGAAAGAGTGGTATGAGAGACCTTAGTCGTTCGGGTCACAATAGATTTGAATGCTCTTAAGATCAGCAATGCTATAATTTTCTGATCTATGAAATAGTTAAAGCGAACTGTTGTTGTTTAATGTTTTATTTCAGACTAGCAAGTTTAAAGTCAATGGGCCCAATAAATTAAATTTCTCTTAACCCTTAGTTGACGCTGTCAGATTTTTGTGAACTAAATATTTGTCTAATCATTTCTCATTTGGAGTACTTTCACCATATTTGAAGTAAAAAACCCATTAAATTCTGTTTCTCTATACAAAATTTTAAACCTTGATTTAAATATCTCGTTAGATTTCGATTTTCAAAGAAATGAAAAACACGTGTTGAAAACTTTCGTTTGAGGTGCTTTTACTAAGTTTAAAGCTACAAAACCCATTAAATCATGTTTCTCCATAAAAAATTTTAACCCTTGATTTTAAACCTTTAGATTTCGATTTAAAAAAAGAAAATGAAAAATGCGTGTCGAAAACTCTCGTTTGAGGTACTTTTACTAAGCTTAAAGCTAAAAAACCCATTAGATCATGTTTCTCCATAAAAAATTTTAACCCCCGCTAGATTTCGATTTCGAAAAATGAAAAACACATGTCTAATTATTTTTGTTTTGATTTATGTTCACCAATTTTGAAGTAAATAGGCTCATCGGTTCATGTTTTTTTCATAGTCTTCTTGTATACAAACCTTAACCCATTGTGGACACTGTCAAATTTTGATTTTCGAAAAACTGAAAAACGCGCGCCTTTTTATTTCAAATGTTTTCATAGTCTTCCCGTATACGACAATTAACCCATTATTGACTTAACCCTTATTCTCATACCCGGGTACCCGGGTGCCCACTGCGATGTATTTTCGTGAAAAAACCTGACAAATAATGAAAATTTTTTTTTACCTTCCGGATCCTCGTTATTTAGGTGAAAAGCGAACAAATCATATATTTAAAAAATTTTGTTTTCTATATTGAAAACTTAAAAATTTCATGAAATGGGTACCCGGGTACCCCGGGTGCCAAACGACGTTAGTAAGTTTGGGTATGAGAATAAGGGTTAAAAATTAAAATTAAAATTTGATTTACGAAAAACTGAAAAATATGTGTCGAATGATTTTTGCTTTGAAGCATTTTCACCAACTTTGAAACCAATGTCTATTCAAGTTCTATTAAATCACGTTTCTTCAACAACATATACAACACTTTAACCCATGTTATGTCTCTTTAGACCCCGAATTTCAAAAAATTCCGTCTTAGCAGAGTAGATTAATTTTATAAAGTGGACCTACAGTTCAGATTTCATGTTTGTAGCTTTAGCGGTTTGGGCCATGATGATTCAATCAGTCAATTAGTCAGGACAAACAATTATAATGTATATAGATAAAGGACACTCCAGAAGAATGAACTTGACTTGAGAAAGGTTTTTAGTATGAGGGAAAAAGAAATTACTTCACTTACTTACTTTACCTGATGACCTGATATCTGACTTCAGGTCAGAAGTTGTATGAGTTTGGAATTATAGAGTTGCCAGGAAGATGGTAAAAGTTTAGTTTAACTTTGCACCACAGAACCGAAATTACTTTCTTGCCAACCGAATACCACATACATATAGGTTTTATAGCCACATAAACTTTAATAGAACTGTCTTATCTTGAAGCAATCTTTAGGTAAGCCTGCGCAGTTGTGGTTTCTTATTCCGAGATAAAAGAAGACTGGAAAGATTTATAAGTGCGCTAAGTTCTTGAATAGTACTGCAGTTAGGCAATTGAGAGGTTCACCACAGATAACACGATGTATGAAGGTTAGCCTGACCAGAGTTATTCCAACTACTGTTTTTGGTTTGACCAACTGACACATACATACACAGCAGGCCCGTGCGCAGGGGGGGTTTTGGGGGTTCTAACCCCCCCATCGAGAATTTTTCCACATAATTTTCCACTAGCAATAGTCCTTATTCTACGAAAGTCAAACCGACTTGATAATAAATATTTTGTGGTCAATTTTTGTTTCGACATTCTCAACTTTCTCGATCTTGTGCACGTTTTTTTTGAATTTTCCCGCCTTTTTTACCTCCTATTATCAGTTCATTGTGAATGCAACCATCGATAGTATCGCTACAACCAAAGAATATGAAATGTATAGAAGGCGCATCTGAGCTCAAGAAGAATCCTGCGCTCAATTGTTTGAACCATACTCTTCAATTTTGCGGGATGATTCCCGTGACATCTGGGTAGACGAAGTCAAACTTTGGCGTCAACGCATCGCCGGAAAGAACGTTAAAAATTCGCTTGAAGCACTCGATGTGTGCAATGGAGATGCGTTTCCAAATGTTCATCAAATGCTTCGCATTTTGGCAGTTCTGCCTGTAACGACAGCGACGAATGAACGCTCCTTTTCAACATTGCGTCGCCTCAAGACTTACCTCAGGTCAACAATGTCTGAAGATCGGCTGAACGGATTAGCCTCGCTCAATATACATCGCGATGTCGAGGTCGATCCGCAAAGAGTTTTGGAGAAGTTTTTTTCTACACCTCGCAGAGTTAATTTATTATATAGGGTTTTCCAACAAGAGGTGTTATTTTGAATCCCCCGGTATTTCGGTAGCTGTCACTTTTGAAGCTTTTATTCTTTGACACTTGACAAGTAGAAACTACGCCATTACTAAAAATGGAACGAGACACGCTTCAACAACGCATTGAAATTATTAAAATTCACTACAAAAATGGTGAAAATCTATTCCAAAAATGTCATTACACCGTATTTTGCATAAAGACTTGGGTCTTAAGGCTTATAAATTTCAGTTAACACAAGAACTCAAGCCGACCGATCATCAAGAACGTCGTGTCTTTGCTGATTGGGTCCTTGAAATGCATGAAAATGATCCGGAATTCCATCGAAAAATCATCTTGACTGATGAGGCCCATTTCCACCTCGGTGGCTACGCCAACAAGCAAAATTGTCGCATCTGGGGCTCGGAAAACCCAAGAGTTATTGTTGAGAAGCCTCTCCATCCTCAACGTGTGACTGTTTGGTGCGGTTTATGGTCCGGCGGGGTCATTGGACCTTACTTTTTCGAAAATGAGGTTGGATCAACAGTTACGGTGAATGGATTGCGCTATCGAGAGATGATTAATGATTTTTTATGGTCGGAGTTGGATGGTATTGATCTGGACAACGTTTACTTTCAACAAGACGGCGCTACGTGCCACACGAGCAACGAAACCATTGCTCTTTTACGGGAAATGTTTCCGGACCGTGTTATCTCTGGAAGAGGTGATCACAATTGGCCACCGAGATCTTGTGATTTAACACATTGCGACTTCTTCCTTTGGGGCCACGTGAAAGATAAGGTGTACGCCAACAGCCCAGCGTCGATTCAAGACCTCAAAGATAGAATTCGTGAGGCTATCGAGGACATAGGGCAGCCACTTTGCGATTTGGTTATGGAAAATTTCATGAAAAGGATATGGTCCTGTAAGCGTGGTCGTGGTGGCCATTTGGCTGATGTTGTTTTTCATTATTAACGGCATACCTTCTTCTTTATTATTAAATAAACATCCGATCATTTATCTCAAAAAATTGCATTTTTCTTTGAATACCAAAATAACACCTCTTGTTGGAAAACCCTATATAATAACCGAATATCAAGTCAAGACACAATAAAATGTCTTCATTTATAAGAAAAGTTTCTTATTATTTTTTATTAACTTCATAACCTAACATGATACACATATGTCAAAACCCCCCCCATAAACGAATTCTGCGCACGGGCCTGATACACAGACACTCTATACGCATGAATAGGTGCGTTGTAATGCAAAATAACCTTGTGATAGGGGTTTTCACTATCAAAAGTAACACTGAAAAATTATTACGATATGATAAGATTAACTTTACGTCTACTCCATAGAAAACATTACCATACATACTTGTACATAATAAAAAAAAACGCATACTAACATATAAAGTTTGGAGACAATGCCTTCTTGACTAGACAGTTGGAATAAAAGGCATATTTGTTCATATTTGAAATTAATGTGACAATAGCGGTTACCAAATTCCGTCGACATGAGTTGTTTGGGTTCAATGGTTGTTGTCAAAAAAGTAGAGTTGGATAGTGAAAAGCAGAATAAAACACAAGAATTGTGAGGCAATAAAATGCTGAAAATGCAGTTTTCAGAGCGACAGACAAGAAATGCGCCAACAGACCAGAGAATGTTATGGAAAACGTGTAGCATGGTGACTTATGTAATTTGGTATGAAAGAAAAGTTGCTGCCGGGTTATTCGAAAGAGATATGCGCGACAACACAAAAGTTGATAGCTGTACAAGAAATGAATGAAAGGAGGAACGAAAGAAGAACCAAGTGAGTGAATGAATGAATGAATAAATGTATGAATGAAAGTAATAATGAGCAGTAAGACTGACAGCAACTATACGCTGGCGGGCAGTGAGCAAGTTAAGCATATCGAACACATTGGGCACAGCAAATGTTGCATGGGAAAGCAGCAACACTGAAGAGAGAAAAGAAAGATAACATTCCGGCTGGGTGGTAAATAAACACAAAAACTATTGTTTGAAGACAATTGCTGGAATTGAGAAAAATGAGAGCAACACCGACTAGACGCATACATACATACAAAGTAGCGATTACAATACCGGATCAGTTTACCAATTCCGGGATTTTCGGTACTTAAAATGGCAATCCAGGTATACCAGGATTTTTTCGGCATTGAATATATTAAGGAACTAAATCAGACATCTTTTTCAATGAAATACATTTTATTTTCGTTTTAAATACAATTCTATGTTTTTACTTTAAAACTAAGAACAATATATTCATAACAAATAATATAAAATTCATACAAATACATTTAATTGCCAAACTAGCTGGTAAACCTGTTGATAAAAAACATCTCTCTCATTCACTGGTATTGAAATAGGTGAGAGGTGAAATAGTATGTAAATCTTCATATGCTATTTGGAAGTATTGGCTACGGTTGTCGCCATTTCAAAATAAGTCAAATTCGGTGTGAGAAATATCATAGCTAGGTTCGAATCCTGGCTCGAGCTGGTGAAACGCTCATCTTTTTCTATCGCTATCCACATAAATCAGATAAGAATTACAAGAATCGCACAAGTGCTCTCTTGGATGGCAAAACCTCCAAGATTCGCCGTTAAAGTGTAGGTCCCCTCCCCACACATGCTGGAAAAAACATTGTTGCATACACATTTCAAAAACCGGGTGAGATAGTTATGTTATATCACAATGGGCCTCTAGGGCCTCCGAGTGTGTCTTTTACAGAGGCAGCCACCATAACCTAACCTAATATCAATAATTCAAATTTATCTATAGCATTAAACTTCAAATGAATCTTTTATATCAGATGATTCTTTCTTTAACACTAGAAAGACCATTGCGGTAATTTTGACGGTTTTTAATTTTTAAGTATCTGTATTTTCTTTAGCATGTCTATCAACTTTTGCTTTGATGACTTTTGATTTTTATTGGGTTCTACAATTAGTTCTGAAATTAGAGTTCTACAATTACAATTAGCCAAATCCGATGTGTACTTTTCGAGATATCAGCGGATATAATATGTAGTCTTTGCAGGTTTGAAAAACTTGTGGTCTTTCTAGTGCTAACCCTTTTATTTACACCCTTTTCCCTGTGCATTGTAAATGTGACAAGTCGCACTGTAAACAAGAGTTAAACTTGCAAGTTTTTAGAAATTTCTGTTTGTTTACTTTTTTTGGATGGTCTCATTTTTGGCAAGTTTTCACTTGAAAAGTATCCCAAACAGAGCTAGTTTGTACAAATTTGTACAAAGTATTCGTACACAAACAGAGCTATTATTGCATTGAAACCTATTCAAACGTTGAATGTTTGCCTTTTTTCGAAATCAAGCTGACAAAGCAAAAGAGGATCAGATTTTGTCAATCTTGGGACTTTTTGGGATTGAAATTGTCCGAGATCCCGGAATTTCGAGATTCAGAATTCCGGGATGGCAATACTTACTAAAGACTTATTGACCGACTTGCTGGCTGAGTGAGTGTGAAGGCACTTTTAACAAATTTGTGTTTGTTTACTTTTTTGGATGGTCTAATTTTTGGGAGCGTAAGCTTGCTTACATGAAAAGTACCCAAATAGAGCTAGTTTGTACAAATTTGTACAAAATATCCGAACACATCTGTACACAAACGGAGCTTTTTTTGCATTGAAACTTATCCAAACGTCATAGGCAGTATGCAACTTATTTTTTGTACTAAAAAGGTTGGCCTTTTTCGAAATTGAGAAAACAAAGCAAAAAGGGATCAGATTTTGACAACTTCGGATTTCTTTGTGATTAAAATAATCCGATATCCCGGAATTTCGAGATTCAGAATTCCGGAATTGCAATTCCTAGTACAAACTGATTGATTGACTTGCTGGCTGAGTGAGTGTGAAGACAGTTGCAGTCAAATGTGAATGAAGCAGTGGTTTTCATTCAAGAAATAAAAGACATTAATGCAAACATACACAAACACAAACAATCGTATATATGTATGTATATGAATTTATATGTTGTGTGATGCTGCAAACATTGCTCGCATGTGGGCAAATGTTTCTTATTGCTGCGCACAATGTGGTACCATCTGTTGGTCTGAACCACACACTGCCCGACCTTGAATGGCGTTGGATGTTGTTTTCTTGTAGACACACCATAAAAATATTAAATAAACACAGCGTCAATGCATGAAATGAATATAACGCCCAAGCAGTCAGCACGAGCTCACGCAAGATCCGGTGAGTGTACTCCAAAAAAACAAAAAAGAATTAAAAAAAATTAATAAAATAGACTGGAAAAACGCTTGGCAGACGGTTGATTTTTTCTTTGTTTTTTTTTTGCTTTTTTTGTTTTGTTTACTAAGCAGCTTACGCAAAGTTTGCGTTGCTGCATGTAACAAACAAGAATTTTACAAAATTTGAACCATTTGCAGGTTGAAGGCAGCGTGTGGTGGCTGGTCAAGTAGGCACAGTGGGCGTAAAGCTGAGCAGCAGCGACTAGCACAGAGACACTGGAGGTGCAGCGGCACACGTCAGTGCTCGAAACGCCTACGCGCCCCCAATGCGACTTGCAGTTAAGATGTGGCGGCGGCGAAGGCGCTGCCGGGGCGCTTTACAAATTTATTTATAGTTTTACTGTACACACTCGAAGTGTGCAGTACACAACAATTGCGCAATTAGAGCGCAATGTCAAGGTGAGCCAAAGCCTTGCTCGCACGCTGGCCGAGCTGCCTTTTCGCGCGCCGCTCCTCACCCGTCGGCCACACTTTCTAGCCACCTGGCTGTGGAAATTTCGCGCATTAACCCACTGCCACAGACCCATTTAAATGCGATTTATCAAATTTACCAAAGCGTACAGTTTGCCTGCTCAAATTACAACATAACAACAAAGTCAACATAAAAGAAAAACAAAAAATAAGAAAAAAATAAAAAAATATTAAAAAGAAAAAAAACTCAACCAGCTTGCAGCGTGCGTTGGTTTTCAGCAATTCGCTGAAATTTTTTTGCTTTTGTTTATGAAAATGTGCAAAACACAGTTGTGTGTGTTACACTCACACTCACACACACACATACAGAGATAATTCACTTGCTTGAGTGCATGCAATGAGATAAAATTGCATTTTCGTCATAACTAAATGAAAAAGTTTTGCCATTTGCAGTTTGCCACACGCGCACGCACACACACACACACAGGAAAAAAAGACACACATACACATGCACACACAATGGCCGCAATGCTGACAAAGGAGCATCTGTTGGCGTTGGCGTTGGCGGTGTTGATGTTGTTTTTGTGCAATGCCTTGTTTTTGAATTTTTTTTGGTCCAGTCCACTTGGCTCTTGGCGCTTGCAATTTTTGGTATTTGCATAGTTATTGTTATTGTTGTTATTAGTGCACGATATTGTTCGATAGCTGTCGACATGAACTTGGGCAATTTTAATGAGTGTGGCATTTAGCGAAACCAACAACAACAACAACATCAACCAAATATTTTTTAGCATTTAATCGGCTGATTACAATTCGAGTATTTCTGGAATTCAAACAGATGGTTTTGAGTTGAAGCAAAGACAAACAATTAGCGCAAAACAATGCGAGATGAGTTGAGTTAAGATCTCTGAGAAATATTTTGCGCATTGGAGAGTTGTGAAAGTTTCAACAGAAATATTTCTGGTGACAAGTATTGTCACATGAAGATCTTCAGATAGCGATAAAGTTCATAAAGTATGTTTTAGTTGATTGTGACTGACATATTTTTAACATTGGCGCGGTTTTTTTTTTATATTAAAAACCATCAATAAGTCACACTATGAGATAAAAAACTGTAACAAAATGTGTTAATATGACAAAAACTTGGTTAAAAGAAGTTCATTGGAAGTTTTAAATATCAGAAAGTGTTCAGAATTTTTCACTTATATGGCAACCCTGCTAAAAGTAGGAAGACAAACTATTAAAAAGTTGAAGTTAATATTTTAGTTTGTATTTTCTGGTTTAGTTTAGCAGTTAATTACCTTCCGAACGACGGGCCACTTGTGTTAGTCCGATGGTTGGTTTACGAGATATGTGCTCATAACTGAAATAAGAGGGGAAAACCATGTTTTTCGAAGATTTTTCGAAAATGCTTCTTAAGAAAATTTTTTGATTTTCAGTTTCGTGTTCAGCAGCCGAAGATTAGTCTAAAAATACTTTTGTTTTTAGGAGCACTCGATGAACCCATTTTTTGTCGAGTAGTGTTATCGGGACCAGGCTTGATTAGAGCCAAATCATTCACTCAACCGCACAATACTTGACCAGATTTTCACATCTAGAATCAACATAAAGCATGGCATTTTATAAGTGGTTTTAACTTGAAAGCATTTAACAAAAAATAAAACATTGTCGACAGCAAAATCAAACTGCAAGTCTTTATAGAAAATGCCATGTTAAAGAAACCACAAACAGCAACGAACGAGTGCACGTCCTTGCGAGCCAAAGTGGCACACAAATTGGAAGTAAATGTTGCCGCATCAGATGCTTCATACAAATGATTTAATATGCTGCGCAAAGGGAGGCAAAACACACCGACAGAAACACACAAACGTAGATGAGATAATGTCGAAGTGGGAGGGAGGCACAAAAGATGTCAACAAGTGACACAACCTTGTAACACTTTTTCCCCCACTGACAAGTGGGGGAAAAAGAGAAGGAAATATTTACAGCAATGACCGGAGCACTTTTTCGCTCAAAAAAAACCCGGCGCTATTTATAAGTAAACGACAATGTCTACCATAAATAGATTTGAGTAAAAAGTAAAGATAAACAAAAATGTTGTCAAATCACTGAAAAATTCTTTATGAAAGACTTTTGAATTACTTAAAATTCATGCTAAAGCTTGCGCTGTGTGTAAGCTGTGAGGGACAATCTTGCCAAACTGATATGTGACGTCTTATCTGCAGTTTACCAAAGCCAAACAGATAACAGATAACAAGTGGAGATATTTAAATTCTTATATATTACGCTGAATTTGCTTTGGTATGGGTTGGGCAGTCAGACAGAAAGATAACGAGAGATAGGTCCAACATATAAGAAGATATTAAGCAAGCGATAACCGTTGCCAGAGCCAAAAGTTAGGCGAATTTAGAGAGATAAATTATTTTGCGTACGTCAAAGCAGCTAATTTTTATTAATGAGACAGAAACCAAAATTTCTTACGTATCATGCAGACAGAGGATTTTAGGGGCTTTGAAAGGTGTATGCAAATAGTGATGGAAAGGAATTTTTCGAAAAATTTTCAGACATTTGTTAAAGTATATAGAACCAAAATACAATGACGCCATAAGAGTTGAAAGTATTGAAATTTTTAAAATTAGACAAACAACAACTAAGAGTAGCTATTCGCCCGCAATGACAGCTGAAAGCGTCAGAGTTGCCGACTCTCGCAATTTACTCTTGGAAAATGTGAACCTGAAATTCTTCAGATAAATTCAATAAATGCTAACAGAACCAAAGTCTCAACAACGACGAAAGGCCAACGATTTGGTGGCTGCATGGCGTCTAAGTTGGTTGCTGGCTGGAAGACATCCAAATCTGTTGCCCACACAATGTGTTGCCACAATATCACAAAATATGCACAGACCCAGCAAAGCGCTTTAGAAACACAAAAGGAAAAGAACCAAACACAATAAAAATGACATTAAAAAAAAACACATTTAAAAAGAGTCAGTCACACAAGTGGAATCAAGTTGCCTGTGCCGGCATGGAAATTTTATTTTTGGCATTGGAAGAAAATGTAAACTAAAATGAAATCAAATGAAAGCGCAAACGGAAAACCGAAATGACCAAAGATTTGCCGGGCAGCTGGTCGAAAATATCACTGCTTGATCAGTTTGTGATCGGTGATTGTGTCTGTGTGTGTGTGGCACATAAAAAAGATGACGCAAAGTGTGACAAACTGAAAATGCCAAAGCCATAAATACTAAAGATGGGTGCCGGATGATGTTGGCGAGGCCATAGATTTTGATTTAAATATTCAAAGCCGAACGTACAGCGAGTAGGAGGCGAATGTGTAAAAATTTCTCAAGTTGCAGGCTTATGTCAAAGATTTCAACAGCGGTATTCACAATGCGCGACCAATGCACTAAAAAAAAAGTGCTTGTTTATTCCAACAAGAACAAATTTTTAGTTAGTAATATCTCTTATAATTGGAGAATTTTTAATAGTATTTTAAATGAATTTTGAGCGTGTTGTTTCTAGAACCAGGGTTGCCAGGACCATGGCAAAATTAAGCAAAAATAAACAGATTTTAATGCTCGAATGTTTAAAAAAGTCGTTGGCCAATTTAATTTAATAGTTTAGTAAATTAGTTTAATACTGCAAATTGCATTATTTCAATTGGAAATAGGAACTTAAAACCCAACAAATTTGCTGGAGGTGTGAATGACAAAACGAAATAAAATCTTAAAAAAAAAAATTTGACACATCATGTTTTGGGTCAGAATTCCTGAAAACGATTTAATTAATCGCTAATTTAAAATTTTAACGCCGAGTAGCAGCTGACGTTTTTAATGCGTTTGAATGTTTAAAAAGTTGTGGGGTATCTTAATTTTTATTAGTTTAATACTGGTTTTTACTGCAACCTGAATTGTTGTATTGCAACTTGAATTTCAACTCGAACAAAATAAAATTACAGTTTTCATTATTCAAAAATCACAAAACGAAATTTAATCTAAACGAAATTAAGAACATTGCATTAGGTTTTGGATACAAATTTCTTTCGAAAATATTTTCCAGTCTGCCAGTCACAAACTGTGAATACCGCTAATTAAAAATGAAACTGCCAAGTAGAAGCGGTTTATTTAACAGTATTTTTTAGTTAAAAATATAGTTAGTTAGTTAAAAAATTAGTTAAAAAATATTAGTTAGTTAAAAAATTTAACTGGAAAAGTTAACATAAGCAAGAAAGAATAAGGAAAATTGGCAATGAATTAAAAAAAATGCAAAGACCAAAAAAAAAAAAATTCCAAAAAGAATTCTGTGATTAAAAAGTATAAAAATATCTAGAAAAATATTGGCTACAGTTAATTTCATGGAGCGAATAGCACGGAAGAGTTTTGGAAGTTAACATAAGCAAGAGAAGGAGAAAGAAGATTGACAAACATTGGAAAATTATAAAAACCAAAAAAAAAAATAAATAAATTCTGTGATTACAAAATTTCAAAAATCTAGAAAAATATCGACTATAGTTTATTTCGCTTCGCAACCTAAACGAGGAAAACTTCAAATCAATTTCTTAAGCAACAAAAGAAGAAAGAAGGTTAGCAAAAAATTTTAAAAATTGCAAAACCTAAAGAAAAAAGATTTAAAAAAAAGAATTCTGTGATTAAAATATTTTTCAAAATCTAAAAAATTTATTGGCTTTAGTTAGCTAGTTTATTTCACAGCGCAACCTAAACGCGGGAAACTTTTGAAAATTGACATAAGCAACACAAGAAGAAGGAAGATTGGCAAAAAATGCAAAACCTAAAGAAAACTCATAATCACTAATATTTGCTTAGTTTTGTCTTAAAGCAAACAATAAAAATCAACAGGTGATAAAAAAAGCTATTAAATTGCAAAGCTAATGAAATTCATGGAGTGGCCATTTCAAACGTCATTAATTGACATTCCATTAAAAATTGAATAAAAAACTTAAACAAAAAAAAATAATAAAGCAAACATGAAAAGCGAGCGCGCGGACTTGCAGTGTAATGAAATAACAAAAAAAAAAAACAACTTCAGCTGCGTCAAGTGCAATGCGCAGAAGAGCGAATCAGAGCGCCCACTGAAAAGTGAAAGGCAAATAATTAATTGATAAGCGAAACAGAAGTTAAAACAAATACGCAATAAAAATAACAAAACAAAAGAAAGAATGGAAAATAATAAAGCAACAGCAACACTTTCGCAAGCAGTTAACACATTCTTGGCCAATTTACTTGTAGTGGGCATTTTAATTAGTGCGCCCAAAGCCGCAGAGATATCACACACACACACACATACACACAGACACACAGATAAAGCACGTGAATGCGATTTTGAGCGCCAACAGACAACCAAGTTAGCAACACTTGCCACCGTCAGCTGTTGTTGATTTGGCCCACGCAAAAATTACTCATTTTCTTGGCGCTTTTATGGTCATTTTTGTGTGTGCCGATAAGGCGCGAAAGTGTGTGAAGACATAACGAACTGCTCGTTCGAGCTTTGAAAACTTGAAATACTGACAACTGTAAAACATGCAAATCAGTGCGCCACACAGCAAATCGCCAATTATGGGCACGCACTCTTTCATGGCTAAGAAACGCCAACAACAACAACAGTTCATGTTGCAGCCACAAAGCCGTCCGAGACAGCTGAAAGCTGGCCACACACACAACTGGCGGTCACTATTGTGTGGGATAAAGTGTGGCGCTGTTTTTGAGGTTTTTAATTACTTAACTCTTATGATGTGATATCTCCAAAATGTTTAAAGATATCTGCTGCGAAGTTATATGCAAATTCCATATAACAAAAACAGGAATGGGAGCTAAATGTCTCAAAGAAAGCGGTGCAAACAACAATTTAATTTATTTTTTATGCATATTTTTTGTTGCCAATCAACAATTGTTTAGTTAGGAAGCGTAAAAAATAAATAAAATTGTTGATTGTCTGCAAATTTAAGTTTGTATGCTTAGTTCATGTTGAACTTCAGGGCATGGGGCATCATCGGGTCATTCTCTATTGAGTTCTCATGACGTAGCAGGACCGATTGCGGCATCTGCCGGGCACTATGGCACCTCCTGTTTTTAAGTAAAATGCCATTTGTATTCTGAGTGCAACCTCCACTCCACAGTCATCACGGAACGGCGCCTCTCGTCCAATGACAGTACAAGCATTGGAGTTGTAAAAGTAGAAACGATACAACACTTCCTGTGCCACTGCCCGGCTCTGCAGCAACGCCGACCCTGAGGTCAAGATTCCTGACGAACCTGGCTAGCACGGCGAAAGTGCGGAACTTGCCGGACACTATGACCCTTCATATCCTTGAGGAAAACGCGATTTGTGCTGTTCCTGAGTCGAAGCTCTATTTGGCTTGTTAGAGTCAACACCAAACACTGCGCTATCTGGTCTATGCCTCTCAAATGGCGCCTCTTGTCCCGTGATGTCTGTAGAAGTGGTGAAGATATAAAAGTAGAAACATCACATAACTTCCTGTACCACTGCAAGGCACTGTAGGAACGCCGACTTGGTACCCTGGGGTCAGTCAAGATTCTTGACGAGCAAAGACGAAGTCGTTATCTCGGATCTGCTCTCTTTCAAAACGATGTTGACTTCATCAAATGGTGCCTCTCGTTCAGTGATGTCTGCAGCAGAGGTAGAAATGCTGTAGATGATGAAAAGATAGTAGACACGCTGGAGATGGAAAATAGATAGAAACGCTACAATTCCTGTGCCACTGCCGGGCTTTTCAAGTGCACTAGAATCAAGTTTCCTATCGAACCTGGAGCGGCGAAATCTGGGATCTGCTCACCTTTATTACGAAGTCGAATTGGTCTCGGATTGTGAGTGTGAATTAGCTCCAGAGAAAAACAAAAAGGCATTCAGAATGGGCCATTTTGAAATCCGAGTGGAAGTGCGATCTGTGACGCAACACACTCTTTCCTATCTAAGCCAACCTAGATCAGTTCATGTCGAGCAGAGTTAAATATAGATTGAGAAAAGATGTTTGTATTAAGTTTTTCTAACGTCGCAAGCCAAGTCAGTTAGCTAGTTTGTTAGCTCTTCTCTATTGAATGAATTAGACTTATGGTTAAATAACAAACTGGACCAGATTATGGACAACTTTGAGAAAAATAATCACTGTGTAGAAGACGCGATCTACTCAGAAGTGGGATCAACCTAACACCATCGTTTTCAATCCTCCTTTGGCCCAATGCTGGTTGGTAAGTTGCAAGTGACCCTTCGTTGGGTAGATACCATGAAATCTATATTTTCTTGTTCTAGGTATGCTCATCAAAGCTGATATAGGTTAATGCTTATTGATAATTTTGAGAAAAAAGATCACTATATAGAAGACGCGATCTAAGGACAATCTCTTCAAGTTGGATCAACTGAACACCATTGTGTTCAATCCACCTAAGACCCAATGTTAGTTGCTAACATACGAGTACAAGTAATTAATCCTTTGTGTAAATAGCAGATACCGTGAAATCTGCATCTCTTTTTGTTCAGGATATGCTAATTAATACTGATGAAGGCATGTAAGGGTTTTCAGAGTTTTTGACTTTTCGGAACATCATTGAAATGTAACATCCGAAATTTCTCATTGAAAGTGCACAATTTGTAGAATTCACTTTGGCCATTTACACCCAAAATAACTCGAGCATCGAAACTAATTCATATGGTTTAGACACTATCAACTGATAAGAAACTATCAACTGAGGACGTATTGCCGAAACCATGAGTTCTGTTGTTGTGATCACAAGGTTGTGATATTGTTAGTGATCTTGAAAACTTTGAAAGAGATCTATCGTCGACGGAGCGAATAAATAAGACACTGTGGGTTTTCGGATAGCGTGGAGTCGTTTATTTGAAGGATAAATAACGAAGGGCAAAGTATGAACAATAAACATTGAACGAAACAAACGGCCGGGAAGCAGAAACAGGGGAAACATGGTTAAACAGAGCTTTAGTTCTGAAAAGAACTTGGTCATCAGTTTAGATATCAAAAGCGAAAAAGCCGAAAGGAACACTTCACAAACAAATTAACCTTTATTATCAAAAATCATTTAGCTCTAAAAATCCGAAACATATAAATATTATGAGAATTTTAATAAGGACATTTCATGAGTAAGAAGAGAAGTAAAGGATGGAAGTAGAGTTGAGATTGGCAGATCACTAAAAACACCATTCATTCAGTCAAGTCCAATAGACCTAAAGTGCATGTGCACTTATTTCTATATCAAATCATTTTAATGCTGCTGAAGTCATGACTTTTTACTAATATCTTTTGTCTCTTTCTACATATTTTCTTTCTAAACTATGTGTACGATTTTAATTTAGTAAAACGTACTCCTTGCAATGGTTCCATTAGAGACAAAACACTTCAAAGAAAACCATTCTTTCAGACTACAAATTTCTTATACTTTAAATGGTAAAAGCACAAAATCGGACTGGACAAGCTGTTGAAAATGAATGCTTCTTTCTTCTTTCGTTTTATGTTTTGAGAAAATTATAATAAAAAATGTTGTAACACCTTGAAGACAAAACTGAAAAATACTGAAGTTTCACTGATAATTACTGACTTAACAGCCCATTAAACCATCAACATAGAAACAGAAAACAGGTCATCTGGTCGTATTCAAAACCTTCTTTTAATTTAATTGCTAATCGAATTCAAAGAACTGATTCAGCGTTGAAATAAGGAAATAAATCACACCCGCCAGTACTTATTGGATTTTTGCATTTTACTGCCACGCTTTGCATCGCTTTTGAGCGCAGCAAATTAACAGCCCATGCCGACAAATGGCCGAGTTCGAGCTAAAGGCAAACGCCATTACAAAAACACCACCTAAGCGGCAGCATTACAAGAGATAAAATGCTGGCACACCGCACACATCACAGCGCTGCATACCGCCTGCGAAAATAAGTCGGAGATACTTGAGCGCCATTTCGCCGGCAACGACGAACCAGTGGCAGCGTGTGCAGCAAATGCCAAAGCGGGCAGGCAAATAAAATGGAATGGCACAAAATGCAATGACGAGGCGCAACAACGGTGTAGGCAGGAAGGAAGCGTGCAGAAAAGTATGTAGAATAAGTAGAAGAAGAAGAAGAAGTTGCCCCACTTAGCGAGCAGCGCGGGAATGAACCATTGACATGACGGGGCTTGGTGGCTGGTTCGGGGTGGGCGGGTGTTTGGCGGCAGCTTGTTTGGTCTACGCGCGTCGGCAGCTTTTTTTGTGTGAAGAAGTGTGTGTGTGTAAGTGAACACACGCACACCAACAGAACTGAGGCGGCATTCAAGCACCAACAAGCTGGGCTGTTAGCCTGGCCTAAAGCGCAAGTGAGCGCAAGAAATAGGTATGCACATAATGTAACAACAACAACAATAACAACAACAATAACAAAGCGCATAGCAAAGACAGCAAGTGCAGAAAACCCAACTAAAACAACAAAAACAATGGGTATTAATAAAGAAATTGTGGCGCAAAAGTGGAGCAAACACACACCCATTCACAAACACAAACACACATACGAGGAGTCAGTGAGACAATGCTTTGCTGCTGACAGCAGCAAGTGCACAAGTTCTGTCATATGCTGTCGTTGTTGTTGTTGTTTGAATTTTATTAAAATAAAAATCACCGCACGCGATACGCGAATAATTCGACAAACGACGCGGATACGAACAGAAGACGGCAAGATTGGGCGACGGCCGCAGAGCCGCACCTGTCGAGATTGGCTGGCTGACAGGCGTGCCAGCCAGCCAGACCTTTTCTGCACATAAGAGTAAAGTTGCGCTCACTTGTTGCGCATTTGTGTGTGTGTGGTGTGTGTGTGTGCGGCCTAGCGGTACGAGACCGAAAACATGTTTTGCATTTTTATAAAACTGAGCACAGCAAAACAGTAGAAAATATGTACAAATGAACAACAAAAACAAAAAACAATGCGAAATGAAAATAAACTCAAGCAAGTGACAAAGACGACATGTCGGCGACACGCAGTCAGCAGCCAGCAACCAAACAGACCAACGACCACTAATCATGCCAGTAAGTTTGCTTATTGCTGTTGTTGTTGTTATTATTGCGGCTGCTTGAACTGCACAATCGGCAGTGATTGATTGATCACAGCAGCTTGGCGGCGATTTCTGCGATTTGTTCGTTGCAATTTTGTTGTAATAAATATTTATGCGAAAATATGCGTAAATGGTAAATCGCAATCGAAATCGATCAACTGTGCAATTTAGTGCAGTTGTCAGCATTTTAACTGTAATTACACATTTCGAAATTCCAATAAAGTGGTGAATGGTTTTTTAGTCGTGGCGTTGTTTCTGTATTTGCAAAAAATTGTTGAAATTTGAAAAATGTCAGTTGTAACTAAGAAATATAATTAATGTTTAACGGAAACTTAAATCTTTTAAAGCGCAATTAAAATTGAGTTGAAATCAATTCAAGTTTTGGAGTTTTGAAAATTTACTTTATAGATTATTCAAGAAATTAGATAGTAATTAAATCTCAAATCTAAATCTAAAAGATTTTAGTGATCGTACAAGTTCCCAGTTCTTTCCACTTTTGAGCCCCGTTGGCCGAAAGTTTATTTATTAGGGAGCATTGTGTGAAGGAATCATTCACGGCAGACATAGGAAAAGACTTGAACAAATGATTCAAAGAATCATAAAAATACCCTTCGTAGTCCAGGAATATAAAATTCATTGAAATATTGTAAATAAAAAAAACTCGTACAACAGATTCAAACACCAATTATAAAAAACCACTTATAATTTGTTGTCAACACCACCATTTTCATATTTCTTACTACTTTAGCAAAACATTAGTGCCCGCTTCCCTCTCGCTGCTAATTCCATACCATAATGGCTTCAAATTCCAACGTTGACGATTGTCTCAATTATCATATAAACAAGTTGCGGCATAAGAATTAAAATATGAATAGCGAAACGTTGATGGTCGACATGAAGACCGACACACAGACTGGCAAATAAAAATGTATAATTTAGTGCTAACATTATGCAATAAAAAAATACGACTATTTTCGTAAGCATTTTTAATTAAGTGAACTTCACGTTTGAACAACGACACACACACACACACATAAATTTACATAATTTTGCTTAAAACAAAAGTAAAGAAATTGAAATCTCCAAGTTGGGAACTTTCTTTCTGCTTGGCTATATTTTTAATAGAAAGTTTCACTTTCTTTGAACATTTCAAATTGTCAAAAACAAACAAACAAAAATAGCAAAAACAAATGTCTAAATTTGAGCTGTGATTGGTGTATTTGGTGGATGGAGGGTGAAAAAAAAAAAAATCAAAAATGTTGAAATGACCACTCGTAGATATCGATTACAGTGGTAGATACTATAAATGCGAGGTAGATGAACTTTGACAGCTGGCTTTGGCATTTTCGAAAGCGAGAATTTAGTTTTGGCATAAAGGAAATTTTTTTGACAGCTGTTTTCTCTATTCATGGAGAATGAGAAACTGTCATCTTGAGTTGAATAATTGATAGGAACAATTAAATATTTGCATAATTATTTAAAACGATTATTTGCATTTCAGAAGCGTGCAAATATGGCACATGGCCCACTGTGCATGACTGCAAATATTTAGCTTTCATTAATCAAATGAAGTGTGTGTGGTTTCACTTTAAAATCGCATTTCTTTGTCTTTGCTATAAACACACACACACACAAACACCTACTTATACCCATCAATATTATTGTACAAAAACCGGCAAGTTCAAAATTCATTTATACAAAACTTTGCGCCGAAGATTTGCATAATAAATAAAGTGAAAATAATACAATCAATAAATAAACATGTGGCATATTGCTAGAAGTAGAATTGTGTCGAATCGTCAAATCCAAGCAAGAGTCGCATAAGTCTCTCGTCTCGTTTTCCAGCAAAACGATTGAATCTGTTTACACAGCAGTGCGCAGAATTGCGTTAAGTGCTTTTTTTCTGCTGTTACTTTGCTGACGTTTTCTTTTTATTGCAGCGTAAGATTTGTACTTTCCAGCATTTCGTTCGTTTATTAGTTGTTTCGCTGTCATTTTGGCTCAGCGCGACGCTGCTGATGTTTGAACTTAACAGCATTTCATTAGTTGATTTTCGAGAGATTTTTCCTACAAAGATCAATGCCTCGGGTTCTTGGGGCTTGGCGCCAATGTTTGTGCGGCATGGAATGTCATGGTTAACTGGGTAAATTCCACATTGGTGTTCGACTTAGATGTTTGCGCATCGTTTTTTTGAGGTTAGTTGGTTCAGTCAGCCAGTGTGACGCTCTGTGTCTCTGTGTACGCACTTTCATGTAACGACGTCAAGTTATGGGTTGTTTGCTTTTGTTGTTGTACTATTTACTTTAGGTGAAATTGCACTAATGAATAGAAATCTGATAGGCTTACGGAAAGTAAATGAAGCGCATTAGAAGATTTTTTTTGTACTGTTACAAACATTCAAGCAATGACGGAAGTGGACATTAATCACTGAAGAACTATTTATAATTAAAAACCATAAATAAATATTGAGAGTAAAAATGAGTTTCTGGGGATTGAGAAAAGAATGCGTTACTAGCATTTACCCGAAAGTGCCGAAATTATTTTTTTTTCAAATTTTGTGAAAACACTTTTTGATGGATTTAATGTGAAGCATTACGTTTTTTTAGTGCTTGTTTACTGCGACCATATGGTCACACTAAGCGCTACCGGGTTAACTCCCGTGGGACCATTTCGTAGTCTGTAGTCATGTTATGTTAGTGTCATCATTGATGATGCAGTTATATCTAATTGAATGAGATCTTTCGACTGGTGTTATTAGTTTTTCGATATCTCTTCTAGTTGCCGAGATATTCAGGCTAATTTGGTCGCCTGTTCAAGGCCACAACTGCTTTAGTTATCATTTTGTCGTATGTGCAAACGTTTTGCGTTTTTAAAAAATCAGGTTTGAAACTTTAATAGCGATTTTCCAAAATTCATAAAATGTAACACACGACATTAATTCATCCCGGCGACAATGTGTAATTTGGCTAAAATGTAAATGACATTCTTGCTTTGTGCTCAAAACATGCCAATCTTTGTGTCAACTAAACACAATTTGTGGAAAGCGCTGATCTGTTTGTACACAACAACAGTCGGCCACATGTAGCAAAAGTTGTCAAGGCAACCTTAGAGCACTTCAAAGGAATGCCCCACCCAGTGGTGCACACAAGGTTTCATTTTGAGTGGGGTTCTGTACACAACTTTTGAGCACAATAACATTTGAAATTATATTTTCCATCGTCAAGTTTTATAAAGAACATATATGTGGAGTGTTTGAGACCCAAAAACCCCTACCAAACGTTGAATGGCAAATATGCTTTTAACTGGTATTGGACTCAAAAGTTGCTTACCAACGCAATAAAATGAAATCTTGTGTATATATCTATATATATATCACTGGGTTCGACACCACTCGCTGTATTCACCAGACATTGATCCAGCCGACTAACACTTGTACCGGTCCATGACTCATGGCCTGGCCGAGGGACTCTTCTTACAAAGAAGCCAAATTTGGGTCAATTCTTGATCCTGCCAACTAACACTTGTACGGTCCATGACTCATGACCTGGCCGAGGGACTCTTCTTACAAAGAAGCCAACATTGGGTAAATTCGTTAACCCGCCGACTAACAGTTGTACCGGCCCATGACACATGGCCTGTCCGAGGGACTCTTCTTATAAAGAAGCCAAATTTGGGTCAATTCTTTATCTCGCCGACTAACAGTTGTACCGGTCCATGACACATGGCCTGGCCGAGCAGCACTTCACTTCTTACAAAGAAGCAAAAACTGAGTCAATTCTTGGATCCCCTCATAAGACGATGAAATTCTTCAACGCAGATGGGAACAAGTTGTAACTAGTAATAGACAATATTTGTATCAATTTCTCTAAATAAAGTTGCTTTCTTTTGGATAACTTTTGAATGGTTGTAGTGGCAATTAACTCACTAACCTTTTAGACTTGATCTCTCTTAGTGAGAGAAGTTCTCAAGAGGTAAAATTTGAAGATTAATAAAGTCTGTATTGCCTTCATCCCATCTGAAGTTAATTTCTTGTAGATAACTTTTAAAAGTAAGAAGCTTTAAGATAAGAAGAGGGATTCCCAGCGTAGACACATCATGGCCCATCTGCTCAGAAGTACCTTGTCCTGCGAGCACCTCTGCTCTAGAGCTAGGAAACTATCGATAGTTGGGCCATTCGATATTTTCGATAGTTTGAGTGAAAAATATTGATACTATCGGATAAACCAAAATTGTCTCATGTATTAATTAACCGGCAATTGTACTGAATAATATTTGTATTAAAAGCTTCTACCTAGGGGTCTTGCTATCTTTGATACCTATGCCTGTTGTATATATGGCAGCATTGCCAGCACAAAATATTCTGAACACATTGCCGTCACATCACAAACAAACCGATAGTACCGATAGTGCCATAAAACCATCGATAGGTGTGCCAAAATGAAACTATCGATAGTTGCACAGCTCTACTCTGATCTACAGTTCCTAGGAACCTCAAATAGGCGAATATGAAGCATATTTAGGCAGTTTCATTAAGAGATTTGGTGCAGCTAAGAATAGTCTTGGATGTTACTAAGACTGCATCCTTAAAGAAATTTGCTGCAGCAGATGGATGATGTTATTAAGACTCCATTCAGAGCTCTATGAGCGGATAACTTTTGTACCCTAAGGCAATCTAAAGCTACACAGATTAGAACGATCTCAGCCTTAGAGCGATCTCAGACACTACACATACCTACACTTTCACTAAATGTAGCAAACTTTTTTGTAAGCACTAAACTGATTTGTAATTTCATAAACACAGAGGGAATCGATTCAGCATCCTTTGAGTAAAGAACACACAAAATTGATACCAAAGATTTGTTGTAAACATGTTCCAAGTGTTTGGCTACCTTGTAGCAGCAATTGTGAGCCCATTACTGCTACTTTGAACTATAATAAAACATTCAGGAAGTTCACGCGAGACTAAGTATTACATTAAGCACATTAAGCAGCCAGTGGAAAACCTTGAACGTTGCGCACAATAACGCAACGCTAATTGCACAAATTCAAACTCAAACTCAAACACACCGACACTCGAGTAACAAATAAAATCTTTATTTTCTTTCGAATGTTGTGTTGCACAATAACCTTTAACAATGTTTACAGTATCTGTGTGTTATACAGGGTCTACTGCTGGGGATGGAAAAATTACACATCTATGGGCGCATGATTCGATGCTAATGAGTGCCAAAGTGCGCCGAAGTACATATTCAGTCGCTCTTACATATTAATTTTCCATACAAGTTCTATGCATTTGTTTATGTAACTAAATGGTTTTCATACACAGACACACACACACACAGAGAAGCAAATATGAGTGAGTCACAAAGCCAAAATTATCAGATAAAATAAGATTTATGGCGTAATTTATTGTTTGTTTTTTTATGGAATCTGCATACAAGTAAATATATGTATGGGAGTTTGTGTGTACATACAATAATTTTCACATACATATGTATGTTGTGTACACTAAAAATTTGCTGAAGTTTTAGCAAATATTGATAGAGTTGATTAAAAGTCAGCAAGAAATTCCTGATTAACAATTGCGGCGAAATGTGTATTTCATGCGGAAGTCGTTGGTTACGACGAAGAACAAGAACACTTGGAAGATAACCACCAATAGTAGGACCAGGTCAAGAGGGACTTTCCACTGTTGAAGGAAACCTTAAAGCTACTCAGGAAACCGAGTTTTCAATATGAAAATTAAGGCGAAGTAGTCAAATTGCTTGGGATATTACGCCTGAAATGCTTGAACCAAGGCAAGGAGTCTTTGTCTTTAGAAGACCGTCTCTGAGAAAGCAGAACCAAGTCAAAAAATCCCACTCAACGCTTGAAAGATCACACCAACAGTAGCTCTCTCGTCACTTGGGAGATTACGTAGGCTCAAGTCAAGGAGGAGTCTTTAGAAGACCGTTTCTGAGAAAGCAGAACCAAGTCAAGAAAACCCACTCAACGCTTGAAAGATCACACCAACAGTAGCTCTCTCGTCATTTGGAAGATTACGCAGGCTCAAGTCAAGGAGGCCTTTTCACTGTTTGAGGAAACTCTCTCATCACTCGAAAAACTGTGCTTAAGACAAAAGAACTCAGTCGAAAAAGTTTTCTCATTGGTTGGGAAATCACCCAAACGATAACAAAAAATGGTGTCCAAAAGGCCACTTATCGCTTGATTTAATCCAATAGAGAGCCAAGTCATTGCATGGAAGATCGAGTCTTCAATAAAAGGACCAAGTTAATGGAGACTTCTTATTATCTGAAAGATCATCTCTCACATAAAAGAACCAGAGCGAGGAAGCTTAATCATTGCACTAACAATGGTAGGACCAAGTTAAAGAGAATCTCTGCTTAGGAAACTGTCTCTCAGACAGAAGAACCAAGTTAAAAAAGCTCAATCATCGCTTGAGAGATCACGCCAACAGAAGGGTCAAGAAGTCATTTTCACTATTTGAGCAAATCTTCTCAATACTTAAGAGAAGAATTCAGCCGAAAAAGTCGAAAGCGAATTCTCCAATAGAAGGATTACTTAGGGAACCTTATCGCCTGGAAGACTGAAAGAAAGATCTCTTATTACTTGCAAGATTACGCCAGCTATGGTAGAGGCAAATCAAAGAAGCTCTCTTCTTAGAAGACTGTTTTTCAGATAGAAGGACCAAGTCAGAAAACCATAATCATTGTTTGGAAGACCACACTGAATGTAAGGTCACCTCGAGGAGACCCTTCATTAGGGAAACTCGCTAGACCGTGTTTACGATAAAAGAATCAAGCTGAAGAAGTTCTCTAAGTGCATGGAAGATGACATTAGCGATGGTAAAACCTAGTACCGAAGGAACTTTTATCACTTGATTTAACTACATGGAGGATCAAGCCAAGGAGGTCCTCTCATTACTTGAAATACCGTATCTTCCATAGAAGGATCATGTCAAGGAAACCCTCTTATCATTTGAAAGGCCATCTCTAGAAACGCAAAGCTGAAAAAGCTCTCCAATGGCATGAATACCATATTTACCACCGATTGAAATATATATCTCCCAGTGCCTGAAGCAAGTCGAGGAGTCCCTCTCATTCCTTGAAAGACCGTATCTGTTATAGAGGGATCATGTTGAGGAAACCCTCTCATCATTGGAAAGACTGTCTCTCGGTTAGAAACACCAAGTTGAGAAAGCTCTCCAATGGCATGAGGGCCATACCACCGATTGAAATATGCCGCTCCCAGCGCCTGAAGTAAGTCGAGGAGGCCCACTCATTGCGAGAAAGACCGTATCGGCGGTAAAAGGATCATGTTGAGGAAACCCTCTCATCATTTGAAAAACTGTCTCTCGGTTAGAAACATCAAGTCGAGAAAGCTCTCTCATGGCATGAAGACCATACCACCGATGGTTATGTATTTCTTCCAACACCTGGGAGACCGTGTCTTCCTAGCGTCTGGGGAAGATAGTCGGAAGTAGACCTGCTTTTATGCCCACTGTACTGGCCTTAGTAATCGATCGATAATGTAGTCCCACAACAGTTCAATTCTCCCACTGTTCAGTGTGTAACTTTTCAAGTAACTTTTACGCGTAATTGCAAAATGTTTACTTGAATATTTCTATATACATAAATATTTCAAATATTTATTTTTCTTTGCGGCATATTTTGAAATGCCGATGCAGTTTGAAAACGACGGCAGCGAGCAATTGGCGCACGCAGCTGTCTGCAAGTTACTTTTATTTGTGCATTTGTTTGTTTGTTTGCATAACTTTTGCTTGGCTAATACTAATCAAACACAGATGGATCGAATGTGCGGATAATGACAGAAATTACATTAAAAGTATATTACGGTCAGTCATGAGATCAAACTTAGCACTTTTAGTGCTTACATATCAACTCGACTGATAGTTTTCGTATACTATTTGTGTGTGTGAGTGTAGTGGCACGACTTGCTCAATTCGTTCACTTTTATGTGGTTTTCCTTATTAACAGTGTTGCGTAAATTAATTTGTACGTGGCGAATGCGAGTGAAAATGCATAAATATTCGCGGCGGCAACGTACACAGCGAGCGATGTATTAGCACAACGAATTGTTTACACTTTTGATTGTTACTCAGAGATCAGACGTGGTGCAGTCGAAAGCGTCAAGTACGAGCCGCATGCGATAGTATAACAAATTAGTGAGTTTGTGTTATATTCTATTATTGCCAAAAGTAGCTGGAGTAATGTTTGAGTCAGCTATAATATAAATTGTCAAAATTCATTGCATGCCATTGAATTTGGAGCAAAAGAATCATCGAACTTTAGAATAGGAAATATTCTAGAGCGAGATTTAAAAGTGGATTACGTCAATAATGCTGCAACGCAGAGCACTAGAAGCGCGACTTGAAGCCTCTTGAAATAGTTTAAAAAATTGAAAATTTTGTGACTTAACCGAAACCGAATACTCGCTGTGAAACTGGACTTAAGTCTTGACACTTCGGTAGTCAACATTTAAAAACTGAGAGCGATTCATTAAAGAATTACTTTGCTGCTTTTCACGACATGAAACTTGATTTTATTGCACAATTTAACATGTTTCGGTATTTGCAACCGAACCGAAACCGAATATTCGGTCTGTCATTAGTGTTCACTGGACCATTTCGGTAGTCAGTCTTAAAAAACGGAGAGCAAATAAATGTATTAATGGATACTTTGGCTGCCTTTCACGGCATGAAAATTGGTTTTACTGTACAAAGTTCCGATTTAGGTCGAAATTTGCGATTTGTGATCTAAACGAAACCGAATATTCGGTCAAACACTTATCACTACTCTTCACTGGACCATAGTCTGAGCAAATCGATCGATAATTTAAAATGTTTCGGTTATTGTGACTGTACCGAAACTGAGTATTCGGTCTGTCATAAGTTTTTACTCTTCACTGGACCATTTCAAGATCAAATCGACATATTAAAGAATACTTTTATTACTTTTTAAGACATGCAAATTCATTTTATTGTACAATTTTAAATGTTTCGGTTTCTGTGACCCAACCGAAAACGAATATTCAGTCTGTCACTAGTTTTTAGTCTTCATTGCACCATTTTGGTATTCAGTCTTTAAAAACTCAGAGCAAATCAATTTATTAATGGATACTTTGGCTGCCTTCACGACATGAAAATCGGGTTTACTTTACAAAGTTTCGATTTTGGCTGAAACACGCAATTTGTGATCAAACCGAAACCGAATATTCGGTCAAACACTAATCTTTACTCTGAGCAAATCGATAGACAATTTAAAATGTTTCGATTTTTGTGACAGAACCGAATATTCGGTCTGTCATTAGTTTTTAGTCTTCATTGGAACATTTCAAGATCAAATCGACTCATTAAGAATACTTTTGCTACTTTTTAAGACATGAAAATGCATTCTACGGCACAATTTAAAATGTTTTGGTTTTTGTGACCGAACCGAAACCGAATATTCGGTCTGTCACTTGTTTTAAGTCTTCACTAGACCACTTCGGTAGCCAGTTTAAAAAACGAATAGCAAATCGATTTATGCATTGAGTCTCCAACTGAATCCTTATCAACTCTATTCAGCTGATGGACCCTGTACGAATCTGCTTAACATTTCCTGCAGTAAACTAAGCACAAAATTAGCAAAGGCATTAGTACCTGCAAGTACGTGTGCACTTTACGCTACAACAATAACAAAACGAGTCAGACTTGTCTCATTTGCATAACAGTCATGTGTGCCGGTATAATCGAACGTCTCCATGCTCGGCACGTCTTTTGCAATGAAACGCGTAAATATTCGGTTAAATGAATTTCATATTTGTGCGACTACAGCCAACGCAGGCAGCAAATAATTCAACTCAGGCGTCAATTACTGAAGTTCGTCTGTCAAATGCAGCCATCAAGTGTTGACTCACGAACACCAGTCAACGAGCGAAGCAGTCAGTCAACGAATCAGCTGATTTGTATCTACCGAATGTCGGTCAAGTGCAAGTTTTCACAACAATCAACAAGGCGGCGACTTTTACGAGTTGCATGCGATTTGTTATTAAACTAAACTCTCCAATGCTGAAAGGTACTCAGCCAAATAGCTGAAATAATTTTGTAATGTGCAGTAAAAAAATTAAAAAAAAAATAATAAAAAATGTTAAAACAAATTACAACAAAACAAAAATATTGTATTATCTAGCAGTGAAGTCAACAAAAACGTGTGTACAATTAAAATTCCAAAAATAAGCCGCATACCCACACGTAAAAAAAAAATTTATGAAAGAAATGCGAAGCAATACAAAAGCAGAACGATAAGAAAAATGCCAACTATAGGCAAATATTTTTACTTGACTTGGCTTTATCAATGTGCAAAATTAGCACAAAATTGCGTTTTGGGTCGCAAAGAGTTCGAATTGGTTTCATAATCTCGCACAGTGGGCTGAGTGCGCATAACTCATCGAATACTGGAGAAACAATGACAATGTGTTTGTTATCTACGAAATATTTATGTCGATTACTTTTACTTTTGCTAGACAGATGGAAAAATCAGAAATTTGGTGAAATCGCTGAAAGCTGCAACCTTATCACCGAAAGCCGCTGCAATCATTGAACAAAAAATTATGCGCACAATTAATTAATTTGTGCCATAAAACGGAAATCAAATTATTTAATTGATAGAAACCATGCAACATTTGGCTGATGCGATGTGAGCGGCTTTTAAAAAATGAATGCTTTATGTTTTCAGAATTCATAATGCTGCTTTCATTTGTTGATATTTTGTTTTTGCCCAAAGGCCAATTAGTTCCCTTTAATTGTCAACACATTGCCTAATGAATTTAGAGAAAGAGAGAGGAATAAAAACAATTCATAAAAAAACATGCGTGCGTTTGTTGGTTCGTTTCGCTTTGCATCGAATAGTTCCACTTCAAAACTTTATAATTATACATACTGCATATACGCCAATCGGTCATGCTTGGTGTGGCGATTTTACTAAAACCAACAGCAACAACAACAACATTGTGTGGTAGAAACATTCAAGTGGCCACATGGCCACCACAACGCAGCAACAGACTGCAATGACTGGCGACACAAATCGTTACAACGTTATGGCAACGATAAAATAATACATGTAGATATACAATATTTTGAACAACAATGACAACAACAACAACATAAAGTGTGAAAAAAACACTTGGCTGCAACAGCAATTCGGTTGTCACTACACATGTCATGCAATTAATTGATAATTTTGTTGTTGTTGTTTGGTAGATATTTTGTGGTGCATAGTTGACATTACTGTTGGTTTGTTGACATCGAACCACAACAACAATAACAACAATTAAGTAATAACAAAACAAAGATGTCAGTGAATCGAGTTTAACCCTTTCGCTATTTAGTTGCCATATGGCAACATGCTACTTTGTGGACTTCTGCATTCTCTATGGTTGCAAGAATACATTTTTTTGTTGGTCCTTAGAATAGTTTGAAGTTTTAGGAGAAATACGAAATTAACAAACTGAATATTTAAGTTTAAAGAAGAAAAGTATACACGTTTTTTAATGGTATATCTTGACATAGTAAAGGAAGTAGAAGCAGAAAAAATTTGAGAACTTTTTAATTTGACGTTTTCTTTCAATTTAGATACTTTTTTTTAATTTTGGCTGAAGTAAATGAAGAAATATTAAAATTTTCGTTATGCGTAAAAAGTTTTATGTCTAAGTAATTATTACAGCCACAACGATGTGGTTGCTCTCATAGAAAAACACTCTAAAATACAGGGTCCGAGTATAAAAATTAAAAAATTTATTATGGAATATTGCTAATATAACCACATAGAAGCCTAAGACGTAAAATTTAAAATTTTAACTTTCCCCAGTAAAAACCTGTAGCGAAAGGTTAATAGAAACACCTATGGGCGGGGGCTTCAAAAACCCATTTGGAGCTCCTGGACCGGGTGCAAAACCGTGCGATCAAGCTTATAGGGGACAGTAGGGCATCCAGCTCTATTGACTCCTTGGAGCATCGTCGAAACGTGGCATGTGTGGTGTTATTTTACAGATACTTTTTCGGTAATTGCTCAGTGGAGATGAGCAGCTTGCTGCCATCACTCCGGGTATTCCCCAGGGCAACCCGTTTGAACACTGGCGCCCATGCATTCCACGTTGAAACGATGTTCCAGCGCACTACGCACTACAGAGAAAGTTCGTTCCTGGCCCGTACAGCGCGATTGTGGAATGGTCTCCCTGCGGATATTTTCCCCAGCACTTATGATCTTGATGGGTTCAAGGCAAGAGTCCACAACTTCTTCACCCAACATCCTTTCTCCCAACCTATATATCCTTCCTGAACCAGCGCAATGCCTCGCATTTATAGGGGTATCCCCTGCGCGTTGGCTCGTATTTAAAAAAAAAAAAAAAAAAAAGAAAACAGATTGAAACCACCATTGGTGGTCTGACGGATCACTGTCTAATTGGGGGCAACCACGGTAAAAGGTTTCAAACGACTTCTGTTAGAGTTGTATGAACGAAAAAGAGAAAGGAAATCGACCTCACCTGCCATGCAGTTTATCCAGAAGAAGTAAAAATCAGCTGGGCAATTTCTTCGACAGTCAAGAAGACCTATCTAGACTATTCTCACAATCTACGAGACTTCGTGAGTAGCTCAAACTGGTTCATTAAGTGAGCGGACTTTGGTTCGATTGTTTTGTGGTATCACAGTGGAAAAATGTACTTCACCTTCTATGCACTTTTTTCCAGAAGAAAGAAGAATCACCTAGTCAACTTCTTCGACAGTCTAGGGGATCTAGTCAACAAGACTAATCACAGTCTAACTACTAGGCTTCGTGAGAGGCTCAGACTGGTTCAATGAGTGAGCGGCCCTATGCTCGATTGTTTTGTGGTATTACAATGGCCAAAGTGTGCTCCGTCGTAGGTGCTACAATGGTCTCGGTAGGCGACTGGCAGAGATCTATCTTGACCAACAAAACTTGAATTCTATAGCACGCTCACTCTGCCCGTACTTCTCCTCAAGGAAGCACTTGATGAGACTGTTTGAACTGATTGATTAGACTGTTTGAGTCAAACACTGGTGGTTTGATACGGAAAATTGGACGATCAGATTGTTGGTCAAATCGATTGGTAAAGTTTTCAATACTTTGTCAGTCAAACCGTTACGAAACTTTTCACTTTGAAATCGGCATTTTGTTGATTAGGAGTTTACTCCCAAATTTAAGTAAAAGTAACTCGTCCATGTGTCCAAAAGTATGAAGGAGGAATGAACATTGCAACTGAAATTAATCTCAAATAAAAGTTTCACTATTCAAACAAGACAATTTAAAGTAAATTCAAAACCGCCTAAAAACCACCAAATGAAATTCAAAGTAATGACTTCTAGATCGAAACTTAATTAAACTGTTTGAAAAATGGTTAAATTTTGTTTCAAATACTGGTTTGACACTGAAAATTGGACGATTAGATTGTTGGTCAAATGGACTCAAATCGATTGGTAAAATTTTCAACACTTTGTCAGTCCATTACGAAACTTTTGATCAACATTTTCTTGACTAGAAGTTTACTTCCAAATCTAAGCAAAAGTATACTTATAAGTAACTAACTAACTCATCCATTAAAAGTATGAAGGAATGAACATTACAACTGAAATTAATCTCAAATAAAAGTTTCACTATTCAAACAAAACAATTTAAAGTAAATTCAAAACTGCCTAAAGAACACCAAATGAAATGAAAAGTAATGACTTCAAGCTCGAATCTAACGCCTATTCATTAACCCCAGCCATCACGCTTCAATTAGACATTCTTGCCTACTTAATTATGAGTTTCGAACTGCCACCGGCTCGCCACGCAGTTCTGTTATTTCAACAACAACACACAACTTAATCGCGCGCGCACTGTGGCAACGCGCTGCGGCGCTGCCAATTGCGGTCATGCAGCCAATGTCCGATTACACGGCCAAATGTGACCGATTGCCACTGCAGTCGCAGCTGTTTGTTGGCAACACGTCGCACCAACAATTGCAATGTGTTGACAACATTTCGCTAAAAACTACAAGCTGAAAAAATGTATCTGCTGCTAAGTGCAACAACGAAATAAATAAATAAATAAAAACGCAAAGCAGTGCGGGTCATTGATTGCTCTGCTCGAAGACAAAGTTATGCGAAATTTCGCGCTTGCACAATGTGTGCTATTGGCTTTTATTTTCTGATTTCTGTAGCATTTGTATATTGAAATTAACATTGTTTCGCTTGGCTCGAACACGCTGCGAAAGTGTGTAAATATGTAAAAAGTTTGAGCGGCAAAACTCAACAACAATTTCGTTAAGAAGCGCATTGCAAAGTACGCAACGCAGAGGCGATCGTCAGGTCAGCTCGAACGTTGCTAATTGCAGTGCTTCGTTCGGCAAAGCATTAAAAGTGGATTTTATTAGCGCTGGTGGGACGTGTCTGTAGTGCATATTGCGCGCCGTTGCGTAATTTAATAGTGGGGTGGAGGGGGAGGGTAGTTGTTGGTTGAATACTCAGTGGATAGATTGCAGCGACTGCATTGAATGTGTAAAATTGATTTTAAAGCGGGGTGGATTTTGTTGATAATGATTCGATAACGACGCTCAGAGTTCAACTTTTTAATTGATTACATTGATTCTAAATAATTACAACAACTGCTCAATTCTAGCCTTGTTTCATCTTCTGTGATTCCTGTTCGAAAGACGACAGTCTGGAGAGAAGTGGCTTTACTTTTCATTGATCTTGTTATGTACATTTTCGAAGCTTTGTACTAGTTATTTCTTATCCATTGTGCATTAAGTTGTTTTGAAAAAATTTTCCAAAAATTCTGAAAAATACAATTTACTTGGAAATTCGATCTGAACAGACCAAAACATTTACTAATATGTACCACCTACACGCACTGTTTTCTCTCAACAACCTCGACAAAAGTTATTTAAATACTTCAACTCATTGGCACAAATCAATGACAAATTAACCATCTAGATTATCTCTTTCTATAAAAGAATGTTTATCTATTTGTTGATCCTTATAGACTCGCAAGTTTTATGACCCATTGATCTGAAATCATGACACAACGGGTGGTATGCCCAGGCTATATCTTTTGTTGTTTATTGGTAAGACACCATCCATACGTTAGGTTGAAATGGCTGGACAGATCCTACACATGGGCCAAGAAGGAGGCTCGTTTTGATCCCATATAGAGCATTCCCTGAACGGCACCCATACAACCCAAATCTTTCCATCATATTAATCAATCAAGACTCGCAAATTTTATGACCAATTAAGCTGAAATCACAACACAATGGTTGGTATGGCCAGACGAAGGGATCTGGATATCTTTTGATGTTTATTAATCAATTGTCCACTTCCTCGCAATGCGGATTTGGTAATACAATGGTTCGGCCCGACTGGGCATTTCGAAAGATTTGTATGATATTTTCTAATAGTCTGACAGACTTTATGGTCCAGCGATGGCTTTTCACACCACAGGCTCAAGGTTCGACTTCTACTTAGGACTGGTTGAACACTCGTCTAATTCAATCGCAATCCCCAAGAAGTAGATGAGAGTTCTAAGCAAAACAAAATTCTGACATATTCCCAATATGACATAACTTTTGTGCCACTTTGTAAAACAATCGTCCAGAAAGATCATTGAATTCTCCTCAGGATCTTTCCTACTTCTACTTTTCTATTGACTATAATTCTATAATTCACTATGTTGGCCCTCCTTGTAATACAAAAGTCCGTCCAGATCATTCAGTCTTCTGCATTACCTTCAGGGTCTTTTCTACAGCTACCATTCTATCGATCCAATTCATTACTTTTATCCCACCTTGTAATTAAATAGTTCATAGATAACATTGGGTTCATGGCAAAACTTCTATGTTCCCTTCTACTTCAACATTCTATCGATTCCTGTGCAACTAATTCTATATCTTTATAAAACATAAATATCAAACCACCACCAGCGATCTTCCTACTTCTATCATTCTATCTAATCTAATTCAATACTTTTGTTTCACCTTTTAATACAATACACCTGCACGGCCATTGAATCTTCTTTAAAACATTCAGGGTCTTTCCTTGTTTTACCATTCTATCGATCTATTTTTAATATTATTATAATTATTATTATTTTAACTACCATCATTATGATTATTTCACCAATAAAGCGAGCCAAAAGTGAGTAAAGATAATAGCTGCTTGATTTAAAAATAGCTGGAAGAGAGATACCAACAAAGGGCACCAAGCTGGTCTCTACACACAAGGGCCGGTCAGTGACGATTATCTTCACGATCACTACACTTATCTTATTTCATAATTTTACACCACACTCACTCATTAAATCTTCACTCAATCAACACGTTTCAGTAAGTTAGTGTTCAATTCCTTCAAAACTTTACCTGAAAAGAAGAGCATAGAACAAATATTCATTAGTATGTGCAATAAAAGAAAATCAAAAAGCTTAAAGCAGTACTAGTCAAGCTGACATTGACAGCATAACCCTCGGAACGACATTTTAATGTCCACCAGCATTGTCAACAACAAATTAATGGACAACTGCACATACAAATAGACAGCGGGTAGAGTGCTTTAATTAACCCCACAATCGGCACAATAGAGCAATAACTAAAAATACCAATGTACGTACTAAGTAATTTACGTGAAATCAAACATTGAGGTTATGTAATGCAATTTAGTTAGTTCGCTGTGGAACATTTTTCACATATGATTTCAAACGCTGCTACTACCAGCGACAAAGGTCGTCAAAGACCTAAAATGCTGCAAGGCTGCGAAAAAAAACAAAAACAAATTGCAACGAAATAATGTCTCAATTGGAAGCGATTAGATTGTGCAATGCCACAGCTGTTGTTGTTTGTGGGGTACTGCGAAATGTGCGGCTGACTGTTTTGCATAGTTCACAAGGAAACCGAAATGCAGCGAGAAAAATAAAACAAACGTTGCAAGCGCGCAAAGGCCACCGCACCGGAACAATTGCGGCAACAATGCGCCAAACGAAGGCGATTACGGCGGCAGCATTTACCGTTGCGGCAGCAGCAGCAGCAGCAACAGCACACAATGACGACGACAGTAGAGGTCAGCTGTTGAGTGCCTACAACAATTCGTCCACCAACTCGGCAGCGAGCCGCGAGCACAATCACAAATATGCGCCAATTCACCGAATTGCCGGCAAGCAGCAGCCGCATTTTGACAGCTTCAACGCCTGTCACGATTGCAATGGAAATTCAGCAGCAACAATGCGCGCTACGGAGCAGCAAAATCAACATTTCATTTTCGCAGCGCTTTGCTGCTGTCGGTGCTGTGATGTGCCGGCAATGGCCAATTTAATTGCAAATATGCAAACTGCGAATCGGCCGAGCGTGAAAACGAAGACGCAACACCAAAGGAAAACTGCCACAATTACGGCCAATTGTGGCGGCGGTTTTTCGGCTGTTGTAAGCCGTGTGCGGCTGCGTGTTGGGCGGGTCGGTATGTGGTTGGTGTGCGGCGGTTAGAATGTCTACCTGCAGTACACGCAAGACAAAAGAATGCCGAAAGATGTAACAATTCGATTGGCGTTAGTAAGAAACGTTTGTTAATTAGTCGATTGCAAAAGAATTGCAGTGCCAGCGAAAAGTGCAACGCCTATTGGTAGACAAAAGACAATGAATTGAAATTAAAACTGCATTAAATAGTAGTAAAACAGATAATACAGACCCATACAGTCAATCAGTGGCGCGCACAGGGGGTTTCATTTGGAGGTGTGGGTTGGTTTTGCGTACAACTGAGCAAAATACCATTCGATTTTGTACCAGAAATTTTTGTGTTTGGGGGAGGGTTTAACCCCCAAAACCCCTCTGTGTGCGCCACTACAGTCAATATTAAAAACTCATAGAGCTATTCTGGTAAAGATAGTTGAAAGATTTTTAAAGAAAGAAAAGACATGTGAGGCTTTTAAAAAAAGTATGCGGACTATGAGGTTATTCGAAAAGGCTAAGCAATTCGAGCGTCAAAATAATTTGGATAAAATTGTGAGGTGATTCTCTTGGGACTTCTAAAGGGTGACAACACAGTGGCAGTGATAGTTTTTCAGATAGGGATGTCAAGGACACACAGAGATTGCTGCAAACTGACCGTAGCGGTTAGTATCGAAGAAGACCCAGAAATGTTGATTCAGCGCCAATCAGCTCAATGAGGCATCATTGCTAATTTCACGGCTAATTTTGAAGTTGAATTTGGGCCTACAATTGTATAAGATTGTGCTGTCGCAAGAATTAAAGCCGGACAACCATAGACAGCGCAGTGAGTTCACTAATTGGCCGCTGGAAATGTTGGCCGGAGATCAGAAAATTGGCCATAAAATAATCTTCTCGGACAAAGCCCATTTTTGATGCAGTGGATGTCACAAAGCAAAATCGCCGTTGCAGAAGCGAATATAATTCACAAATGTTCCACCAAGCATTAGCATTCACAAAGATTAACTGCTTGGTGCCTTATCGGAGCTTATTTCTTTCGATATAAGGAAGGATACACCATTACCGTCAATGGCTCTCGGTATGACCGATTTTCTGTAGCTAAAGCTCGCCAACATCGATGCATCCGAGATGTGGTTTCAACAAGACGGCGGCACATGCCATGCAAGCGACGCAGCGCCCGAAATTATGAAGATGAAATTTGACGAATGAATCATTTCACGGCGAGCATTCATCAATTGTCCGCCGCAATTATCCAACTTGACACCCCTCGTTAATTTTCTTTGGGGCCACAACAAGTCCTTAGTTTACGCTAACAAGCCATATTGAACCGAGTCATCAAAAATTGGACCCATAGCTTGAAGCACTGCTGGCCTTTTGAAAGATGTGCTCTTCCATACAAAATGGCATGAATGTAGCTTCAAAATAAAGCCAAAATCAGTTTGATATTTAAAACGGTTGTTGTTTAAATTAATTTTCTTATTGTTGTCTGGGGTCACCCTTTAAGTTCTTCACATGAGTGATGTCCCTATGTTCAAGGCAACATTGGTACAGGTATCGCATACGCGAGACCCAATCTTACAGCTGAAGGTAATGTGGTCTAAAATTCCCTTTGCTCTTTTCTGCTTAGTGGGTATTTAATAATATATAATATAATACGATCTAAGTGGAAAGATTGGACTTTGTAGACGTCTTGCGTTTAGGTTAGGTTGGAGGTCGGAGGCCTGAAAGGCCCATTGTGATACCACATATTTCACCCGCTTGTTTTTTAATGTGTATGAAACACTGTTTTTCCAACATTTGCTACAACACACATTGGCCTAAAGGAAAATGTGTAGCGCAAGAAACCTAAAGTTCACAGTCGACATCAACCCAGGTGTGTTCTCTGTATGTTACTCATTACAGGTTACATACATAATCTCAGGTTAAAGTCGCTGTCTGGGCACGGGATCTTTGTCGAAAGACAAACTTAGGGCACAAATGGGCCCATTTTAACATCATAAAAAGGAATAATATATGTGTCTGTTAGACTTACATCTAAACAAGAATAGTCATCACTGGTAACTAGGTTAGGTTAGGTTATAAAAGCGCAGTGTGCGGCATGCACTTCTACTCAGAGACCCTGTTGGGTGTATTATGATTCCCTTCAGTTTAGAAATTCGGTGCCCTTCTCTATCTGTTGGATAACCTGTAGATTCAGACGGAATCTTTTAGGAACCATTTAGTCTTTGCAAGGAAATTGTGTAGATCAGTAAACTGTGCATCAGCTCTTTGTGCCAGTCCATCGAAGAATCTGACTCCAAGCGGCCGAAGCCATGGTTCTTGTAGTGGCATTGTAGGTGCTCGATTGACTTCAATGCATCTTGGTGCCCTCAGCTTCTTCACAGGTATCTAACTTTTCAGTAATATCTAAACTAATGACCATTCTAGTTTAGATATAAGTAGATGTGTAGATCTGATCAGATCAGAATGGTCTTCGCTGTTCCAAACTCATTTCATATAGAAAGCAAATAGAGAGCTTCTACTGCTAAACTTCATGACCATGCATTAAGTAAAAAAAAATGGTGTTTTTTTAATACTGAAAACAGCTAGACTAAGGGCATTGATAAGTTGAACGTTCATAGTAGTGGAATATTTGATACACATGGACGCAATATAACCCGATCTAACTCTGACTTTGCTTAGGGAGTTTAGTTAGTACCTGAACTGTACTAACTGAAAAGACTGAAAAGACAACAACCAGAATCAGAAAACAATGTATGGTTATTTTTGAGGAAAGATCTGACTTCTCTTAAATATGCAAATCAGCAATGATTTCATCTTTTAGCTTGAACCAGCTTAACTTTATACATTGTAAAGATTTCCGACATAATCTTCTATTGTTTTTGGCCACAACTACAAAGTTTTTAGCCACCGTTTCTAATAGAAGAATATTCAAAAAGTTAGTCTCTTAGTAATACTAAGAGAAAAAATAATCATTATATTTAAGAGAAGATCAAAGTTCCCATCAATTCGCATATGAGAAATTATTCCATTCTTTAACTTGAACCAGTTTAACTTTATACAATCTGAAGTGCTTCAAATCTTCCTTCAATCTTCTATTGTTTACGGCCACAACTACAAAGTTTTTAACCATCGTTTCCAAAAATAATACTTATACATATTTGAAAGCAAATCTAACTTCCCATAAATACGTATATCAGTAATGAATCCATTGTTTAATTTGAACCATCAATCTAAAGTTCTGCGACATAATCTTCAATTTTTTTTCGCCACAAACTTGTAAGCCATAATTACAAAGTTGTTAGCCACCGTTTCCAATTGAAGAATATTCAGAAAGTTTATCACTAACGGAAGCTGTCTGGCAAACCAACGAGCATCACTTGCGTGTGCGCAAAGCATTTTAGAAAGAGTTGACTTTGTGCCGGTTTTAATATGGTTGCTTATTTTGTTTTTGTTGCTACTTTTACTGCTATTTTGTGTTGTTTTTTTTTTCAATTAAAAAAGTTTACACAACAACTTTAGAACGAGTGAAATATGTATGTGAATTTTAGATGATAATAAAAAGCACAACACAATTGATGTGGCTGTCTTGTTACGTCGCACTCGCTCTCTCTCCGTCGCTCTCTCTCTCTCTTTCACGTGTCTGTTTTCGTGTAATTTTAAAACGAAGATGAAACAGGTTTCCACTGACTACGGCGAGCTAACAAACTTACAGTCACACATACAGGGTGCAATGCTAAGATGGCAAACGCTGCTCAACATAGATTAGAATGGCTTTGCAGAGCCAACAGCTGGATGTGAGCTGAGCTATGATATGATCGTAATTCATGCTAATTTAATTTAGTATGTTGCGCCATTTCCCTGCTAACCCAGTTGCCCTGTACTCCTGTACTCCACAGCACCTGTACAGCCCACATTGCAATTATCTATGGAATATATGGTAGAATGCAGTATGTTTGTAGTGGTGTGTGCGCACGAGTGTCGGTTACATCGCGTGCTCAGCGTCACACGTAACGTGTGCAATTCGTGTCGTTGTGCCCTCTACACCGACGAGCATCTATTGTTTACAATTTTTCTTTGTTACTGCGTTGCAATTAAATTCTAACTGAATATAAATTTCACATTTTCAATTCATGCAAAAAATTGCAAGAAAAATATTTAAAGCAAAGAAAAAGCTTATAGCAGGAAAAAACTGATGGAGTTCAGTGATTACATGAACGCATGTCGGCTTCAAATGCTCCCAGTCTTGCAATTTCTATAAAACAATTCTTGAGTTTGTTTAGTTGTTTCGAATAATTTTAAGTAAATTAATCACCCACATAAATTTTCGAATTTCCCAATTTCAGCATTGAGCAACTTTCGACGCAGCGACAATCACACACACACACACAAACAGTTTAAAGAAATTTATGGCATTGCGTTATTTTTTGGTGATTTTTGTGTGTGTGGGCTAAATCGCATAATTCATGGCTCATATGTTTCAAGTTTGTGCGATTTTTGAGAATTTTCATACAAATGTGATTGCCTCCAATGAGATGGAAATATTTCATATGAAAAACATAAAATAAAAACAAAAATAAAGCAATATTATTGAAGATAGAGAAACTACTTTCGGAGATGATTTGAATTTGTGAATAAACATCATGCCGTTGTTTTAGTTTTACTGGAACTTTCTTGAAGAAAAATATTTGTCTATGATGTAATGAGTAATGTTAAACATTTTGAGGACTTTCCTTTAAGGATTTTTAAATTAATAACCACTCCACAGATTCAACAAATTTTTAATGATTAGTGGAGTCCGTATCTCTATATGGTTCCGACAGAATCTGAATCAAAAGAAGACAATTTTTTTAAGGTACAACAAACGGACAATAATAATTCTTACTGTCAATTTGCAAAGAACGTAAATAAAGACTGACTACAGAAAGGACGCTGTAAAGTATGGTCACAGAAGATGTGAAATGTAATTATACGAGTAGTTCTCTCTAATCTATCCTATTAATGCATCAATAGTGAGGAGGAACAGTGCAAAAAAACTAAGCAATATCTTCTATGCGATAAGATCGATAAGATAAGATGAATGATAGAACCTGTCTGATCTACTTTAGGTAGTTGCGGACCTGAACACTCCCTAGTCAAGAATGATACCCTCTGAGATACAGTGGACAGTTGTTTAGGTGCCTTTCTCCATCGGATACTCCCAACACTATCATACAAATCTTCATTCCAATGTTCAGAATGCCACTGGATGGACAGGACAGACCGAAGCTCGGAATGTTTTTTGATCGTACGAAGATGATATCAGATTGAGAGATGTTTAAATAGAATAAAAGTTCCAGGATGAAAGACCTTACAACAAAAGTTTGACTTCCATGCCGGGCAGACCGAATTTCCGAATGGTTTTGAAGATGATAGGAAAATGGTTTTGAAGATTGAGAGACGTTTAGATAGAATAAGACGTGGGTTGAAATAGGAGAGTACAGTCCTAATTCCAAGACGAAAGGCCATACAACAAATGTTTGAATAGGTTAGTAACTTGACTTCCACGCCGGAGAGCCGAATCTCCAAATGGTTTTGAAGATTCAGAGATGTTTAGATACAATAAGAGTCGAGTGGGTTAACATAGGAAAGTAAATATAATCCCAATTCCCGAGCGAAAGACAACAAAAGTTTGAAAAGGTTAGTAACTTGACTTCCATGCCGGACAGGCCGAAGCTTCGAATGGTTTTGAAGATGATAGAATAATGGTTTCGTCAGATTGAGTGACGTTTAGATAGAATAAGAGTCGAGTGGATTAAAATGGAAGAGTATAATCTCAATTCCAGGACGAAAGACCATACAGAAAAAGTTTGAAAAGGTTAGTAACTTGACTTTCATGAATTTTTCAGTCACCGAGTGCACTCAGTGATGAATTTCTAAGCTAACCACTAACCCCAACAATATCTATAATATTATAGTGACAAAACAAGACACATATAGTTTTCTAATCAAAATTAATCTTTTTGTTACATATTTACCATTAAAATTATTTCTTATACTAGCCCCGAAATAATTTCTAGAGTCCGACCGATTAATCGGCATCGGCATGGGCTAGTATCGGCCAATAAAATTGGTATCGGCATCGGCTAGTATCGGCATCGGCCAAAAAAAAAGAATCAGCATCGGCAGCATTTTTTAACAGGCCTTTTATTTTTTCCAAATTTGTTTTCTGACTTCTTCCCACTGCATCTGTACAACGGGTCGCAATTTGAGAGTACAAATTTTAATATAAAAATCGTAATTTTGAGTTGAATAAAAAACTGAATTTGTATGCAATATTTACGTCACTATTTTTGTTTCTCTCTCAGTGGATAAATGTGATATATTATTTTTTTTAATACATGTTAATGTATTAGAATTCTGAATTCTCTTGTTATTTTATTTAGTTTTTAATTATTTCTTTTCTCGTTGTTATTTAGTTTTTAATTATTTCTTTAATAATTAATTTTGTGAAGAATATTACAAACAATATGTAATAGTTCCTTTTGTTATTTTATAAAATAGACTGTGTTTTTTATTGAATTCATTCGTGTTATTTCTTCTATGTAATCGGCATCGGTATCGGCATCGGCTGATTTTCGCCCTTTCGGCCGGTTAATCGGCATCGGCCAAACTCGCCCTTCCGGCCGATTAATCAGCATCGGCATCGGCCAAAAAATTTGGTATCGGTCGGACTTATTAGACATGTCACACATGTCACACATAAAAGCCTCAGTCGCCTAGAAACCACATCAACCAACACGACTGAAACGTGCCAAAGTTCTCGACTGACAGTCAATAAACGCCAATCCGTATTGAGATCATGGCGAGTACATTGCCACGCAGCCATAAAAATACAAAATTCGAAACTATGGCAAACAAAATAAAAATGGCCATAGCCGTCATAATTCATCTTAACCGCAAATGCAGACTACGTGTTAATTTCAAGCGTCAATTTGCACTGCTGTCACTTGACAGTCGACCAACCAGCCGACTTTTTAGCAATACTCGTACACTTTATCGTCGAACCATTTTGGCAAACATAAAACGCAGCCACACAGCATGACCGGCTTGTGGCATGCGGCAGTCATTTGACTGGCTGGCTGAAAATTTCACCAACTCGCCGCGCCAAAACGTGCGTCGTATATGGATCGAGAGAGCGACAGCTGGATAAATGAAAAATTGCCCAAAGATAAAGAACACAAGAATCAGGTTAAAGTTGCCATTAATGCCGCCCACAAGTTGAATGGATGCGTAATGAGCCAACACAGACGACGTTTTGTATTAACGACTGCGTATTGGAACAAATGTCTGTCGTAAAATCGAACAGCACAGAGTGTGGTGAATATAGCGTAATCTGTGTGTTTGTGTGCGAAATGAAGTATAATTTAAATGCGGTAATGATTTTTCGAAGATTATTCACTCTTTTTACGCTTGAAAAACTTTTACGTTTGTTGTATGAAAACAATTTCTCGTACAGCAAATTAAATTCAAATATAACATAATTATGGCAATCAATGCGAGAGCTATAAATAAATATAGCCACATGTGTGTGTGTGTGTTGAACAGGAAGTCAATTGGAAAATTTAATGAGTTTTTCACGAACTTGAAGAAAAGTGTCAAAGTTAATTTTAGGTCAAAGGTTATAAAATTGGAAAGTATGAGAAGAGAGGGAGAGAGAGAGAAAGAGAGAGAGAGAGTAGTAGACGATAACATATGAGCTTGACAATCTGTTAGTCACAATAGGAGATGATCGCATGAAATACATAAATGTTGGATTAGTCCTAAGATGGGTTAACATAGTCCTAAAGCCAGCACCGAAGACGTTAATGAGATTGGTTAATCTTATTGCTACGATTAGATAGAATAGTGCCAAATAAGTTAAGGGAGAAAAAGTTAAGGTTAAGATCGAATAACATAATCCTAATGTCAGGATCGAAGGCGGTAAGATATTTGATCTAGGCAAAGCGATTGCACAATCTTTTTGCCACAATGACAGATGATGGAATGGAAAAAGTGAGAATGGAATAGGTTAAGTTCGGATAACATAATCCTAATATCAGGATCGGAAATGATAAGATCAGATAATAGGCGAAGAGATGGGACAATTTTTTAATAACAATGAGCGATGATGGGATAGAACACGTGTCGAATAGGTTACGATCGAATAGCATAATCCTAATGTCAGGATCAGAGACGATAAGATCAAATACTAGGCGAAGAGACTGGACAATCCTTTTATAACAATGAGAGATGATGGGATAGAATATGTGTTGAATAGGTTAAGATCGAATAGCATAATCCTAATGTCAGGATCGGAAACGATAAGATCAAATAATAGGCGAAGAGATTGGAAAAAATTTTTGCCACGACGAGAGATGATGGAATGGAATACGTGTCGAATAAGTTAAGATCGGATAGCATAGTTCTAATGTCAGGACCGGAGATGATAAGATCAAATAATAGGCAATAGGATTTGACAACCTTTTTGTCCCGATTGGAGATAATCGGATGGAATAAGTATTGAATAGGTTAAGATCGGATAGCATAATCCTAATGTCGGGATCGGAAGCGGTAAGATCAAAAATAGGCAAAGAGGTTGGACAATCTTTTTGCCACGATGAGAGATGATGGGATAGAATAAGTATTGATTAGGTTGAGATGGATTATTGTAATTCTAATGCCAGGACCAGAAATGAGAAGATAAAATAGTAGTTGAAAAGGCTGGCAGAGGTGGATCAAAATAAAAACAAAATCGAAAAAGGAACCTCCTTTAGGTATATATGTATATAACACGACGCAATAGAAGAGAAACGAGTCTGAAAGTTTAAATTAGAATAGTCTATCACGACAGAAAAAGAGTTGAAAGCTCTGTCGACGTTTGGTGTGACTGGATGAAGAAGAGGCGCGTAATGTCAGAACATCTGATGGAATGTGTTGAAGCAGATCGAAACTTTGATGGGAAAGGACACTGCGACCTATAGCATCTATTGTGCTGTCTTCAAGGACTTAAAGTATATCTGTAGTATAGATTTCCGCTGTTTATCGCGTCCTTTCTGCCAATGTGAACCAGAACCCAAAGAACTCTAAACTGATTACAAAGACAACAAGTTGATTTTTTCAAGACATTTCAGCGCCAGTTCCGGAATGCCTGGTGTGATCGTAATGCCTGGATCGCCGCTTGACTATTAGAGAGGCTCGAAATCTTCCAGTTCTAGTAGTTCCACGTCAGATTAAAGTAAGCACACCTTTTAATTGCATAGATATTTTTCTGAAATATTGTTGTGTGCTTACGCATTGGTTGTGAGTATCTCATACTCGGTTTGTAGACATCAACCCTGGTATATTCTTTCGTTAGAGATCTGTGTGTTTACCAGGTTATCATGTAGGTACTTCTCTATCAGGCCTTTTTTTGATATAGACCACCCAGCCCTGTTTGTTACCAAGTTTAGTCTTAAATTTATTTATGAGACTGAACATTGCTGTCATAGTTTTCCTCGGTATTGCAATTATGGAATGTTGGTTTTATAAGAATATCAAACTTCCTACAGTTTAAGAATGCGAAGAGCTTCAACTCATAAACACATAACATTAATTTTTTATAAAGTCAAGCGAAAAGCTGTAAGTAGGATCGCGGAGAGTAAATTCGGGTCCATTAATTTCAGAGCAGTAGGTGAAAAATCTTCGTAGAAGCTGATAGACCTGTATGTACCAGCCTGGTGGATTCTTATCGACAAAAAACCAGCTTCTGTCCAGTAATTTGCCGAAGCGGACCACATAGTGGGTCGCTTTTCTTATCCCCGCCCCTTGAGGTCCTCTTTCCTGAAAGTAATACCAAAACTTATATACAACGATGCAATCTGGCTGCCGAAAATTCTAGGCCCTGGTAAACACCAGCCCGACCTTCCTTCTCTCATTAGGGCTGGTTACAGATATACATTTCGCATAGTACTGGGTGGAATAAAGCACGTGAAAGAGGTGGTTTTAGTGAGATTAAAATCCCACAGAGACGGTGGTTTTAGCTTTCGATGCATTCCATCTCTATAACAAAAAAAAAACAAACAGCTTTTATGCTGAGCGGAAAATTGTGCAAGGCATGCCCGAGTGCGTACAAATTAAGCGTGCTGCGATAGACTCATCAGTCAGTCAGACCAGTCAATGTGTCAGTCAGCCGGGCAGACCGAGCTGGCAGCTCAATTGACCTTGTTGGCGGTGGCAGTTCGTTTGGACACATCCAGCGCCCAGTGAGTGGCAGCAGCAGCCAGCACGTGTGCGGCGGGGAAGCGGGCATGTAATTTGATTTCCCAAAGTGTGTTGATTTAATTTATGATGTTGGCATGCGGCAGCGTTGTGTCTGTGGGCCATGTTGAAAGTTCAAAATCACAACCTTTCGGCACTTCGGCTTTGGAGAGCAACAATGTAAATACAAATTTGTGCTAAAGTTTATTTTTACATATGGACAGTTTGTTGTTGTTGTTGTGCTATATTTCTAGTGTACAGTAGTCAATATTAGAGCAACAACAATTAGGCTTGAGTAAATTACACTTGAACTCCAACTCGACGTTGGTTCAGCGCTTTGACTTTGAGTGTAAGATTGAGTTTATGCGCTTCAAGTTGCCGATAATAGCGAAATAACAGTCGCTGGCACTTGTCACAAAGTGGCACACAATAAAACCGCTATTGGCAGCAGCCGCGCATGCAACAATTTCAATTTGGCCGCGCACTTTACGGCGTCAAATGGCAGCTTTCAAACGCCGCTCGGCCGCTGTCGCTGTCGCTCCCACTCGTTGGCGCACTGACTGCGCGAAATGAAATGAAGTGAACCGAACAATTGTGGGCAGCGTTGGCTGTCGGCTGTGTTGTATCTATGAATTGCAATTGAAATTTATTAAACTATGCGACAAAAGACGCGACAACAGCCTGCTTGAGTATGAAATATGCGAATGAAATCGCAAAATATAAAAAGCAGACGTACAACAACAAATGTGCGAATGCACAGCTTGCGTTAAGCAGCAAAGCGAGAGGTGGCAGGGGGTGGGGCAACGAATGCCATAAAATACAAATTTTTAAAGCAAAATCAAATTAAATGCGCTGAATCAATTGTTATGCAATCAAATACATTCAAAAGAGTTTTAACGACATTCTGGCGAACGGTTGACGACATACAAAGCGACACACACACACAAGCGGCCGCTGCCAGTCATCGTCAGTGCAACAATGAAATGACGATTTCTATATACTTTTATTACATTTATTTGTATGCATGACTGAAAGCTGTACTAGTAGATGTTCTTGTAGTGTTCTGTGTCCACCATTGGGTCTTCTACGCCCACTTGTGCCGACACAATGTGTTGATGCTCCATGCAGCCGAGCACCAACAATTGCTTACAATTGAAATTGTCGCCAAAATTGATGATAGTAAAATGAATGACTAGACAAACGCAACACAACGCGTTCCAGAGTGAACCAGCAGGGACATTTTTGTGGCCAGTTTTGTATGACAGCGTCCTTAACCCATTTCGTACCGATAAAGGTTTTTTATATCGTTTTTTTTTTAGGTGAAAAAGGCACGGAAAATGAGTTTGAGCAAAAATTGATTATGGCATTTGTGCGCAATTGCAGTTTAAAATTTGATTTTTTTTAAACTTTCATGCCCTCTGTGGTCATCTGAACAGATCTAAACGTATTTTAATGTAATACAAAATTACTAATTTTGTTTTTCCATTTATTGGGTTTGTAGTTTGCACATGTCTAGTAATTTTTATTATAGTACTTAAAAAATATTTAAAAAAAAATCAAAATGTGAGATTTTTTTTCAATGATCGTCCAGCTTAAATAGGGAAGGCGTGGCATGGCAAACATATATTTTATTATTAATCCAATAGATCTAAGTATAATACAAAAAAACATAAACTCTATATTATTTTATTGTAATAAAAAAAAACATCAAACATTACTAACTTCTAAGATTCGTTAACGAATCAAAGGTACGAAATGGGCTAACAGATTTAAACAAATTTTATTATAATACAAAATTTGTGGGGCATTTTTCCAATAATTTTGTGTTGGCTTTGCACAACTTTTGTTTTTTTAGTATTTTAAAAGAATTTAAGAAAAAAAGTTTTTATGTGAGGGTTTTTTAAAAAAAACATTTGGCAAAACACATTTTATTAGAAAGCTAATAGATTTAAGTATAATATAAAAAACATATACTTTAGATTACACAAGTTTTTGGCAATAAAACAAAAACCAGCAAACATTACTAATTTCCAGGATTCGTTAACGAATCAAAGGTACGAAATGGGTTAAGAGTTGGATAGATAGATAGAGGCTTAGTATATTTGGAAGAAATATTGCGAAGGGAAAATAAATAAATGATGATCGGTCTGTGGGCAATCTAGAAGCAGTGGGAGTCAATTTTATAAAAATCAGTATTTTGTATGAAAGCTCCATTAAGGGTTGGGGATAGGGGGTAAGTATGTTTGAAAGAAATCTTTAGAATGAAAAATTAGTGGGGGTCAATCATAGATTTTAACCTTCTTAGAGCAACTTCTGAGTGTTAGTGAAGCAATTTGTCGAATTTCCTAGCACTTTTATGAATCTAGACTAACAACTTTTCGTCTTTTGCGAAGTCTTTCGTCTTAAGTGAAAAACGGTTCTTAACCCCAGATACAGGAGTATCCAGAAAACTTCTCATTCTAAAGAAGAAGCACCTCCGTGTCCTCACTACATACCTGACAGGTCACTGTTCCCTTTGGTATCATTTCAACAAAATGGAAATTTCCTCTTCAAATGTGTGCAGGAAATGCAAAAAAAAAAAACCAGAAACTTCTATAGAAGTCTATAAATCTAAAGTCTAAATGTCTATAGACATGTTCTCTGTAATTGCTCTGAGCTCAGACGATCTGCAATTTTGAACCCCAAAGAGTACTAAAATTGATAAAAAGCCTCAATTTAGAGGTTTAAAACAAGGCTTGCACAAAAGATCAACACTGGTTGCTGTCCGTAACCCTTTCGCTACAGGTTTTTACTGGGGAAAGTTAAAATTGTAAATTTTACGTTTTAGGCTTCTATGTGGTTATATTAGCAACAATCCAAAAAAATTTTTTAATTTTTATACTCGGACCCTGTATTTTAGAGTGTTTTTCTATGAGAGCCACATCGTTGTGGCTGTAATAATTACTTAAACATACAACTTTTTACGCATAACGAAAATGTGAATATTTCTTCATTTACTTCAGCCAAAATTAAAAAAAAAAGTATCTAAATTGAAAGAAAACGTCTAATTAAAAAGTTCTCTAATTTTTTTGCTTCTTCTTCCTTTACTATGTCAAGATATACCATTAAAAAACCGTGTATACTTCTCTTCTTTAAACTTAAATATTCAGTTTATTAATTTCGTATTTTTCCTAAAACTTCAAACTATTCTAAAGACCAACAAAAAAATGTACCTATTCTTCCAACCTAGAGGATGCAGGCGTACACAAAGTAGCATGTTGCCATATGGCAACAAAATAGCGAAAGGGTTAGTATCCGTAAACTATAATAAAAATAATCATTATCGAAAAAATGTGACCTAAATTATATCAAAATAATCAACACAATCTTGTGTTGTGCATTTCCTATTGGGTCGTCTTGTTGTCTGTTTGCTTGAGTTGTGTTGTGATGTGTGGGACAATACAGCAAACTTTCAACCTCTTTTTTTTTTGCATAAATCGATTTGCTAAATCACAATTTCACACTCAACTGATCACGCGCCATACAGCCATACAGTAGCAACAACAACAATTGCCGTCGTTAGCAACACTGACTGGCAAAGTGCAAACTTGTATAGTGAAGGCGCTGAAACAATAGAAATAAATTCCCAGCAGCCAGGTGAGCTCATTCGTGCACAGCTCAATGGAATACTCCCGTCAAACTCAGCAACGGCTAAAAGTTGACAACCGAACGCAGTTGCTGCAATATTAATTCGTCCCAAAGACAAACGTGTAGCAATTTCAATCAAGTCGAACAACCTCACTGGTGTTATTTATGAGAAATTATAATGCAACTATAACAACAACATTCCGCAGCAACAATGCACACTGGCAGCGGCTTTTGGTGGCGTCACATTCGTATATACAAAACATATATTGTGTACATATGTATGTATATAGTGAGCTGCATGCAATGCAGTTTGCAGCTTGAGTCTCATTCTTGTTAATTTGCTCGTGTCTGAATTTAAAGAGCTTTAGTGGTTATTATTTGTAATTGTTAAAAGTAAAAAACAATCATTTACAGCGTAGACAAAGGTGACAGACACACCCGCACTCACACACACACAGATACACACATACATTCAAATACACGCACATGTGGTCAAAGCAGTTGCCAAGTTGGCAGTCAGGTTTTCACAGCGAATTCTATCTGCAAGCCATTAATTTATCTATTTATGCATTTCTGCGTCTCATTTATTCATTTATTTATTTATTTATGCCTTCATTCATTCAGTTATTTGTGTGTTTCGCTTCAATTTGTTTAGCTGCAGTCCATTTGTCTATTTTTGTAGCTTATGCGCGCATTTAGCCATTTGCATGCATATGTCTGTCTATCTTATTATCCATCTATCTATCTGTCTGTCTGTCTGTCTGTCTAGCTGGGTGGCTAGTTGAGTCCGTGGCTGCTGCTGCAATTCGCCGCTCTCAGCTGCTCACATTCAGACCGCTCGAGCTCTTCCTCTTTCCGCCTTCCACTGCGACTGCAGAAAGTAGTGAACCTGTTTGCAGGTACAACAACTCTCGCCATATCTGCGTCTCGATTTATCCCGAGGAGCCGCTTGTCTTGTTATGTTGTACGTGTATTTACTTTATTTTGGTCTATTACGAAACAAGTGCTTCCGTTTGTTTGGCAAAAATAACTGTGGGAAACGCGAGCACCTATCTGCCGGGTTTTAGCCGAGCAACCAAGTTATTAGCCAATTTTTGACAAGTCATGGCGTACATGAAGACAACAACAAATTGAAGCATGTAAAAAAATTAATCTCTCTCAGAGACTTAACGGAATTGCTAGTTAAAGGCAACAACCCCACAGGGGGTAAAAACGAAGAATTTGTTGGGAATTTTTTTATTATTAAAATATTTTTATTTATATTGTATTATTTTTTTTATTATTTTATTATTTTTAATTTTGTGAATTCGACTAGCAAAATTCTTATTCGAGAACAATTTTTTGAAATAAAGTAAACCCAGATCTTTGGGCAGGAAAATCCAGGAAATGTGACCACAAATTCATTATTGGACTATCAAAGTTTTTATTTCAGAAAAATGTGAACTAAAGTAAACTCAGATCTTTGGACAGAAAAATCTAAAAAAGTTGTCAAAACTTTATTATTTGATTGGAAAAATTATTTTTTTGAGATTGAATTCTTCTTTCTTTGGACAAGAAAATCGAGAAAATGTGGCCGAAAATTCATTGTTCGACTATTAAATTTTTTTATCAGAAAAAATATTATAAATTGTTGAACTGTTCATTGTTTGATCGGCAAAATTCTTTTTGAAAAATAATGTTGTGAAATTAAGCAAATCCAGATCTTTGGACAAGAAAATCGAAAAAAAGGTGGGCAAAACTTTTTTGTTTCATTGGCAAAATTCTTATTCCAGAAAAAAATTGTTTAAAGTAAAATAAAAAAATGTGTTCAAAACGTTATTGTTCGACCACTTAGCAAAGTTTTTGTTTAAGAAAACATTTTGTGAACTGATGTAAACTCAGAACTTAGGACAGAAAAGTCGAGAAAAAGTGGTCAAAATCCGTATTAGAAAAAAATTTGTTAAATAAATCGAAAAAGTTCTAAAAATTTTATTGTTTCATCGGCAAAATCCTTATTCAATAACAAATTTTGTGAATCAAAATAAACACAGATCTATGAGAATCGAAAAATGTGGTCAAAACTTCATTGTTTGATTGGCAAAATTCTAATTCAAGAGCAAATCTTGTTAAATAAAATAAACTCAGATCTTCGAACAGGAGAGTCAAAAACAGTTTTCAAAAATCCATTCAACTAGCAAAATTCTTATTCGAAAAACCAAATGTTTATCTTTTGTAAAGAAAACCCATCTTTGAGAGGAGATTTGAAATCTATTACCCACTGTTACTTCTGTTTGTGATTTGTAGGTGTTTAAGAAATATTTCATAGTAACGTTTGAAGTTCAGGATATGTTTTAATTTTATTTCTTTTTTCCAGAAATATTCAACATTTTATTTGACATTTGAGCAAAATAAATCAATAGTAATGCAACTATGCTCGTAGTAGTCAATAGTATTTAACTCTCTTGAAACTAGAGACTAGACTAGACTAGCAAATAAATATTAGACTAGACACTAGAAACTAGAGACAAGACTAGAAACGAGAAACAAGACTAGAAACTAGAGACTAAACTAGACTAGCAAATAAAGACTAGACTAGACACTAGACTAGAAAATAAAGACTAGCCTAGACTTGACACTAGAGACTAGACTAAAAACTAAAGACTAGACTAGACAATAGAAAATAGAGGGCAGACTAGACTATAAATTAGAGCAGAACAGACTTTAGACCAATTAATCCAACCCGTACACCATAAATTTGATCCATTCCAACACTTTTAGCTGCGAACTCACTGAGAAACCCATTGGCATCTCAGGCAACCATCGCTGGCTGAATGCCGTTTGTCTTGTCTGTCCGTTTTAATTATTTGAAAGGCATTTCGCTGCGTTACCATATCGACCTCCATGGAAGATAACAATGCTGAGACAGTGAAAACATCTAATCAGGTCAAAAGAATTCACACAATTCAAACTCCAGTCTGCTAACCCACAACATAGATCCACAAAGACTTTGCTTTGGTTCGGGCAAGTGTGAAGCACTCAAGCGGCACTCCGACACGATTTATGAACGTAGGCCGATGCAACGTTTATCGACATTGGCCAATTTTACGCTTATCAGTCAAGAAGGGGGAAGATTGAAAAAATAATAATAAAATTTAAACTGTAAAAAAGTGTATTTTTCTTATTAGCAATGCAGTTGAATGAACGCTCAGAGACAAAGCTTAAACTGCATTTGAGGGCGAAGTTTGAAAAACGAATGGAAGAAATAAACAAAAATTGAATTGAATTGAATTTAGCGGCAAATTCAACAACACGTTTCGCCAGAAGTTCAATGTGCAAGCGGCTAGGTTGACGAAAAGCGCGCTGCCAATAAAGCGTCAATCGACGGCACAAGCGACAATGGCGACAAGCAGCAACAAGCGGCAGCAACAACCAGTTGCCAGTTGCAGTTTATAAATAGCAACTAATTGAATGGCCTGCAGCATGCAATGTGTGCGCGCTGCCAACGGACGAGACAGTAATTTGGTCGATAGGCGGCAGCGTGCTTTATCTGGTCTGCGCGGAGCGAGGGTTTTTGATTTTTTTGGGGTTTTAGATTTTGAAAATTTTCTGCAGCAACATTGAGTTTGCTTTTCAAATGCTGCTCAGCGCGGCCAGCGACAACGAGTTGGCAAAGGCGAATGAGAAAAGCTATTTTCGGATTGACTGTCGCCAGCGTCATCGTTGTGGCCGTAGTAGCGAATTTCTTGTCGAATTGTATTATTTGTATATTTTTTTTTGGTTAATTTTCAAAATGAAAATAAAGTCAGCAAGAAAACGCAAAGAAGAGAATTGAAAGAGCATTTTCTATGCTGCGTCTTCTTGGCCCAGCAAAAGCAAAAACAACAAAAATTAAAGCCAAAACGACACTGCAACACCTCGTCGCACCGAAGCACTGATCGATGCTTCACGCATGGAGCTGGCTGCGATGGCTATTTTCATGATTTTCATGTCTGTCGCCGCTGCAAACTGACAAGCGGCAAGTGCCAAGTGAAGTGCGGAGCGCGGCCGGCCGGTGCTGCGTTAGTGGACACGGGCACGTCCACTCGGGCTACGCACCTAGAAATTATTTTCGAAAATTGCTTTGCCGCAAATGTTGAACAAAATATTCAAAGCCTCACACACACACACAGACACACACACACATATGTTCGCTCATCTTCAATTTCGCTTTTTCTATTGGCTGTGCATTGGGAGCGTTTGTTGTTGTTTTTTTTTTTGACAAAGTGCCGGCATGTTGTTTGGGTGTGTGTGTGCGTGTGTTGGTGCGTTCCTAATGTATAAAATGTGCTATTTTTCGGGTTGGACACGATTCAACAGCCTTCTTGTTGCTTTTGTTGTTGTTGTTGCTGCTGCGAGCCATACAAAATGCTCTGTGAGATGAATGCGTTGAATCTGATTCAGACGCCCGAAAATATATACTCGACATATAGACAAAGTATTTGTGCAGACAAGTGTATTTTTGCCGAGATTATGAAATTCTCTTGAAATGTTGGCGGCAATAGTGATTGTTGTTTTTTTCGTCAGAAGTAGAGAGGAGGGACACCAAAAATATAAAACTTTAATTTGGAAAGCGCAAAGAATCGAAATTGAAAAGCCCATTTGTGATTAGTTTGTGTGTGGAGCGTCATTGGTATTTAATTAAATTGAGGTTAATTCAATTTTAATGCGTAGGGAATTGTTAGGTTGAACTGTAGACACTGGTCTGAACTCTAATGGGTGTAGACGTATTCGAAAGTAATATAAACTGTTGAGACAATTAGGTTTCGTGAAGTGGGATGGATGGAAATTTTGTGTGTATTCAGAGAAGACTTTACTCGGTCTGGTATTTCGTAAATAGGATCATAAACTCATTATTGAAACGTTCTATTTATCATAAGAAAATATAAAATAAAGCGATACATTTTAAATATTTTTCTTTGAATTTGAATCATTATATTTTAATCCAAATTATAAAGTAAAGTATAGGAAAAAGAAATCCATAATTTTTGCATATAATTTAAGGCTTTTAGAACAATCCAATGTAGGTAAACTTTGCCTGCCAGGATAACACGAAATTTAGGACTAGCACAGAATTAGGCGCATTTACCTTATTCTCTCTAAAAATTAATAAACGTATTTAAACCATTGGAACAAGTTTTAGTTGTCTTAAGGTATCATGGCACGTTAGAAAGGCGCATTTTTAATGATTTACAAAATTATTTATTTTTCAGCTCTTTTATTATCAAAATTTTTTTACAATATATTGAAGGTTTAAGGAACACATTTTTTTTAGCATATTGTCTCTTATATAGCTGAAGTCGCGTTGAAAAAAAAACACATCCACCATTACGGACACTTAATCTCCGGATTGGCTCGACCGATGTAAAAACAATTTTTTTAGTTCTTTTTATTAACTTATTTTTTACAAGAATCCACCACAATATTGAAGACAAATTTTTAATTTAAAGTACTTTTTCTGGGAAAAAAGGTGAAAAACGCAGTCAATTGTTGACACTTTTTTTTTCAAAAAGCTCCTATCCTTTTATTTTTAGGGTTTTTTTATTTTTCTGGTGAATTCCTGTGTCCGAAAGCTTAATAATTATGAATATTTTTATGTTTCAGATTAGCCAATCCGGAGATTAAGTGTTTGTTTGTTTAAATTTGTTTGTGTTCCTTAAACCCCTCAATATATTGTAACAAATTTTCAAAAAGATTGATAATAAAGGAGCTGAAAAATAAATAATTTTGTAAATCGTTAAAAATGCCCCTTTCTAACGTGCCATGATACCTTAAAGCAGGAAATTCAAAATACGACTAATTGTTTGAATAATGTGTCTGATGTGTTAATTGAACGAAAGATACCGGAAGGGGTTCAAAGATAGGTTTCCCTCCCTCAACCCTTTTACAAGTTCATGACAAGTCATTGACAGTAGATGAATTAATATAAAAACTTTTACAATTTAAAATTTCCAACTACAATTTTTTCATGCTTACATGTTGGGAAGTTGAAAATTTTAGAAACAAACTTTACAAAACTACAGTCAGCTCACACACGAAAAAGTTAGCTCGATTTTTTACGTAGTTGTGCCATTGTGTCCCACATGCAAATGGCCAGCAGCGCCACCATAACTAAAATTAGTTGACCCAACTTTGCCGTTTTGGTCGCTCCACAGCAACGCACAGCCGCATTCCACAGCGACGGCATTGTTACATTTTAAAGGGCATTCTAATTCTGCGCCGAACTTTAACTTTGCCTGTACTTCCTCAATTCCCAGCTGAAGTGGCCCGCACGGGTCGGCGCATGTAAACTAAAAATAGCCTAAAAAAAAATAGCTCTGGCAGAGATTTTCAGGCGAGCGGAAAGTGCAGACAGCCTGCAGCGCTTTCAATTTGGCAAAAAAGTTTTCTAGGCGTTTTTTTGTTGTTGTCATTTTGTTTGCTGCAAAACAAAGCGTAAAAGTCGCAATAGTTGACATTTCCCTCAAGTGGAGTAAAGGAAGCAAAAGTGCTGGTGTCTGTGTGTGTGTGTGTTCAGGTGTAATGGCCGGCGCACCAATTCCCAAATTCCGCCTCAGTGGCGTGCAGTGAACTTTTGACATTCTCCGGGTGTGAAAATTAATTTCGCAGATTTCTGCGCAATTTTATTTGCTTTTGATTTTCACCGTGCGCACTGTTGTTGCTTTGTGCGCTACGTGACCGCAGTGCGAAATGGCAGCGAACGTCAGTGCAGCTATTTGCATTTTCCGCGTGATTGCAACACATTGCGTGCAGCACAGCTCAAGGGCGGACGGAGAAAATGGGGGAGTGGGAAAGCGCCCGGAAGAGTGAGACTAGAGGCAAAACAAAAAAAAAACCGAGCATTACTTGCAGCGCCAACAAAACACAGCGGAGCAGTGACCAGCGCGTTTTAGATCTCACTGAATTTTTAGGTTCAGTGCATTTCCCATGTTTACAACTATGCAGCAAACAAGTGCCCGCATGCCCCGCACTCTCTGTTCCTGTCTCTCTCTTTCACTCTTCGACTTGTTGGCGCTCTGCTACTTCGCTCAATCGCTGTTGAGTGCCAGCCGCTCCTGGCGACTTTGACCACGTTCACAACGCGTTTTAAAATCTGGTTTATTGGAATTTGTGCGCAGCGCTCAGATTTCATTTGGCCACGCGCCACCACCAGCTCGGCTTAGCCACTCCAACCGCTTTGGCGAGTATTTTGCGTGCTGGTGGCACGTATCGAACGTATCGAGGTTTCATTCGATTTTCAAGCCACGACTTTCACTTGAAGACGTTGGCGCTGACCGGACCAGACCGACGCGGACCACACCACACCGCACCGCACCGCATCGCATCAGACTGGCACGAAGCAAGCGGCGGCGAGATGAAAATGCCGACAGTCAAAACAGCCGCCGCAGCGGCAGGGGGGGGGGGGGGAGGTCGACAAAAACGAGTCGGACCTGTGATGAGCTCAGCGCCGTTGTCGGGCCGGGCTGTGTGGCCGTCACAAGTGTATTGATTCGGTGCATCGATGACAGATTTCTGGCGTTTGTTGTTTTTGACGCGCTTATTGAGCGAAATGAAATGCTGCAATTAACACGCCGCTGTTTGCTGGTTACTGCTCCACGGTGTTGTCTGTCTATCGAGTGTTGCCGTTCCGGTGTTTATACTTTCATTTTACTGATTTTTGTATAGTTGTTTTGTATAGTTGTTCTGCACCCTAAATGTGAAGTTTTAATTTGGGTGGAATTCTGACCCGAATGGCTGCCGAACATGCGCAGCCTTTATTAAAAAAGTTGCGCTTGTTTTGGGCCACTGCAGCCGAAAATAGGTCAAGTGCATTGTAAACATTTGCAGAAAGCAGCCAACGCAAAGTCGTTCAACTTTTCGTTTTATTATTGGGAAAAATGTTGCAAAACCTTTATTGTGTGTTAACAATAAAAACACATTTCAAAAACATTATTTCTGCTAAAATAACATCAAAGCTGAATGATGATTTTTTGGAAATAAAAAAGAAATATACAGAAATTTATTTATAGTTTGAGAACTAATAAATTGCTTTGCTGACTAAGACAATGTATGCAAAGTTTGAGGAAGCTTAATTCTGATTCATGTAAATTCAGTAGAATTTATTTTTAATATATAAAATCAACTAATTTCATGAAATTTCATAAATGCAAAGGTTTTTTCGAGTATCACAAGCTTGAAGTAGGAGTTACAACTTTCTATCATGGATTAAAGTTTTTCAATAAAGCTCGGATATTCGTAGAGTAATTAAGTCTCTGTACCTTCATCTGGTGTCACTAAGATTCTGACCGGTTAGAGTAATCTAAGCTAACCTAAAGGATGAGTTACTGGAACTCGAGTTGCCGGACAATCTTGGCTTTACAAAAGAGAAAGACCGCCTAAAAAAGATCCAGAGTCTGAGAAACTTGAAGGCCACAAAATCACCCAACGGTGTCGATGACCAAATGTACTTTGATTAGTTGCGAGCCCGGGCACTTTTGCTATTCGTAGAGCAATCAAGTTTCTGTACCTTCAACTGGTGTTGCTAAGACAGTGACTGGTCCATCCACCGACCAGTGTAACCTAATCTAACCTGGAGGATGAGTTATTAGAACTCGAGCTGCCGGACATTCTTCACTTTACAAAAGAGACGGACCGGCTAAAAGAGATCTAGAGTCTCTGAGAAACTTGATGTCAAGAGCTGCTTATTGAAGGCCACAGAATCACTCAACGGTGGGGCTGGCCAGATCTACTTCGCGTTGTTGCTAAACCGGACACTTGCCAATCAAAGGGCGAGGCGATTGCTGAGATATAATGGACATTCTAACAATATATAATAATAACACAGTACAACAGTAAAAAAAACCCGCGGAGTTTCTCAACTGTTCCTTATATTTTCGGAGTCGCTGATCACGAATATGTAATTATTTTTTTCGGGTCACCTCTAGTTTGGGTTTTACAGGGTCTTGAAGTTACAAGCTACACCCCAATTAAAAAAATTAATTTAAATGGTTGAACTTATCCTAGTCTAACAATATTGGTATCAAAAGAAAGAGAATTATGTCTCCAACTCAAATCAAATATTTTTTTGTAATTATCCTGGCAAAAGGATATAAAAATGTCCTTTTAAGAATGAATCCTTAATTATCCTGGAAGTTTTTCCACAAAAAAAGTTGAAAAAAATATATTATAAAACCCTTACCATGCACCAACACATTATGAAATTTCATATTAATCAGTCCATTGGTTCAGCTGAAAAAAATTGTTGAAGTTTATTTCAACTCAAAAACTTAAATTATTCCAACATTTTTCACAGTGCAAACAATTTTGCGGTTTTCAAAAAACCCGCCCAGTTTCTGAACTGTTCCTTATAATTCCGGAGCCGCTGATCACGAATATGTAATTTTTTTTTTTGGGTCACCTCTAGTTTGGTTTTTACAAGGCCTTGAAGTTGCCAGCAACACCCACCTCGAAAACGAATTTAAATTGTTGAACTCATCTTAGTCCAACAATATTAGTATCAAATTAAAGATAATCAATTCTTTAGCCCAAAGCCATGTCAATGTTAATTGTACGTTATATTTTGAACCTTGAAAATCATAATCTTAGTCCAACAATGTTGGTTAGAATAGCCTGACAAAAATTTCTGATAAAAAATCTAACAAGCGTTGAATAGAAAATCAACTGTCAGACTTTTGCCAGAATAGGGCTGTTATATCGTATGTTATTGTTCTGAGTATTGTTCGTCGCGTTATTTTGAAAAAAATTATCCTAAAATGCAAGCGGAAAATATAAAACACAAAAACAATCCAAACTGTTTTTGCCATATTTGTGGTGAATTTACCATTTTAAAACAACGAAAAAAAATTAACGAAAGTATCAAACTGATTTACTCGAAATATTTTCAAGCTAGTGAAAATATTCAATATGCACCTAACATTAAGGATTCAGTCTTAAAAGGACATTTTTATATCCTTTTGCCAGGATAATTACAAAAAAATATTTGATTTGAGTTGGAGACATAATTCTCTTTCTTTTGATACCAATATTGTTAGACTAGGATAAGTTCAACCATTTAAATTAATTTTTTTAATTGGGGTGTAGCTTGTAACTTCAAGACCCTGTAAAACCCAAACTAGAGGTGACCCGAAAAAAATAATTACATATTCGTGATCAGCGACTCCGAAAATATAAGGAACAGTTGAGAAACTCCGCGGGTTTTTTGAAAACCGCAAAATTGTTGTACTGTGTAATTATAAAAGTAAAGCTAAACAAAAAGTATTTCTGAATTCTATTGAACAACACTTATTTAAAATAAATGAATTCCTTTAAAAAATATTAAAGAATATTAAAAAAATTAAATTTAAAAAATATTAGGTTATTGAAAAAAATATACAATAGTACAGACGAAATAATGTATTAACCTTTACTTTGCAGTCAAATATTTGGAATTTTTTTTAAACTGCACACAATCAACATAAAACTTTACACAGAAGTTTTTTTATTTCAACGAGTTTGCGCGGTCTTCGCTCTGTTGAACTTAATCACTCACTTTACAATTCTTAAAAAAAAATTTTTACATTTAAAAGATGTTTGAGCCTTATTAATTTTAAATTTTAAAATTTTTTTTGTTAAAAAAAACATGTAAATGTACACCACTTTGTCCAAGATGGTTAAATTTGCATAAAATATATTAAATTTAAATTTAATATACAGTACTTTTCGTTTATAACGAACCCGTTTAAAACGATTTTCCGCCTAAAACGAACCAATTTCAAAAGTACGCGCTGTATGTTTTCGCTTATTACGGACCCCTTTTAAAGCGAACTTTCGGTTAAAACGAACCATTTTGCACAGTCCCTCGAAGTACGCTTTAAGCGAAAAGTACTGTATTTAAATTTGGAAAAAGTCCTAAGATTAAATTTTCAACTTGTTTTTATATTTTTTTTTTACTTTTTTCTCTACTAGTGCAGATTTTTTATACTCGAGATGTTAATTAGTTAATCCAAAGTTGGGTTAGGATGAAAATTTGAAATTGAAACAAGAGTTGTGTTTAGACAAAGTTAGGTGCAACTGCACGTAACCGCCAAAAGGATGACAGCCAATTAGCTCTAACGTTGACCCACTCCGCGGTTCTTGTTGCGCACAAAATTCCTGACAGCACAATTGAAATTTTATTGAGGGCGTTTTGTTGGCTGAGATTGCAACCTTCGAGCGTATTGCAAGTTGAGAGCAACACTGTAACCACAACCGCAACAACAACTACAACATTATCAGGTCACAGGAAGTGATGCTCTCGCCCTGTCCAACTGTTCGCTCGAACTCGCACTGACACCCATTCACCCCCACACGGCCGCCACTTTTTTGTTTTCATTTTTGTTTACTTCCGCATGTCCCCGCCCACCACCCACCACTTCCATCGACGACATTGTCAGCACTCACCTTCTCCTTGGCACGTCCAGCGTGTTTTTGAACTGATTTGGCTAACATGATTCCCTTGTTTTCGGCCATCTACCAATTGCAGCAACCCAAAAAAAAGTGCGTCTTCTGTTTTGCGTTCTTGTTGCAGTTGTCGGCTTTCAAGTTATCTGCGCTCGGAATTTCGCGAATTGAAATCCTTTTAAGATTTAAATGCACGCACACACACAAACGCACACACGGATGTCGCTGCTGCTGTTGGGTTTTTTTTTGCTATGCTATGCGTTTTTCTTGCCTACCGCTGCTGCTTCCAGTGCGCAACACACTCACGCACGCTCGCAAACACACACACCAGCTCACGTTTGACTTTTCGCAAAGTGCAAAATTTGCGTTTTTTATCTATTCGATTGCGATGGCGTCGGCTAAGGCTATGGCTGCCGTTTCTTGTTGTTGTTGTTTTGGTGGTGTTATTTTTAATTTTTTATTTAAATTCGGCGTGCGAAGGAAAAGTCCCAGCGAGCACAAAACGCAAACGAAATCAACTGAAAACACAAGCAGAAAGGCAGCGCGAAACAACAAAACCGACAGAGCACGAATTCCGACTGGCACACGGTTAGCACTTGAGCGCAAACGTTGGCGATACGCGAGCTCGAGCACAAGACGAGCGAATGGGTTGCGATGCGTTGCGGTTCGAGCGGTCGACTGGCCGAAAGCCCCCCAATGGGCCCCCACAAAAGTTTCGTCGACGGCCTCCGCAAAAGCGCAGCACGTGGCCAATGTTGCCACCGTGCGCTGTGTGCTTGGCACTGAGCAGTACGCGGGGGAACACAAAAGCTCCGCTACGGCACTGATTTGGCGGATTTCTCAAACGACAGTGTCAGTGGCAGCGTCGACACACGGCACTCCAACAACAACACAACTGTAATGCAAACAAAACAAATCCAAGCAATATTGTTGCTATGGTTGGGTGGCGCAGATAAATGCCGAATGCTGCATCAATGTGGCGTTCAATTTGGACTTTCCACTGCACATTCGACTCGTTTGAGTATAAAATTTGTGGTTTATTTTATTAAAACACCGTTTGCAGCAATTTGTATGATTTTTTGCGATTTTTTCCACGCACAACAAAAAAAATTCCGATTGTCACAGAAATATACACGAAGGAGTTGCCAGCATTCATTTGAAATAGGAATGAATAAAACTAATCGCATTTAGGCTGTTGTGGAAAATTTTTTCAAATGGCAGCAAATTGAAAATAAACTAATTGAGTGAAGAAAGAATTACTTGTACGGTAGGCTTAGTGAGAAATAAATTCTTTGTTTTCGTTTGTTAACTGTAGTTGAGAACAGTTTAAGAGTAAAAATATGTTAGAGTTGGCAACTTTTAATAGTAGAATTCGTGTTAGTACGTTGACTGCACCGTCCGGAAACGAACGGAAATGAAATTGGAAAGCGAGCTATGCTAAAAATTCGTTTGCATAGATACTAATTGGAGTTTAAAAAAAATTTCACATATACCTTGATAAAATTTATCATTGTAGGAGTACGAGAAAAAACGTTTTCTGTATTATGTTGCGTACCTTATAGAGCATTTTTGGAACTCTGATCCCACTAACTTTTAGTATGATTTAAATTGTAATTTAGTAAGATTTTAAGTTGTAGAAATCGTATAACATTTCTTGTAAATATGATCTTTTAAGGCAATACGATTTGAATTGGACACAGTACTGAAGATAAAACTTTGGGGGAAAGCGGTTCGAGGCGGTAGTTGAAGCACGACGTCGGAGAAGGAGACCGTATCGCGGGTGTAAGGACCAGGTTGAAGACGCCATTTCGTGGTGGGACCAACTGGAGAAGAAGCACACAATGCCGAGAGAACCGAGAGCCTGAAGAGAACTTTTGCGGCGGCCCGTTAACCGGGAGACTATGGTCAGTTAAGACGAAGTCCAAAGAGAGAGTCGGCTTTATAAGAAAAGTCCTTTCCGAAGACGAAGTCCAAAGAGATAGTCGGCTTCATAAGAAAAGTCGTTTCCAAAGACGAAGTCCAAAGAGAGAGAGTCGGCTTTATAAGAAAAGTCATTTCCAAAGACGAAGTCCAAAGAGAGAGTCGGCTTTATAAGAAAAGTCGTTTCCAAAGACGAAGTCCAAAAAGTCGGCTCTATGAGGGAAGTCCTTTCCAAAATTTATTTATAATCTTAAGTCCTTTCCAAAATTGATTTACAATCTTAAAAGTCCTTTCCAAAATGTTTTTATTATCTGATTTTTTGTTCAAAGGGAGAATCATCGCCTTTCGACTTCATCGCACGTTCTAACCAGTGGACGAACAGACTTGGCTAAATCTATTCGTCTATAAGTTTCTACGCCGGACCACAAAGTCACCCAGATTACATTCTTCTTTCTCTCTCACAAATCACCTACAACATTACGTTACTAAATAATAACAAGAATTACGATTTTTAAAGTGACTTTCAGTTTTATTTTCTTGTGTCAAATAATACAATTTCTCCTGTTTGAAAAAGAGGATTTGCAATATGAAAAAATGTCTTACAATTAAAAATGTTGGTATTTTGTATATGCTTTTTTCCTTTCCGTTTTCCAATTTTTTTGTTGTTTATTTTTGCAACTTTATAATAATGTTGTATTTGATGAAAACAAAACATCTCGCTTGATGGCGCGTAAGAACATTGAGGAGCGTCGACCGGCAGCCACCGCAAGCCAAATGCTCTGCCGCACAGTGCAAAAGTAGAAACGCTCACTTTAGGGAGGGAGGGAGTGACAAAACAATGTAAATTAAAAAAAAACCTTTTGCGCAGATTCGATTCGGGAATGAACAAATGAATGCGTTGGTGCAGTTTGAAGTAGTGGCTGGTGCAACAATTGCGTTTTCGAACGGGTAGTAATAGTAGTTGTAGAAAATTTAACGCTATACACTTTCTAAACCTACACAGGCGTTGTAACAGCGCGCAAACGATTCCCTACAGTTTTTAGTACATGTTCGCATAGATTTTGCGTGAAATTCGAAACAGCTAAATGTAATAAATTCAAATCAATTTACAGCACAAGTTATGCAACTTAATGTTAGAAGCCCGCTCAAGCCGGTTGCCGGTAGCAAAATATTTAACTATGTAAATTGCCCGCTTGAGCTGTTGGTTGTTGCTTTTGTTCGTACTTAACGTTAGCCGTTTAATTGCTATTATTGTGTTGCTGTTGCCGTTGAGGAGTGCGGGCGCGTTTGGATGTGTTCAACAATTGTTTGCCAAATTTCTGTAATCTTTGCGTTTTGTTTGCTTGCGCTGCTTGTTTGCTTGTTGAAGTGGTTGTTTGTCTGTTTGCTTTTGTTCTCTTACATAGTCATGCTTAAAATTATTAGTCGCTATTATTACTTTCATTATAACTATTATTATTATTATTTTTATATTATGTACTCTTTTCCATCGCATCTATTTATCATAATCTATATGTACTCGGCTTATTATCTCATTGGAGTTCTTTTTGCATGCCTTCAGGCTGATATATCAGCAAGTGTGATCCTCTCTTTCTTACGGTCTTTGTTGTTATTGTTTTGCTGCTTTCAAGTAAAATGCTTTCATATTAAAATTTAGTACGTGGTTGCTTGGTTGGTTGGATTGTGTGGTTCTCGGGTTTTCTTGTTGTTTTAGCATTTGAAATCCTGTTTTCTTAAGTGTTACTTTGATTTTTTTCATTGTTTTTTTGTTTACTGTTGTTTCACAAATGAAAAGTATAATAGAGCAATTTTCAAATAATAAAATAAAAACATGAATTGGAGTTGTAAACAGTTGGTATTCGACGCAAGCGTTGCTTAACCGTCATGCTTTCTTTTCTTTCCTCGTGCCTGCGGTTCCTCCTCTGAAACACACACACACACAGAGTATACATTAGTAATTCTTCTCAGCACTTTGTATGAGCGGCCACTTACCGGCTGCCTCATCAGCATCCTTGTTGTCGGCGTCTGCTTCTGCGGCTGGCTCACCCTCGTCGGCCTTTGCAGTGCCCGATTCATTGATGTCACCATCGCTATCAATGTCATCGGTATCGTCAGCGTCCTCGCAGGCATTCTCGTCCCATTCGGAACTGCCATCGATATCCTCATTGTACACCTGCAAAGTAGCAAACACAAATACAATATTTTATATTTTCAGTTGTTGCTCTCAAAAGTTGCCACGAACCTCGGATAGTGAAACATCGCTGTCGTCGCACAACTCGTCGCTACTGTAGTCTTCCTCGCTGCCGCATTCCGGATCTGTGCATGCAACAAGAGAAGAGAAAACAAATTTATCGATTAATTAAAACTGCATAGAATGCACACAATTGCTTACAATAAGCGGCACTCGCCAGATTTAAAATTGCTAAAAACCAATAAAGGAAGACGGCAAAATTCACGGGAGCATTGTTGCCGTTGCTGCGGTTGGCATTTGCGTTCGGCGAAATTGCGTTTGCGGTTGCAGTGAGCAGCACAACGTTGCCGTCGCCACTACTGGCACACGTGCTACCTGCAGCATTGCTGTGGTTGCCGTCTTCCGCAGTGTCCTCTTTTAGTTTAATTTCTTTGAGTAATTCATCTAAATCGTCAGCCTCATCGGCTGTAGCACTAACAGCAACTGATGGAATGGACTTTTTCTTGGCCAACACACGTTGCTCAAACGCGGCCAATTCGTCTAAATCAATTTCTAAACCATTTAAACAGAATGCATTCTGCTTATCTGAAAGGATTCATGAGTGGCGGCTTTAGTAGTTGACACGAACCGAGAGCACGAACGAGGAAAATGAAAATGTGTGTACGTAAATAGGTGTGTGTGAATAATTTCTATGACCCGCTGAGCAATGAACTTATTTCTCAGTAATGAAGTTCGTATTTAAAGGCAATGCAACTTGGCGGTTCGAGTGCTTTTGTATACTTTGAGAATGCCGAACTAGTACGTACCATCGTCATCCGAGTCATTGCCGTTGACCTCGTCCTCATCATCACCCTCCGAGGGCGCTTCAACATCGTTCGCATCGAAACTGAAACGAGTGCAAATACGAAAATTAGTTAAATTAAAAAGTACAAATAAGAGTTTTCAGTTAGTTTAGTGTCTGAAACGGAACTTACCCATCGAGAAATTTCAACGATGGCAACATTTCGAAAATCTTCTCGCGGTAGTTTTCGATTTGTGTTGCTTCATTGTTGAACAAGTCCAAAACGGCGAGATGCTTAAACTCCTCCAAGGGTTTCAGCGTTTCTAAATCTTTAATTTTATTGCCGGATAAATTCAGATATTGTAATTTTGGACTTGTCGTCAAGTAGTTGAGGCCATTTGATATTCTGCAAGAAACAAGAAAACGTAATGTTTTGCAAAAAATTAAATTTAATGCAATTGTGCTCACCTGTTGTCGGACAGTTCAAGTTTCTTTAGATTAGGCAATTTGGGGAAACCTTTTAATGTTGTCAGTCCAACATTGATTAAGCTCAACGATTCGAGTGCAGTGTACTCATCTGTAAGGCCAACAATGCTTGTACTCCGACAATTATCCAGATTTAATTCTGTAATCTGCAAAACAAACAAAAATAAAATCGATGTTGTTGATGTCATTTTAATATTGGAACTTAAAGAATGAACTTGAAGTTGCTTAATTTGCGTGAAAGTTTTTTGTTGTAAAGTTTCTGCCACTGATTTTTGGGAAAAATAGAAAACTGAATAAAGAAAAACTTTAAGAAGCTGACACTGCTTGATGGCAAAAAAATTTCCTCACTGATGTTGAACAAGTACAATTTTTTTATGTAAATGTTAGGGGCCCAAGTCAATTTTTGGCACTTTTTTTTTTCAAAGAGCTCCTATCCTCTTATTTTTAGCGTTTTTTATTTTTCTGGTGAATTCCTCTGTCCGAAAGCTTAATAATTATGAAACCTTTTTGTTTTTTTGTTTCAAATTAGCCAATTTCAAAAAGATTGATAATAAAGGAGCTGAAAAATAAATAATTTTGTAAATCATTAAAAATTCCCCTTTCTAACGTGCCATGATACCTTAAAGGATCGAAGCATCACCATACAAATGATACCAAATCAATGTCCAAATATGCATTTGCTAAATTTTCTTCTTAAATTTATTCACCTATGAATTCTTCAAACAGGCCCATAAAACTTTCAATTTAAATTGTAACATGTGTAGGTACATAAAAAAGTACAGTCGCCCAACTGACATTTGTCACCATCGCTTCAAGTGAGGCTGAGAAGTGCAACTCTTTGCTGTAACGTCTTCAACAGTGCAACTTGGTGCGCGCAGGAACGCTTGCAAAGTCGCTGGAAGCAGCATTGCAAGGTGCACGCTGCAAACAGCTGCATTCCAAGTGTTCATTTCCACGCGTTCCGCTGCAACACACAGCACATTGAAGCGCAGTGTTGCATTCGCGGCGCCAGCGAAACAACGAGCCAACGGAACACCGAAAACGGCCAAAGCAAAGTGCCGAGTGTTCACCTTGTTGCTCAACTTCAATGCAGAGTGCGCAACAAAGATGAAACTAGTCGCATTTTAGCAAGCGTTCATAACAGCCGCCGCCATATTGCGTTGCGTTGTGAGTGTGTGAACGCGAACGAGAAACAAGCGAAAAGACAAAACAGAAGAAAAAAAAACTGTTCAATCGAAGAATAATCGATCAAGTCAAAGAAAATGTACACAGATTTTCACTGAAATGTGCAAATGTTTTTTCACAAATTGCAGCAACAAACAAATCAAATGAGTCTTCAAACACTGCGTTTTTGAAGAGGGAAACAAGTAATGCAAAATTTCATTCATGAAAAGCAATGGCGAGATTTTTTTATGTAATCCACAAGCAGGAAAATGACAGTGGATAAGCAAAGGCAACACAAAAAGTGGGGGTGAGGGGCAGTATGGCAGACATGACAAGCGCGGCGAATTGGGCGCACTGCAAGAAATCGCGATACACAGCCGCCCAACGGAATGCATGCACAGCGGAACAGTTCCAAGTACACACACGTCCCACTGCGAAGTGGAGCAGCGACGCGCAGCGCCCGATAAGGTGGTTGGTTGACGATTTGTGTGACGTTGGTTGTTGCTTGCTTTCGACGCAATTTCCATGCGCCGTGTGCGCCTCTCTCGTTTCACTTCGTCATCTACACGCATTGTGGTAGATAAGTAATGTTTCAATTCCTGGAGGTCTCAAGAAGATTCAGACAGAGGGGGGACAGTGGGAGATGGCGAATTTTTGTTATGAAAAATTGCGATTTTCACGGCTGCAATTAACGCGCGAGCCGGCGACTGTTGGTCAAACGCAATTTTAAACAAACTTGGCTCGTTATGAAGCAGCGAGTATGGGGCAGAGGGAAGAGGTGGGTGGGCGCAAATCAGCGAAACACTGTACTACAACAATTGCGCATTAATTGTGCCTTGATTACCTAATAATAATGGCAACGACTGGTTTTGTTTTTGTGATTTTGTCGGCGCCTACGGGATACCCGGCGCTTTGCATTTCTTGCTCTCCATGTGGAGTCTGTTTCGCTGTTCTGCTGCGGCTGTGTGTGCGCGTTTTGCCAATGCAAAGTCATGAAGCGTTGTCGGCGCAGTGTTGCATTGCTTGCAAAAACAATGCAAAGTGAAATTGAATGTTGTGGGTGGTGGCAGCGACAGCAGTGGGGTAGCAACGATAAGGGTTTCCAGCTCATTTCATCGAAATTGTGATATTTTATGGTAATGAGATTATTTGAAATAGTTCAAGTCATGTTACAAGTTAATGGTTCAAATACTGTAGAAAAGTTTGAATTCAAACGAGTTGAAATTTTCGCCTTTCATCAATTTGAGGTTAGGATAATTTTTGAATTTTTTTAATTAGTTCTTTGCTGACATTTCGTATGAAATTCTTCTTTAAACATTTTACATTAAATTACAACTAAACCATATGCCTACTTCCTATTTTGAGTCTAAAGCAAGTTGAAAAGTGTGGTTAGGTTCAGCCGAAGTAAATTGAATTTTATTTTTGAGTTGGATTTTGATGAGTTTTAAGTAAAGCTTATGTTGTTTTTACATTAAATTACAATTAAACAATATGCTTAGTTCCTATTTTCAGTAATAGACAAATTGAAAAGTGTGGTTATGCTCCGCCTAAGCAAATTGAATTCTATTTTTGAGTTGGTTTTTAATGACTTTTAAGCAAATTTAGATCAAATTTTCGTCAAAAATCCAGACAAGTTACTTTAGAAGTAAAAGCTAGAGTCAGTTTCTTATAAAAGCTTAGAAATGCGCCAAGATAGGAATTTCAGCTGCAAACACCTGCGGAAAAGTAAGCCGCCGTTGCCGCACCGAACAGGTTTAAATTGTTTCGCTTTGAAATTTGAATATGTGATAGGAAGTTAACTCGCTGTTATCCAGCAATGTAGGCCCGAAACTTGTTTACCAATTTCATGTATGCCAACGAAATTCATTAATTAACACAGTGGACGATGCGTCAGAACTAATCGATGGCTATTTTTATGTATACAATAAAGATGGGTATTTGTCGATAACTTTAACTTATATAAAAGTTGTACCCGAATTGTCAGACAGGAGTAGTTTTCAAGGCTTTAATTTGTACATAGAGGGAAAAAATTGCCTTACGAAATTTTACTGGGCTATGCAGTGAATTCAATGGTTTCAATGACATAACAAAATGAAATAAACGTACTGAGAGTGAGAAATCTGATCCCTTTTCTAGTGTAGAACTCAAAGCTTAACCCAAGAACAGGTTAAACAAATCAGAAACGCAGTAAGAGTTGTGGTTTTAAGTTTAAAATTAAATCCTAGACTCAAAAACTAGTCGACCAGATTAAAACTTAAAAACAAATGCACCTTAAAGCACTGAGAAATCTGAGGTTTTCAAGTAAAAGTGAGTCAGAATTAAGGCATCGCTTATTTGATCTTCCAAAAGATTCCGTCTGTATTGACAAGGAGCCCAACAGTTAGGAAGGGACACCGAATTCAAAAATGAAAGAAAGCATAATGAACAGAATCAGAAATTAAACTATGTACACTTCTCTATCACACCTGAGTTGCATGGCCCAGTCTGTGCCAGTGTCCCAAAGGCTTTAATTATTCAGAACATTCCCTGAAATGGGTAGAAAATATTCGACTTTATGAATGCAATAATTGCGCCGAAATAACTGAAGAATTCTCCACTAGCAACATTGATTTTTTAAGCACAAACAAATCGTATGTATTCAACAGGGAACTGAATGGGAAACATGCAAATCTCGGGCATTGCATGTCGACTGATAGTGAAACAAAAATGCATAAACTCGTATAGAACTTTGCATGACAGCAAAAACTTTTGGATTACACAAACAAAAACAACAACAAAAATAACCTAAACGACAGCGAAACATACGTTTAACAACTCAACTAACAAGAGGGCAACAACAACAAACAAGGGATAATACCAGCAAGCAAAAATCAGGCACGCTAACCAATTCACCACCACCAGTCGGACCAACCGAACACAGTCCGCGCCGCGGCTGAGTTGAGGGAGACAAATTTTCGCCATGGCATTTCAGCAATGAATGGCGAAGTGCAGCACAGCGTCGACGAAAACTCGGCATGGCAGAAGGTGTTGTGGCGGGCACTGGAAAAAGTATTAATAAAGTCAAGAGAAATGCCTGCGCGCTGCGTGTGTGAACGCCGCTGGTCGTAATACTTGCGACTCGGGTAGCCGCCGCCGACAGACGTTGGCAATGCTGGCGACGATGGCAGGCCGGTTTTTCGAAATGAAACATAAAGAACGCCAAGCAACACACACCGCACATACACAAAACAACTCGAGTCGAGTCGATTTGGTTTGCGTTGCCCAGTTCAGCTCAGGGCTGCGTAGTGCAGCTGAAAACGCCTCGACTGACTGGCGAAGACGTGCTTGGTCCCGGCGGGGGACGAGGCGATGTGGTGCGGTGGTGGCGCGCTGCCGTTGGTGGTGATGATTGCCAAGCGAACGAGCGGGCGGGCGAGCTACCAGCTGGCAGAGAGGAGGATTCCAAGTGTAGATTATTTTGCTTTTGTGTGCAAGCGGTTGGCGTGTGGTGGCTGCTGTTTGCTGTTTTGCTGGGCATGTGTACGTGTGCACAACACTCTAAAATGTTGTAGATACAATTTGCCGCTGTCATATAACTTGAAATTACATGCACTCTTGTTCCATCGACTAACGGCGTCAGCCGTAGTGATGTATCGTCCGAGACGCCTGCACACTGGCACTGCTTGGGTCGCAGTTGTGGCTCCTTAATTGCCACAACGTCATAAACACGCCGCCCATTACCAGCGCTGTCGATCGATTGCAATTGTTGACTGAGCCGAGACACTCGACGCGATTGACGAATGTAAATTCGCTGTCAAGTACAAATTTCATACACAAGACGTCACAGCACATCGCATCTCAAACGCCCCAACAATAATTGCGCACTTGTGCTATTCGATTCCATAGCGGCGCGCCACTTTCGTCACCAAATACAACTCTGCTACACTTGTTAGGCTGTGTCACTGTGGTGGCTGCTCCTATTCCATTGTTGTTGTCGATATTTGTGCGCTGGCCATGGGATAGCCAAAAATGTTATCAGCTGCGACGCCGGCACACCACACACGAGCGCGACAGCGAAATTAGCAGCTGTGTACAGCACCTCCGACCACATGTTGGGTACACAATTCCGAAATATTTATTGTGTTGTGTAGTGGATTGCGGTTTATGGGCAACGAAGTTAAATGCATGGGAATTGACTTGGCACGATAAGGTCCTAATGGGGCAAATATCTGATACAATAGACACAAATTGGATTGAATAGATTTTGATTGGATGTGGCCGAATGACACCTTAAATGGGTGGACTTTAGCTTTAGAGGGCAGCTATCTTTCAAGGGTTAAGAGACTTCAAATGGTTTTAACCCTTTCGCTTTTGTATAAACGTAATTTTCAATTTTTTGGATACTCTTTCAATTTTAAATACAAGAAGTTCCCGGGTCAACGGAACATGCCGTAAGACACCAATGTCCCTGCAAAAGTTAGATCTATTGCGACCCCCCAATGGTTCATCAGACAAGGAAAATGTCTTCTACAGAAACTCGAGCGAGCTCCCTAAACTCGCTCAATTAGCACTAAATTATTGTGCCGTTTTGATGTCGCCTCCTCGAATATGGATTCTCTACGTGGGAGAGAAACGATAGGACTTGATGCATCTCAGTTTTGTTCCAGATAAATCGGCAAGAAAGCTTATTAGACTGTTTCCTAGGGAATTTAGTAATTTCAACGCTAAGGCAGGGCAGCTGAATAAAAAGTGTTCGAGGTTTCCACTTCTGCAAAAAGTATTGTGGGGATCCCCACTCTTGCTACGTGTAAACCAACTGATCAAAGATTCGTGATGAGGGAAATTAGTCTTTTCAACGCCAAGACAGTGCAGCTGAATAACAAGTGTCGAATTGAGTGTCTCAATCTCGTCTTCGTCCTTGCAGCTTTTGCAAAAAGTATTGTGGAGATTCCCAATCTCGCTGCGTGTAAACCAACTGATCAATGGACCGTGATCACTGCTGTCAGCCTAAAGGTATTCCTACGAGAATTTAGCAGCAGATTGTTTGTTCTACGTGAGTTGTAGCGGAGTGAACTCTGTCGAGCCACTTTGCAGCTGTCCACTTCCCGTAGGAAAAAAGACCAATGTCTCCTAAAAGTATTTGAGTAGGAATAATATGAATCATTTGGCTCTTTTCTCTAACAACTATAGACATAGACTTTTATCTGGTCGAAACTCGTATGATTTCAGTGACCCCGCCATCTGGTGATGAGCTAAACAAATTTAATATAGTTCAATATTCTTTTACTAAGTTTTTTAGATATCAGTGTTTTCAACAAATAATTTTTTTATGATGAAACAATAGAGTAAGGAAAGAGCTGCATATAGATGCCAGGCAGGGGATGAACGCGCGAAACATGGAGTCGAACAAAAGCAACGGAGAAGTAAAGAGTTGAAAACTTGCAGATAATGTAAAGATAAGGCAGTGAAAGGATGTCAATTGTGAATAGCTCACAGTTAACTATTTTAGCATAACTTTAGTTTATTGACTAAAGGCTCCCACTGCCACACTTCAGTAGAACTGTTTTGGATATTTGCGCGTTCGGCATGGTGACGTACTTTTGGGGCGGACTGCGCACTTTATGATGTAATCAATAGTTCCTTTGTCATCACCGTGCAATAAACACTGCAATTGAGCGCAATAAACTCGACACATGGTGCTCAATATTTTTCGATATTCATTACTGCATGCAGAAAAAAGCGCGTTGCGGCGCTGACCGCAACAAGGACAGAAACATTTATGCAAAATGTTGCCAGGCGAAAAAATGCTCGCGCCGTTCGTACTTATGCAATTCGACTACGGCTGCAAATTCATGATGTAGCCGGGTGAAAAAGCGCACCATGGCAACCCTTGCCCAGCGCTGCTGTGGTTGAAAAAGTACACAAACACACTGCCGCCGCAGCGCTGTGTGCGTGTGCTGCGTACTCGTGCGTGTTTGTGTGCGCGCGTGGATGCGCACTTATGGCGGATCAATTTTGCGACAAATTAATGATTTTCAATATCAACTGGATCTACAGCGCATACAGGGTGTCGCTGGCTGTACGCCAGCTCCAATGCTCCTCGTAACACTTTAGCACCAAATGATGGGCGCGCGGAAGGTGGGGTGGAACGACGGGCACAGGCGACTTGGGGGCTCGTAAAGCATGTTGGCGCAGTAGCGAAATGTGAGTGCAGTTAAGAAAAAATGAAATGAAAACGTAGTCACTTACCTGATTCGCTTTGCGTGCGCGTTTCTCCAATTCTATTCTTTTTTCCATTTTGATGTGTTCTTTTGCTGCTTGCACTGATGCCGCTGCTGCTGCTGTTGTTTTCGGTTGCGTGTGTTGCTCCCTTTGGCTGCTGCTGCTAGTGCTGTCGGCTGGAGTCTCCACGATTTATGCTGCCGCGTGCCTTTGGGGCGTGCTAAGCTGCTGCTCCAACCGTTATCTGCTGACCAGTCAGTGGCTCCTGCTGTTTGCGCTGCTCCCCAATGCTGCGCACCTTGCGTCTTGCTCGCTTTGCCGTTTGAGCGTGTGGGCCGCTGTCGTTGCAAGTTCAACGTCTGCAGCGTGCTCTGTTTCTTCTTCGACTTTTCTTGCTTTGCTTTTCGCTTTCTTTTTCTTTTGCTTTATATGCGCACACGAACGTTCGCCGCCGCTGCTGCGCTTAGAGACGATTGTATGTGGTGCCCGCTGGCACCGAGAAAAAGCAGTAGAGGCGGTTGTTGCTATTGTAGGTTCCGTCGTTCTTCTTCTTCTGCGACCGTCGACGTCTTCGATGCGTTTTTTTTTCTCGCCTGCTGTCTTTATAGCGAATTTCGTATTCAATGTAATTTTGCTTCACTTTTACTTGTGCGATGCTGTCCGCTTACCTGTGCCTGAGCCGCTTCGCTGTTGCTCCTGACCGCTGCCTGTCGTAATGCGTTTGAATTCCTTCGAAACGCGCTGCCAAGTTGCGTGCGTCCACTCGCTGGCGCGTTTTTATTTTTCTTTGGCAAATATTTTCCGTCGCACTTTTGTCCGAAATCGGCAACTGGGATTTTTTCGCACTTTTCCACGCGTTCAACTCCTGCTCGGTACGATGTGTTTAAATTTCTTTTGTAATACAAATTAACGCACACACTTCTCGGTGGCCGCGGCTGTGTCAGTTGTGTTGGTCGGTTTTCTGCTTTTCGCTCCGTTTCCACTTCCACTTTTGCCTCTTCGCCTTTGCCGCTCCTTTTGTGCCGTTGTGCTTTTGCGGCTGTTTCGGTAGCGTTGCGTTTCTTTGCTGTGCACGTTCGCAGCGCTCGATTGCGGTCGGTCGGTGTTGGTCGATGTGTGCGTGTTTCGCTTTCCGGTTCGTGTCCGTTTGGGTCGCTTTTGCGTTGAATTTATCGCATTGCTGCGTTTCGTTTCGTTTACGAGGTACGCGCGGAATTTGTGTTGTCTCTGCTTTGGTGGCTAATTCATTTGCGGTGCATTCATCGTTCTTGGTGGTGGCGTTTTGTGTGGAACGTTGTGGACTTGGGGTTGAAACGCGACTGCGCGTGTTCCGTTGCCATACGTTCAAATGATTTCTGGTGTGTTTTGGTATGTTTCTTGAATGCGGCGAATTGGCGAGCGTGTTTCGGTAGCGAGTAATGTGCGATTCATGTGTAAAAGTGCGCCATTTTTGCTGTTGATTCGCTGACGGCAGAGTTGGAGTTCGGTTTAAATCAGTGAACTACCCAGTGGATAAATTTAATTTTCGACTGATTTTTGTGTTCAAGAATTATTGAAACTTGCGTAAATATACAATTATGTTTAATATTTATAAAATCAATAATAATATATGAAATTCTCTTAATTTATAGCGCGGCAAGTTGGTTGCGTTGTTGAGCGGCACCGAAAGAGGAAACGGAAGCAGACGTTACCGTATTTGGAATATAAAACTTGCAGTCAATAAGTAAGCAGAACAAAAGTAATGAACGGTAATAAGGAAAATCCTGTAAACAATAGTAAATACAAGTTTTTCCTCTAAATACTGAAATTAACGAAATTGGTTTTTCATTCCAGACGTGCCGCAGTTTGCTGCTAAATTGAAACGGAAACTCTGAACTGTTGAGAAGCAAATGCGACTACTTGAATAGCCAAATCTTTAGCAAATCTAGATTAAGTTAGACTAAGCAAGCAACTGGCCGATCACACGGCTGATTACATTTCCATATCCCGTTGACTCATTGCACAGTGATTCGTTCCATAGACAAAATTCAAAAAATTTATAGTCTCAGAATTTAACGATTTTGATGTCATTTGAAAGGTAAAACTCAAACTAAGAAAACCTCAACAAATCTGTGCGAAAAAATAATTAGTGCAAGTGCAAGAGCTGTTCAAAATCGGAACTTTTTTCACAAAAAATTGTAAACACATATTTTCTATTTTTTAGTCTATTCAGTAAAAAAATTGTAAAAATACGTGGTTACCAAGAAGTTGCTCAAACTTTCAATATAGATTAAGAAATGATGTCATTTTCGCTTTTAATGTTTTCTCAAAATTTGCAAAGCTCAAGCTTTTACATCACTTTTAATTCAAAATATTTTTCTAAATTAAAAATCTGAAAATTGGCAAAACTTGGAGGAAAATATCTAAGAAGTATGTGAAAGTATGTTCCTGGATTTTGTTTTATTTTAAGAAGCATTCTTTCTTTGTCGGATAATGTAATTACATCCTCCGATATCTTCCGATCTCAGAAAATAATTCAATTTGAAAAGTAGTCTAAACACCTATTTTTCGACAAAATTAATTTTTTTCATCCCTAAAAGTATAGAATCAGCATGAAAAATTGAGAAAACTGCAAAAAAGGAAAACATGCGTCTATAATTATCATTTTTATTGTAAAACCAGAGGGTCCTAAGACAATTTCTGTTACTCTTTGGAATTATCAATGTTGACGTTACCGATTAAATGTAAAATCTGAAAAATCTAGCCAACACACTTGGTGCTATAGCTTTCCAAAACTGACGAAATTTGCAAATTTAAGTCTCAAGCATTGCCAAACTACCAAATTTCAAGAAAAATAAAATGGAGATTTCAATTCAGCAGACCATGGTTAACTAGTATACCAAATTTTATGAAGAACGGACCACTCCTAATTTTGTCCCGCGTTTGTATGGAGTCGAATCACTGTGCATTGCGACGATTGGACGAATCTGAAATCTGAAAAGAAAACTATAGTTGACTTAAGTTGGTAAGTAGGTTAAGTAGCTGCATCACTTGGGTCGTGCGGCCCACGCGGGGCGGAGGGAAGAACGGGAGAACTCCACCTATACACTTCCAGGTGGCTCTGATGAGTTTGTAAATGTTGCCTAAGGTTATCTTCTTCTAAGCAGCTAAGGAAGTGCTAACCCAAGTATTGCAAGCGCATTCTCGCTAGCGCTGAACATGTGCAAAGAAGATGCTCAACGCCTTCCTCGCTGCATTCATGTCTGCAGCTTCTGTAGTTGACTTACTTGAGGTCTATAAGAATTTTTGGAGCACAATTATGTCAAATAATTGAAACTATATGGGAAGGTAAAATTTTTGTGGTTAACCCACAACTGTCACAATTTTTGGTGGACAGACATTTAGTTCTTAGAGCGCCGGATTTAATTGTAGTAAGGTCGAAGGTAGTTCCAAGTTGCCCAACCTTACTTAAAGGCATTGGGCAGCACTGGGTCATTGTGTGCTGAGTTTAGCGCCACTCGGGAGTGGCAGGAAACAAAGCGGCGGACCAAATGGCAAGCGAGAGGGTCGCATTGTCTAATACCGAAGGGGATTACTCTATGCTTTCTCCAATATAAAAAAGATGTTAGTGGAGTTCACTCTTCATAGCATTTTAGGTGTAAAGTTGCTATCGTAGCAATCTATCGCTGCAACTGCTCTCGAAAACATTGCGAAAATAAAAAAATTGCTATAATAACAAATTTACACCTAAAATGCTATGAAGACTGAACTTCGCTATTGAGTCCTCATGGCGTAGCAGAATCGATTGTATCAACTGCCGGCCACTAAGGACTTTCCTTTTTTTGAGAAAAATTGTGTCGTTTGTGTCATCACGGCACACTGAGCTATTAGGTCTTTGCTCATCAAATGACGCCTCGCGTTTAGTGATGTCTGTAGAAGCTGTTGAGTAGAAAAAGAGTTAGGACCGATATGATTTCTTTGCCACTGTCCGGCTTCGCAGGAACGCACTCTGAGGTCAGGATTTCTGACAGGACTTGCTAGCGCCGCGTAATTTAGAAATTGGATCTGCTTTCTTTCATTAAGAGGTCGCACAGGTTTGCCTCGGATTGAGACTGTTGGTTAGCTTCAGAGGAAAACAAGAAGGGATTCATAACGGACCGTTTTGGCCTGCGAGTGGAAGTGCGGTCTGTCCTCTACCTAACCTAACCTAAATATAAATTTTTAATAGACGTTAAGACTTAGTAGGTGCAGTTAAAATGTGATTATTATATAAAGAAATGCTTTCAACTAAGTAAATAAAAAAGAAAAACTAAGAACTAAGAACAGAAGATGTGCAATAAAAGAGAATAGTGCAAAATAAGCAAAAAATAGTATTAAAAGAAATTACTTTCCATTTCAAATATTCCCTCAATACTTAACCGTAGTTTAAACAAAATGCAAATGAAATCATTTATAAGAAATAATTAAGTAGCTTAAAATATGTAATACGAAGTTTAAATAAAATACAAATAGTTTTAATAAAATACAAATGAAATAATTTATAAAAAATAATTAAGGAAGAAAAGATATGTAAAGACAAGTAATATTAAAAAAAAAATAAAAAATTAGTACTATAAAACCTAACTACGCCCTAAATCAATTATTTCCACAATACTTAACCGTAGTTGTAAGAGTTTTCTCGCAAAAATTTGAATAGAATAAAAAAAAATATCTAAGTAACAAAAGATAAAATAAAATACAAATGAAATAATTTATAAAAAATATTTAAGTAAAAAAAGATATGTAATAGGAAAAGTAAAATAAAAAAATAGTAAGTACTAAAAAATCCAACTACGCTCTAAATCAAATATTCCCGCAATACTTAACCGTAGCTATGAGATTTTTCCTCAAAAGTTTAAATAAAACACGTCTTCTTTTTTTTGTAATTAAATCAGTTACAAATAATTTTTTTTACTGATTCTACTCGCAGCTGACATTTTTTATTTTTTTATATTTTTTGTATTTTTTTTCTATATTTCAACATACTGTTTTCAGCGTTTTAGGGGATTTTGGGTTTTTCTTTTATATAATGTATCATCATTTTCTGTTGTTCTTTGTTGTTTGAGTATTTGTTTTACTTTTATAATTTAGCAACAATTAACATTTAGAATTATTATTATTTGTGTTTATGACCGTTTGTCATTGTCGGTTCTCAGTTTTGTAATTAATTACAATATTAGTTTTGTTATTCTTGTTGTTATTGTTAATTTTAATTAATTAGTTACGCTAATTTAGTGATTCCTTGTTTCAATTGCTATGACCATCGGTCATTTACTCATTTATTGAATTTGTTTTAAATCTTTGTTGTTGTTGCTGTAGTAGTAATTACGTTTCATTTATTGTTAGTCGGAATTGTTGTTGTTATTGCTGCCACTTGTTATGGTTGCAGCATTTTATTGTATTTTTTCTTTAATTTATTGATTTTATGTAACTACTTGCAAAATTTACAAATAGTTTTGATTGCGTTTTCTTTCTTGCTAGTTTGTGTTAATTTCTGCCTCTCTCTTGCTCTCCGTGTCAACGTCGTTCACCCTGTTTTGCTGCCTTCGGGCAGTTGTCATTTAAATCGTATTTGTAATTGTAATTTATTTGTAATCATAACTAACAGCGGATTAGGCATTAACAAAGTTTTTATCGGCATCATTTGTCACGCTGTGGAATGCTTTGAGCGCTGCATTGGCTTTGAACATAACCTCTAAATTGAGAAAAACATTGACAAATTTCACAATTACATCGCTTGACGAACATTTTACATTTTGTGGGCTAACAATTTTATAATTTCCGTTTATGCTGCCTGCCGCCGCTACAAATTCTTTATATACTAAATATATACGTGTGTTTTATATATCATTTCGATCTGTTGCAATGCTACGACAACGCACGTGTGAGATTGTTTGTATGTTTTAATTGTTTGGTTGTTTAATTTACAATACTTGACGTTTAGCGTGTTTGTCGTTTTTCTTCTTGTTGTTGTTGTTTTGGTTTTTTGTATTACATATAATTAAAAATGCTACAATAACGCTGCCGACCTGCTTTCATATAACTTACAAGTCAGTGCAGTGGTTTTTGTGTTTTAATTGTTAGGTTTGTGTTTAAAGCTTTCAATTTACACTCCAGTAAATCAATCAATCAATCAATCAGTTAATCAATCTATCAATGCTGCAAATCTCTCCTCTACTTCGCTTCTTTTCTTCTTTCTCTAAGTGTTTTCTATCTCGAAGCCGTTCGTCTTCTGTTCATTATTGACACATTTTAGCTTACAACAGTATACAAGATTTTCTTTGTGTTTTCTTTTCGTTTATGCAATTTTTTTTTGTTTTTGCATTTAGTATTTCATTATTATTATTTATTTTGTTTTTGTTCTGGTAAACAATTTTAACGGTGACAGGCACAATCTCACGCAAATTCACAACATTTTATGTTTAGGTTGCATTCAACTTTTCATTGCACAAAATATCGAAATTTACTCGTACAATTTTACATGCAAAACAAACAACAATAACTAATTTATTATACTTTTTGAGTATTTTGTTGTTTTCTATTTGCATTTGAAACGTTTTCTTCTAGTTTGCCGCGTAGTTGAATTTCAAACTTAACGGTTGTGCGAATTTGTTGGAGGAATTTGTTGTTAGGGTTAAATAAAGGTAAGCCCTGTTGAAATTAACGACGTTTTAAGAAAAAGACAAAGGAAGACAGGGGAAGAGAGAGAAAAAGAGAAGGACAGAGAGAGGGATAGGGAGCTAAAAATTAAGAGAGAATATTTCAATATGTCACTGTGAGGGTTTAAGTCTTTATTCTATCAGGGTAAATTTCCGAGTATTCTGGAGAAATTTTGAAAAATTATAGCCAAACATACGAGATGTGTTAAAAAGGTGACTTTATTTTTCTCGAAAAATATTTATTTATTAATCAATCTGCGTTTTATTCCCTTCCCCCTCACATATAATACACTTGTGGCAACGCTTGTCAATCCTGATAAATCGACATCTTTTTGAGGGTCTTTTCAGTTTTGGAAACAGTCTGGTCTTTATCTCCTCAATCGTCACAGATCTGCATCCCTTTAAGTATGGTCTTCTTTATCGTGGCAAATCTCCATTCTTTCATGGGTGTTTTCCGTTCTGAGAAATAGAAAAACTCGCAGGGGACAAAGTCAGATCTCCATCCCTTCATGGGTCTTTTCAGTTTTGGAAATAGGAAAAACTTGCATGGAACAAAGTCCAGATCTCCATCGTGACAAATCTCCATCCCTTCATGGGTCTTGTGAGTTTCGAAATTAGGAAGATCGCTCTTTATTTCTTGAATCGTAAAAGATATCCATCCCTTCATGGGCCCTTTCAGTTTGGAAAAAGTCGCAGGGGACAAAGTCCGGTCTTTTCCTCGCAATCGTAAAAGATCTCCATCCCTTTATGGGTCCTTTCGGTTTTGGAAATAGGAAAATTCGCACGGAACCAAGTCCGGTCTTTATTTCCTCAATCCAATACCAGAACTATCCGATTCTGTGTACCTTGTGGCAGTTATAGAGGATTTTTAATGATAAGCTTTTAATACTGACAGGCTATCCGAGAGTATAGAAAACTTTGCTCTTTTAGGATTTCCTTTAGTGATAATTCGAACTGTTTCTATAATTGCACGGAAATTGAAAGGTGTGCTTACTTCAATTAAACGAAAAAATATCGCAACCGCAAGATAGCGATCCTTGCCAAGCGACAATCAAGGCTTTACGATCCTATCAGGTATTCTCGAAACAGGTGCTGAAATGCCTTGAGTAGCTAAACGAGCTTGGCCTCTACAATCAAGTATGGGTTCCCTGGGTTCCGGGTTACGCTGGTATTGAGGGAAATGAAAAGGCCAACAAACTTGCAAGAAAGAGCACTTCAACCCTCTTTGTTGGTTTTGTTTGGGTATAGGAGATTTATTCATCCTAACCAAAAAGGACGACATAATCAGCAGAAATCAATACTGGGTACATCAAATCAGTATTTGAACATTCCAAGGCGACTATATCGGGTCACATAACAAGAAAAGATTCGGGGAATGTATGAACCTATCAACGAATAATCTGAGGATTTTTTAGTACAGACAATCTGACAGGGCATTGAAGGTTAAATTATCATTCCGCTAAACTGGGAATTCGTAAAAGCGATTATTGCAGATTCTGCTTGCAAGAAAATTAATCTTCAATACACATTCTAAGAGAATGCTCTACACTTTTGTATGGTCGAAAGAAGCATCTGGGGGATGAACTTATAAGAGTGCGATTTGGAATTCCAGAGATTTAGGAGATATACTAAAATTCCTCTCAGACGAGCTGTGAGTCCATGAAGGGGACACAATAGATCTTTATGGTTGCAGTGCATTATTCCTAACAATAATAATAATAATTATTGCACAGAGCTCAGCTTGAAATGTGGACATATACAAATGTGTTTGACATTTCGGCTTCAATCAAAACCGATTGATTTTCTATTCTAACACTAAATGGTTCGGAGTGGGGTTCATCGCGCTCTTCCTTCTGGTTTGCAGTGTGTCACGTGTCTTGGCCGACATTTTTTGGTTCATGAAAAACGCTTGTCATAAACTGGCATTTGACTGTCAGTCTCATCTGTATAAGAATTACATAGAAGTTGTAAACTTTGAATCAACTTGAATATTTGTGCGGGATAATTTTTTTTTTAAATTTATTGACCCAAAATATATGATTTTTAAGCAACTTGAATATTTGTGTAGAATACTTATTTGATTTTGTTTTAACTTAATGACCCAAAATCAATCACGCCAACTTCAATCACTGTGCTATTTCACTACGACTCGCAATATGGGACTCTGATGTAGTAAATCATATGAAATCAAATAAAACGTTGTCACTTGCGCCACTTTTTCCTCATTTCAAGCATAACACAAATGCAAAAAAATATATGGCCTTCTAAATCAACATGGTTGCTGAGGATGTCTTAGATTCAAGCGGCATTTTGTACCATAGGAAAAGTGTCTGCAGCACATTGAATGCAGCCGGAAAATGTTTTGCAGTGTGCAACATTGGTTAAGCCTAATAATTTGTTTCTTGTGTAAAATATATATGTTTTCATTTACTTTTATAGTTTTCTTTTATATTTTCGTACAACTAGCAAAATTATACAATTTCGCTTGATTGCGACTTGAAAAAATGAAAAAATTTTAGGTTATGTTTTTCATATTTTTGTTTAGTTTGAAACCGCCAGTTTTACTTGTATGCAAATTTTATTGAACAGCATTTGTGAGTTTAACCAAAGCGAAAACTCAAAAAGCATCAATTTTTGTTTCAAATTCATAAATTGTTGACATACAAAAATTGTGAATTTCACTATTATTGGCCAGCTTTGGTTTGCTTCATTAAGTTGCATAATGAATTTAATTGAAGCCTTCTCGCGTGTCGCCATCCATTTGTATGGCCTTTGTTTTCGTAAACACGCGCACAATTGTCACGTTTCACTACACTGAAAAGCCTGCGTTCAGCTTTATAAAAACGAATGTTAAATATAGATTTTGTATAACAATTTTGTTGCGTTTCATGTGCTTCGTTTTTAAGCTTTGCTCAGTTTAGGCTTCTTTATTTATTTTTTCTTTTGCAATCTTTGGAAATAATTCGGTATGACAATCATACTTGTTTTAATTGAATTTTTTATTATTTTCAATATTTATTATTTTCACTATTTATTATTTTCAGTATAAATATTAATTTTTAAAGTTCTTTAAATTATAATATATATATATAATTTATAATAATTATAATATTATAATTATAATTTTTAATAAATGAAAAATACAAAATAAAAACAAATAGGTAAAAAATTAATTAAAAATTTACAAATATTTTTAAAATAAATTTTCAATAAAATAAATAAAAACTAATAATAAAGAAACAATAATAATAAAATAATTAAAATATTAAATAATTAAAATATTTTTCAAATATAAATATAAATAAAAGAATAAAATAAAAAATTAAAAAATAGAGTAAACAAAAAATAAACAATAATAATAATAAAACAAAATATAAAAATAATAAATAAACAACAAATAAATAAAAAACTAACTAAATAAACTAACTAACTAAATAAATAAACATTTAATAAATGTTAAAATACTAGAAAAATAACAAATTAAAACAAAATAAACAAACAATGAAAAAGAAATAAAAAACTTACAAAAAAATAGCTAAAAAATAAATAAAATTACAAATATATAATCAATAAAAAAACACTTTCAATAAAATAAATAAAAACGTAAAAATAAATAAAAAACTAAAAATTTTTTATATATTTTTGTAATGATTTTTTTTAATAAAGTAAATAAAAACAAAACAAAATAAAATAAAAATAATATTAAAGAAAAATAACCAAGTCACCAATTTGTTAATTAATTCTTTCTTTAGCATTTATTTTATTCTTAAAATTATCATACTGAAAATCAATAAAAAAATATCAAATAAAAATATAAAATATAATATAGAAATAAAAAATACTAATTAAAAAAACAAACAAAAAAGCAAACAATACAGTACAGCAAAATAAAAACTGAAATAAAGTAAAATAAAACAGTGAAATTATATAAAACTACTCGTATTATCTAATGTTCAACAATGAAATGAAAAGAAAATATAACAATTTTTAATTTTAACCAAATCTTAATCAATACAGCAAAATAAAAACTAAAATAAAATAAAATAGGAAAATAAAATAAAATTATATAAAATTATTATCTAATGTTAAACAATGACATGAAAAGAAAATATAATGTTTTTTAAAATATTATAAAAGAAAAATAATCATAATAATAAGAATATTAAATAAAAAAGTATTAAAAAAAAATCAATTTTCAATAACTAATTAAAACCAATTCACACAATTATTTTTATTTTGTTTAAATATTTAATCATATTTTGTGCTTTTATTTCAATTGCATTTGATTTGCTTTTAAGCTCACTTTGCCTGCTAGTTCAACAATTCATGTTTGCCCTTTGTTTCTTCTTGCTTATTTACTACTTAATTTGTTTTTAGCATATTTACTAAATTTTCACTAAATTATTTGTGTATTTTTGTTTTAATTCAATTGGAACTTAACTACAAAAAACGTTCTGCCAAAAATTTACACTTTGCTAGTTTTTTGTGGTTTTTTGTTTAATTTTTTTTCAACACTTATTGTTAATTAATTTGTTGAATTAAATTGTTTGTGTATTGTTTTTTTTTGGGCTACTTAGCACTTATAAAATTCGCTTTTTTCCATATTTATAAATATTACACAGAGTTTATTTTCATGCTTTTGTGTGTTTGTTTTTGTTTGTCTTGTTGTGTTTTTGTTTTTTTTTAACTGTAGGATATTCAGTAATTGTTTGTCTTCTCAGTGTACAATTTGCATGTTGTTTTGTTTATTTGTTCAACAATTTTTTAAATAATTTTTAGTGTTGCGCACACTTTGTGGCGCTTTCATTAAATTTACAATTATTGGTATTTAATTTATTTTACAAAAAACAAAAACATTGCTGTGCGCTGTGCAGTCAGAGGAGCTCGAGGCGCGAGAGCGGCAACGTGAAGTTGGTTCAGTGAATAAAAAATTTGAGTTATAATTTGGCTTTCATCAATACAAAAATACGATTTGCTGATTGTATGCTGGTGTGAATAATTGAAATTTCATTTCTGTACGACTGTTGCATATTAATGTTGTTCAGGGTGGGTGGGTGGTGGTGATTGGCCTAAAAATTTTTTATGTAATTATGGGCAGCGATTATGGTTTACGTTTGAGCGCAGGAAATGAATTAACTTTTTACAAAGTCGATTAGAAAATGTCAGGGTTTTGCTGAGAGATGAAATTGGGTTTGAGTTCTGAAGATAAAATTAAATGGCATTTATTTCTAATTGTAGAAAAAGCTTAGAAATGGTGAAATAATAATTGTGTGAGTTGTTTTGTTGTTGTTTCTGGAATGTTTTAATTAAAATGTTATAAATGAACCCTTAAGAAAGAGGAAGAACTTCTCCTTCTATGAAATTGTCACGCGGAAAGACTTATGGGTCAACTCGACAGCAGGCCTCGATAGTCCAGTGGGTAGCATGCTGGTTTCTCATACCAGAGGTCTTAGGTTCGATTCCTAGCTCGGGCCCATATAGAGGCCTAAGTGTGTCGTATACAGAGGCAGCCACTACAATCTACCTACCTTCCTATGGGTCAACTTCTTCTTCGACAATTCATGGTAACTGAACAATACAGTCTACTAGGCTTCGCAAGGAGCTCAAACTGGTTCAATGAGTGAGTGAACCTAAGTTTGATTGATTTTGGTATCACAATGGGTCTTTATGGCTCAAGTGGGCTGTCCCAACCACTCCTATCTTCCTACTTAACCCCTTTGTTTTCATTGGTTTGAATGCAAAATGCAAACTTCTGATTTATAAGATATAGAAATAATTCATTATAATTCTGTTTGTTTTAAAACAATGACAGAACCTTTCAGCAATGGCATGAAAGTCACAAATATCCCAACAAAAACTTGAGAAAATGGATGTGCAAAATTGACTTTCAGAAGTTTATTGTGAAATTGTTAAAATTGATTGGATTTATATGAATGCGTAGTGATTTCAATAAATTATGCCTTAAACATGTAGCTAGACTCAAGTTTAGACTCTCGAACTGTCTGCATTGGTGCCAAACTTCCTGCTATCCTTGAAGATGAGAGACCAAATCAATGCTCAAAGGTGACTTTGACAACTTGTGCGCCTTCACTAAATGCTTACAAAACCAAACGCGCTGTTGTGTATTAATAAATGACCCCTTAAAATGTAGTTGGAGTCTTCAGCTAAAATGGTCTTAAACTCTCCATTATCTCTCAGAAATAATCAGCAAATCGATGCGCAAGGATAACATTGAAAAGCTGCCTACTGAAAAATTCCTACTATTAGCTAAAATGCTTACAGAAACTAAATGCGTAGGTTTATCTTAAAACCCACTAAAATGTAGCTAGAGATTGCAGGTTGATGGATTGACATCAATATTCCCAAAATCCTACAGGAATCATGAGTAGATTAATACGCCAGGTTATTTTTGAAAAGCTGCCTTTTGCAAACTCTATAAAATGCTTATAAGTTCATAAGTTTATGTTAAAAATAATCTTCCTAAAACGAAGCTGGAGTCGTGGGCCTTCATAAATGGAGTCAATCTCTCCACTTCCCCTAAGAAAGTATATAGTTGCGTAAGATTTATATGGACTACATTGACACTTTTGCACAATCAGTGGTCAGAGTTCAGTTTTCAACATATTTTCAAGCACCCAAACGTTACAGCATAGTTTCAGGGCGCTTTTCTGTAGGCTTCCTATCTATTGGGTGCCATGGCTTAAAGGCTTAGGAGGAAATGAAACATTGGACACAATTATGTTGGCCTTCCAGCTGATCCAGCAGATCATAAGGGTGCTGATGTCACTTCACTTTCTACACAGACTTGGAGAATAGCATGAAAAGAAAGGCAGAGGCTAGGTGGAGGAACTTAAACACCTGCCGAACTGTACACACTTTGCAATTGGACTATCTCGTTCAAACTGCAGAACTGTCATAGGTGTATTAACGGGGAGCTCATGTCTTATAGGGGCTCATGCGCATAAAATGGATTTGACAGAAAAAAATTTCAGAATGTACGAGAAAGACGAAGCTTTGGAGAGTTTAGAACATGTCCTCTGCTTCTGCTCGGCCATCTCAAGACAACGCTTGGCAATCTTAGGGGCACAAGAGTAAGCTGTGCTAGAAGAAGTGACGACACTAGGCCTGAAGTCTTTGCTGGAGTTTACCAAAAGCACTCGCAGTCTCACGGATCACTAATACAATTCATAAACAGATCTCCATCTGGCATCGCTAAGGACCCAATAAGTGTCTATGTGTGGCAATTCGTGGCCAACCAGTTATATGGGTTTTCCAACAAGAGGTGTTATTTTGAATCAGCCGGTATTTCGGTAGCTGTCACTTTTGAAGCTTTTATTCTTTGACGTTTGACAAGTAGAAACTACGCCATTACTAAAAATGGAACGATACACGCTTCAACAACGCATTGAAATTATTAAAATTCACTACAAAAATGGTGAAAATCTTGCAGTCACAGTTCGCAAAACTAAAGCATTTTTGGGTCGTCGTGAAGCACCTTGTCGGACCGCAATACAGAAATTGGTGGAAAAATTCGAGATGTTGGGACAAGTTAGTGTTGTGAAGAATAAAACCCGTGCACGTCGCTCAAGAACAACTGTTGAAAGTGTTGAAGAAAACCCAGGTTTGTCGATTCCTCGTCGTTCTTTGGAATTGAGCATTCCAAAAACGTCATTACACCGTATTTTGCATAAAGACTTGGGTCTTAAGGCTTATAAAGTTCAGTTAACACAAGAACTCAAGCCGACCGATCATCAAGAACGTCGTGTCTTTGCTGATTGGGTCCTTGAAATGCATGAAAATGATCCGGAATTCCATCGAAAAATCATCTTGACTGATGAGGCCCATTTCCACCTCGGTGGCTACGTCAACAAGCAAAATTGTCGCATCTGGGGCTCGGAAAACCCAAGAGTTATTGTTGAGAAGCCTCTCCATCCTCAACGTGTGACTGTTTGGTGCGGTTTATGGTCCGGCGGGTCATTGGACCTTACTTTTTCGAAAATGAGGTTGGATCAACAGTTACGGTGAATGGATTGCGCTATCGAGAGATGATTAATGATTTTTTATGGTCGGAGTTGGATGGTATTGATCTGGACAACGTTTACTTTCAACAAGACGGCGCTACGTGCCACACAAGCAACGAAACCATTGCTCTTTTACGGGAAAAGTTTCCGGACCGTGTTATCTCTGGAAGAGGTGATCACAATTGGCCACCGAGATCTTGTGATTTAACACCTTGCGACTTCTTCCTTTGGGGCCACGTGAAAGATAAGGTGTACGCCAACAGCCCAGCGTCGATTCAAGACCTCAAAGATAGAATTCGTGAGGCTATCGAGGACATAGGGCAGCCACTTTGCGATTTGGTTATGGAAAATTTCATGAAAAGGATATGGTCCTGTAAGCGTGGTCGTGGTGGCCATTTGGCTGATGTTGTTTTTCATTATTAACGGCACACCTTCCTCTTTATTATGAAATAAACATCCGATCATTTATCTCAAAAAATGGCATTTTTCTTTGAATACCAAAATAACACCTCTTGTTGGAAAACCCTATACCTACTTGTTTAGATCGCTAAACACTGCCGGCCGCGCGGCTCTTAGAAATGTCAATATTGTCAATATTATTGTATTGTTTGCGTCCCTTTATGTGTTTATATGTACGGATGGCAACCCTGGCCATCCCGAATGGAGCTTGCGCGACCGGCAGGCACTCGATGTACGAACTCCGGCGAACGAACACCGATCCCCCGCGATAAACTTAAAACCTAACACAAAAATTAACTTTTACCTACATATATAACAATAAACATTTAACATTTAATAAAACATTAACACGAACACCCGACACAAGCCGCAGTTTTTTATTTCAACGCGTTTGCGCAACTTTCGCTCTACTGAGTTTCGAACATGGTCCTTCGAGCCGGATTTAAAACTGGCACATAAACAAAAACTAAAAGTGAACAAAATAAATTAAAACACAGTGACAAAACACGACCAAACAAACAAAGTGTACAAAGTGTAAAGTGACAACACAAGAACAGTGCGAAATAGTGCAAAACACAAAACGATCAAGTGCAAGTGCAAAAAACAAAATATTAATCACATAGAAAACAATTGAAAACACACCACACAGTGATTGAAACAATAACAACTACCACCAAATCCCTTAAAACGCGCAAACGCAGAAATAGCAACAATTGCACGCACGCACAAATAGTCGCACAATCACTAACAACAACCACATACGGAGCACCAAACGAAATTTCCAACAACAACAAGCACAAGCAGAACAGGAGATCAACGGTCAGCAGCGTGGGAGTAGCGGCATACACGGCAGCAGCGAGCGCTACGTGGGAGCACCCGACCATAAGTATTGTCTGTCCCCTTGACAATACTGACTGTAAGTTGACTTATTTGATTTATTATACCGAGCGGTTGGTGTCCCATTGTGTATATTTCCTATATACACAACCAACCCGTTTGATTATAGTTGAACTTGCAGTCGGAACATACTTTGCATGTGTACATTTTCCCATATGTACATATGTAAATAGTGTCGCTGACCTCTCAGTGCAGTTCCACATACTTACAGTGGTACTACATGAACCTCTTTATGTAGTACACTGGAGTGGAAAAAATAAGTTGTGGAATAAGTTCACTTGTAAATTATATTTTCTTAACGCCTTTAAAAAAAATAATTATTGTTGCTTGTTGTCTCCAATTCCTTTGGAGAAATTACTTCTTTTTAATCAAATTTTTGTTCCATCACAAAATTCTTTCGTGTGTTCACTCAAAACCCCTCTGAGGTGATACACTTCAACAAAATTTCTTGCATTTCTCGTGATTGTGCTCCACTGTGCGACATTCCTAGTCGGTTTTGTGCAACATTTGTTGTCAATTCAAATATCCTTTGAATTCTTTTGGTGTTTTTTCTCGACTCCCATATCCATCAACCATCGATTTATTTGTTTATTTTAATTCTAAATTATTCTGTATTTCGACATGTCAATTCAAAAATCATTCGAAGAGTCTCATGTTCTTTCCAGGAACATTTTTAATTTCGAAGCGGACAATTTGGTCCACTTTTGTTCCAAATTCTCTTCTGTTCCTATCGAAGAGTTAACGCCCGCAGTTCTCAAAGCGTATTTAGCCGATCTCAATGGCTATTATGCGGACCTAAAGACAGCTTTTTCGCAAGTCGGCATCACCCCTGATGACGACCTGCCTAAAACTTTCAAATTGATCGCTCGCTCCAAAATGGAACTGTGCCGAGAACGAGTATATGAAACCATGGCCCAGATTTCGGACCTCATGGACGCGCAGCAACCTCCTCTCGCTGAAACCATTCGTCCAGCAGAAATCCCCTTCCCTTCTGCAACAGAGCAGGCAAGTAGTTCTATTTGCCTGAATGTCCCTCCTTGTGACACCGAAATCTTCTCCGGCGGGTATGAAGAGTGGCCGTCCTTCCGCGACATGTTTTCGGCGGTTTATATTAACCACCCGAAACTCACCTCTGCCCAAAAGTTATATCACCTCCGATATAAAACAACCGGAAAGGCTGGCGCCATCGTTAGGCAGTATCCATTGAGCGATTCTAACTTCGAATTGGCATGGAATGCGCTGAAGTCCCGATTCGAAAATCGGCGCATTCTGGTTGATAAACAGGTCAACACGCTCTTGAGCCTCCCTCAAGTAGCTGTGGAAGACAGTGAAGCGCTGCAAAGCCTTCAAAATGCAATAAACAATTCTCTGTCCGTCTTATCTTCTCAAGACGTCTCGACAGAGGGTTGGGACCCGATCCTGGTCTATATTTGTTCAACAAAACTCCCGGAAGAGACTTTATCCCTGTGGGAACAGTCCCTTAGTTCCCGGAAAGATCTTTCAACCTGGGAGCAAATGAACACTTTCTTGACCAGCAGATATGAGGTCGTGGAAAGGCTAAATCTTATGAGGCCGACCAAGTCCGTGTTTTCTCACAACCGGGATCATAACGTAGCTCAAAACTTAGCTGAGAGCAGATGGACTTTCCTCTGTCCGGTTTACAGCGCGGCTCATGCGCTGAAACTATGCTCGAAGTTCAAAAAGTTATCTGTTAATGATCGAGTAAAGGCAGTACGAGCCCACAACTTGTGCACGAACTGCCTATCCCATACTCACTTGAAGCGGGATTGCACAAGTAAACACACTTGTTCGCAATGTCAGAAGCAGCATCATTCTATGCTTCACTTCGCTTCTGACAGCACCCCAAATCGGCGAAGAGACACCCTCTCACCAATTTTCACGACTCTGCCTCGGAGTTCTCCAAACAGCTCATCCTTTTCGAGAAAATCCCGGAGTTCTCAAGATGAGTCATCTTCCGTCACCTCGCGAAGACGGAAAAACCGTCCTGTGCAGTCCCTTAGCACAACGGTTAAGGAAAAAGCCCCTCGCCCCATGTCTAAATCTAGACAGTTTGGGCAGACCGCAGCCGAAGCGCAACCCCCGCGCAACGTTCATCCCCAACTAGCAAGAAGCCGTAGACGACGACCGCAGGACTTCAATCGGACTCGCTCGCCTCGCCTTGATAGCGCATCCCGTCCGCACGCGAGTCATCTCCATACTCGCGGCTGCAGCATCATTCAACCGAGATCCGAACCAAGGACTCAGGCCAACAAGCTGCGCGGACGCCGAGTTCGGACCCTCCTTCCACGAGCCATCCAAACCCTAATGGACCTCCGGGGGGTCTTATAAATGCACGAGTGCATCCGGCCCCAGGATGTTTAGATCGCTAAACACTGCCGGCCGCGCGGCTCTTAGAAATGTCAATATTGTCAATATTATTGTATTGTTTGCGTCCCTTTATGTGTTTATATGTACGGATGGCAACCCTGGCCATCCCGAATGGAGCTTGCGCGACCGGCAGGCACTCGATGTACGAACTCCGGCGAACGAACACCGATCCCCCGCGATAAACTTAAAACCTAACACAAAAATTAACTTTTACCTACATATATAACAATAAACATTTAACATTTAATAAAACATTAACACGAACACCCGACACAAGCCGCAGTTTTTTATTTCAACGCGTTTGCGCAACTTTCGCTCTACTGAGTTTCGAACACTACTAAAGCAAAGCATGTTATGTGGCATACTTTTAGGCAATCGCTTCATCCAAAGCTTTTATCTTCAGCATATTTTAATGTGCCCCTATGTTGTAGCATATCTTTAGGCTGTCATCTCAACAAGCGTCACTTTGATTGAATTCGCCTTCACTTGAAATTTGCTCTGTACGCCATCAAAGACATTTCAATACCAGCCCTCACAGAACGATGGAAATCAATTTTAATAACAATTGAAGTTGGCGCAGTTTGTGTGTGTGTTGTATTGCCGACAAAGTTTTATTAGTTGCAATTGTTGTCTGTCCTTGTGCGCAACCACAACATTCCAACATTCCAGTGCAGCTAGCAGCCACTAACAAGCAGCGAGTTTACAACATTAAAAAGGAAACAACGCAACATTTACTACAAACAAGAAGAAATTCGCAAAGCGCTGCAAAGTATGCACTAAAAAAAGACTAGTATAAGTAAATAGAAGTGCCACAAGTGCTGTCAGTTGGTTGAAGAAGAATTTCATTTTGCAACTTTTTTTTGCTGTCATATTTTAGCAGAAGGGGAAATTCTTCAATTTAGAAGTTGGCGCCAGCGGCCAGCAACGAGGCCAACGACGTCAAGGAAGTGAATGCAACAGCCAATAGTTTTCATAGATTTCCTTTTGGCAATGGCTTCCTGGCGTGCGGTGATAGATATTGCAATACTATGAAGGCAGCTGCTGTACTTCAAGGCGTGTGTGCGTTTGTGCGACCATAACCAAAGGAAATAATATGAAATTGATGGCGTTATTTGTTTCTGCTGCTATCTGGAGACTATCTGTGTGTGCGTGTAAAGCACGTTGTCAATTTAACGGCGAACTATTTGGGCGTAACTGCATTTGGCTTGTTGACAACGACACACAACTAATAAGTAGTACAAGTAATGTTGAGCACAACATGTTGCATTGCTTGTGGTTTGTGCCCTAATGGCTGGTTGTCAATGTCTTCTTAAGGTTGTTGTAGTTGTTGTTGTGTGAGCGCACATTGTCAACTTGCAATGTACACTTTGATTTTGTAAGCTGCTTTGCTGCTTCGTTGCTGTCTTGCAGTCGCAGTTGCACAAAATTGTGAAGGCAACAAAGCAATGCCTGAAGTCGTTGAACATTGCACGCTGCTGCGCATTTTAATACAAATTTACAGGGCACCCAGGCAGCTCTGCCCTTCATTGGCCTTTGCTGCCAGATTGAAGGCAATCTCGTTCAAGTGAATTAGTGTACGAATGTCTAATAGTTTCTATGCCATTTTAGGTATTTGCAGGTATTTCAGCCATTACCGGCCGACGTTCACATTTCTGCGAAGCGTTGGACTTGAGTTGCAATTGAGCAGAGCATTCAATTATGCAAATTTCTGGAAATTGAAATAAACTTACAATTGAGACTAGTTTACAGTTGCCATAGTCGAGTGAATGTTTTGTTGAGGCAGATTAAGTTTAAAATTATTAATGAATTCTCGTTTTAGAAACAACAAGTCAACAGAAAATCGTTGTGGATGAAAAGGAAACTGAAGTATTGCTATGTTGACTATAGTCAAAGCGCATATTGGACAGTCACTTGGCTTTAATTTTGATTGGGAATGTTGAAAAAGTCATTTCAAATTTATTTTCATATTCAATTTGGCCACCTTTGCTTCGACAGTTGAGCAGTGTTTTGCATACATTTGGCCACCTTTGCTTCAACAGTTCACTGCTGTTTGCATACATTCTCCCCTTTGCCAGCCGGCGCCCCATCAATCATCAGCGCACAGCAACAATTGCGCACCGCTCTTGCCGTTTGCAATTTGTTTGGCAAACTATTTTCTATTCAATGCTTACAAAAAGGAGAAAATTACAGCGCGCTGCCGCTCAACAACGACGCATACCTGTCCGCCGCACAAGCTGCAATATTTTGCCGCTTGTTATTTGCCACTTACCGCATGTCGTTAAGCATTTCGCATAGTTTTGGCAACAATTTCAATGCGTTCGTTTTTTTTGTTGTTAGCAGATTTTAAGCGAAAATTCTTGGCTGCATTTTCAACACAAACAATGCGCTGCGATAATATTTACAAGCGCAGCGTGCTGACATTTACGCGAATCGGACGTGTTGGCATGTCGAAGGCGCAACGATGCTGTGCCAACAACAGTCAGAGCAGTCAAAGCCTGCGGCGCTTCTAGTGGGCAGTGCAGGAGTTGAAGGGGGTTGGCCGGGGAGCGGGAAGTGCTGGAGGGGCCGTTTGGAGCTGGCATGCACCACTAACGAGCTTCACTAACGTGTTGCATTTGCTTTCAGTATGTTGTTGTTGTTGTTGTCACACCTAATGCCGCCGCCGCCGTCGCTGCGCTGGTTGCCGCTGTTGTTGCTGTTATTGTCAGCTGCTGCTTGCTGTAAGTGTGCAAGATTTTCTCATTTTCTGCGTTGCTTGGCGTCGTTTGCGAACCGTCCAATGTGCGTGTTGTGGTTTCTGTTGTTGTTGTTGTGCGTGTTGTCGACAATGCTGATGATGACATTCGGTTGCTGTTGGTGTTTGTTGTTCGGCTGGCGGCATCTCGAATGCGCGTCAAAATGCGCACAAATGCGCTGTTCACAAAGCTCATTACTGCATAGTCGCTGCGCAGTTGCTGTTGTTGTTGATGTTGGTGTTGCTGACGGCGCTGCTCATGCTGCTGTTCGTGCTGCTGCTGTCGCTGCTCATGTTCGTGTTCGTGTTGTTGCAGTTGTGGCGGCCATTCCAATGTTCGACTGCGATCGAAAATGCTGATCTGTTATGGAATTTGGTGCGCGTGCGCGTTCAGTTGCGTCGGCGTCGCCATTAGCGATGCTGCTTCCGTGAAATTTTTACCTCGTCCCCTGTCCAGGGTTTCCTTTGTAAGGCGCTCATTCTCCAGGCGAACTGCGAACACAAATAGAGCAAAATTTTGCACATTAAACATTTGAGGTTATGCAGAAATTTATGTTTGAGGTTGAGGTTAGTTGAAGTGTGGAGAGAAAGAATTTTGAGTTTTACAACAAAAGGTAGCCACTCGAGACGATGTACACTTTTCAATTGTATTTGTTTTATTTATTTATTTATTTAAAATTGATAAAAAAAAAATTCCTCATGAATTGTATAACCTAAAATTTTTTTATTTAAGTTTTTCAATATTTTTTACACATTATGATTTTGGCTTTCTGTATGTAGTTTTTGTTGGCTTATGTCGAAACTGCGATTGAAGTAAATGTCTGTTGATGAGTTTTTTTAAACTCTCATCAATCCAGACTATTTACTTTAAGCCCAGTTTAACATTAACTTGAAGGATTTTGTAAAATGTTTTGTTAAATAGGATTGTATGGTTTTTGTTTTGATATTTTGAATAAGGAAAGTTAAACGATTCGATTTAATTTGAGGCGTTCACAGTTGTTTTTATAATAATTTCACAATTTTTGAGTTCTGGGTTTTTAAGTATAAAATGAAAATGTTTAATTTTAATATAAAAAATAAATTTGAAAATATTTCTGGTCAATGAATTTACTACATTACTGACATAAAAATCATATCGATATTATTTTTTATTCTACAGTAATAACCGTACACACTTAGCTAACAATTACATATAAAAAAATATACTTAAAAATAGACTAAAAACTAAAAAAATTATATGAATTCTTCTTTCTTCTTTTATGATTTCAATGAAAAATTCTTAACTTATTCTATGATTTTACCTAATCTAAGTTATGTTTATTTTCACAAAAACTTCTCTAAAATTTGTTACCACGTCTGCTGTTGATTCGAACATTGAAAACATGCGTTGAATTATTTCTGATTTTGACTGTTTACTTTCTCCAAGTCTGAATACAATGGGCCCAATAAATTCAGTTTCTCTTAACCCTTTGTTGACCCCGTCCGATTTCGATGAAACATATTTGTTTAATTATTTTTTTTTTGAAATGCCCTCAATTCTTCTCACAGATTTAAAGTGTTTTTAGCATTAAAAAAATTTCCTTTAAACATCCGAGAGTGATTTAAAAACAATTTAGGAAAGAAGGTCAACATAAAACTGTGAAGTTAATGCTAAAAGCTTTGAATGCTTAATTAAAAAAAAAATATATTCAAAAAAAATATTAATATTAATAAAATTTTAATGTTCTATATTATGAGTGTTTTCATTAAAAACATCTCTATATATAAAAAGACAAAAAAAACACACATAACACAAACGAAAACTATTTCAATATTGAAAATGTTTGCAAAAATGTTTCTCATATTTCTCGTTCATGGCAGAAAGAATATTAAAGCGCACGCAATGTTGTGGTAGCAATTTTTCAAAATAAACGTAATAACAACAACAAAATATTACATATGCCTTGCTGCCACTGCTCGTCAATGCGCTCAACAACAACAAAAACAGAAATCAACACACACAAAAGCACAACAACAACACACTGACACGTTGTTCATTGTGTTGAGCGGCAAATTAAATTTTCCGTCTATACTGTGGGCCAGTGGTGCACCGAGGATTTCATTTTGGGGGGCGCGGCCTTGTATATCTTGCGTGGAGGGATTTGAACCCCCAAAACCCCCCCCTATGGGCTCCACTGCTGTGAGCGATGCACAACAAAGGCAGTTTGGTGTTTGATGTTGTTGTTTTTGTTGTTGATGTTTCTGTTCTTGTTGTTGTGGTTTTTGTTGCTTACACCGTTGGTTTTAAGGTGTCACAGTTTCGCAAATACGCCGCATTGCATGTGTCAATATGTCAGCGCAAATTACTCATACGCCACGTTGTGCCGTCCGAACTCTGCACACAAATTACTGAAAATTTAATTAAAAAAAATGTGGCTGCTACTACTACACACACACACACACACTGCAAGTCAGAAGGTAACTGTAAAAGCTGCACGAAAAAGTTAATAAAAATAGTTTCAAACATGGCATACACAAAAATAAAAGTTATGTTACACAAAGGAGCGCTTAAAGCAACACTGGCGAAAAAAATATTAGCAATTATGCAGCAACGAGTACGAAAAATATTTACTACAGGTAATGCTGCATGTGTCGAGCGTGTAATCGCTTGTTTGTTGCTACAAATTGACACAACAACAACTATGCAGCATGTATAACCATAAAAAGCGGACACAGTGTGGCGTTTGTAGCTTTGGAATTTATTGAAAAATATACGCATTTTTTTGTGTAAAGTTGTAAGGTTTACTATGGCATTTTTCATGAATTTATGCTGCCGAATATTTGACACTGCTCAATGCTGATAAAAGATATGAAAGTTGCATTGCATAGAGAGGAAATGTTGTGACAAAAAAGTTTGTAAAAAATACGAGTCAAAGTATGAGCAGCAAATATTTGATGGCAGCATTAGTGGGCACATTGGTCGCTTTATTCGAAGCGTTTTTTATGTTTGGTTAATTTTGATAAAAATTAAAAACATTCCACACAAACTTTACTGCATACTTTATGTGTCATATGGCGGCCCTGAACAGTGGGTTTTATGAATAAAATGTTTTGTGTAAAGTGCTGCATGACATGAAAGTGCTGCAGGGTTGCTTTATAAAAGTTAGCTATTTGCATAGTGTTGTTGCTTTCATTACAGTACAGAAGTAAAAGTTCCAAAGTTCCTACAAAATTTCGCAGAGGTATAATTATTTTTGGTTATAGAATGGTGACAGAATTTGCTCATATAAACCTTAGCTGCAAATTTATTTTTAATTTTATAATAAAAGTTAATAAATTAATTTTAAAGCTTATAATGAAAAATGTTGAATATCTTAGGACTTATAAAAGAAAAGCGGATTATGGAAACACACTAACAAACACAAACTTTAGGCGGTTGTAATCTTCAAAACAAAACTCATTTTGCAAAACTCAGCTAGAATTTTTTTACCCACTATAGTACTACCGATCAGTCTAGACCGATTCCAGGTCAGATTCCATTAACCTAAAATTTTCTCACAGCGTTATAAGCAAAAAAGCGCGTTTCAGACTGTTGTCAAGGCTGCTTTTGTTTGTCTACTTTTGAGTTCTTTGGTCAGAAGTTTAAACCAAAATATCCCTGAAGAAGGATTTATTCATTCATTCATTCATTTCAAATTTGAGCCAAACAAGTTAGAGGCAAAGCACACTGGGTGACAACTTTTGCCCCACCCTGTATTTGAACAAATGCAGCATTTTGGTTATTTTGAAGAATTTATACCAACTTTTTATGCTAAATTAAAATCTTTGAATTGAATCTCATTCAGTACATTTTGTAAAATGTTTGCAATGTTGAGGCAAACATTGCATAGTTAAATACAGTTAATGATTTCTATTTTTTTTAACTAATTAAATTTATTCAAGCTGCGAGTATTTTTGGCTTTTTTGTTCAACAATCTGGCTCTGACGTTCAAAAGTTTCCAGCAACACTGGCCACCAAGCACAAATATTTTGCATAAAATGAAATTGGAAATTATTATGATTTTTGTAAAATGTTCGCAATGTTGAGGCAAACATTGCATAGTGAAATATATTTAGTGTTTTTTTAAATTATTTAAATTATTTTATTATTATTGAAATTAATTTAAGCTTTGAGTATTTGTAGCTTTTTTGTTCAACAATCTGGCTCTGACGTTCAAAAGTTGGCCGCCAAGCACAAACATTTTGCATACATCTATGTCTGAGTATGTGTGTGTATGCATACAGAGACACATACACACACATGCATAATAATTTTAGACCAATTATAACTCAGCCTGTGGGCAAACACGCTTAAATTGCTTAAACGCATTACGACGCACAAAGTTTCGGCTGCATTGGCACACATACCTACATACCATATGCATGCATACATGTATGCAGTACATGTGTGTAGGCAGTACATCTGCTTGGTACTGCAGAAAAAATTTGCATGCTTTTGTGTGGTCTTGAAGCTGTTCGTAGTGGCAGCAAAATTTAGTTGATTAAAAATTTAGGCAGCTTGTCATGTGCAGCGCGCTGACTTGACTTGCGGTTGCGGTGTCACTTAAGTCGAGAGGACCATAGAGGGAAAATATGAATATTTGATGGGGTATTAGTTGCAGCATTAGTTGTGCCAGCAGGGATTAGTGTGCTAAGTTGGCCCGGCGGATGTTTGGCCCCATTTTGCAACCAAATATGCACAATAGAGAAATTTCATAATTGAATAATTTCATAGTAAGTAAATATGTATGTGTGTGTGTAATTTCAAATCAAGGTAATGTAAGGCAGTAGTTGCATAATTGGTCAATCAATATTAAAGCTGCAGGTGATAATGTGCGCAATTTTATGCTAATATCAACATTGGCTGCGGGCAATTTGCGCTCAAGTTGGCAGCTGGCGCGCATTTGAATTGCATAAGTGGCGGCATACAATTTTCAGCAAATATTGAAATATTTAATATGTACATATGATTGTTTAATGGGTCTAAATATATCAGCAGTATATTGTTTTTTGTTATTGTAAATTATGCGATGCAGTTCGGGCTGAGTTGGTAGAGAAGGAGGAAGGCATTTGATCACTAACACTTCCAACATTTTAATAATAATAAAGTTTTTTTTAACTAAAATCGTATAAAACAATCAAAAATTATTTTTTAGATATTTTTCAAAAATGCATAACGAAACTCGCAACAATTTAATCGCTTAAATTTTTAGTATAAAGTTATGTTTATTTAGATGGAATTATTTATACAAAAACAAATCGTAATTTGCAGTTAGAAACTCCACAAAAATATAAATAAACATGAGCAGATCAAAAACAAGAGCCAAGTTGATGAAATTGCATTTAAAAACTTGAAAAGAAATATAAATAAACTTAAAAAGATAATCAATAAGGGTCAGGTTGATGATCCCCATGTATTAGTTAGGTCTCACCGAGGCGCTGATGTCAGTCAGTGGTCTAGGAAATATTTTAAAAATTTTACTTTTACTTCTTCCTGGCTAAAAGATGTCAGCTAATAGCTAACAGTCAGCTGATTCTAAGTAAATTCTACTTGAAATCATTTCTGCATTGATACTAATAATTCAAGGCAATATTTGGCACACTCTGGGAACCATAAAAACCACTCTGGGATTTCATTAAAAGTGCAAGAAGTTTTGCTGTTAGAACTCAAGTCTTTTCTGAGGTTGACCCAAATTTGAAAGAAAAATTATTATGACTCAGAATAGAGTTAAATGCGGTTTGTTGCACTTGTGATGGGTTAAAATTCTTGATATCATAACACAAATTTTCACTTTAGTCAATTAAAATTTTCTTATATTTAAAATCTTTGCAAACGAGGTGGCCAGGAAATTTCTCTCCCAAAACCGATTAATTTTGTCACAAATTCTGTTACATTACTGTAAATCATAAATAGACACCAACTTTGCATAGCTAGGAACCCAAAAGAGATCTAAGTACGTATGGTTTCTCCAGCTATCGTAGGAATGTTCGAAAGATTCAAAACGCTTTGACATCCATACTAATAACTCCAGATTACATTTGACTATTTTGGATGTTTTGAATTTACTGGATCGCAAGAAATTTCGTTGTCAGGTTTCGTTCGCTAAGGTTTGCCAAATATTCGTCATCTCATGAACGGGTCTCTACGAGTATTTGGAATCGCTAGGGCCAAAAAAAGCCTTCATGGCTGTCATAAGATTAGTGGAAAAATTAGGAAAGCTTCTATATTCAAGATCAGATCTAAAGATAGGAACTTAAGGCGCTCCCACTTTCTATTTGTATTTCAACACAATCTTCTGGAAAATTATTTATTATATTATTTATTATTATTTGCAAATTATTATTATTTGTTCGCAAATTTTTAAAAATATATAAAAATAAATAATTTATTAAAAATTATAAAAAAAAATTTAAATTTAACCCTCTACTGCCCCAATTTTTTTTTTAAGTCGAAAAATTGTTCACCATGTAGTTTTAGAATCATATAAGAAGGGACAATTTTTTAAATAAAAAAATTTGCTTCTGTGACGTTTTTTGTTTTATTGATTACACTACTCGATACGAAAAATGCACCTAAAAATAAAAGTATTTTCTAGACTAACTTTGGGCCGCTGAACACAAAACTGAGAATCAAAAAATTTTTTTAAGGAGCGTTTTCGAAAAATCTTCGAAAAAACACTTTTTTCCCTATTGTTTCAGTTATGAGCACATATCTCGTAAACGAATCATCCACACAAGCTGTCCGGCGGTCAGAAGATAATACCTTAGCCTTTCCAGCAATATATAGATTGTCCAAATCAGATGAGATTTGGGGAAGTTACTGACGGCGAAAGTTGTAAAAAAGTGAATTTTTCGACCATTTTCAAAATCAAAAATTTTGGAATTATTTTTTAATGGATAAAATAAATTATCTGCTCTGGTTTTAAAATTTCTGATGAATTATATATTATTTAAGCAAATATTAAGCCTAACATCAATAGAATCGAAAGAAAAATGACAAAGTTATGAAGCAGTGAGTGAACACCAACTTTACATTTATTAGACCGTGAGACAAAAAAAAACATTTTTGCCAAGACCCATCCAAATGTTGATATAGACGTGAAACTAGAGGTCATTTATAATATCCTGGCATAGTCAGTTTTTCATTTTCTGACCCAAAGTCCTTTTTAAAAAACTTTAAAATTTTAAGGACATACATGTTTATAATATTTTTTGAAATATTTGCCGTTGTGCAATGATGAAGATATGGGTATCAAATGAAAGAGGAAAAATGTCTCCTTTTAACTAAATTTTCTATTTTAAACTTTTAATCTAACATAGCTAACACTTCATTAACGGTTTCTTCACCAGTTTCTTCATCAGTTTCTTCGAAAACATCGGAATCCAAGTTTTCTAAAACTTCCTGTACTTCTTTGTCCCATAAAACCGACAATTTTTCTTAAAAATGCCGATTGATATCTATAAAACGGAAACCACATATAAGTATACGTTAGTGACCAAATGCATTAAATCTTTTCGCTTTGGTGCCTGATGCAGTCTAAAGGCAGTCTGCTTTCCCAAGCTGAAAAAGTAGCTGTAAATCCTTTTTTTCACTATAAAACACTTCAAATCAATAAATTACATTACAAGGTACTCACTCATAATTTTATTGTTTTAATCTTTTAACGAAAAGTATTTAACAAAATTTTTTTTTCTTTACTTTTCACGAAATAATTATTTCTACTAATTTCCACGAAGTTCAAATTTCAACTATATAATATAATGGGAAACATGTGATGCTTACAGCCGTGCTACAATAAAGAAATGACAACTTAATTTATCTATAACATGCCCTAAAAATTGCATTTAAAAAAATTCAAATTTATGGGGACTTTTATAGGTTTCGGTGGACCGTGCCTTAAGGCCGTATGAGGCAGTAGAGGGTTAATTAATAATTTTAATAATAATAAATTTAATAATTTAAAATTTATAAAAAAATAAATAAAAATTTGTATTTTTTGTAATTTTTTTCGATTTGATGCGTTTGACAAAAACAAGCTATCAACAATCAAATACATCAATTGTTTTGCATACATCAAATTTGCTGTTAATATCTCTGAACACATCAAAGTTACTCTCTGAATACATCAAACTTACTATTAATCTCTCTGAACACATCAAACTTAATGTCAATCTCTCTGAACACATCAAACTTACTGCCAATCTCTCTGAACACATAAAAAATTACTGCCAATCTCTCTGAACATATAAAAACTTACTGCCAATCTCTCTGAACACATCAAACTCACTGCTAATCTCTCTGAATACATCAAACTATCTGCCAATCTCTCTGAATACATCAAACTTCCTGTCAATCTTTTTGAACACATCAAACTTACTGTCAATCCCTTTGAGTTTTTTCTCCTCTAATTGAGCCCATAAACTTCGCCCCACCTGCTTTTAGTGTCGCAATAGTTACGAAGCAGAGTGGTTAATGTTCACACTTTTAACACCTACTTAAAATTCTGAGCCCAACAAAAAAAGAATGCAATCATTCTTCAGAAGAGACAGCACCAGACAGCGAAGCCGAAGCTGATTTTCTGCGCGTTGAGCACTTTCGACAAGTTTACTGCACCATTAATGCGCGCACAGCGACAGCGGTTGTTGCTGTCGCTAATGTCAGTGAGCGCTGCTGTCAACTCGAGGTGGGAGGGGGAGTGCAGCCAGAGCAAATGGTGCAACATATGTAGCAAGGCAAAGTTTGCTGGTTGTGACAACACTGGACAGCGGCACAAACTCTCAACTAAACTTGAGACAACCATATCTTCATTTGATGTTGTTGTAGGGAAAAAAGAACAGAAAAAGTTCGAGTTTGATGAACAAAAAAATGCATAAATTCTTGCAGCGAATTTATTGTTGTTGTTGTAGCGCCATTTAAACATAAAGCAGGCATAACGGTTGCAGACAAAATGCAAGTAGCAAAAAAATAAATAAAATATTGCAACTGCAACTGAAAGGATTAGCAGAGCAAAGTAAAGCAAAGCAAAGCAAAGTGAAGTGATTTAAAGTAAAGTGTGGTAAGGCTGAGCAAAAAGTTCGGCACTAAAGAGCGAAAACGTAAGAGCAAGAAACGTAACGGAAATGCTAAAAAAAAAATAAACGTGCACTTTTTTTTATTGGGCAACACTGAACTTTCCGACAGCTCTGTGACGACTGCTGCCTTCACTTTTCTGCACACTGCACACAGCAAATTATTGCATTGTTGTTGCATGGGGTTTTTTATTTTGGATTTTTTTGCATTAGTAGTTGTTGTTGTTGTGCTGTTGCTGTTCTCAGCACACACACAAATATTAGTTGTTGTTATTGCTGGTTCTGTTGCTGATTTGTTGTCTCTGTGCCATGTGGGCACTGCGCTGCCAAGTGACTTCAACGTGCAACGGCGCATTTTTTTGCGCTCTTCTGTCTTCTCGCAGCTTTTGTTGTAGTTTTTTTTATTTATTTTGCATTCGTTGTTTCTTTTTCTTTGCATAGCATCGTGAAGCCATCCGAGCAGGCAATGTCACCAACATGCACAAACAGTTCAGGCAGATAACCTACATTCCAGGGCTAAAAATAAAATGCGACGCTGGCGGCAGCGTCGGTAAGGTGTGGGCGTTTGCAGTTGTTGTTGTTGTTGTTGTGTTCTTTTGTAATTGTTGTTGCATTAAATGCTGTTGTACCTACTGCATGTCGAGTGTTGATAAAGGCGTGTGCACTCCCTGAGCGCGTTCTGGTGTTGGTGAGTGAGTGTCTCTATGTGTGTTTGTGTGTGTGAGTGAGTGTGAGAGAGTGAGTGATACTATGCACCGCCACAAGGTTGCAACAACAGCTGTGCGCCGTCATTTGCATACATAAGTTATGCGCCGCTGCCATGTCAACGCGCCAATGCAGCAATTCTACAATCTGTCAATGACGCGCAGGGAGCTTATTAGAAATTCTCTCGGAGCCGAGAGTGCAATTTCGATTAACAAAATGGCGTCCACAGTTAAGCTGATCTTTTAATTGAAAGCGCTTCAATTAATCTGTTTTTGTTGTGAAAAGTGTAGCAAACGCCGCACACGCTGCCACAAAACAAAAAGTTTTTTTCGGGGGAGAAAACAGTTAGTCGTACCGTTATAGTGTACAGGCGTCTCGCGCGCAAACGTGTAGATCTTCTTCGAGGGCTGATGATGCGACTGGCCCGACGAGTGCGTCAGCGTCACAATGACGACGAGCACGCTGGCGCACACCAGACACAGAAAGACAGTCATCACAATGCAGACGATGCGTTTGCGTTTGCGGTCCGCCTCCTCGTCGTCGTCCGTCTCGTCGCTGAGCGACTTCTTCTTGAGCGCCTTGTGCGAGCCGCTCATGGACGCCTTGCGGCCGGCGACCTTGTGATGGAAGGGTCGCAGCACCTGCTCGAAGGCGGCGTCGCTCAGCTCGTAGGTGAGCGACGGTTTGCGCTCGAACGATGGACGTTTCTCTTCGATAAAGGCTGTGGCCGCCGCCGACGAGGTGGGCGTCAGTGCGAGCGGCCGCGGGCTGCGCTTGATGTCGTCGATGGTGACGGCGCCGCCGGGACCGGTGCCGACGGCGCTCGACAGCGGCCGGCTGTTGCGTCGGTGGGGTGAAGTAAGCTCGAATTCGGCGGGCACGACCGGCGGCGGATAGGCGCTGTCGCCAATGAAGCTCTTCGACTTTTTGGTGGCGCTAAGCGTTTCCCTGTAGGTGCGCAGTCGCATGCTGGCGCTGTGCAGCGCCTTGGCCTGCTTGACGCTGGCGCTGGCGTTGGTGCCCTGGAAGGCAGCCGCGGCGGCTATTACGCCGGGCCGATGCACTTGCAGGTCCTCGAGATTGTTGGGCGACAGGTAGAGCGAGCGGCCGTGCTGTGCGCCGCGCTTAAAGTGATAGGCGGCCGCAGCTGCTGCGGCGGCGCTGTGCAGTTGCAGTGTCTGTGGCGGGTGCGCATGCGCGGCGGCCGCTGCCGCTGCCGAGGTGGACGGGCGACCGTCCAGCTCGAGGCTGTGCGAGCTGTGTTGACGCGAGTGCGGATGGTCGCTGCGCTTTTTCAGGCTGCTGGATGTGGTGGGCGGGTGGGTGGCGCCGTGCTGGCCGCTGGTGCCGTCCTCGAACGAGCCGGAACTTTTGCGCGCCAGCGCTGCGGAACGTTGCACGGCCGTTGCCGCTGCCGCTGCGGCCATGTCGACGCCGACGTCCTCCATCTTTGTGTGGCTGTTGCTGCGCGAACGCGACTCCACAAACAGTTCGTTCTCGAGCGACAGATTGGCCTGCGAGAAGAGCGCAGGCCGGCCGTCCATCGATTCCATCAGCTCGTCGTTGAGCGACGGATGGCGTATCTGCGATTCGATGACCGAGTCGGGCTTGGTGCTGGGCCGTCGGCCGGGATCGTTGAAGGAGCGATGCGAGCGGCAGCCGCGCCTGCTGGGCGACGGCGAGCGGCTCAGGTCCTTGCCGCCGGCCGCCGTCGCGCTCGGGTGTCCGGGCATGAGAAAGTTGCCGCGCACCGAACTGGTGCGTCGACTGGACGACGCCGACGAGCCCTGCGACGCGGCGGCGCTGAGCAGCATCTGGTCGATGGCGGCGGAGGCGGAGTCTTGTTGCGCGTGAAACGAGTGCGTTTTCTTCATCTGAAAAGTGGAAGCCGGATGAACGTCGATCGTGTCGGAGCGCCGAAACATGTTCTTCTTGAGCGGGTGCGTGGCGCTGGCGAGCGCGTGCCGGTGCGTCGGCGGCAGCATGTAGTCGTCGATGAACTGAATCGGCGACGTGCTGCCGCCAGCGCCGCCGACCACGCCCACATCGTCGCCCAAACTGCTGCTGCTGACCAGGTAGATGTCGGGCTGGTGCTGGCTGGGCGGCAGCGGCACCGGACTGACGGCGTGCGAGGTCGGCGAACTGGCCGAGCTCGAGTGTTGCTGCTGTTGCTGTTGGTGTTGTTGTTGTTGGAGTTGGTGTTGTTGGTGCTGGCTGTGGTGGCGCGCTTGCGCCGCCATGTGCTGGAACGTGTGCAAATGCTGCTGGTGCTGTTGGCGTGCGGAGAGTGCGGGCGAGACGGCGCCGCCGTGCATTTGGTGCGCGGGTAGTGCGAGTGTCTGCGGTACGGAGCGCATGGCCACCGGCGACGCGGACCGATGTATTAGCGGCTGCTCGACGATTAGCGAGTCGTCGATCATCATCTGCGGCGGCGAACTGCTGCCGCCACTGCCGCCCGGCGGCGCGTAGTTGTCGATGGCCATCGAGATGCTGCGATTGATGGCTTTCAGTTTGGGCGGCTTCTTCTTCGTGGCGGGATTGTCGAACGACGACTTGCCCGTGTGCTCGTCGGCGGCTATGTAGCTGTGGCCAGCGGCGGCGGCGGCGGCGGCGGCGACGGCGGCAGCATGCTGGTGATGATGACCACCGCTGGCGCCGCGCTCCATACGGTAGTAGTAATAGTGGTGGGGGTGTCTATTATAATAATGTGCAATTGTGGTGCTGTGGTGTTGGGATTTAGCGAGCGGGAAGGGTGTGACGAGTACGATTTAACACTAACAATTACGATTTGCGGTTACAGTTACGATTACAGTTACAGTTACGGTTACTGGTGACTGATGACACGTTTACAGTGTTGATTACTTTGCAGGACACAAATGCTGGACTGGTTGACAAAATTGAAAAGCTAAAGTGGTGGGTGCTGGTGGTGTTTTGATTGATTGGTTGGTTGGTTGGTTGATTGATTGATTGATTGGTTGGTTTGTTGGTTGATTGTTCTATTGGTTGGTTAGTTGGTTTGATTATTTGCTGGGTGGTTGGTGCGTTCGATAAAAAGGAGCGAGTAGTAATTGATTTGGGAGGCACACAAAATACTGAGCAATCGAGTCAGCGAGCGTGCGAGCGAGCGAGTGATTTTTACTTTTATAAAAATATATACTGTGACATAAGAAAGAGATAGTTAGCGTGAGACAAATACTTATATATGTATGCGTGTGTGAGAGTGTGAGCGGCTAGACTACTTTGGTGCGCACACCGAGACTGCTTGTGACATTGGTTAGAGTGAGACAAACACATACACGCAAGCACAGACGCGGTAGCAGGCAAAAGCTGTGGACATTCGAATAGCGGTCTCTTTCTTTTCTTCTTCTTCTTTTACATACAAAATGTTTTTTACATGTCTTATTTTATTGATTTTTGTTTTAAATATTATTTTTATTTAAAGTTTTATTTAAATTTGTTTTGTTTTTATGTTTTGTGCGTTGCTGGTTTTTGCTTTAATAGTTGAATTAATTGAATTATCGCTGTTACCACTGGACATTTATTTTCTGCTTTTCATTTGGTGTTTCTCACTAGCATTTCATGCTATCTCTTTCTGTTAGCGTTTATCACTGTTTGTGCAATTGGTGTTTGATTTTAGAAAATGTTGCTTTTAGGTGAATAAATTTCAGATTCATTTAAGTGTCTTAAGAAATCACAACTAGAAGAAGAGAAAAACAATTTAGATATTGACAAGTTTTTGAATAGAAAATGAGCGATTAATTGTGAGCAGGTGAACGAATAATTGTGAGTACTTAGTGTGCTGAGAGTGAGGCAAGTAATGTGGGCTTTAAAATTCAATGAATAAGTGAGAGAGTGAGACAAGTAGTGAGTAAGTTGGAGTAAAAGTAATAAAGTCGAGTAAAAGTAATGAGTGAGAATTGTGAGATTGAGACTGATAACGAGTAAATTGGAGTAACAGTAATGAGTAAAAGCGAAAGTGGCAGAGTGAGATATCTGGTGAATAAGTTGGAGTAAAAGTAATGAGTAAAAAAGTAATGAGTAAGAGTAAAAGTGAGAGATTTAGACAAATACTGAGTAAGTTGAAGTACAAGTATTGAGTAAGAGTGAGGGTGAGAGAGTGAGACAAATAGTGATAGGAGTAAAAGTGATGAAATGGAGTTAACCTAATGAGTGAGAGAAAGTTAGAGAATGAGAAGAATAGTGATTAATTTGCAGAAAAAATGATGAGTAAGACTGAAAGTAGTAAGTAGGAGCAAAAGTGATGTGGTGTAGTAAAAGTAATTCATAAGAATGAAAATGAGAGAGTGGGACAAATATTAAATTAGTTGGAAAAAAGTAATTAGTAAGAGTGAAAGTGAAAGTGAGAGAATGAGACAAATAATGAGTAAGTTGGAAACAAACAATGAGTAAAAGTGCAAATTAGAGAGTGATCCAAATAGTGAGTAAATAGGTGTAAAAGCAATAAGTTGGAGTAAAAGTATTGAGTGAGAATACAAGTGAGAGATTGAGTAAGTTGAAGTGCAAGTATTGGGTAAGAGTGAGGCAGAGGGAGTGAGACAAATAGTGAGTAGGTAGGAGTAAAAGTGATGAAGTGGAGTTAACCTAATGAGTGAGAGTGAAAGTTACAGAGTGAGAAAAATAGTGAGTAAGTTGCAAAAAAAAAAGCGATGAGTAAGAGTGAAAGTGAAACAGCGAGACAAATAATGAATAAGTGGGAGTAAAAGTGATGAAGTGGAGTAAAAGTAATTCATAAGAGTGAAACTGAGAGAGTGAGACAAATAGTAAGTTAAAGAAAAAGCTCATTACTTTTAAGAGTGAAACTGAGAGAGTGAAACAAATAGAAAAGTGATGACTAAGAGACTAAATGAGAGATGACTAAATAAAAATGTTACAGTTAGAATAAAACTGTAAATGTAGCCAAAATATAAACAGAAAGAGAGAGTGACAGAGAGGATGAAAAAGGTAAAGGAAAACAAGTAAGAGAAAGAAAGAGAGCACCAAATGAAAACGTGAACAAAGTACTTGAACCTAATCTGTGAAACAGAAACAAAAAGAGAGGAAGGAGAAAGGTGAAGTGAAGAGAGAGGAAGCAAAACCAGTACTAAGATTGTGAAAGTAAATGAAAACGGGGACAAAGTACTTAAATCTACTCTGTGAAACAGAATGGAAGAGAGGAAGCCGAAAAGAAAGAAAACAGAAAATAAGTATTAAGATTATGAGAGAAATAACAACATGGACAAAATTCTTAAATCTAATCTATGAAACAGAATGAAAGAGAGATAGCCGATAAGAGAGAGAAAGAAAAACAAGTACTAAGATTGTGAGAGCCAATGAAAACGCGGACAAAGTACTTAAATCTAATTTGTGAAACAGAGCTGAAAGAGATGGAGAAGAGAGATGAAAGAAAAGGACATTGTGAATCCAAATAAAAACACAGCAAAAATATACGAAATCCACAAAACTAGTGACGAACAGAAGATGATTTAAACAGTAAATTAGTATGAAGAAAACATGAATAAGACAACCAAATAGTTTGAAGAGTGAGAGATTAAATTGAATATCAATCAATAAGATTTGATTTCTATATCAAAATTGTATAACTTAAATCAGATGGCATAAACTTTTTAGACGACATCGCCTTATGCAAATTAAACCAAGTCATTTTTAGTTTCCTAATCAAACTAATTGTTGCGGAAGAAGTTTCGACGTTACGTCAGGTGCAAAACCTGACGTAACTGCTCGGCATGCAACTCGGCAAGTGACGTTTATGGTTGACACGCAGGGTTGCTGCCAATAAATATTTGATTGATGGGTGACTATTGGCTTAGACTTGGACCGAGGCATAAAACTACACATACATACTCGTACATATATATATAGTATATACATATGCAAGTAAGTACTATTTATATTTGTTGTGGTCGAATATGCGGCTTTATCCTGCTCAGCTGCCTTACGTTTCGTCCCATGTACGCTGCCATTAGAATATTGAAATTTTACACACACACACACACACACACACTCACACTGGAGGCTGTGTTCCTGTTTGACAGCGTGTCTCATAAATAATTCCGACACGCGATGTGGCACGTGTGCGAACAGTTTGTGTCGAGCGCTGCATTGCAACGTGCAACGTGGCCACCACAGCGTCCAACGTTGACATAATTCATCATTTTTGCGGCACAATGGCACAAAAGCGTATCAGCCAATTTTATTTTTTTCGCACAATTTAACGCGCAGGACAGAGGCAGCGGCGCTGCGAACCTTTGTGGCGCACTAAAGTGACAAAAAAACACTGAGGCGAAATTTGATGAGCGCTTAAGCGCGACTAAGTCAACTGTGTGCACGTGCAGGGCGCTAGAGATGGTAAGAGGAGGAGGGGGAAGGAGGAGAGAAGGAAAGCGAGGTGGACTGCTGTTGGTGTTGGCTTTATTTTTGTGGTCTACCGCTTATGCGCTCAAAAGTCGCAGCGTATGGAAGTTTTTGCAAATTCAAACATAACTCAAATAAAAGCAAAAAGAGCAGGCAACGCACTCAGCTAGATTAAATTCGCCGATTGACATGAGATCAACTGTTGACTAGTGGTTGTTGTTGTTGTTACTGTAAGTGTGCTGCCATGGTTGGCCAGTTCATTGAGCTGGGCTGATGGGCGAAAATTGTATGCACAACAACAATTCTGGCAATCAGTCAAATTGCAAAAAAGAAAAACAACAACAAAAACTACCAGCACCCCAACAACATTAAGTTTAAGTTAAACTTTAACTTTAACTTCAACTTAAACTTCATCATCCATCGCCATCACTCATACGCACCGTAGTTCCATCAACAGGGGCACCAATAAATATTTTGTTCATAATGAAAATGCTGACATTAACCGTTTATCGGCCGATGGTTGGCGCAGGCATAAAATGTGCTGCCATAAAATTGTTGTTGGAATTTTGTGTGCGCATTAAATCATTTGTAAAACACGCACACACACACGCCACCAAACAGATGCAAGTTGCCGCGAAGAAGAGAGCGAACGCTGCGTTGTTGGATTAAGGCGACCATAAAATCTGACATAATTTGCAAAGTGTTTTATGCTTTTTTGCATTTGCGTTTTGCATTAAAAAACACACATACACTGACACATTGCTCTGCATGTTGACTACCGACTGCCTGCTGTTGACTGTCGTATGCGCTTTATGCTGTTGACACTGAATCTGCCAGCATAATCTCATAAACGTCATACGGCCATAGTGCGTGCAACATAACGGAAATACATACGAGACGAGCGCCACAGCCGGTTGCCGGTTGTCGCCTGCTGCGTCGACTAGAACGCTCGATGTGGTCGTGTCGCACAGTGTCGCGAGTGTGGCCAAAAATGGTGCAAATCAATGTTACAAAATGACTAAAATGAATATGACAATCGACAGATAATATCTCAACTAAGAAAAATCCGTTATCCGATCTTCAATATCCTATTCCGTTCCATTTTTATGTAGCTTCAAAGTTGATGTTTCAAGATGAAGTTTGTGGGTAATTCTTTATGTTGAATGAAAAATCAAATAAAAATATAATTTATGTACTAATATAGTCATGTTATATATTTAATAAAACTTTGGAATTTTTCCTGTATGGCAGCACTATCTTTTGGTTTGTGCTTTGAAATAACTGTGAAATCCCGTTACATTGAAAAATTACGTTCGGTTTGCTTCTAACACAGAACCAAAAGTTTGGTGGAAAAAAGTTTAAAAAACATCAAAAAGCACTTTTTTAGTTCCTACCCTAAATTAATCAAAAAAGTATGTATTAACATAATCCGGAGTAATTTTTTGCCTTTAAGTGCCTATTTGGTTGTTATTCGCATTTTTCTAGCTACGCCTCCACTAAAAATACGTGATTTCTCCGAAGTGTGGCGTAAGGCTGAATCCAGAAAGCGTTAAATAAAACTTGATTTTCTTATAAATTTATTTAAAGATAAGACGGGCGTTGATGTTAATCACGAACAAAAGCAAAGTTTGCGTCCCCACCTAAACATTTACTTTTTGCAGTGGCACCTACAGTCAAAAATTGTGATTTTTTCGAAGTATGGCTTCTGACGTTCAATGAAAGTAGCGGCAAAGCAGCTGCTGAAATGATGAGCTGTATAAAGGACAAGGTTGGCACATTGTTCGTATCATCAAAAGTAGGCAGAATGCCACGCCCACTTCAAAAATCTAAACATTTATACCAAAATATGGTATCAGAAGCTGAAAAAATTAAACATGAATTCATAAAGGACAAGTTTTGGCCACTTTATATATATGCTCCAGCTGCCACGCCCACTTTAAGGTTTTAGAAAGCTTACCAATTAAAATTACATCGTGGAACGAGTATCGCAAACAGCCTTCTAAAAATACAGTTTTAGTTGTAGTAAAATACGAATATTTTTGAAAGTGGGCGTGGAAGACCGCCCATTTTTAGTGTGAGCTTTTATGTCATTATTCTAAGCTCAAATACAAAATTTCATAATTCTATCACTAATATTAAGAAAGTTATTTCAATATTACAATTCCTTTCGTATGGGAGATGGGCGTGGCAGTAGTCCAATTTTAATGATTTTTTGTAAATTTCTTAATTTTCACCACGAAAACAATCTCACCAAGTTTCATCGAAATAGGACAACGCTAAGTATTTTTGGCCACGGCTTATATGGGATCGCGACACTGTGTGGCGTGGCGTAGCTGTGCCGATGTGCTGCAGCTGTTTGTTTTTTGCTTATATGCTTATTGCATTGAATCCGTCAGCAGGCAGCAATTAAATTCACAAAATTAATGCAACGCAATGAAATGCAATGCGTCTCGCTTGTTTCAGTTTCGTACAATTCGCGTCAGCTCGCTTTCTCACCCTCGGCGCTTCCACGCGGTCGATTGTCTTTGGCTTTCGTGCTGGCATTAAATGAAAAAGCACTTTACGAAAAACTGCCAAAGATTAACGGCGTTTCGGTGGCGCTCTGCAGCGCGGGCGCCTGCAGCTATGCTATGATTTTTATCTAATTAGTTTTTTGCTTTTTTGCCTTTTGTTGCGCTGCGCGGCGCGGCGAAAAGCGTATCGCACAAATCTCAGCGAATGAGAGCGAGTGTGAAGCAGGCAGCTGATGAAGTGGAGGACTAAGCGTTTTAATTCAGTTAATGCTTGCCGGCAAATTATCGCCACGCGGAAAGCATTAGAGTGTTTTAAAAGCGGAAACGTCGCTTAAGAAAATTATTCCACGAGATGAATGAGCGAATATGGAACATTTTAGACGGAGGTGGCAACTGCCACAATGTAAAATGTGAAGGAAAATGGAAATTTTCAGAAACGTGAAAGTAGAATGTTGAAAGTAGAATGCATACAGGATTTCATTTTGATGTGGTGAGGGGTTTCATACACAACTATTGAGCGCGAAATCATATTTGCTACCGAAAATGTTTGAAAATGTTTGTTTTAGCGGGGTTTTAATACTAAAAATCTCTCTTGTGTGCGTTACTAAAAGCAACAGAACCATACGATTTTGCATAATTTTTTTTTTAGTTAAAGTGTAACATGGCAGTTGCATGAGTGTAGTGATTAGTGCATTGAATGACAAGTGAGCAGACCATGCGTTCGAATCGCAATTCAATCAATACCAAAATAAAGACAATTTTTTTAATTTTTAAGCGGCTGTTCGAACTCAATCAAATCGAATCAAATTGCTGGTATCGTCCTGAACATTTTCAGCACTTTAGAAAATGATCTTTTTTCTTCTCGATAAGTTGTTGGAAAATAACTTTTAACAGAGTATTTGCAACCATATTAGCTCAACGAGGGAAAAGGCAAAGAGGACAAAAAAAATATACGTGTATCGACGTCTGAATTTGTTTCGGGGGCGCTCAAAATTTTTTGCATATTCTTATGCGGAATCGGCATATGGAAACCATGTTTTATTAGACAAATTTTCTTAAATTGTAACCTTAACCTTAAATTTTAGGCATGGGATGTGTTCAGCAATTTCATGTAAAATACTACGAACAACATTTTTGTGGTACATTTTAACCCTCTAACTCCTATTTTTATGGGTCCATTTGACCCTTTTTTCCTAAAATGCCAAAAAATTACTCTTAAAACATAACTTGTATGGCAAAAATGTAGCACGAAAATATTTGCCATAAAATTCTATTATAGGTCTCTGAATACGCCAAAGCTCAAAATTTAACTTGAATGCTAAAAAGAATTCAAAACTGAAAATTTGATAAGTTTCCCACTAAATTCAACTAACTATAACCTACAATTTTCCACACACCAGTGCACAGATAACTCACATTAGTATTCGAATTAGTATTTAATAACTATTCGTCATACATCTAGTTGAATACACTTTGAATGGTTTAAAAGCCCAACCAATTTGCATATTAACTTGGTTATTTTTCAGTTAGCGCTGCCGTTTACTCATATTCAATTGACATTCAATTCATGTTACTCATACGCCTCGTTAAGCATGCTTTCAGTTCTTTATAAATAGTTCAACTGCACAATTCTCTATAAATGTCACTCATACGTCATGTTGCACAACATTTTATGTTTTTAACACTAGAATGCCCAAGATAGTAATTTTGACTACATTGAGGTATTTTATTGTAAATAACTTTTGTTGCATCGCTTTCTAAAAAAATATCTTATGTGACTTTTACTAATTTTTAAAGCTAAATGGAATAAATAAATTAAAAATTTTGTAAACAAATTTTTGACCCCAATTTTGCAAACTTTACCTTAAATGCCCAAAAGTAGTCATTTTGACTACCTATATAAAATTTTCAGCAAATCTTACTGATAAATAGACAAATATGCATCTTCAATTGCGAAATATGAAAATTTCAAATAATTGCAAACATTTAAAAAAAATAATATCATAGTAGGCTGTGACAATTCCTAAGTTTTTCAATTAAAAATTCACTCATAAAATTCATTAAAAAATTCCAAATTCCAAATTTCATTCCATTTTATCCCATTGATGTGTAAGTACGCCATTATTATTTAAATGAATTTCCTTTATAAACCATAAAAAAAATAAAAACTAAATGCTTATTTTAGTTTAATCTCGTGTACATTTATTCATATTTGCTACTTAAAAACCAATAAAATTAAAAAAAAACTCAGTAAACAATAATGTAGTCAAAATGACTACATATGGGCATTTTAGGTATGTCAGATTCTCGGGCATTCTAGTGTTAAAGAGTTTTCCCTTTTAAAATAGAACTAAATCCATGCTTCAATTAATGTTACTCATACGCTAAGTTGAACATGCCTCACGCCTTTTCTACATTTAATACAGATTTGCAGCTGTTTTTAATATTGCGCACAATTAATGATACTCATACGCACAGTTGAGCAGCTTACTATGGCTTAGATTTTTTAGTAGTGTAGAGTAGTTTAAAGTAGTTTATGAGTGGTTTAGAAGCTAAATCAATATTGAATTGAGTAGTTAAAGGCTGACCGGCTCAATTCGACTCCCAAACATTTGTAAGAAGTGTTCTCCAGGTGAAAGTACTTGCAATCAGAGGGTTTGTAGGACGGCACTGTTGGATATCTGCTATAATACGGAGATTGGCTTACAATCCTACAGTCTAGCTTGCGTTAAAAGCATTGGCCTCAGCCATTATTTCACTAGTGACTAGTGCGTAAATGCGGAGAGATGCTTACGGATCTGGTTCATCGAATCAGAGTTACTTTGATTTGGATGCCGAGACTCAATAACATTGCAGTGCTTGCAATTACGGAGGCTTGTAGGACGGCACTGATTGATACCTTCTTTAAAACGAAGATCAGTTGGCTATCCGATAATTTAGCTGTGTTAAAAGCACTGCACTTGGCTATTATGTCATCTAGACTAAAAGAGGAGAAGAGAATGCCTTGACGAGAACGAAGCCTTGATGGTTCTCGTTTCACTAAGCTCAATCAAGAGCGCTGCTCCGAGAACGTCTTTCCTTAAGCCAACAATAGATGGTTGAGTATGGAAAACTGCAAAATCAGCAAATCACTTTGGCCCAGATACAGTAAGAGCAGCACTACGGACCTCTTCAACAAGGGGTGGCAGGATGGGACCCCTTTAATGTCATTTGAAAGGCAAAACTCCAACTAAGAAAACCCCAAAAAATCTTTGCGAAAAAATAATTAGTGCAAGTGCAAGAGCTGCTCAAAGTCGGAACTTTTTTCACAAAAAATTTTAAACACATATTTTCTGTTTTTTAGTCTATTGAGTAAAAAAAATTTAAAAAATACATGGTTAAGAAAAAGTTGCTGAAACTTTCAATATAGATTAATAATCGATTTGGGCATTTTCGCTTTTAATGTTTTATCAAAATTTGCAAAGCTTAGGCTTTAACTTCACTTTAAATTTAAAATATTTTTCTAAATTAAAAATCTGAAAACTGGCAAAACTTAGAGGAAAATATCTAAAAAGTAGGTATGTGAAAGTATGTTGCTGGCTTTTTTTTATTTTAAGAAGCATTCTTTCTTTGTCGGATAATGTAATTACATCCTCCGATAACTTCCGAACAGCTATTTTTCTACAAAATTTATTTTTTCAGCCCTAAAATTATGCAATTAGCATGAAAAATTGAAAAATCTGCATAAATACAAAACATACATCTATTATTATCATTTTTATTGCAAAACTAAGGGTCCTCATACAATTTCTGTTACTCTTTGGAATTATCAATGTTGATGTTACCGATGATATGTAAAATCTGAAAAATCTAACCAATACACTTGTTGCTATAGCTTTTCAAAAATGACGAAAATTGCAAATTTAAGTCTCAGCCATTGCCAAACTACAAAAGTTTAAGAAAAACAAAATGGAGATTTCAATTCAGCAGACCATGATTAACTAGTATATCAAATTTTATGAGGACCAGACCACTCCTTCTAATTTTGTCCTGCGGTTGTATGGAGTCGAATCACTGTGCATTATAACTAAATTTTGTGTAAATAGCGAAGGGCACTGTGAACTCGCCTTTATCAACCTCTCAGACTACATGTAAATGTCACATGGTCCAGAAAAATAATACAAAACCAAACCATATATCACCGTTTTAACAGGAATAGTGATAACAAAACGGCGCCACTGGGCCACTGAAACAAACCTACCAACCAAAAATCGAATCAAGTAATGCCAAGAAAATATCCTGAATTATTAAAAATTCATATAAAAGGCCAAAAATAATCGAAACATTTTCTTAATAACAACCCAAAGGAAAATAACAAGAAATGTTTTGTAAATATTAAAACTATTTAAATAATTAAAATCACTTAATATTCATGAAAATAAATATGAAAATTTGTCTAATAAATTTGCAAGATCCTGTCGCATACGCTTCACTGCACACAGACGCTGTCAGAGTTGCGATTTATTTCAGCTGAGACAACGAAGGCGAAGCCGCAACTGCTGCGCTACCACCACACTTGTAAATATTTTCAGCACATTAGACAACGCCACCAGCGACAACTGCGGCGCCACTAGAACACATTGGCGTATGCACATGTTTCATATAAATTCGTACATACATCAACATACATACATACATACATAGCAGCCTGTAGCAGAAGGTGTGCGCTAGCTGCAGCTGGCCAAGACAGGCGACTGTGAGATCTTTGTTGCCGGGCAAAATGAAAATTCAAAACGAATATTTTGACTAATGTAAGTAGCAAGGCTTAGTGTCAGCCACAGGCGCCCAAATGCAAACTGAAGTGGCACGACCACACACGCGTACATAATACATGTGTATGTATGTGCAGTCTTACGGCCAGTTTGTATTTTGTGCGGGAAAAACTTAAAATCCACAAGGATGCGCAATAAATCACACAAAAAAGCAATTTGCATATCTCCCAGCGGAGAGCTTTGTGTGTGTGTATGTGTGCGTGTATAAATTCGTATATGGCTGCGCTAGCTCGTTGTTGTTGTTATTATTGTTATGAGTGGTGCCCGCCCGCTTGCAGTTGCTTGCTGTAAGCGTTGCGCTTGAAACGATGAAAAAGTGGTCGCTATCGCGCGCTCAGCCATTTTTATGCGTCTGCCATATATGTGTGTGTATGTGTGTGTGTGTCTGCACCATACTTATAAGTGGTTGCCGTGTAAGTGATACAATCAACAGTTACTGCTTCTGTTGTTGTTTTCGCTGTCACTGTTGATATATTTGCCAACTTGTTTGTTTGTTATCTTTAAGGTTTTGTTGTGCGTTTGCGGTATAATTTCGTACGCGTTATATGCGGTAGTTGTTATTGTTGTTGTTGTTGCTGCTGTCAGCGTTGGTTTTGTCAACATAAGCGCATACAAAATACACACACATTAAAAATTCAAATTCACATGTTTGCATTGTCGACACTGTTATTGCGTGTTGTTGTTTTTGATGCAGTTGCTGTTGTTGTTGGTAGTGTTGATTCTTGACACTCATTGCTGTGAAGTTATGGTGACAATTTTGCACATCTGCACTTGACAGCGAACCCAATAGGAAAGTTTCAAAATTCGAAAATAGTAAAAATAATGAAATTCATAGATAAAATAAATTTTTCTTTAAAGAATAAATTAGAATAAATAAATTTTTAATTTATCAATGGCTGGGCAAGTCATTCATAGACAATATAAATGTTTCAGTTAATAATAAATTAGAATAAATAAATTGTAATTTGTCAATGGCTGGCCAAGTCATTCATAGAAAATATAAATTTTTCATTTAATTGTTCTTTAAAGAATAAATTAGAATAAATAAATTTTTAATTTCTCAATGGCTGGCCAGGTCATTCATAGAAAATATAAATGTTTCATTTAATAATAAATTAGAATAAATAAATTTTTAATTTCTCAATGGCTGGCCAGGTCATTCATAGAAAATATAAATGTTTCATTTAATAATAAATTAGAATAAATAAATTTTTAATTTCTCAATGGCTGGCCAAGTCATTCGTAGAAAATATAAATTTTTCATTTCATTTTTATTTAAAGAATAAATTAGAATAAATAAATATTTAATTTCTCAATGGCTGGCCGGGTCATTCATAGAAAATATAAATGTTTCATTTAATAATAAATTAGAATAAATAAATTTGTAATTTCTCAATGGCTGGCCAAGTCATTCATAGAAAATATAAATGTTTCATTTAATAATAAATTATAATAAATAAATTTGTAATTTCTCAATGGTTGGCCAAGTCATTCATAGAAAATATAAATTTTTCATTTAATTTTTCTTTAAAGAATAAATTAGTATAAATAAATTTTTAATTTCTCAATGGTCATTCATAGAAAAAAGACATTTTTCATTTTATAATAAATTAGAATAAATACATTTTTAGTTTCTCAATGACTGGCCAGGTCAGGGTCTAACCCACTCATGGACCATTTTCGGTTCCTAACGGTTCCAGTTAAAACTTCTTAGTGTTACAGATTGGCGTGAAAGTGATTGGTGAGAATTTGACTGATCGTAGTGACGTTCAGCAGCGACTTAAATTCTTGCTTAGGGGACCTCATCTAACCCAGAGAAGAGTGGGGCCTCTAAATGAGTAAGGCGCAGTCTTAAGAGTGTCCAACAGAAGCAAAGAATGCGCTCCAAGGTTATATTGAAACCATCTTCTTTGCATTTCCTGCATTCAACCGACTCGGTGATGTTCATTCTTTGGACCTGAGTTACTGTTAAGTTTAGCAGATTCTTCATAGGAGCAAGAAAACGAATCTTGTTAGGACCTCTAATAAGTCCTTAGCCGTAAAAGTTTAAAACGTAAAACTGATCGATGAGAATGTGGCTGTTCGCAATGAAGTTCAGCAACGATTGAATTTCATGCTTGGGGGACCTCATCTAACTCAGAGTAGAAAAGGGCCCCTGAGTAAGTAAGGCGCAGTCTTAAGATATCCGAAGAGAAGCAAGAAAAGTACTCCAACGTGTCCCTGACACTGTTTTCCTGCATTTCGCACATTCATCCGAACGAATCTCATCCGAAAAAAATCTCACGATTTTTTTTGTGTTTTTCGAGCATCTTCCCAGCTAAACTGTTCCTTCTCGTCTTCGTCCTTTTTTCTCAGGTTGTCATTTAGAGCCTTATTGATGGACTGCAGAGGCATCAGATCGTTGCTGATTTGCTCATCTGGCAGGTGAACACCGCTTTTGGTGTCAGCATCTGCTGCTGTAAAGAATTGAAATGCTCCACAGAGGTATTCACTGTCTGCAACAATATTAACATTTCCTACTGGGCACAGGCGCTCTTCCCAACAATAAACGCCAACACACAAAACAGAAACATGCAGACATACATACAAACAGCTGCATGTGTGGTTACACTGCACAATCAGTTCAAGTGAAGAAGGAATTTGCCACTGTCAGTGTCACTGGCGCAGAGTTTGCAAAGCATACTCATTGTTGTTGTTGTGAATCTTAAAGTTGCCATTCTGCATTTGATTGTGTTTTAATGTATTTTCGAAATTCATAAAATTGAATTTTTCGCTTACTGCTAAAGTCGTTTTGCTTCGTTTCACATTTTCTCCCCTCAAATTTAAATAAATAAATAAATTTGATTTCCCTCTTCTGGCAGATTTGAGTGATTTGTGTTTCGCTCTTTGCTTATTTAATGCTTTTTAACTTTTCCTAGCAAAAAACAATAAACATAACAAAAGCAAAAACGTGTCACTAAACGTTTACGAAAAGTTATTCTAACACCAACACACACAAACACAAATACAAACAGACGTTGAATCAGTTGCGAACGTGTCAAACGCATTCGTGCGTTTCCCCTTCGAATTTGTTGTTTGTTTATTGCTGAATTTATGTGTGTGTGTGTTTAGGAATTTGTTTTTGTTTTATACTTTTGATGCGTAACAGCATTAAATGTCGCACACACACACACACACACACACACACACACAAATATACGCGAATGTTTGTATGCGTTTTGTGGTTGCGCTTAGTTGTTGTTTTTATTGTCGATGGCATGTTGCTTTGTTTCGTTGTTGCGCTGCTGACATTAAGATTTATTTGTACGTTGCTGCGTGCGGTTTTGGGCTAAAGTCAGAAAAAATGAATAAAAAAAAACAACAATTTCATTTGTCGCCTTCTTTGCGGTCGCTTTGCAGTGCGCGAGTTGTTGTTGTTGTGTTGTGTTTGTTGTGGGTTTTTTGGCCATAAGATTATTTAACAGAAGTTTTTGAAAAACAATTTTAAGAATTTTCAAATAATTTTATAAAAATATTTTGCATTATTTCGAACATAAATTTTAATTATTGAATAAAAAAATTAAAAATAATTCTAATAAAATATTTTACATAATATTTTGGGCATAACTTAAGTGAAGTTAAAATGAGAGCGAGTGAAATTTGAGAGTGGAAATTGTTTGAGAATTGTTTGAAAATGTTGGCTGACACTTAAAAGGACATTTGAAGCTTTGAAATATGTGCATTTTTTGTAAATTTGAGTGAAGTTGGAATGAGACTTTTTCTAACAATTGTTCGAAAATTTTGGCTTTTGACTTTTAAAGTTTTTTATACGTTTTTAGGGCTTTAAAATATCTGGAGTTTTTGCTATACAGTCAGTTTTGTTGTACAGCTCAGCCAAAAAAGGGAGAAGTCATGTTGATTGTTGCCGGAGTTGGGATTTTTGAAGGCTTAGATTTGAAAGAAGCTGGAACCGTGCATTCCGGTCATTAGGAATCCCAGATTGTCTCTTCCGGGCCCTGCATATAGATGATTGGTAAAATTGTTGTTGTTTGTTGACTCTATGTTCCAGCCTCTATGTTTCAACTTTTTAGAATGAGTTGGTATAAAAAAATTACGTGTAAGAATTCCCATTATAGTTTTTAAAGGATCCGTCTTCTGAGTGCAAATTTAAATCTTCTGACTGACGAAGGGTTTGCATGGAAGTCTTTTAAGTGTGAGTCTAAATTTTTTGACTGACGAGGAATTCGCTTTGAAAGACTTCTGAGTGTGAGTCTAAATCATTTGACTGACGAAGGTTTAGGACTTAAGAACGTCGATTGAGTGCCAGTCTAAATCTTTGAAAGTCTTCTGAGTGTGAGTCTAAAACTTTTGACTGACGAAGGATTCGAACTGATAGTCTTCTGAGTGCCAGTCTAAATCTTTTGATTGAAGAATAGTCTGCACTGAGTGTGAGTCTAAATCTTTTGACTGACGAGGAATTCGCTTCGAAAGACTTCTGAATGTGAGTCTAAATATTTTGACTGACGAAGGATTAGCTTTGAAAGTCGACTGAGTGCCAGTCTAAATCTTTGAAAGTCTTCTGAGTGGGAGTCTAAAACTTTTGACTGACGAAGGATTCGAATTGAGTGCCAGTCTAAATCTTTTGATTGATAAATAGTTTGCACTGAAAGTCTTGAAGAGTGTGAGTCTAAATCTTTTGACTCACGAAGGATTTGAATTGAACTGACGAAGGTCTCGAATTGAAAGTCTACTAATTGTTATTGTTATTGAAGATAGAGAATAGGTTTGTTTGGAAAAAAAACATTGGAAATGGAAAATAAATGGGGGTCAGTAATTTTTTTACAAATATGTAGATACAAAATTAATTTAATTTAAATTCTTGAGCCTTTCCTCTTTCAGTTGATATTTTAACGAGGTTAAGTATTTTTTATATATTTTTTTATTTTTTATCCCCTTCAAAATTTTGAAGTCCTTTTAAAAGGACAATGTTTGATCTCTAGTTTTACGCCCATATGGATTTTTCCCGGTGTGAAAATGCTGTCGCACGGTGTAAGCTTCAGATTTGAGCAGCTACGATTCAATGTATGTATCTAAAATCAGTGGGTTTTGAAGTTCAAACCCTCCAAATTTTGTATCAAATATTTTGATTGACAAATATGGTTTCAAATGGTATTGAGCTCAAAACGTATTCCTCCGAAAATAAAATCCTATGAACGCCACTGACCAGAACATTGTTAGAATAAAATACAACAACGACTTCAATGTTTGAGTTAAATATTTCATGAAAAGAATTCTTAGAACGATTTGAGTTTTTGAGGTAAATATTTCTGTATGTAATTGCCAACAAATCAAGTTGTATTTGTAATGTTCTCATGCCACATTAAACACAAATATTACCGCAAATATATGCAACGGAAAAACCGCATTAACTTTTTCAAATAAGTACTTTGTGTTGAGTGTCAGCATGAGTCAGCATTGTCAAAGGAATATTGCAATTTTCTAGATTACGGTGCTCATTGTTGAGTTTACATCATAACCAAAGCGCTTAGAGTTCAAACCAAACACACACACACACACACACATTCACACTAACACGCAAGCATTGCGTCTAACTGCAAATGCAGTTTTGGTCGGCTTACAACCGCAAAAATGTTGTTAGTAGCCATAAAACAAAGACAATAAAATGCATCGAGTGCCACTTTGGCTTTAAATCCACTTAACCCAAAAGCATTTTACAGAAATATTACTAACATTTCCCAGTGGCTGTGAGATCGTTAACGTATGCAGGCCGCATGCTGCATTGGCCTTGCAGTCGGCTAGCAAGAAGAGGGCCGGCCAGCAGCTGTGCATTACATGCGCTTTGACCAAAAACTTAACCCACGACTATAAATTGCAGAAAACGTTCGATAGAACGGAAGCACACAGCGACGAGCGGAGCGTGCAACGAACCAAGTGACGAATGGTTGAACGCTTGAATGGGCCAAAAACTGAACGATTGCTGGTACTTGTACGAGTAGGTGTGAGTGTGTGGGTGGGTGTGTGTGTGTTAAGTGGGACAGTGGTCATTGCTGCGGTCAAGAAAGTGGCTCTGCGTGTGTGTGTGTATTTGTGTCTGTGTTGCTGTGGCTACGTGCTGAGCTCAGTTGCTGAAGCGGTTTGCCGCTCATTTTGCTCGTTACACAAATAAACTGTGTGTGTGTGTGTGTGTGTGTCGAACGCAATTTGAAAATTTTGCCTGCCATGAAGTGTTCATATGCGTCATTAACGTTGCCCATATCAACCACGTGACCAGTTGGCGCGCTACCAGCAACTTGAAGTGTTTCGCAACTTGTGTTCACAGAGCGAAACGGTGCGAGGCAAAGCTCACACAACAGTTGAGTATTTAAAATTTTGGGTCTTGCTGAACTATTTATATTAACTTTTGGTAGAATTTATTGGATTTTTATTGTCACTTTACGAACAACAAGAAATGAAAATTAATTTGCAATTTCTGTTGTTCACTTTTGTCGTTTATTTGGCGACCTTAAGTGAAGCACAAATGATTGCAATTAATGTGGTAACTGTACGTTTTCTTGGCCAACTTTTGGTCAACTGACCACTAAATTGGCTGCCACCAACTGAATTTCAATTTAGTTTCAATAAAACAAAAATTAAGTAAAGAAAACTGAATGCCAAAAAACTGAATCAGTATCCATTTGTGTCATTTGGCTGTGCAGTAAATAAAAATTAAAACTTTTCCACATCAATTCCAGTTATACTCGTCGCACCGCCCGCTCGAAGCAATGCATTTTCACTTAAGTATTACTTAAGTATTTGCCATTTGTTAGCAACAGAGTGACACAACGACGCATCTCTATGCGCATCAAATATTTAATGGCACAAAGAGTGGATCAGTGTGGCAGCGTTGTGGTGTAAACAAAGTTTAGTTATTTGCTGTTTGGGTCACTTTGCTGCCGTGGCACGAACGCACATTAGCCAACTAGAGTAATGTGTCAGGCAAAAGTTTGGCCATTGGCCACAATCAAGTGGCAGCGAGAGCGGCAGATAACAAATAAGCCAGTTGACTGACCATTTGCGAAGAGTGGGCTGAAAAGTTTGTGTATTTGTGCTGGCATTTTGGGTTAAAATCCTGTTTTGGGTTTACGAAATGACCACAACTGAATTTCGGGGAAAAGAAAAATACAAACATCCCCAAGGAGTACTTAAGCTGATTATGTTTAATAGTGGTTGGTGAAATTGTAAACAAGCGCTCGGGGATATAACAATTAGAAAGTGGTAGACGGTTAAGCAGTGGCAGTCGCTTGATTTGCTTGCTATTCATTAATTTAAAGTTTTGAGGAATTTAATAAAGTTAGCCTAAAAGTATGCTACAAAGTAGTGGTGTCAGAAGGCATTGGAAGGCCATGTTTTTAAGGGAATTTAAGGTAATTTTTGAATGGCATACTTTTAGGGTATGAAGGAGTGCGAGAGTCGAATTTGTTTTAATTTTAATACGAAAATTTGGTTATATTGTTTTTATTTATAATATTAAATTAAAAAATTTTGTAAAATTATATATTTATTTCTACATTATTAGTGTTAATTTTTAGTATAACTTTTTAATGTTAAGTTTTAGTATATAGTTTTTTAATTTGTTAAATTTTTTTTTATTAATTCTTTTCCAAACCTGTTTTGATTAATTTAGAGTCGAACATTAGTTTTGATTTAATGATTTTTGATAATTTTTTTTTCTAATATGAGAGGTCTTTATTGCTTATTTTTAGTATTTTTTTTTTAATGTTTTGAATTTATTAACATATTACATATTATTATTATTATTATTATTAACTTTATTAAGGGAATAAATATTCCCTTGTTTATTAATTAATTAACAGATAATTGATTATATAATTAAAATAAATTGATATGAATTAATAAATAAATTAATTACAATTGATAGATAATTAAATAAATAAAATTATAAATAAATAAATTAAAATTAATTTATTAATTAAAATAGTTCTTAATATTTTATTTAATTCATATAATTCAAATAATTTAATTTAATTAAAATAATTTTTTAAACTAATTAAACTTAACTTAACTCCAAATTAATTGTTTAATTTAAGTTTTTTTATATACTGATAAAAGTTAAGAAATACTAAAAATGGTTCATTTGATTGATTAAATTGTATCAATTTAATTTATATAAATTAATTAAATAATATAAATTAATTAATAATCTAACTAAGTAAATTTAATAAATTAAATTAAAAATTAATTCTTAAATTTAAATTTTTATTTTAATTAAATTAACAAAACTAATTAACTTTATTTAACTAAATTACAAAATCATTTTTTAATTTTAGTTTTTTATTTACTGCTAAAAGTTAAGAAATACTAAAAATGGTTCATTTGATTGATTTAATTTTATTAATTTAATTTTAATAAATTAATTAAATAATATAACTGACTTATTAATTTAATGAATTAATTGAATTAATTTTATATTAGTTAATAATTTTTTTTAATTAATATATTTTTTCCAAAATCTGGTTAGATTGATTTGGACTCAAAAATTTGTTTTGATTTAATGATTTGTGATAATTTAATTTTCAATAGTTATGCTTAATTTTTAATAGTTCGTTAAGTATTTGTTTTAAGTATTAATTTTGTTATGTTTCTGAAACCTCTTAAGACTTGAAATTTGTATAATTGTGATTTTATGAATCTAAACCAATTTATTTCTAATATTTATAAATAATTTTTATTTCTTTTTCGTATCTATTTATTTTGTATTTTGTTTGTTTTATTTTTTTAAATAATACTTTACAATATTTTTATTTACAAGTGAAATAGTGAGTGGAGTTAGTGAAATGTCATTTTATATATTTGTGTTTAATTTTTTGTAGTTAAATTTGTTTTGTTTGTTAAGTATGTTTTTTCGTATTTATAAAATCTGTTTAGGTTTGTTTAGTTAGGCTTGAAAATTAATGAGTAAAGAAGAGAGAAAGAGAGTAAGAATAAGTTTGAAATGTTTTCACTGTTCTGCAGAGTTTTCTTTTAGTATTCAGACCAACTCTGAAAGACTTTTCAGGTTCAATATTCATCTCCGATATTCTTCAAAATTCTTTCTGTCTGATGTACTTGAATTGTTGGTCTGTGAATTAACTCTAAAAGACTATTGGAGTTAAGAAGTCATGATCGATATTCTTTAAAGTTATTTTTGTGAGTAGGACTCGAATTGTTAACCTACAGACCAACTATGAAAGTTTTTTTGAGTTAAGAAGTAATCGATTTTTCAAAATTATCTCTGTGAGTAGGGCTTGAACTGTTTTTTTATAGACCAACTCTGAAGACTTTTTGGGTTGAGTTATCATGTTCGCTATAAGTAGGACTTCAATTGTCTGTCTGTAGACTAACTCTGAAAGATATTTTGGGTTCAATAATCGATATTGTTCAAAATTATATATGTGAGTAGGGCTCACAGCTTCTCCAATGGTTACCCCATAAATTTGGTGTGAGAAGTCCAAGCTCATGACTCAAATATTTATATTTGTGCTTTTGCCAATTCACAAACAAGATGTCCATACCAACTGACCATATTTGTTCACGCCTGAAAAGTTCCCTTTTACATTGGCATAATTTCAATATTTTTCAAACAAAGTTAGCTCTTCAACCCAACCATAGCTGGATACATTTAAAGATACATTTACAGATACATTTACAGTGAGTTTGAATTTTCATATGGCAAAACCGCAAAAGGCATAAACTCAAATTCGCTTCAATGCGTTTGGCAATTTGCACCGGCCCAACAAATTGCTGCACACACTTGGGGGACCTTTCCCCCGCTCCCTCTCTTTATACCTTTTCCACACGTTTGATGACTTTGTAAGTCGGTTTGGGAAGACAAGAATTTTGTTATTGCCTTTGTGTGAATCTTGGGCATAAATGCGGTTTTATAACACATACACGCACATATGAACACAAATAGCTGTATGTGTGTGTGTCTGGTTATGCACTACCATAGCTGTTGTTGTTATTGGTATTATTTTTGCGTCAACAGACAAGTTGATTTTTCTTTAGAAATTTATGTTAGGTATTTTTTGGAGAAGTTGGAGAAACGAGTAACGCCCGACAAAGTCACCAAAAAGGGTCTATAAATTTCAATTTACACAGGCTTCTTATAGTTTTGTATGCCCTGCAGCCAATACACACATACACCCACTTGGGCATTTATATGTGTTAGTATGTTTGTGTAGTTTGTGGCTCGAGGCGGCCGGTTTTTGGCTGCTTGTTGCCATTGAATTTTGGGTTATAAATTTCATTGGCGAGTGGCAAGTAAATGCCATTTAAAGTTGATGTTTTACCCGTTTTTTGCTAGCATACTTTCAGGCAGACAGCACACATAAAGCACATGTGAAATTCTCAACTCTTATTAACGCCGTAATGCGGTCGCTGTGCAGCGACTAAAAGAAATATGCGGGTTGACTGTTATTGTTGGTGTTGTTGCGTGATGTGTGTGTGTGTGTGTGTTCGTCGCAGCTGTAAGTCTGCCGTTGACAATGGCGGCCAAGTTCTCTTCCACTTGGTTAAGCTACTTAACAATTTTATTCGGCATTAGGCGTCTTGGCTTGACTTGGCGTGGCTTTTATGTTCGGGTGTGAATGAGCGAGCGCGCTTTCCGCCGCAGCCAGTGTGTGACTGCGTGTGTATGTGTGTTTGTTTAGGTGTGCAAGTGATAAGCAGTTGTTTCTTTATTGTGTGCGTAAATGTTTTTATATGTGCGTCTTTATGACTTTTAATGTGTCCCTGTATAAATTATTACGATACTCTATCATTTTTTATGGGGCACAAGTATTTTTTTTCTATTTAAAGCGTGATTTTGATTTTATGCAAAGCGAGTTTTTGCTTCAATATCATTTCTTTATAATTTTAAAAGGTGCTTAAAATTGTTTGTAAAAAAATATGCAGCAGTCAATTTGGTGACAAATGAGTGAAGTGACTGTTATACGAGCAATTCGTATGCTAATGTGGCTATAAATGTAAATTTTTGCGCTAAATTCACTTGAAAAATGTGTCACTGGTAATTTGGTGTAAATGGATTTGAAGCTTGACTTGATTTAAGTCGTTAATGTGCTTTTTCATTAACATAATGGATATTGACATTTGTTTTCATATAAGAGAAAATTTACAAATTAAAAAATTTTGAATTAATTTATCAAAACATACAAAATTATTTTGTTCTCCAGCTGTTCGAGTGTATACAAACCAAGTAAAGTTAATTTACAAACTAAGTAAAGTTGGTTCACAAACCAAAGAAAAGTTGGTATACAAACCATGTAAAGCTTGTATAAAAACCAAGTTAAGTTGATTCACAAACCAAGTTAAATTGGTTTACACACTGGGATAAGTTAATTTACAAACAACACAACATTTTACTTTACAACAAGTAAAGTTGGTATTTAAACCAAGTAGAGTTAGTTCACAAACTAAATAAAATTGGTATACAAGCCATGTAGAGCTGGTATTGAAATTGAAGTTCTGAACTGAGTGAAGAAAAGATGGTACATAAACCATTTAAGTTGGTTTCCAAACCAAGTAGAGTTGGTTCACAAACCGAGTAAAATTGATTTACAAACTAAGTTCAATTCCAACGAAGGAAAGCTGGTATTCAAACTGAAGTACTGAACTGAGTAAAATAAAGCTGGTATACAAACCATTTAAGTTGTTAAAAAAATAAACAATCACAAGCCAAGTAAAGTTGATTTACAATATATGTAAAGTTTGTACACAAACCAAGTAAAGTTTGTATACAAACCATGTAAAGTTCGTAGTGAAGTTGATTTACAAAGCAAGTAGAGTTGATTTACAAACCAAGTTAAGTTGGTCCACAAACCAAGTAAAATTGGTTCACAAGCCAAGTAAAGTTGATTTACTATGTAAAGCAAACTATGTAAAGTAAACCAAGTAAACCAAGTAAAGGTGGTTCACAAACCAATTTAAGTTGATTTACAAACCAAGTAAAGTTGGTATACAAACCAAGTTAAGTTAATTTACAAACCAAGTAAAGTAGATTTACAAACTAAGTAAAGTTGGTTCACAAACCAAGTAAAGTTGGTATACAAACCAAGTAAAGTTAATTTACAAACCAGGTAAATTTCATTTACAATTCAACTTAAGTTGGTTACAAACCAAGTAATTGGTTTGGTTAATTTACAAACCAAGTAAAGTTGGTTCACAAACCAAGTAAAGTTGGTATACAAACCAAGTAAAGTTAATTTACATACCACGTAAATTTCATTTACAATTCAACTAAAGTTGGTATACAAACAAAATAAAGTTGGTTCACAAACCAAGTAAAGTTGATTTACAAAGCAAATAAAGTTGATTTACAAACCAAGAAAAGTTGGTTCACAAACAAAGTAAAGTTGGTTCACAAACCAAGTAAGGGTGGTATACAAACCCAGTAAAGTTGATTTACAAACCAACTTTAGTTGATTTACAAAAAAGTAAAGTTTGTATATAAACCAAGTAAAGTTGGTTCACAAACCAATTTAAGTTAATTTACAAACCAAGTAACGTTGGTATACAAACCAGCTTTAAAGGAATTCGAGGCCAACAGCTGGCAAATTGTTTTCGCATATTTGTGTGCAATTTAAAATAACTCCAACCAGCTGCGTGAAGTAGTGACCCGACTAACAACTACTGTCAGAAATTCAATAAAGAAATTTACATTTTATTGTGACAAAATGGTATAATACCCAAACATTTCCATACACGAGGCACAGCATGACAAATGCAGACACTACAGGCAGGTAATCCTTTCAGGTATTTATCACACACACACACACACACAGAAAACATGTGTATCCTCAAGTATGTGGCTGTAAGTGTCTTACAGCACAAGAAACAACAAAAGAGCAGAAACGAAATGAAGCGCTCATATTCTGGGGATGCGCAAAATTCCGGCCAGGTGCAAATCAGCAACGCACGAACGTGCCAAAAGCGCAGCACAGCAACTGCGGCCCTCGCTGTGCTACATGTGTGCTCAGCTCATCGTGTGGCTTGTTGTTGTGCCGGAAATGAAATGGAATGAAATTTTCAATTTATGAAAAAGTCTTCTTTGCACTCGACGCACTACACACACACACACTCACTCATACTTTGAGTGCTGCGCGGCTACAAATGGCCGCATCCTTTGCAACGTGGTTCGCACATTTCGTGAGGTCCTTCAGTTTATGGTTTAACTTCGTTTGTGTTGGCTGGGATAAGTCGCATAAAATATGCAACTGCTCCCATAAAATATGCTACGCCTTATCAATAATTTCGCAGCGGCGTCGAGTTGTACGCACTCGTTGAGCGAGCACGCGATTTGGCGTCGATGTGTGTGTGTGTGTGTGTGTGAGTGCGCAAGTTAATGGGCTGAGGTAAAAGTATCTGTTAATACACGTCCCAATGTACACACATTATACAGTTGTCAGTTGCGTAGACGCCGGTGACACGAACCTAAACTGACATGGCTGCCACTGCGAACGTGAATGTGTATGTGCAAGGATCATGATGCGTACTGGCACGTTGTGTGTATTTTACGCTTATTGCACTGTCAACAACAGCAGCTGAATGGACTATAAACAGTCGTTGCAAATGACAGTTGAAAACGGGATCAAGGCAAAGAAGCTTCAGCGAACATAACGTCAACGTAATGAAGGAAATCCTCATCGACAGTTGAAAAGCACGAAAATGGATTTGAATGCTTTGCCGTTACGAAGGCGGCACAAAGGATTGACTGGCTGCATGGGCCGACACATAAACACATAAAAACGAGCTCTGAATGATGGGCAGACAAAAGGCAAACGACAACATGACAAAACGAGGTAATAATTGCAAATAGCAACAACATTGATCGTAATGCATACAAGTTGGGGGTGTGGGGGATGCAGCAGTCAAAGGATTATTCGGGTACAAAATGCGAAATGAGCGCACAAAGTGCTGCTCACAAACTGAATTCAGTGGCAAAAATATTTGAGTAGGAGCTGATAGATTTGAATGGCATAGAGCAGACCCGAATAAACTAGGCCGCTGGTAAATTGGGGGATTTGACAATACTGGCTCATAATTGCTCTATAGAAGACAATAAGACCTCTTATATTGGTATATATCGCATTAAATTTATAGGATTTTCAAAGGAAATGAGTTATTTTGATAACAAAAATAACTACTCAAGACTTTAGCATACATTTAGGCCTCTGGTAAATTAGGGGTGTTGAGAATACAGAATACTGGTTCATATATTATGCTTCATGGAATACAGTAGGATCTTATGTTGGTATATATGGGTGTCAATTCATACGATAATGAAATAAAACAAAACTTTGGCATACTTTTGGGCCATTGATAGATTGGAAGTTCTGACAATACAGAAAACTGGCTCATGAACGTTGTTTTATTGAAGACAATAGGACCTTATATCGGTACATATTGGCTTAAATTGAGCTATTTTGATTATTAATTGCCACTGAAAACTTAAGCATACTTTTAGGCCACTGGTAGATTGAGAGTATTGACAATACTGGCTCATAAATTTTACTTCATAAAAGGCAATATGATCTTATATCAGTATATAAGTTTAATTTGAGTCATTTTATTACCACTGAAAACTTTAGCATACTTTTGGGATGCCGATAGATTGCGAGTGTTGACAATACAGAAAACTGGCTCATAAATTGTGATTCATAGTAAACAGTAGCATCTTGTATTGGCAATAAAAATTAGTTATTTTAATAACAAAAAAACACCAACAACTTTAGCATACTTTTAGGCGGCTGGTAGATTGGGGGTGTTGACAATACAGAAAACTGGCTTATAAATTTTGCTCCATAGAAGACAATAAGATATTTTATATCGGTATACTAGTATATCGGTTTAAATTGAGTTATTTTGATTATTAATTGCCACTGAAAACTTAAGCATACTTTCAGGCCGCTTGTAGATTGGGGGTAATGACAATACTGGCTCGTGAATTGTGCTGCATAAAAGACAATAAATAACACCTTATATCGGTATGTATATCGGCTTAAATTTAGTTACTTATTTTGATTATAAATTATCACTGAAAACTTTAGCATACTTTAAGGCTGCTTGCTTTTCTGTGCTCTTCGTATACTTCAACAATTTCCTACTCAAACTTTCTGATGTGAACTAAGCTAGCAGCAGCACTTCCTTGCTTATATGACTTAACACTTTGTCTTTTTGACTTTTTGTTGAAAATCTCCGCCCGTCACTGTTTATGTCAGTTGACATTTCAACGTGAACACTTTTGTTCAGCGCACACACTCACAAACCCAATTACGCTGCGCTCAAGTGTCAACTGAACAGTTGAGTTGCAACAACAACAAATAGAACAACTAGTAAAATGAAATTTATAACCAACTATAAACAATAACAACAACAATTCAGTGGTCAAAGTGGTCACAAAAATTGTTCAAGTTAAGTTGTGGCAAATAGTTTTTCTACACTTGCCAGACAGAAAGTCAGTTTGCAGCAACAACTAAAAAACTATGTCAGCAACAGCAACAGCAACAAAATAAAATAAAACTAACACCCACACAATTTTCCAGTTGATTTTCTGACTGAGAGATTATTGCCTGCAACGCGTCTCGGAGCGTTGCAACACACGACTCAAAGTGAAAGAAGAAGAAGAAAGATCACTGACAAGGAGAAGCAATGACGAAGTGAAGGTGGGCAAGAAACATGTTTCCACTTAATTAATTTTAAGTGTGCGTAGTTGCTGATAGATATTCTCGTTGTTGTTGTTATTGTTGTTGCAGCAGTTGCCTCTTTATCTGAATGCGATTATTTATCGATGACTGGATGGATCCATTCGGCTGTGAAATGCGACAGCGATAAATTCGTTGCGAATTATCTGCTGCTGCCGTTGTTGTTGTCGTTGTTGTTGTTGTTGCTGGCACTGTTGTGCAACGCCTGGTGCTGTCATTGGCAGCAATGTGCAATGACAGCGGCGCTGGCCGTTGCGTCAGTCTGCTTCTGTTCCGGGTGTAGTGGGTGTTTTTATTCTATTTGTTGTTGTTGTTGCTACCGTTATGCGCGTATGCGTTTATAATTTCATTGCCAGCGAAATTGCATTTACAACAAATTGCTCTGCTTTCCTGTTGGTCCGTTCAACTGTTCGTTCAGCAGTTTTGTCAATTTTGTTGTGAAATTCTTTTTACTGCAATGTGCATGCTATTTTTTTTTCTATATTTTATTTGACTTAAATTTGCCATTGTATTTTCGTTTGATTTCGTTTTCATTGTCGTTATGTGTCGGTGTAAGTGCGGTTCTGTGCATTGTGTGCAATCAGCTGTAAAAATGCTGCACCAAAATGTTTAAACATTGTGCGGTCTGCTTTTTAGTAGATTTGGTAAAAATCGAAATCGCTTGTAAAATTGGAATTTTTATTTCAACTGCATTTTTATTATGAATAAAAATTGAATATTGTTGAGTTGAGTGGTATGGACGTTCTTTTCATGCATCTAGCAATGAAATATGTTTTTTAGATATTAAGTTGAGAGCATTGCTAAAAGTGCAAAAGAGATAAAGAAAGATGGAGAGATAGAAACAAAGAGAGATTCAGTGATATAAAACAGTCGATTGCATGTTTAAATTGAGTTTTTATAATGCACACATTTGAATGTTGCAATGACTGATGAAGTGCTAATACTTGTATTGAAATGTATGTGAATAAAGTAGTGTTTTTTTAAATTAATTTTTTTAAATAAAATTTTTTAAAAATTTAATTTTTTTTTTTTTAATTTGTGTACGGAAAACATTTTTTTCTTATTTTTTTTTCATAATTTTTTTCATAATTTGTTATATAAAATATTTGCATATTTTGCTATTAATTTACAAAAACTACGTAAATGTTTACCTTTAATTTATATATTAATTTTTTAATTTTTAATACATGTTTACCATTGATTTAAATAAAAAAAATGTTTTTTTTTTATAAAAAACATTAAAATATTTGCATTTGATTCACAAAGAAAAGGTTGCCTTTGATTAACAAGTTTTACATTTTTTATACAAAATATGTGAACGTCTGCCTTTGATTTACATGTAGTTTATTCATTTATATATCATCATCATAATCTCATTTATATTTCATTCATATTTCATTTATATTTATATTACATTAAAATTGTATTACTTAAAAGATAAATAAATGCACTTTTTTTCAGACTGAATTTTTTCATATTGAGATAAAAAAATCGAAAATATAAAATCATCATAAAATCAATTATCATCAATTCAATCAGATCTGTTCTGAAAAGTTCAGTAGTCTGAAAAGCTTCCAACCTCAACATTCGTAAACAAAAATTGGGGAAATTGTTAGCTCCTCTTTTGAAAGGTACTCAACAAATCTTCAGTCACTTTGGATGCACAGTTGTTGCTTGACAATGGTTTGAGTCAGTCGATGTAAGTGCTTTTGTGAAAATGGAAAAATAATCAAATATAGAGCAGTCAAGAAATATTTGGTTTAAATTTAAATTTTGGTTTTACCAGCTTGGGACACAATAAATTTTCTGTAAAAACTTGGATTCTATTATTTTGCAGAAATACCTTTTAAATTTATATTTAATATCGATTAGAGTTCATACTAAATAAAACAAAATCTAGTTATTTTCATTAAAAATTATTACTGAAAACTTTATCATACTTTTAGGCCTTTTGCTTTTCCCTTCGTATTCTTTTAGTATTTCTGTATTAAAATCATAGCAAAATATCTATAAACTAGGGAAATTTAAACGTCCATGGACTCCTAACTTCAAATCCGCATAGATTAGTTGAATTTTTTTTTAATTGTAATTTTTTTGTTTTGCGAGAATAGAATTAAAAAATAATTAAAAACGCATAAAATTGAAAATATTTCTGCGTAGTTAAGTTGCAACACAATAAACATAAAGCGATTTATGACCATATTTTATATTTTTTTACAAAAACAAATCATGAAAAAATTAATTTTTGCTACAATAATGGTTGTTTAACTCTCAATTATTGTATTTTTTGTTTGTTTAGTTTTTAATTTTTTTTAATTCGAAATATGACAAAAATGTCTGAGCAAAAAGGCTGCATTTAGTTATTGTTTAAAAAAAATTAATCTAGATTTAATTTGAAGATTTGTTTGTGTAAAATATACAAACATATCTTCAAATTAAATCTAGATTTATTTTTTAAGCCTTGAGCGAACCTATGCATTTGAGTGTTAAAAGGACGAATGTCCTTTAGTTTATGACCAGCAAATATTGGCAAAATTTAAACTTTAAATCGTTGACAAATTGAAATGCTCAGTGAGCACCTTTGTTTGTCAGTTTAATTGGCACTTGGAGTGATAAGACAACAGCACAAAACACACACACGCACACACTCAAACACACACTGACATACTCAAACTCAAACTCAATCGTACGTACGCAGTGCACATGAAAGGAACGATTTAATGCAATTAGACGAGTGCGTGCGCCATGACTGCAGCTCACACTTTAATTTGCCGCAGTGATTGTCGGGAGAACAATGCACAACTTAAGCCGTTGTCCAGCTGGAGCAGGGCCGAGTGAAAGTGGCTGCTTGCAGCTGTTGTCTGTTGGCTGTTGTTGGCCAACATTGTAAATTAAATTGAAATGCGGCAACAAAGGCGCCGTGCACGCGCAGCCGTTTAATTGACAGCGCGTCAACGCACACACGCTGCCAGCCATTGCCGGCCCCTCACTGCTTCAGCTGCGACTTGCTGCCAACTCAATCCTGCCAGTTTTCTTGGCGCATTCTGTTGTTTGAGTGCATTTGTTGCTGGAACAAATTTTGGCAAAGTTAACACTTTAGCACTTCGGTTGCAGTTTTTATGACCGACAAAATCATTTCGTAATATGGCATTTTAGTTGGCAGCGCGTCTGTGGCACTGATGGGTTAATTGAGTTTTATTTGTTGCCAAAGCTACTTTTGATTATTTCTTGTGTAGCATTTAATTGCTTCGATGTTGTTGCTTGGAGGGGAATAGGATGGTATCTCTTGTTTTTCATGTCCTCGAAAAAGCTGTAAATCTGAAATTGTGCGCCAAGTAAATGTCGTTTGCTGTTTAGAAGCGCTTTTCGGCGAGCGACGCGCGGATGAAAGTAAAATTGCAATTAAATTTACATGAAGTGAAATAACAATTAGCGAGTGAGATAGAGCGAGTGATAGAGCGAGAGATGGTTGTAGACCGAAGGCGTACAGTTTCACTGCCTGCAGCGCAAACTTTGATAATTTTACGAATTTTCGAATTGCTTGCAGAGTTTGGAGAGTTTAGTGAAGAAAATTTACAGTAAAATTAAAAGAGCAGTTTAAGTGCTTGAATTGAAAAACAACTTTCGAATTATTAGGCAAAACTTGTTCAAGTATTTGGGCTTGCATTAAGTGAGCGACTAAAAAAACTTAGTCCACTTGGCCTATTGTGGTCAAGTGCAGTCATAAAATCTCATCAGTATGAGGAAAAACATTATATAGCCTAATGCTGCTGTGGGTTAGTCTTACTAGAGATATTTCAAGATATGTATGAGCTCTGTAAAATCTCATAAATTTCATGCCCAATGCTGCTGTGAATTAGTCTTACAAAAGGGATACTTCGAGATTTGCATTAACTTTGATAAGTTTTCTAAAATTGGCTGATTTGAGACAGTCCAACTTCTGGATCTAAGTGCGACCGTCGCTGAAGAAAATCTCAAAGGTTTTTTTCAGTAGTAACTTAAAGTTTTGTGACACAAGCATCTCTGTTACAGGAACAGCTCAATGACAGGAACAGCTCAATAACAGAAGCAGCTCTTTAACAGTAATAGCTCTGTAACAGGAACAGCTCTGTGATAGGAACAGCTCAGTGACAGAAGCAGCTCGTTAACAGTAATAGCTCTGTGACAGGAACAGCTCTGTGACAAGAGCAGCTCTGTGATAGGAACAGCTCAGTGATAAGAACAGCTCAGTGACAGGAGCAGCTCTTTACCAGTAATAGCTCTGTAACAGGAACAGCTCTGTGACAAGAGCAGCTCTGTGATAGGAACAGCTCAGTGATAGCAACAGCTCAGTGACAGGAGCAGCTCTGTGATAGGAACAGCTCAGTGATAGGAACAGCTCAGTGATAAGAACAGCTCCGTGACAGGAGCAGCTCTTTACCAGTAATAGCTCTGTAACAGGAACAGCTCTGTGACAAGAGAAGCTCTGTGATAGGAACAGCTCAGTGACAGGAGCAGCTCTTTACCAGTAATAGCTCTGTAACAGGAAAAGCTCTGACAGGAACAGATGTGTGACAGAAACAGCTCTATGACAGGAACAGCTCAGTAATAAGAACAGCTCAATGACAGGAACAGCTTTGTGACTGGAGCAGCTCTTTAACAGTAATAGCTCTGCAACAGGAACAGCTCTGTGACAGAAACAGCTCTGACAGGAAAGCTCTGTAACAGGAACAGCTCTGTAACAGTAATAGCTATGTAACAGGAATAGCTCTGGCGGGAACAGCTTTGTGACAGGAACATCTCTGTGACAGAAACAGCTCTGTGATAGGAAAAACTCTGAAAGGAACAGTTCTGTAGCAGAGTAGGTATGAAATTATCTACACTTCATCTTTCTACATAGAAATCATCTCTACCTTATCTCTCTAATAGTCTCTTTAAATAGTCTGTTAGAGCTAATTTTCGACATGGGAAAGTGGAATCGTCGTACTGTTTTATTTTCAAGAAGTACGGTGTTAATGTCCAGAAGAAAGTGAAGAAAATTTCCGTCCGGAAGGGGTGAAATAATAGGTGTACAGAAATAAAATGCTTTCTTAGCTCTTAAATAGACCATCAATGAACTGTTAGAATCACAGTAAATCTTATGCACGCCTTAATGTAGACTGCTTTTAGGTTATGTAGCAGATTATGAACTATTTTCTACACTTTTCTAATCTAATGGCATCTCGTGAATGTGTGAGAAGTGTCGTGTGTTTCAGGCCGGGTCCGAGAGAAGAAAAAATGTAGTGTCTGAACCCAACCGACTTTTGAAAGTCGTACCTTCAAACTATGTGTCGCTAATTTTTCGAATATTCGGCCAAATCCAAATCAAAATCGAAATTTCATATTTCTCAAACCGAAATTGAGCCAAAGACCATATTTTTTTTAGCCGAATCGGATCCAATAATTCAATGGGACACTAATGAAAAAGTGTCTATTAAAGTTCGTTAGATCAGTGTTTCATGACTCATGACGACTCATGAAAGGACTTCCAACTAGTACCACTAAAGACCCAGCGGAGTTCAGGCATGGCCTGCAAAGATTCAGCGTGTTTTTAGCGCCATCTGGAATTAACTGGTCTGTGAACGCGTTGATGACCAACGTTCTCTGTTTCCTCTTATTCAAAAGTTTGAAGACGTTAATGCCAAAGAGACATTCATCTAATCGGAACGCAATGATAGTGCTACCAAAATTTTTGGACTAGTTGATTTAAAGTCAGAAACTGAAGTGAGGAACTAAAACTGAAGAAACTAGACGAATTTACTGGTTTTGGTCTGTCTTTCGTGGTCTGTATTTCTTGGTCTGTCTAGAAAAAGCTGGCCAGTGAAAGTGTTCATGAGCAACGTTCCTCTTATTCAAAACTCTGAAGATGTTATAGCCAAAAGACATCGGACCGCAAAGACAGTGCTACCGAAATTTTAGGCGGTACTAAAATTCATAGTTGACTAAACCGCTGAAGTGCAGAAACTGAACGACTGTTCTGGTCTTCGTATATCTTTCTTGGCCTGTATTTTTTTGGTTTTGTCAGGAAAAGTGCAGCATAAATTAATTTACATATGAATGCACTAATTTTTTATCTCTAATAATTAATTTGTGGCCAAATTAAGAACATTTTAACAGATCGTTCAACTAAAACCCGACAGAACATTTTTGTAATGGTTGAGACCTTTTGGAAGGCTTACTGGTGAGATTTAATCATTGATTGTGATAATTGTGACTGACTCCCTTAAGAAGAAGCAACAACAACAAATGTGTGAGAAAATTTGTTAGAAAGGGTTTCTAACATCACTTGAGAGAAACTGTACACTGTCGTCAAAAGAATAATTTTTTCTTATAGTTGGTATTGGCTGACTCAAGATTCGAACCCGCGTGCCTTTGGCTCGCGATTCAATACACAAACCACTGTTGAGTTGTGGTGATCTGAAGTGGTATGATTTGAAGCAGATAGGCTGCCATCAAGACACAATTTAAAATCAGGATATTTTTTTTCAGGACCTTTCTGTGCTTCTAGGTGTCACAGAAACATAAAAATTTAAACATACAATTTTAAATTGTTCACCAGAAAAGCGGTTCCGAAAATCTTCAAATTAATTCACAAGCTATGAAAGTAGCTCAATGCAGTAGAAGTCCACTTCTCTTGTAGAAGCAAACAAAGGCATTCAAATATCTGTAGACATTTTATTTTATTTTTTAATTGAGTTTCCTGCTCAGCCAATAATTTCATCACAACGTCTACTAAATAATTTAAATTTTCTTTAATCCATAAATTTAAAGCTTTATTTCTATCTGCAAAACTATCGCTTCGAAGTCAACGAGGCCAGCAGCAATAATTAAATTCTCCTTTGCACCATCATTAACAAAGTTTCTTCCTGTGTTTTCAATACTGAAAGCAGAATGCATTGCGGCTTTTCTTATACTCACACATCGAACATTAGTTTCGCTCGCTGCAGGGCTCCGAGTTTACATGACCCGGTGTGGTTTGCGTATGCGGTCAGGCAACTAATCAGGCTCGCATTTGCTCCCTTCGCTCGGTCAAGGATTATTAATAATCAATCATAAAGTTGTTAGCTGTTTTGCCTTATTTCATTTCGGTTCACGATGCAAATTGGCGCAGCTGCTGTCAAAGATTACTTGACCGGCGGTCATTTCACAGCCGCTTCGCGTTACGAAGCAAACCAGAAACATTTGCGAACGGCGCACTAATTGAGTTTTTAATGAGCCGAGCAAAGCCTAAATGTGATAGTTTATTGATTTATTTTTAATATGACAACAACAATAGCCACAAAAACGGCCCAAGACAAAAGACAAATGGAGCCGCTGCGCAGAGTAGACGGCCGTCAGTTGCGGAGCTGTGTGCAAAAATCTGCACGAAGTGTGGTCAGCGCAGCAAAATAGCCGAGCGAAGAGCGCGTAACGTGAGCGCAAAAGGTGCCCGAGACGCGTTGACTGTTGCAAGACAAATGACGGCAGCGATGGGTCGCGCCTCGGGGACAAAGATGAATGGGTAATAAAATACGGCAGCGCGCGGAAAATGAAAGGGAAACAAACATGGCCGCCTAGATAAAAATAGCGCTGCCAACCCGTTGCGCGTTGTGCCGTCCGGGCCGAGTGACGGCAGCAGGGAGTGGCGAGTGCTGCGGGCGGTTATTATGCAAACACGTATAATTAATTATGGCGCTCAAAGCACGAGCGTCGAGCAGAAATTGCAACTTGTGGTTGGTATTTTAATGGGGTTGTCATAATTTACGCAAAGTTCAACTTAAGCTTACTTCGGCCGGTGGGCTGGTTGGAGGAATTGTGCTGAAACATTAAGTAGCAATTGAATGGTGTTGTTTAAGTGAATTTGTAGCAGTTTTCTGGCATGTTTTTGTTGTTGTTGTTATACAGTGTGTTGACTGTCGAGGTATGGGGCTTGAAATATGATAATAAGGTGAAGTGTTCTTCATGGAAAAAGTATTAAAATTTGGTATCAAAATAATCTGGTATACCGATTCAATCACATCCAACAATTCGAAGATTTGTTCGAAGATCTGGGTATCTATCTATCTATCTATCTATCTATCTATCTATCTATCTATCTATCTATCTATCTATCTATCTATCTATCTATCTATCTATCTATCTATCTATCTATCTATCTATCTATCTATCTATCTATCTATCTATCTATCTATCTATCTATCTATCTATCTATCTATCTATCTATCTATCTATCTATCTATCTATCTATCTATCTATCTATCTATCTATCTATCTATCTATCTATCTATCTATCTATCTATCTATCTATCTATCTATCTATCTATCTATCTATCTATCTATCTATCTATCTATCTATCTATCTATCTATCTATCTATCTATCTATCTATCTATCTATCTATCTATCTATCTATCTATCTATCTATCTATCTATCTATCTATCTATCTATCTATCTATCTATCTATCTATCTATCTATCTATCTATCTATCTATCTATCTATCTATCTATCTATCTATCTATCTATCTATCTATCTATCTATCTATCTATCTATCTATCTATCTATCTATCTATCTATCTATCTATCTATCTATCTATCTATCTATCTATCTATCTATCTATCTATCTATCTATCTATCTATCTATCTATCTATCTATCTATCTATCTATCTATCTATCTATCTATCTATCTATCTATCTATCTATCTATCTATCTATCTATCTATCTATCTATCTATCTATCTATCTATCTATCTATCTATCTATCTATCTATCTATCTATCTATCTATCTATCTATCTATCTATCTATCTATCTATCTATCTATCTATCTATCTATCTATCTATCTATCTATCTATCTATCTATCTATCTATCTATCTATCTATCTATCTATCTATCTATCTATCTATCTATCTATCTATCTATCTATCTATCTATCTATCTATCTATCTATCTATCTATCTATCTATCTATCTATCTATCTATCTATCTATCTATCTATCTATCTATCTATCTATCTATCTATCTATCTATCTATCTATCTATCTATCTATCTATCTATCTATCTATCTATCTATCTATCTATCTATCTATCTATCTATCTATCTATCTATCTATCTATCTATCTATCTATCTATCTATCTATCTATCTATCTATCTATCTATCTATCTATCTATCTATCTATCTATCTATCTATCTATCTATCTATCTATCTATCTATCTATCTATCTATCTATCTATCTATCTATCTATCTATCTATCTATCTATCTATCTATCTATCTATCTATCTATCTATCTATCTATCTATCTATCTATCTATCTATCTATCTATCTATCTATCTATCTATCTATCTATCTATCTATCTATCTATCTATCTATCTATCTATCTATCTATCTATCTATCTATCTATCTATCTATCTATCTATCTATCTATCTATCTATCTATCTATCTATCTATCTATCTATCTATCTATCTATCTCTCTCTCTCTCTCTCTATCTATCTATCTATCTATCTATCTATCTATCTATCTATCTATCTATCTATCTATCTATCTATCTATCTATCTATCTATCTATCTATCTATCTATCTATCTATCTATCTATCTATCTATCTATCTATCTATCTATCTATCTATCTATCTATCTATCTATCTATCTATCTATCTATCTATCTATCTATCTATCTATCTATCTATCTATCTATCTATCTATCTATCTATCTATCTATCTATCTATCTATCTATCTATCTATCTATCTATCTATCTATCTATCTATCTATCTATCTATCTATCTATCTATCTATCTATCTATCTATCTATCTATCTATCTATCTATCTATCTATCTATCTATCTATCTATCTATCTCTCTATCTGCCCATCTGTCTATCTGTTAGACCATTCTCTTGGTCTGTTTGTTCTTTTACCCATTTGTCAGTGTTTTAGTTTTTATTCGTTTTTTTACATCTATTCTTATGTCCTTTTTGTCCTACTTTTGTTCTTTTATTTATTTATTTTATTTATTTATTTGTTCGTGTATCCCTTCGAACGTACGTTTTCATATCTATTCTTATGTTCTTTCATCTATCTGTCCTTCAAACTTCATTTTGGTTTGGCTCTTCGCCCTTTTGTCTGTCTAATCGCTTGTTTTGCCTGTCCATGCAGCACATATTTAATTTGCATGTCTGTTCATTTAACTGAGAATCTCTCTTTGATCAAATTCGATTTTATTTTCAAGTAGTAAATGTAAATAAATTTTGTCTTTTATTTCAAAGATAACAACAACCTTTTCCTTCCTTCTTTTTCGTACAAGCATTTGTTGCTGTTGTAAATAAATCATAATTCATGTCAAATTTTTTACTTATGAAAGACAACAGAAAGCACTTGTTGCAGCTAATTTGCTGTTTATTTTTCGTGTGCGTGTGTGTGTGTGTGTTGGTGTTCGTGTGAGTGAGTGTAAATTAATATTAAGCAGAGTTAGTGCCATGGAATGCAACTGAAATGCTGCTCGTATAAATTTGCGCGCCTGATCAGACATGCTCGAACTGACAGCCCAGCCGTGAAATGTGAAATGTGCTGTGCGTCGCACAAATTGCAAATTTCGTCACGTTTCTCTCCATTGTCACAACAAATGTTCATTGTTCTCATGTGTACATACTAACAATTGAGCTGTCGGTGGATTTTCGGTGCTGATATGCATTTTGATGGAAACATTTTCCGGCACTCGTCGTTGTGGCTTATGCGACAAACCAATTGTGGCCAATTTTAAACAAAAATGTCAGTACAGCGCGCGAGTTGTTTTGCCACTACTCGAGCACATTTTACGCGCTTCATTTTCGCCTGCAAATGAACCCAAATGAATGGCAAACTTATTATGACAATTTGTCAGCACTCACATGTGAGCTTTGTTTAGGTTTTCGTGATGGCTGTTGTTGTTTTTGTAGTGCACAAACAAACTTTGCATTGTTCATTGTGCGTGGCCCGTGAAGCGTTCACGGCGTTGGCTAATTGGTTTTTTCGCAGCTACATAACGGAACGCGTTCACGGCCGCACATACATGTCCGGCGGCCATAAATCGACAGAACAGCCCAAAATAGCTGAACGTAGGGTTTTTGTTATTGTACGGCAGTTTGGGCAGGTAATTGTGCGCGTTAGCCTGGCCAGAGAAACTTGTGGCTCGTTCGTTCAGTGGGTTCGTTCAGTTGCTCTGTGCATATGTGTTAGTGCGGCCAGTTACAGTTAATTTAACAACTGCTTAATGACAACATTAAACGCAACTCAGTAAGTAGCTTCGTTGATACAAATGGAGTTGAGTGTAACATAGGAACTGTGGAGCGGAGCCAAGGACAAAGGATGGGAGGACATCTGGAAACTGTCAATCCAACAGACCAAATAATGAACACCTTTCGTTCTGGTCTGTGTGTGAAATGCTTTTAACAGAAGTGGATTTCGTAGTCATTATAATGCAATGAAAAAGACGAAGTGAAGCGTGTGTGGAGCATTTGGATGAAGCAAAATTGCGTAAAGCTAATATTGATATATATTTTTATTCTGATTTTTTAAGCCTGCTGAAATGTTGAAAATTAACTTATTTGCACAATTTATTCATTTAAAGGTAGGCAATCAGAATATAAAAAACATTAGTTAAAATTATTAACGGAACACTCTGAATTGAAAACTGAATGTTAAATTTTTTTTTAAGTCTTGCTGAATTGAAAATATTTTCACAATTTATTCATTAAAGAAAAATAGAAACAAACTAATAAAAATTATAAACGGAAAACTCTTAATTTAAAACTGAATATGAAATTTTTTTGGAAGCTTGCTGAAATGTTGAATTGAAAATATTTTCACCATTTATTCATTAAAGATATGCAATAAGAATAGAAAAAAAACTGATAAAAATTATAAACGGAAAAGTCTTAATTGAAAACTGAATGTTAATTTTTTTAGATAAAAATGAATTCATTAAAAGATTATTTAATAGTTCAAATAATTGTAAACTGCCCCAAAAACTAGAAAAAAATTTCTTGCATATTTTGTTTGTGTATAAATTAATAAATTTTTGTTGAGAATATAAAATATGGTTTGTTAAGAATATAAAAAAAATTTAATATTATAGAAAATTCTATAAATAAAAAAATTTCGCGAATAAACTGTTTTTTAAATGAAAAATGTGATTTATTAAAATATGAAATCATTTTCTCAAAACTAAAAAAAAATTAACTGTTCTTGTTAGTAACTATTGCACAGAAAATACCAAAAATTAATAAAGAAATATAAAATGATTCAAATAATTACAAAAAAAGTTTCTTTGTATTTTGTTCGTCGTATATTTTTACTTAACTATTGCAAAGAAATCTCAGAAAATCAGAAATTCTCTCAAAAAATATTTATTTGGATGTTTTTTTCGTATGATTTTACTTAACTTTTGCAAAGAATATACAAAAATGTATTAAAAAATTTAAAATTAAAAAAAATCTTAAATAAAATGCTTTTTTAATTAAAAATTTAATTTATTGAAATATTAAATAATTGAAATGATCTCAAAAATTAAAAGCCAAATTTGTATGTGTCTTGTTCGTAACTTTTTACTTAATCATTGCAAAGAATATAGAAAAATTTATTTTAAATGGTTTTTTAATAAAAATGTAATTTATTAAAATATTCAAAAATTTAGTAATTAATTTAATTTAAAAATTTAATTGAAATAATTTAAATGATCTCGAAAAAAAATTATTTATTTTTATGCATTTTTTTCGTATGTTTTCACTTAACTTTTGCAAAAAATATAAAAAAATTAAAAAAAAAATATAAAATTAAAAAAAGTCCAAAATAGAATGGTTTCTTCTTATTCAGAAATGTAATTTATGAAATATTAAATACTTGAAATTATTCCAAAAAATAAAAAAAAAATTTTATGTATTTTGTTCGGATATTTTTACTTAATGTACAAAAATTTAATAAAAAAAGTATTAAAATTAAAAACAACAATCTGCAATAAAGTGGTTCTTAAATAAAAAATGTGGTTTATGAAAATATTAAATAATTAAAACGAACTCAGAAATAAAAATATTTGTATGCATTTTGTTGGAATATTTTTACTTAACTACTAATTGCAAAAAATTAACAAAAAATTTAATAAAAATTATTAAAATAAAAAAATCCGGAATAAAAGGGTTCTGAATAAAAAATTGATTCATTAAAATATTAAATAATTAATATGATCTCAGAAATAAATTTTTGTTATAACTATTGCAAAGAATATACAAAAATTTAATAAAAAACTTTGAAAAATATAAAAATTGCTGCAATAAAATGGTTCTGGAATCATAAATGTGATTTATTAAAATTTTAAATAATTTAAATATAATTTGTGTCAAAATTTGTAAACAATTTGTTTGCATAAGTTGTGTTCATTTATTTTTACTTAACATTTGTTTAACAAGAAATTAAAAAAATAAATAAACTAGCTACATGAAATGTTGAATTAAGTTTAACATTAAGTTTAGTTTTCCATAAGTAACTAAAAAATAAAAATATATAATTACTTTTAATGAATTATAACAAATGTTTTCAAATTTGGTACGCATATTTTTTCATAGAAAAAAATAAACAAAAAATTATAAAAAGTTAAATATTTTCATGCATGAGTTTATTATTTTTCTCTATTAAAATATTAAATTATGCGAAAATTCACAAAACACTGGTGCAAAAAAAGAACATAAATAAATAAATACGAATTTAATCTGTAATCGGGTGTCTGGGTATTCGAATCTTAGCAACAAAAATAACAGAGCAAAAACAAAACAAAAAAACCAAAACTACAAAATTCAGCACATGAATATTTGATGTGAAGTGTGCATAAGCAGCAGCTAAACGTCATCAATATTTATAAACATTAAATCTCCCTCTAGCTTCCTTCTCCAAAAAATGAATTCAAATTTCAATTCGTTCCATATGCAATTAAATATCATCCAATAACTGCCACCGTCACTTGCCACAACGAAGCGATGGATAGTGTTGCTAAATTGACACGGAGGTGGTCAAAATTGCAAATATTGACACACACACAGAGACAAACAACCACAAACGTAGGTACGAACACAGTCACAGAAGCATGGAAATAGTTGTAGCAACGTTTGAGTAGAGTTGAGTGAAAACCGAGATGGAAATCCGCCAGCGTGGCTGTCAAGTGCCAAGTACACAAATACGAATATTTTGGCCATTGACAGCTGAGTGCAAGAAAGAAAGAGACAGAGCGAAAAAATGAAATCAGAGGGACAGCGCACTTGTTGCTTGTAAATTGGTCTTTTATTTGTGTCTCTAGTAAATAAAAAAAACACTTTTGGACTTTTATATGTGTCTCTAGTAAACAGAAACGAATTTTTATTTTGCGGTGCAGATTTAGTGATTTCCACAAATGTCACAGTAAAAGCAAATATCAATCTTAACTGGTCACTGGACCGAGCACTGCTGCGGCTGCTATTTTATTTTGTTTTATTTTATTTTATTTTTATTTTATTTTATTTTATTTTATTTTATTTTATTTTATTTTATTTTATTTTATTTTATTTTATTTTATTTTATTTTATTTTATTTTATTTTATTTTATCTTATTTTATTTTATTTTATTTTATTTTATTTTATTTTATTTTATTTTATTTTATTTTATTTTATTTCATTTTATGTTATTTTATTTTATTTTATTTTTTTATTTGATTTTATTTCATTTGATTTGATTTGATTTGATTTGATTTGATTTGATTTGATTTGATTTGATTTGATTTGATTTGATTTTATTTGATTTTATTTTATTTTATTTTATTTTATTTTATTTTATTTTATTTTATTTTATTTTATTTTATTTTATTTTATTTTATTTTATTTTATTTTATTTTATTTTATTTTATTTTTTATTTTATTTTATTTTATTTTATTTTATTTTATTTTATTTCATTTTATTTTATTTTATTTTATTTTATTTTATTTTATTTTATTTTATTTTATTTTATTTTATTTTATTTTATTTTATTTTATTTCATTTTATGTTATTTTATTTTATTTTTTTATTTGATTTTATTTGATTTGATTTGATTTGATTTGATTTGATTTGATTTAATTTTTTTTTTATTTTATTTTATTTTATGCTTTCCATTTATTTTTGGACTCGAATCCTTTACAGCTCATGCTAACCCATTTCTGACTTTATACAATTTTTTGTATTAACATATTTTGAATATAAAGTGAAAAAATTAAGTACAGCGCAGTTTATAAATCAATCGGTCAGCACTGACAGCAACTTACTTTACTTGTGTTGCCTTGCTGCGCTCGCAGGCTGACACTTTCAGCTCGTCACAGCTGGAGTAGTTAAATTTTCTTGTACTACAATTTCTGGGCCCCCCGTATGGCTGGCATCTATGTAAATAAGTTGACGTTAGTTTGACTTAGTGCAGCTGCAGCTGGCAACACTGCCACTATTTGTGTGTATGCTCTGTGTGTGTGTGTGTGAGTTGGCGTGCTAGTTTGCGTGCGGCTAAGTGTGCAAATTGGTATAAGTTACTCAAGGAAATTGCAAAATCAGCAAGCACTTTCCGCTTTCGTCAAGTGCGACTGTAGTCGTTGCTGTGGCTGTGGCTGCGACAGCCGCAGCTGTGCGTCTGTCTGACGTTGCTACACACTTTTCACATTTCTTTATGTAACATTATTCTTATTTTTATGAGTGTTTTTGTGTGTGTGTGTGTGTCACCACTGCGTGGTGTTTCTGAAGTTTTCTCTAGCGGAAATTTCGCAAATGTTAAAATTATTTCATGTGGTTTCACATGCAGCGACACTTTTGCTACGCAATGTGGCAATAATTCGGGCATGAATAAATTTCAAAAATTTTTTTCTTTTTGCTTCGTTGGAGTTCGTCACCTGTTTGACAGCATAAGTAGCACACACACACACACACACACATATAAACACTGAAATTTGTTCCGAAACAAAGTTTTATGCTAAATAGATCGACACTTATGCTGCATGTGTATGTTACGGGTGAATGTTTGTTTTTTTGGAAAATAACTATTGACAAATTTCCAATGAAACCAGCGGCCAACTTGTCTCTTGCACTGTCACAACTTAATTGAAATATTTGTTTTTGTTTAGATTTTGTTTGATTACCTGCAGACATTTTTGTTTATCGTTTAAAAGTGGCAGCATTTTCATTTATTCAAACCGGTTTGCACTCTTTAAGTAATTAATTCTCTGTCAACAGTTTGCAAAAAAAACAACCAAAACAGATATTAAAGCAGCTGACAACCCCTTAATTCAAGACTTGCAAAGGCGAACGTCGCTTACGCAAACTTAAATGCGCCAAAATATGCTAAGTTTATGTCAAGTTTATGACTTCATTCAAATAACTTGACTTGCTTTGCATACCCAATGAAAGATGGCCATTAAAAATCCATTAAATTTAAATTGCAATCCATTCTTCAACCCCGCCCCCCGCCCCTCCGTTCGTTATGTTCTTCCTATGCACAACCTCGGCAAGTCAATAATTTCGCGTGTGCTCTTCCATCCGGTTTGTGTTTCGAATACTGCGAAATTATTTCCAAATGTTGTCGTTGTTGTTGTGTGCGTTGTATTGTAAATTGTTGTGCGCTTTGTTCGGCGTCGGTGTGCGGTCGAGTAATATTTATTATTCAAATAGAAAAAGCAATCACTTGGGCAGCTTTTGTCGACCTGCATCGATTGAGTTGTGACAAGGTTGTTCGGACTTGAGTCCAATATGAGTTGAAGAAAGGTGAAAGCGAAAAAGACGCCACTCAAAGGACAACAGCAATGCGAGCAATCTATATAATGAATGTGCGTTGTAGCTGGAGAAATATTTGCCTCAATTTTGCTTTATAATTAAGCAACGATTAGGCGCTGTTCCTGAAAGGGGTGAAGCTCTGAAGTTTTATTTTGCTTTGTTGGTATTACTTAGGATTTTGTTGGAATTTCAACTTTTTGCAGCCAAGGAATTATTTAGTATTCAGGAATTTTGATGCGCTGTGGCCATACTTCAACTTTTCAGAATGACAATTAGAACTTTACAGACTCAGTGTTGTCAAATTGCTTTTGTTATTTGCCAACTTTTGTCATTGCTTCAACTTATTTCTATAAAGCATTCATCTTTTTCTTTATTGACATTATGATTTAGTTGGAATTTCTATCCTTTTCAGTTGCAGTTAGTTTATAGTGTCCTTTTAAGTTTTTCTCTTCCGTCTTTTGCATAAAATAAAATAAATAAAATAAAATAAAATAAAATAAAATAATAATAAAATAATAATAAAATAAAAAATAAAATAAATAAAATAAAATAATAATAAAATAAAAAATAAAATAAATAAAATTAAGTGTTTTCTCATTACTTGCGCTAACATTAAAGTTTAAGAAAGTGAAAATTTGCCAACTATGTCTATTTGACAGTTTACATCAGAGAGGCACAGTTCGAAGCTTATTTCGTGGCTTAGTTACAACAAACACAATTTAAAAAAACTGCATAATCTGACATCATTCATAGACAACCAGTGCCTCGCTCTGCTTAAATTACAACAAACACATCTGATTTCGTTGACTTGCATTGACTCTCGCTGCCTTTTGCTTGGCTCCTGTTCAGCTTTTGTTTTTGTTAACCCTTTCGCTATTTTGTTGCCATATGGCAACATGCCACTTTGTGGACGTCTGCATCTTCTATGGTTGCAAGAATACATTTTTTTGTTGGTCTTCAGAATAGTTTGAAGTTTTAGGAAAAATACGAATTTAATAAACTGAATATTTAAGTTTAAAGAAGAGAAGTATACACGTTTTTTTAATGGTATATCTTGACATAGTAAAGGAAGAAGAAGCAGAAAAAAGTATAGAACTTTTTAATTTGACGTCTTCTTTCAATTTAGATACCTTTTTTTTAATTTTGGCTGAAGTAGATGAAGAAATATTCAAATTTTCGTTATGCGTAAAAAGTTTTATGTTTAAGTAATTATTACAGCCAGAACGATGTGGTTGCTCTCATAGAAAAACACTCTAAAATACAGGGTCCGAGTATAAAAATTAAAAAATTTCTTATGGAATATTGCTAATATAACCACATAGAAGCCTAAGACGTAAAATTTAAAATTTTAACTTTCCCCAGTAAAAACCTGTAGCGAAAGGGTTAACCACGAACTTTTGCATTTGACTTTTGTCATTCCGTGAATGATTATTGTTTGAATTGTTGTAGTTTGGCTCACTATTTTTTTCTTGGTCATCGCTGGTTTACACGGTTGACAAAAGATTTGAAATCTTCGGATAATCCATAAAAAAATCATCACAGGTTTTCATTTGGGAAAGTTCTGCAAGCCACTTTTGAGACCAACACCATTTTTAAAGCAAACATAAATTTCTGGGGTTTGAAGCCCCTAAAACTCGGCTTGCGAGCGCCAGTGAGTGGATGTGTTGCAGTTGGAAAGTATGGTGAAAAAATCACGTTCAACGTTGAAACAGTCGCAGTGGTTTCAGTAATTAGCAAAACTGGCCTTTGAAAGGCAAGCATAATTAAAAATGGTATCAGGAATCTCCATTGTATGGGAAAAAATTTATTGTTTGATAGATTTCTTATTTGGATTTTGTTTTCACAGTTTTACTAGGCTACACAGTCTCTCACAGGGAGCGATAGGTCGCAGCCCCATCATTGAGGACTATCAGCGATAGGCAATTCATCTATCTGGGCAGAATTTCAATTGATTTCGATCGATGCTTGCACACGCAATGAAAAAGTAGAGAAAACTAGTCCACATTCCAGTGGGTAGCGTGCTGGCTTTTCATACCAGAGACTCTAGGTTCGATTCCTAGCTCGGGCTAGTGAAACACTCGTCTTCTTCAAAACATCTCCTCGGCCTATTTTGATGTCGAAGAGAGTGTGGCAAGCCTTGTTGTGAGTCGAAATTACATAGATGAAGAATAGATTAGATTAGAATCTGAGCTTCAAATGACTACAACTATCCAACTGACCGATGTAGTAGACTTTACATTTAGATCTTCAGGATCTTCTTCTCCTTAAAAGTTACAAGCAACACTCTGGTGATCCAAAGGTTAATCAGAGGTTACGACTCAAACCATTTATTCGACAGCAGCTGTCCTGTTTACAGGCCTTAGATAGCTGTTATTGGGGCGTAACTGAGATTAGAAATGATCTATTGAGCCCCCAAACAGTAAATGACAACACAGAGGAAGGAAAACAATTCGCAATGAACAGCTTTCAAAACATCTTTCAAAAACCGAATGTTGAGGAAACCAAATTGCCAGAAAAGCAAAGAAAAGTATGTAGAAGTAATTAATTTTTTCTTAGTTTGTGCTTAAGAAAGTTTTTCATATTCTGACGTGTTTTTCTTTATCAACTTTCAAAATAATTTTAATTTAATTTAATTTTTACACTGAAAATTGTTACTAATTACCACAACACCTTATTGGCCACATATGAATTTCATAATTTCACCATTTTATAAATAGTTGCATGAAAATGTTGCAGTAAAACTTGTTTGCTTTCGAGCTCATTTCACAAACAATTTCTCTGCTCTGCTGCAATTTTGCTCAATGACTGCAAATTGCTAATAATAGACGCCGCATGAGTCGCTCGTTTCTCGAGCGCCATCGCATGTTTGATAATCCTTAATTTAGCCAATGACGCCAAGGATTGCAATGCGCCAGTGGGCAGCTAATTGAAGGACACTCACCAGCCACTACAGACAGACAGAAGCGCAAAGGCCTGTCGGCAGCTGTACAGGCGGCACTCGTTGAAGTGAAGTGAATGTTGTTGGGGCGGAAAAGCGTCCATGACGCAGTGCTCGCGGCAACGCTGTTCCTGGTCGAATGCAGTTCGTTAATACGTAAAAGTCACTGAGTGAGCTCAGAGTTGGAGTGTGATTAGCGTAAACTGCGGAAAAGCACACAAGTGAAAGACAAAAGGAGCCGAGGAATTTGCTATGAGAACTTAACAAAGCTGTTTGCTGACAATGTCAATAGGAGACGAAAGTGGTTGCTGTGGACTTTTCTTTGCACCAGTTGTAAGAGTTTGGTTTGTTGTTGCATAGTCAAGGAATCACGAAATCTGTAAGAAGTCTCGAGTGAATGAAATTCAACAAGTTGAAGAAGTATTTAGTTGCATTACAGTTCAAAGTTTGACGAATGTGGTGGCTAAAGTGAAATGGACACCTAAAAGTATGCTAGAGTAATGTAAGCGTACTTTTCTATGACGTAAAGCGAGTAAATAGATTAGAAGTAGAGTCCGACTGACCATATTCGGCCAAAAAACACACATTCGGCTAATAATCGGCTTCGGCCAAAATACAGGCCGAAGTCCGAAGTTGAAGGTGAAGATAAAGTTATTTCTCGCAAAATTAAAAGAAGAAATCGCGTTTACTTTAATGTTTTTTTAGTTATTCATTTACCTTCGGCTTTGGCTTAGGCCGATTGTCAGTCTTGCAGCCGATTAATGTGACCGTAGTTTTCTAGTGAATAAGTAAGAAGTAGAGTTCGACCGATTAATTTGGCTTCGACCGTATTCTGCCACAAAATATTCGGCCAATAATCGGCTTCGGCCAAAATACAGGCCGAAGTCCGAAGTTGAAGGTGAATTTAAAGTTGTTTCTTACAAAATAAAAAAAAAAATAAATTGCGTTTACATTATTTTTTTTTTAGTTATTCATTCACCTTCGGCTTCGGTATAGGCCGAATGTCAGTTTTGCCGCCGATTAATGTAAGCGTAGTTTTCTATGACGTAAAGCAAGTGAATAAATAGATAAAAGGGTAGTAAATAGTAAGAATCGGCCTCAGCTGCGGTCATGTGTGGACAAAAACCGCACATTTGAATAATAATCGGTAAAAATACAGCCGCAGGTGAAGTTATTTTTCACCAAATAAAAAAGAAATTGCATTTACTATCAAATTTTTTTAAGTTATAGTGAATACCTTCGGTTTCGGTATCGGTTGTAGTTAAATGTCAGTTTTGCAGCCGATTAATCTTCAGCAAAAATATCATCTTCGGTCGGGCTCTAGTTTGAAGGTAGTTTGGAATATGTTTTGCATACCATTAAAATTTACTGCTCAGCATATTTTAAGGCTTGAATGAGCAATAATTCAATATTGTAAAAAGCATTGTTAATTTACATTTGGAACATTTTATTATGAAAATAAAAAATATAATAAATAAAACAAAAAAATTAAAGGACCAACTATGAATTCTCATTTACTGTCTGAATATTAAAATTTAAAATTTATTCTGCAGCATTGAAATACAAATTTTTTTGTATAAGAAAAACATATAGAAACATGTTCAAACTGCTTTTCAATAATTGGGATATTCTATATTAAAAGATATAATATTTTTATTTTCTTATTTTAATATTTTTAGTCTTTTAATTTTATCAGAAGCCAATTTTTATGTTGCTTGCCACACATTCAGCTGCACAACGAGTGCGGCGCCAGCCAGCAGAGCAACAATAATCCCAACAACGCACAACCGGTTGCTGCAACAACGTTACCGTTACCTCAATGCAACCACATACAAATGAAATATCCATAACAACAACAATACACTTTAATACAATCGTTGCCTGCGGTGCGGCATAGTGGCCGCGATTTTTTGCCGCTGCCGTTGTCTGTTGCACGCCGCACGCCACGCTACGGCCTGGCACTGTGCCATGACGTAGGAATGCCCATAAAAATTCCCATCAATTCGCCATGAAGTCAATTCGACGGCATGCAATCACGAGCAGCAATGCATCGATGAATGGCAATGCTGATTTGCTGGTTGTTTGTTGCACGTTGGCAAATTTAAATGCAACATTTTTAAATGCAACAACAAATGCTGTACACCACGCGTTGCTGTTGTTGGCTGCCAAGCATAATGACAGCAATTCTTAAACGTTATGAATGCATATTTTTGCCAAGCGAGGCAAGCATCGAGCAAGTAGCACTGTGGCACTGGAAGAAAGGAAGCAGGGGGGGAGAGAGTGCAAAAATTGTAAAAACTGCTGTGTGTTTTGGTTGGCGTGGAGCGCGTTTGTGTCACTGGAGAATGCAAAACGAACGCAAAAGCGAAAACCAAGCAAAGTATTTTCTCCCCTTATTGTCGTTCTTGTTGTTGTTGTTGTTATTGTTGTATAATGTCGCTGGCGGATATTAAAAATATCCTTGTGCAGCATGCGCGCACCAGCAGTTGCTTCATCACAGGGGCGGATTCAGAAAAATATTTCGGGGGGGGCTTTCAAAAAGTAATTCTTTAATATTTATAAAATGCCAAAAGTGCCTTTTAATTTGTATGTAGTTTTAAAGTCGACCCTAATATTTCGGGGGGGTTGCAACCCCCAAACCCCTCTGAATCCGCCACTGCTTCATCATCATCATTAACATCATTAGCAACAACAATAACAAAGCGCTGCTTAACATTCGGCAACATTTCCCTCCGCTCTTCCATAAATTTTTTACTCGTCTGATGGTTGCCAGCGTTTTGCTTTTTATTATTTTTTGCCATTGCAATTCGGTTGCTTTGCTGTTTGTCCTCGCAACTTCGGTTTCTATTTTGTCCTTGCCATATTTGGCGTTTATGGTTGTTGTTGTTGCTGTTGGCCATGTTTCCTTTCTACCTTTTCATAAGCTGCTTGTAGCTCATTTGCTGTGTTGCGTGTCGTCCCTCGACTCGCTTCGCTTCGGTTCGGTTCATTATTGCATTCTATTCTCTTACAATTCATTTTCGTTTGCATTCCTTCCCCCTTTCCGACGCTTTACGCTTCTCGATTTCGCATTCAGTTTATCATTTCTATCTGCTGTCAATACAAATGGAATATTGGTAATTGTGCTGTTGCTGCTGCGTGCTTTGCTCTCAATGTTGCCAGCCAGTCAGCCAACCAGTTAGTCCCCAGGTGCCTCTCCAGCAATTCATTTAAATGTATTTTGCAATAATTGAAGCTTAGAGTCAGCAATTGATTTGCTTGTCTGCTTGTGGGAACCGGCACTTGCTGGCTTTTGCTAATTTGTTGACCTTGTCGAGTCCTTCTTGCATTTGTGTTCAGTGAGCAGAGTTTCACTGTTGTCGAAATTAAATTCAATAATGCAATAGCAAAGTGTTGGTGCAAATAAGTGAATTTCAGTAACAGTTAAATTAACGCCACAGGTCATTGATGCGGAAACTTGGATTCCAATGATGAACAAAAAATAAAATAGAAATATTTTTAAAATTGTTTCCTTTTTTGCATGTTTTCGCTTAAGTTAATGAAATTCATAGCTGTGTTGATTCATTCCTGAAATTCTTACATATTTTATACGTTAGATTGCGAATGAAATTTGTGGCATACTTGTAGGCTGAATGCGTAATTGTTGAGAGCTACAAGTTGAGTGAGTTTGAATAAAATATCCAGTTTAATTTGACTGGTTGTTGAAGAATAGGACTTACAACTTTTTTAAACAGAGATGAAAATAATGAATATAGATGCTCACATCTGCGTTCATTCAGCCCAAACCGTTAAAGGTATTGACATGAAATTTGAACTATTTAGAAAATGAGCCTCCGCTAAGACGGGATTTGGGTCTAAAGGGAATAAAGGGAATTTCTGGGTCTAAAGGGTCAAAACATTGGTTAAGAAGTTGCATAAAGAAATGTGATTTAATGAGCCCATTGATTTCAAACTTGAAAATATTCCAAATCAAAAAAACTTAGATGCGTATTTTTTAATTTTTTTTAAATCAGAATTTAACGGTGTCAAAAATGGGTTAAGTTTCGAATAGGGGAAAACTATGAAAAAACATGAACCGATGAGCCTATTGACTATAAAATTGGTGAAAACTCTTGAAATAAAAAATAGTTAGACAAGTGTTTTTCATTCTTTTGAAAATTGAAATTAGACGTGGTCAACGATGGGTTAAAACTTTTTATAGGGAAACATGATCTAATGGGTTTTTTGACTTCAAAGTTAAAGTTAGTAAAGCTACTTAAAATAAAATAAATAAAGAAATAATTTGACTTTTTCGAATGAAAATCTGAAAATACGTATTTTTTGGTTTTGTCGAAAATTAAAATTTAACTGATCAAGAATGGGTTAAGTTTTGTATACAAAAAGACTATGAAAAAAATATGAACCGATTCGAAATTGGCGAAAACACTTAAAATCAAAAAAAATTAGATACGTGTTTTTCATTTTTGTTTTTTAAATCAAAACCTAACAGTGTAAACAAAGGGTTAAAGTTTCTTTAGAGAAACATGATTTAGTATTTTTTTTACCTCAAAAAAGCATTCTAAATGGGAAATAATTCGATACGTATTTTTCCTTGTTTCGAAAATCGAAACCTGCGGGGTAAACCAAGGGTTACAAGTTTATATAGATTACCTGTGAAAAATTTGAATTAATACGCCAACTGACTTTAAATATGGTGAAAGTACTCTTGGTGAGAAATAATTCGACGAGGCGAGGTCAACAATGGGTTAATAGTTTGTATGGAAAAACAAGATTTTTATGGGTTTTTTAAGTGTTTTTAATTTTTTCGAAAATTAAAATCTGAACGGGGTTAAGACGGGTTAAGAATTTGTTTAGAGAAACTGTGAAAAAACATGATTTAATAAATCTTTTGTCTTCAAAAGTGGTGAAAACACTTGAAATTAAAAATAATTGGATACGTATTTTTAATTTTTTTGAAAACAGAAACATGCTTTAATGAGTTTTTTGGCCTCAAATGAGAAATAATTCTCTTTTGAGGTTGAATTTTAAAAAATTCGACACATGTTTTTCACTTTTTTGAAAATCAAAATCTAACGGGGTTAACAATGGTTTAACAGTTTGTATAGAGAAACAAGATTTTAAATCTCTTTTGACTTCAAATATGATGAAAGCATTTTAAATGAGATAAAAGTAGACACACATTTTTTCACAAAAATCTCATGATAGACTTCATCAGATCATCAAAGTGTTAGGAGAAATTTTATTTATTGGGCCCATTCACTTCAAACTTGCGTGCAAAGCCGCCAAGTCCTTCTAATAAAATTATAAAAAAATAGAATATTAAAATCAAATTAAATTTGAATTAAAATTTTGAAATATTTATAATTTGTTACAAATTTGCACTAATTAAGAAAATCCATTGAAGTCATTGAAATTCAGATTCAAACGTAAAACACTCAATTATTCACCACCAAAGCATGAAATTCATGCAAAACTATACAAATTTCAGAGTAGAAAATATTGAAGCAGCAAATTTAAAATTTTTTGCACAAAATTGTTGTTGTATGAAAATACGAGCGTTCATATTTTTGCAATCACAGGAAAATAAACACATAAGAAATACAAACACAGAGCAGAAAATTTTTCCCAACTAAAATCAAACGTATTCTTAAGTGCAACTGTTGACACGGGAACAACGGCAGTGTGCCACATGCGGCTGGCATGAAGTGCCTTGTGTGAGCTCACTGTGTACATACATATTTTTTGTATATTTTTTCCAGTGTACTCGTATGTATGAAGCAATGGACAGGCATTCAAACAGTCTTCAACTACAATGAATTTCCTTCTAGTCTACTTCACTGTTCGATAGGAGCTGAAATGTGGCAGGGGAAGCGCTTCCATGCTGTTGGTGAAAGAAACCTGCGGCAAATGACAGCCATTTCGACAGCTTCAATTCTGGCAGAGGCAAAAAATGTTTTACTACTGAAATTTCGCTACAGAAATTGCAAGGATATGAAATAGCAACGCAGTGAAAGGAACGTCACATTTGTGGTGGCAGCGAATGAGTGAACGAGCTGCTATGAAAGTGAATACAAGAGCCAGGAAAGACGGGCGCGAGGTTTCTGGCGCCTGAAAATATGCACACTATTTTCAGTGAGGTTTCTATTTTCGGTTTTAGCTACACGAACGAATTGTTGGAAATTACCTTTGGCCGTTGACTCTGCTACATTTACTACATGTTCCATGCTATTTGCTGTTATGGTCGATTCGCATTCGAAGAGCTAAAATATAAGTTGCAAAGCGTGATGTAGGAAATAAGTAAAATTGAAAATGGAAAAATGAAAAATTGCAGTCGTCGATGCGGACAAGCAGAGTCAATAGTGAAATGTTTCATTTGATGTAAGATGGCAGTCTTTAGTGGTTGGTATTTGTCTAACTGCATATCTGTCAGGTGAGGTTTGCAGTGCTGTTGCTATGAGCGAGTAAAGATTTGCGAAAAAGCAGTTATTTATATTTCGCGGTAGGTTATGGAAAAAGTTGCTCTTTATGGGATGAGCGTGACAATTCTTTTTGAGTGAATAGGTTTCTGGGACATTAACTGGTAATTGAATACTTTTTTAAATAACACTGCACAACAGCATGTCTGTTGCATGGAGTTTTTTACATGAATCTGAATCGTTTTTCCACGCTGTTTTCAAAACCATACTCCGTTTTTATGTAACAGCTCTAGTTTTCGCAAAAAATGGGCGTGTCACTTTTTCGAATTTTCCTCGGCTTTTTTCTCGTTTTCGACTGTAATTTCTGAACCAATAATCCTATCGACATGATTTGCATGTTGCACTTACAACATCTCACGCCTTCTTTTCTTATATTAATCAATAAATTTTATGCGTTCTAAATTGGCGGGGTAATAAGGTTTCAAATTAGGAAAATATTAAATTTCAAGGCTTTTTTCTGATGGCGAAAATTGTACAGATGTTTCATAAATTAAGTTACGAAGTATATGAATATCCTAAGAAGAAACATCAAACAATACAACATAGCCAAATTATTTGGCGGAATACACATTCGCATCGAAATAATAGCAAAAATGTACCATAGCTATTTTCATCACTTTTGATAGATTTTCCTTAAAAAATTTGGGGCCTAAAAATATGCAAAGTTTTTATTTTTTTTGTTTAGAGCAATTCAAAATCTTTTTGTTTTTTGCTTGTGTTTCAGACTATAAATGTAACATATAAAAGAGCATATTTTGAGGCTCCTAATTTTTTAAGGAAAATGTATGAAAAATTATGAAAATGACTATGGTACATTTTTGGTACTATTGCGAATGTGCATTCCGCCAAATAATTTAGCTGTGTTGTAATGTTTGATGTGTTGGCTTTCATTATACACCTAACTCGTTAATTGATTTTCGAAAATTACGTATGTTTTTGACCATCAAAGAAAACGCCTTAAAATTCCATATTTTCCGACTTTGAGGTCCAATTACCGCGGCATTTTAAAACTTATAAAAATAAGCTGCATCGGAAAAGAAGTCGTGCGGTGTTGTTAATGGGATAAGGTAAAAATCATGTCAATCGGGTTTTTGGTTTAGAAATTACGATAAAAAATATGGAAAAAGTAGATGAAAAACTGAAAAAATGACACGGTACCTATATCTCATAAACTAGAGCTGCTAGAAAAAATCTGAGGATAGATTCGAAATCAGCGCACCCAAATTAGTAAGAAACAGTAGAAAAACTAAATGCAACAGAAAAAAAGTGTTTTTTTGGTGTGCTGTGTAATAGTTCTAAGGTCTCCTAATCTTAGGTTTCTATAACTTCAATTTGCCATTGAAAGTGTTTTGAGTGAATAGTTTTAAGATATCCTAATCTAAGGTTTCTAGGACATCAACTGGTCATTGAAGGCTTTTTGAGTGCATAGTTCTAAGGTCTCCTAATCTTAGGTTTCTATGAGATAGTAAATAGTTGAAGATCTCTTAATCTAAGGTTTTTATGACGCCAACTGGCCACTGAAGGCTTTTTGAGTGTGGAGTTTTAAGGTCTCCTAATCTTAGACTTCTATGACGTTAGAGGCAATTGAAGGCTGTTTGGATGAATAGTTTTAAGGTCTCCTAATCTTAGATTTCTATGAAGTCAACTGAACATTGAAAGAGTATTGAATGAATAGTTTTAAGGTCTCCTAATCTTAAGTTTCTGTGACGTCATCTGGCCTTTCATTAAATCAACACATATATCGTAAAATTGAAACCTTACTGCTTAACTATTTGGGATTCCTAACCCATCAAGTTCTGGTCGATATATCAGTCGAAATGTGAAAAAAATCATAGAAATACCAACAAAAACATTGAATGATTTGTAAGGTTTACATTAAGAATCACCATGGGTCTCTTTTGGGCATTGACGGTATCTACATATTTGTCGATTTATAGTGTAAGCAGTCCATTCATCTTACTTAGCCTTAAGACCGCATTGAGGGTAGGGAAGTCGGAGCAGATTAATGTTATATCTCACAGTTGACCCTTTCGCAATTTTGTTGCCATATCGTAGCCTCAGAAAACGAATGTCGTATGTTCCATTGAGCCTAGTACGACATACGACATTTGTTTTCTGAGGCGACGATGTGGCAAAATGCTACTTTGTGGACGTCTGCATCCTCTATGGTTGCAAGAATACATTTTTTTTTTGGTCTTTAGAATAGTTTGAAGTTTAAGAAAAAATACGAAATTAATAAACTGAATATTAAAGTTTAAAGAAGAGAAGTATACACGTTTTATTAATGGTATATCTTGACATAGTAAAGGAAGAAGAAGCAGAAAAAATTAGAGAACATTTTAATTTGACGTTTTTTTTTCAATTTAGATACTTTTTTTTTAATTTTGGCTGAAGTAGATGAAGAAATATTCAAATTTTCGTTATGCGTAAAAAGTTTTATGTTTAAGTAATTATTACAGCCACAACGATATGGTTGCTCTCATAGGAAAACATTCTAAAATACAGGGCCCGAGTATAAAAATTAAAAAATGTCTTATGGAATGTTGCTAATAGAATCACATAGAAGCCTAAGACGTAAAATTTAAAATTTTAACTTTCCCCAGCAAAAACCTGTAGCGAAAGGGTTAATGAGAAACAAGAAAGAATTTATTAATAGGCAAATATACAACAAAATCACTAAATCAACATTTTCTTACATTCTTAATTGATGATATTTTTGTATTTAATGAATGAAAAAAATTGATTAATGAATAGTATAAACAATTTCAATAAATAAACACACTTATATTTTGTTTACTCTTTTCTGCAGAATTACCTCGAGAGAACTTTTACAGCATTTAAATTGTTAAGTAGGTAAGTAAGTTATTTGTTTCAGTTAATGAGATACAAGAAGGATTCCATAGATGAAAACATCTGAAGAATTTCGTAACTAAACAGACAGATTGCTTAAATTTTAAAAGTTTATATTGGGTCACCCTGTACACACAGGAATTTCGTACATTAGTATGTGTGCCAAATAAAACCAAACGGCTGCCACCGAGTTAAAAGACGCCACAAGTTGGAAATGTTTATGTCCAACACTTCTACCACAGGTGCCAGTGCACAACAACGCAACGCAACGAAACTCAACGCAACTCGACTCGACGCAACTCGACTCGACTCGCCAGTACTGTTGCCAATTGTTTCTCTTGTTGGCGTTCATATTTCATTTGCACGCCGCGTGGCACTCTTTGCCGTGGCTCCCGATTACTTGTGGTTTTTCACCATCTCCCCTACCCACCCTTAATCCCCCTCCCCCTCCTTACTCCTTCCCATACTTTCTTCCCTTTCGTGCCGCTGCCATTTGACAGCCATTTCGAAAATATGTGTGTGTGTGTGTGTTTGACATAAATGGCCCAACGTGGCGCACGTGTGTGTTGTTGCACCAATTCGCCGTCGCCGCAACGCCATTAAAATAATTCCATTGCAATTTTACTTAATGACTTTTTATGTTGCTGCATTGGTGCCGCTTGTGTTGCTCACATTTTCTGCTGAAATTCGCTTGCTTTTCATTTTAATGCTGTTTTTTTACTTTTGAATACTTGTCGCACGCACACAGGACGCTTTCGCGTGTGTGTGTGTGTGTGGCTTGCAGTAATGTGTCAGCATGGCAACAACAGTATTGGGTTACAGTGGCCACAGCCACAGCGGCGCTATTGGCGTTGCTGGCAATTGCGGTGGCGTTGGTTTTGCTGTTGCTGCGGTGTTGACAACACGTTGCGCGATGGCGGCGCTGTCGCTGTGCTCTTACATAGCAATTTTTAATTGGGTCAACATTTAATTCACGCCTCACACCTGCTTTCTGCTGCTTACTTATTCCCGAGCACTGAAACGCTGCCTTCTGCCATCTCGTAGTTGTTGGTTTCGTTTGTTAATTTTTTGCGCGCATTGGTGGCGAAATTACGCAGCTTGTGAAGTGTGCCTCGGAGCTCAGGTGTTTTATTTAAATTGGCGTTGTATTTGGCACTGCTTAAATGTATTGAAAATGTTAACAACAGCTGGCGGTTGTCGGTTGTTTCGCAGCCGGGCTATGGGAGCGTATGAGTGATGTTTTATTGCTTGGCGACGAAAATGACCGAAATCGGTTGCACTTTATATGATTGTGCGATGGTTGTGTGAAGGAGCAACATTAAAACGAAAAATGTGGAATAAGATTAAAGAGTTTAATTGAAAACGATTAAAGTTGTGGTGTCTCGATTAAAACGAATACCGTCGAGAAAACTTGTTGACTTATTGGTTTTGTGTGGCCGTGAGGAATTTTATGATGTGGTTGTGTTACCGAAATGCAGTTAAAAATTAATTAAATATTTACTATTTTTTGTTCAAGTCTTAACTCATCTTAATTCAACTTATCTGAGGACTTTTGTTTCATTCAAATCTTGAGCTCAATTTAATGAAACTTATCTCAGGACTTTTGTACTCAACTCTCAAATCTAATTTCATTTACTGTATCTCAAATCTTTTTAATTATCAACTTATACTTTTAATTATCAATTTAACTAAAAATTCAACTCTTATCTAAGTTCTAAATTCAACTCAACCTATCTCTCAACTTTCCACTCAACTCTTAACGCAATTATTAACTCAACTCTATTCTAAACTATTAAAATTTAATCAACACAATTCTCTTTTCAACTCGCAACATAACTTGCAACTCTAGGAGTAGAGTTATCAACTTAACTCTTCACTCAAATCTTAACTCAACTAAATTTTCAACTAATTCTCATCTCTCTTCTGTTCTCGACTCTCAACTAAACTGTCGAAATTAAACTAAACTTTCATTTTAAATCTCAATTTCAACTTAACTCTCAACTTAATTCCCATTTTGCTTCTCGTTTCAACTCTCAACTCAACTTTTAGCTCAAATCACCTCTTATCTCAACTTTTAACTCAACTCTCATATCATGTCTCAACTTAAACCTCAACTTAACTTTCAACTCAACTTTTTTCGCCCCACAACAACGTTCACCTATTTAATATTCACTCTCAACTTAACTTTCAACTCGCTTTTAACTAAACGTTCAATTCAACACATTCCACAACTTAATTCCTTACTCTGACCTAATCTGTCGAAATTTAATCAAGTCAAGCCTATTTTCAATTCTAAGCTTAACTATCAACTCAACTTACGAGTCAACTCTTAACACAACTCAATCCTCAACTCAATTCTTAATTCAATTTTTAACTTGACTCTCAACTAAAATGCCGAAATTTAACTATTAAGTTTCAATTTAAATTTCAACTCAATTTCCATCTCGACTCTGAACTAAATTGTAGACATTTAATTCTTAACTATCAATTGAAATCTCCACTCTTGAGAGTTGAGAGTCAGAGAGTCATCTTTCAATTTAACTTTTCATTTGCCCAACACCGACTTTTATCTTCACACTCAATTGAACTTTTAACTCAACACATTCCTTAACTTAATTCTCAGCTCAACTCTGAGCTTAGCTGACGAAATTTAACTCGTAACTTTCAACTCAAATTTCAACTTAATTTTAAACTCAACTCTCAACTTAAATCTCAGCTCAATTCTCAACTTAACATTTCAACTTAACATTGCAACTCAACTCTCAAGTCAACTCAGTCAAGTCAGTTCTCAATGCGACCTAAAATTTTTGGACAAATAATTTGGAAATTGGATTTAGGCATAAAATAAAAATTGACTTCGATTCGAACATGAAATGCGATATTAAATCTATTGAAACTCTCAACTCAACTCAAAGCTCAATCCACCTCTGCACTCTACTCAACTCTCAAGTCAACTTAGTCAAGTCAGTTCTCAATGCGACCTAAAATTTTTGGACAAATCATTTGGAAATTGGAGTTCAGCATAAAATAAAAATTTACATCGATTCGAACATGAAATGTGATATTAAATCTATTGAAACTCTCAACTCAACTCAACTCAACTCTAAACTCAACTCAAAGCTCAATTCAACTCTGCACTCTACTCAAATCTTAACTCAATTTTCAACTTGACTTTTCTAGTTTTGGATGTCATCGGTTTAATTTGTTCTCAATAATTTAATAAAAGGCATTAAATAGTTTTGTTAATGAATACAATTTGTTCGTAAAAGAAAGGAATATTTGAAATATATGATAATTCGTAGAGAAACGAAAATCTGTAGAATATATTAGAAACAAATCAAATCATTCGAGTCTAAGCTATTTTCGCAAAATGCCCAAATTAAGATTAGAATTGTGTCGATTCAATTGATTTTCATTTAATTTCACTAAAGCACCAGAAAGCTTAAACTGTTAACAAATTAAAAAGGGGATTTCATTCACAGCATTCAGATTACGGCAAATCGAAGATTGCATAGAGAGGGAACACTGGAAATGCTTTACTCGCCACAAAGGATGTGGCAGCTTTGCAGCCTCTGTTGAATTCACTGGAGTAGAAACTATTAAATATTCCACTGAAGTGCAGTGGCAGCAAAACACTTTGAATCATAAAAATTTAAACACTATCAGCAAACACATACAACTTTAATATAATCAGCTGTATGCATGTTTTTCTTTCCATTTATGGTTTATTATTTGCAATTTGCTTGGCAGCAGAATGTATAAAATAAGTGGCAACACAATGGCAGTGCAATTTATTTGATTTTGCCATTAAAAACATATTAACCTAATTATGAATGTTTTTATGGTCAAAGCAACATGCAAATCTAATAGATGAGAATTACATTATGCCCCACACACACACACACAGAGGCAGACTTGTGTGGGTTTGTACAATGCAAATGGGTGCAGTGCGAGAAATAATGCAAATATTATGTCCGCTTCTGGGCGCTTCTGAAAAACCCGCAAATATTTGCCATGCATTAAGCCTTGCAAATTTTGTGCAAACAATGCACAAATACACACACACATACATATATTCGAATTTATATTTCAGCATATGCCTGAAGGCATCTAGCACTGTGCAAAAGCAGTTTGAATTGAATTTAATTGAAAAACTTTACTCAATTCTGGACTTCATTCTGAGGTTACCTGTCGAAATTTAACTCTTGACTTTGAACTCAACTTCTTTGAACAAAACTTTCCTTTCAACTCCACTCTCCATTCAGCTTTCAACTTAACTGAACTTTGAACTTCGCATAATTCAACTTTCAGGTCAACTTTGAACTCAACTCTCAACTAAACTGTCAACTTTAAGTTGTAAACTTTCAGATAAACTTTCAGCTCAACTTTCAGCTCAACTTTCAACTCATCTCTCAACTTATCTCTCAACTCAACTTTCAACTCAATTCTCAACTGAAGTCTCAACTCACCTTTCAACTAAACTTTCAACTCAACTGTGTCATTTTAACTTTTGACTCAATTCGCAATTCAATATTGAAGTAAACTGTAGAAATTTAACTCTTAACTTTCAACTCACTTTCGAACTTAACATTGAACTTAATTCAATTCTCAACTCAACTTTCAACCCTACTCTCAACTTAACTCTCAATTTATCTCTCAACTCAACATTCACCTCAACTCTCAATTTAACTCTCAACTCAACTTCCACTCAACTGTGTCATCTTAACTTTTAACCCAATTCGCAACTTCAACTTAACTTTGAACATAACTCAACTCTCAACTCGATTTTGGACTCATCTCTCAAACCAACTTTCAACTCAACTTTAAACCCACCTTTCAACTTAACTTTCAACCCACCTTTCAACTCAACTTTCAACTTAACTCTCAACTCTCAACTTAACTCTCAACTTAAATCTCAACTCAAATCACATTTCAACTTTTAACTCAATCCGAAACGCAATGCTGTACTAAACTGCAGAAATTGAACTCTTAACTTTAAACTCACCTTTCAACTTAACTTCGAACTTAACTCTCAACTCAACTTTTATGTCAACTTTCAACTCAACTATCAACCAACTCTCAACTCAAATTTCAATTAAATTGTCAGCCTCATTTTAAACTCAACTGTCATTTTAACTTTCAACTCAATTTTCAACTCATCTTTCAACTCAACTCTGAAGTTTCAACTCATCTTTCAACTCAACTTTCAACTCAACTATGTCATTTTAACTTTTGACTCAATTCACAATTCAATATTGAAGTAAACTGTAACAATTTAACTCTTAACTTTCAACTCTCATTTCAACTCAACTATCAACTCAACTATCCACTCAACTCTCGACCCTTAACCTAATTGAACTACCAACTGTCATTTTAACATTCAACTCACTTCTAAACTCAACTTTGAACTAAATTGCCGAATTTAACTCTTTAACTCTTTCAACTCGCATTTCTTTACTCAACTCTTAACTCAACTCTTTACTTAGTTCTCTACTTAACTCGCAACTCTCTGCTCAACTCTAAACGTGACTCAACTCTTAACTCAGTTTCAACTGAACTCTCAACTCAACTGTCTCTTTATCTTTCAATTCAATTCTCACCTAAATTTTTAACTAAACTGTCAAAATTTAGCTCTTTACTCTCAATTTAAATCTTAATTCAGTCTTCAACTAAACTGTTGACTTTTTATTCTTAACTCTTAACTCTCTCTCAACTCAAAATTCAACTCAACTCTTAACTCAACTTTTAATTGAACTCTTATCTTAATTTTCAACTCAATTCTCAACTCAAATGTTTTTTTATCTTTCAACTCAACTCTCAACTTCAACAATCTTCAACCGAACTGTTGACTTCAAATTCTTAACTCTTAAATTTCAACTCAAAATTCAACTCAACTCTTAACTCAACTTTCAATTGAACTCTTATATTAATTTTCAACTCAATTCTCAACTCAACTGTTTTTTTATCTTTCAACTCAACTCTCAACTAATTTTTTGACTAAATTGTCAAAATTTAACTCTTTACTCCCAATTTAAATCTCAACTCAATTTTCAACCGAACTGTTGACGTTTTATTCTTAACTCTTAACTTTCAACTCAAAATTCAACTCAACTCTTAACTCAACTTTCAATTGAACTCTTATCTTAATTTTCAACTCAATTCTCAACTCAACTGTCCTTTTATCTTTCAATTCAATTTTCACCTCAATTTTTAACTAAACTGTCAAAATTGAACTCTTTACTCTGAATTTAAATCTCAACTCAATCTTTAACTAAATTGTTTACTTTTAATTTTTAACTCTTAATTTTCAACTCAAGTTTCAACTCAACTCTCAACTTAACTCTCAATCGAAAAAAAATAAAATTTTGAAACTTAAAATGAAGCTAACAAAATGGCAAAAAATAGTTCTTAAACATTGATATGTAAATAGTTTGAACCTTGAAGAAACCGTTACTTTTGTTGCATAGTGTAGTAAGCAATAACCAAAATGAAACTCAAAGTGGCAATTCGTCAACAATTCCACAGACGCATTTGGCGCCGGTGGCATTCAGAAAAACCAAAACAAATTCGTCACACATACGACTGCAAGTGTGTGTGTGTGTGGGCATAAACAAATTTACATAATTTTATTAAAATTGCGGCATACGGCAATTGTGGTTGTTGTGGCTGCTGGGTTTGCTATTGTAACTTTTTTTGAGCTGCATATGTCAGATTCATACAAACACAAATTATGTTCATGTGTCTGTCTGTGTTTTTGTAGATTTTTTTCTTCTTTTACATGTTTGTGTGGGTGTGCCGCACAAATCATAAAACGCGTACGTGCAGATTTATGTTTACTCGTGCGCTGATGGCTTCTTTGCTGTTGCTGCTAGCTGCGTCGTTGTGTGTGTGTGTGAATTTGCTATCAAATCACAATTTGTTATCAAAATGTTGCCAATGTCTTGCGGCCAATAAAAACAATTTTATCAAAAATATTAAATTCAATTTAGCTTTACAACAAAAATCAAAAAGCAGCGCACATGCAGAGGTCAAAAGGGTAGCCGGGCTGTTTACTTGGGCGTAAACTCAAACTGGGGGTGAACACACAAAAAAAAAACAATAGGGGAGCTGATGAGAAAGAAAAACAAAAGTTGTAATAACAATTTTAGAAAATAATTATTGCATCAGAAGATTGAAAAAAAAGAAAGACAAGAAAAGGGCTTTGATTTTTTTGGTGTGTGTCTTTGTTACTTTTTTGCCTTTATATCTATTTGTATGAAGACAGAAAATCAATTACTATAAAAAATTTAAAGAAATCCATCAAACAACATTTAGCGCTGCTGCATTGAAGTGTAAAATTTTCAAAAAGTTTCCTGAGGAACTGAATTTTTCTGCTTCTTTTTGTTGCTGTTCCAAGGAAAACTGAAGGAATTCTAGCAAAATTATTTGTAAATTGTGGCGCTTTGCTTTGTTGTTAATTTCTGTTGTTGTTTGGCGCAGAGCCGGTACAGTCAATCGGCGGTTAGACGGTGCGTATGAGTAACACCTGAAGGCAATTTATAAATTCAACAGCTAAGAGTTTTTATGTGTGTGTGTGAGTTTGTGTGTGTGTGGTTATAAAAGTTACGTACTGTAAATTGTTGACAATTTGATTTGGGGCCCAAATTGAAAACGCAATAATGAATAATTACTCGTTTGTTGGGTGGATGCGCCGCAGGAGCAAAGGAGGCGCCATGTGTGTGCTGAATGCTCAGTAAATCGAAGTACATAATTTAAGAATTAATTGGATTGCCAGAAAAACAAAAAATCAAAATTTTTAAGGGTATTCTGGAATCGAATAGAAATCATTGAGAAAGCTTGTGCCCATTCCTTTTGCAAGTTTTAATTATTTATTTATTTTATTTGTCTTTGAACACGTAATTTTCTACTTTTGTATTTGTATCTTTAAAAATGTAATACAATACCTGTGCTGCTTAAACATTAACCTTTTGGACTTTAATGAGTGCAAATGTCAGTTGTGTGTATATGTACAATACATATGTATGTGTGTGTATATCTACTTTTGCCGCACCTGCCATCAGTTGCTCGTTGTCAGCTAGCTGCCAGCAGTTGTTGTTGTTGTTGTTGCACAACAATAGTAACTTGCATGCTGGGCCGCTGACAGCGTTACTTACTTCAGCGCTAATTAACTTCATTTAAATAATTAAATTGATAATTTAATTTGCGCTGAGCTAATTGTGATAATTAATTTGCAAGCAACACAAAAAAGTTAATGCAACTCAGTCACGAATGTGTGTAGAGAGGGCACACACATAACTTTTCACACACACACACACGCACACATATAAGAACATAAGAACACAAAGTACCATAGTTGATTGCATTATCTGCCCGCATAGCTGAGTAAAGTTGCTATAAATCCAATTTGAATTATTGTAAACTACCTGACCTCGCTTTCAGTAAATGCCATCAAAGTTAGATTTTGTCTGAAAGCAGCTTTAGACTTGCGAATAAATTGTTTACCATAAAACTTTCAGCATGTTCAGCTTCACAAATAGCAACGTTTCGTTTGGTCATGTTGAGCGGTTCACAAAGAGCATAAGTTATGTGGCCGCATGCGAAAGGCAATCACACATACACACGCACACACACGCACAGTGGCGCTTACAATTGCTTTTAATTCAAAGCTTACGGCTGTAATTCGCTTTGATGAAATTAATTTCGAACTGATATAAGTCTGTGTGTGTGTGTGTGTGTGTCGATCAGTGCCAGTTGCCGCATTTGCAGCTGACATATTCATACATACAGACATACATGCAGTGCATATGTCATAAAGGTTGAATGAAAACAAAAATAAAACTATTTATTTTCATAATATTTATTTTTATTTCTTTGTAAAGAGTGAACATTTCAAATGAAATGGCAAGTTTAAGTGCAAAAAAATATTATTCCTATGCAAAGAAATGCAGTGTACAAATATTTCTAAAGCAGACTTAGTTCTTACTGCACTTAATGTTATTAATATTCTAAAATAAATTAAAAAATCGTTTGAATGTTGTTCTGTGGAAAATCAACAACAAATTTAGTATTAAAATTTAATCTATTCGCAAAGTTGCACCCATGTGCGAAAAATTGCAAGAGAATTGTCTGCTTTTGTATGGAAACGTAGTGAGAGGATCAGAGGAAAGTGTGGTGAGACAAGCGCTGATAATGCGAGAAGCGAAAAATGACCTGGAAGACCACCGAAATGTTGAAGTAACACAATTGAATCTGAGATGCAATGCAGAAATGTTAGCAATGCAACAATGCAGGACCGACTTCCTGGAGATTTTGTACTATGAGAGTCGACTCAAAGTGGGAACAGGCTGAGAAGAAAAAGAAGATGAAGAAGAAAATGATGATGAATAAGAAAACAAAGAAGGAGGAGAAGACGAGGAAGACGAAGAAGAAGAAGGGGAAGAAGAAAACAGGAGTTTAAGAGAAAGAAGGGAAATAAGATAGATAAATAGAAATGAAGATCAGAAGATTAAGAGGAAAAAGGGAATTAAGAAAAAAGAAGATGAGAAGAAAACAAAGAAGAACACGGGGACGATGAAGAGAAACAGAAAGGGGAAGAGGAAAAGAAAGAAAGAGAAGAAGCTTCTTCCCCTTTTTCTCTTGCTTCCTTCCGAAGAAACAGAAGAAGAAAGGAAAGAAGAAGATGAAGAAGAAGGAGAAGAAAAAGAAGAAGGAAAAGAAAAGAAGAAAAAGAAGGAGAAGAAGATGAAGGGGTAGAAAAAGATTAAGGCGAAGGCGAAGAATACGAAGAAGGAAAGGAATTGGAAGAAAGGGAAAAAGTAGAAGAAAAGAAAAAGATGATGAAGACGAAGATGAAGAAAGAAAAGAAAAAAGAGAGAGGAAGACGAAGACGAAGACAAAGAAAAAGTAGAAAAAGAAGACGAAGGGGAAGGGGAAGAAACTGACGAAGGGGAAGAAAAGGGCAAAGAAGAAGGAGAAGAAGAAGACAAATGGGAAGAAACTGACGAAGGAGTAGAGACAAAAGTGAAAAAACGACGAAGATGCAGATGATCAAGAAGAAAAAGATCAAGAAGCAGATGAAGAAGAAGAAGAAAGAACGGAGGGGAAGACGAAGGGGAAAAAGACAAGAAGAAGGAGAAGCATCTATGCTCTTTAATTAATAGTCTTAGTTCTGTTTGTTTCTAGCTTCCGTCAATGCCAAAATTTGAGTTTTTCCGTTTATCTCTATTCGTACAATATTTATTTATAGAATGGAAAAAAATCTTTGATTTAACTTCAGTATTGGTTCAGTTGCAGCTTTTGACTTTCATTATCTCTGACTTTGAAGATCAAGTTTAGTTACTCACTTTCTGTCTTTTTCTGGACTTCTAAGCTTAATATTTTATTGGATTTTCATGCATCCTGAACTGCAATTTGGCTCTCAACACATGCAGCAATTGTCACATCTCTGACTTCTTAGCTTGGAGAATCTCTAACACGATCTTCATTGGGCTTGAACCGAATTTGTATTCTCTTGTGGGAGGAAGGTTGACTTCAGTTTGACTCTCAATGTATGCAGAAATTGTCAAACCATAGAATTTAAAATCTAATGCAACCTTCATTGGGTTTGAACTGACATGCGATTCTTTCATGGAAAGGAGTGTTTACTTTGGCTTGTATACATCGTAGAATCTTTAGTTCCTTAGATAAAATAACCACTGATGCTGTCTTCATTGGCTTTGAACTACTTTACTTGTCGTTCTGAGTTGAACCTTTAATGCCGTCTTCATTGGGTTTGAACTAACTTGTCGTTCTCAGTTGGACAGGAGGGTTAACATTAGTTTGTTCAAATCGCTATGTTCTTTAGATAGATGACCAATAATGCTGTCTTTATTGGCTTTGATGACTTGTCATACTTTCTTGGGAGGCAGGATTAACTTCAGTTTTTTCATAGCTTGTTCAGCTCCTTAGATAAGATGACCTCTAATGCTATCTTTATTGGTTTTTAACCGACTTGTTTTCTCAACATATAAACAAATTTTTATAACCTACCATCAAACATATCAGACCTACAATGACTGCTGTTGAATGAAAACTATTTAATTGCTGATCTCGCTGCATTTCGTTCTTGAATCTCCTTAACTGCGTTTTCGGACTAATCGATACTTTGGTGATGAATCATAATTTATGTCTAAAGCATATGAAAAAATCCATTGGGAGTCGATATACTCGTAAGTATTGTTTGATCTACAATAGATGGTGTGACTAGCATTAAATCGCAACGGAAAAAGATGGCTAAACTGTATTCATGTTAAAGCTTCATTATTACCCTCTAAAAAATACCATAAGAGATAAATTGTTCGTTCCGACTAAGACTTGTTTCGGTTCATGACTCAAGGCCTGACCGAGCAGCACTTTACTTCTTATGAAAATGGTAAAAATCGAATTGATTCTTGGATCACCTCAAAAGATGAAAAACTATTACAACAAAGAATCCGTATGTTGCTCATAAGATGAGAGAAAGCCATATGTAGCTAGCGAGTATTTCTTATGCGTCTTTCCCTTTTTTCAAGTGTGAAATATTTAGTTTTATGTGTGAAAAAACATAAAAGTTAGCTTGAATACATAAAATAAGAATGTTAAAGGTGTAGTTTATGTATAAAAATGACATAAAATTTCATTGGTTTTAATTTTGAAACCCCTTTTTTGTACTCAACTCGACTTGCAATTTCGCTCAGTGCATTGGCCACAATTGCTAAATGCAATAAATTGACCGCAAAACGTTGGTCTGACGACAACAAAAGACACAGGCGCGAATTATGCACTTAGCGGCGCTTAATAACGCAGCATTAAAAGCTCAAAAGCGTTGAACATTGCAGTGTGCGGCAAAATGGCGGCAGCGCATAGCACGAAGCCAACGTAGAAACACACTCAACAACAATTTTAGCCAACAATAACAATGTGTGCTATGTAAGCTGAAATGTTAAAAGCAACAAAATGTTGTTGTTGTTTTGTGTGGAATTTGAGGTTGTTTGCCAATGAAGTAAAATGAAACAAAATGCAGCAAATTTTGCATTTTATGCAATGGAATCTGAATATAAAAAACATAGAAAATATATTTGAGATCATCAAAAAATATAAAAAATAAATAGAAATGTTAACAAAATAGTAATTGAAATTGAAAAGTTGTAACATCTGCGCACTAAATAACAATTGAGTGGATGTTGCGTTGGCAACCCTACTGCATAGTTGAAGCTAAGTGGCTGCGAGTCGATTCGTCGGACTGTGCTAATGGCCATAATGGCTGAACAATGCCTGTGGGCGCACTTTCTGTAATTTTTGTATTGAATTTGCATTTTTTTGCTCGCAACTGTAACGCGCTGCTTTTGTGTTTGTGCAAAAAATAAAAAAATAAACGCGCTAAGTGCGATAAGTGCTGGCGGGCTTATAACATGGAGCCAGTAGACACTAAATCATATAAAAACTAAAGCACTGTTGTTGTTGTAAAAAAAAATATTGTAGTTTGCATCAAACCAAATGAAACTGTCTACATAGCAAATTCAGTTTTGTGTAAATAGAATGTGTAAAAAAATATAAAAATTAGACGCAATAAAGAGTTTAATACAAATTCAGATTATTAAATGTTTCTGTTGTAGTTAAAAACAAATTTTCTGTGTATTTTTAATGTTTTATAAGTGATTTGGAAAAGTTAGTTTCTAAATGATTTAATGTATAAATAAATATTTTTTATATTAATAATTATTTTCTGCCTGTTTTAAACTTCAGTTAAGTTAAAAATTCTTTAAATAGTAATTGCAAAAATTTAAGAAAAATTTTTGCTTGCAATTCTAGTGCAACGTTTGGTGCTTCAATAAAATTTTAATTAAACTTTTCATTCGTTTGATTGCTTTCCCACTGCATAAAAATCCTTTTTAGTTGTTGGTCTCACAATAACAACAACGACACTTATTCCAACAGCAACAACAACAACAACAACATTATCTGCTGCTTTATGCTGGCAAATTAATTACGGCCATTTCCCAAAACTATGCAGCAACCGAAACGAAAATATTTTGCTGTAAAAATTTTGCCAACATTTAATTAAAAGCAGCTGCACTTACACTCGCATTGAAAAAAAAAACAACAAACAAAAAAAACAGCTAGCGGCCTGCTGACGACGTACTCGAGCTCACCACATGTTGCCCGGTGCAGCGTAAACATTGTGGCGGCAACATGTTGCCGTGCGCACAAATTTAATTAGGAAACTTTTCAAAGTCAGAAATCGCTGAGAAGAAATGCACACAGCATGCGATGATCATAAAAAATGCATTTGTGAAAAAAAAAAAAAAATTCTCGATGAGTTACGGCGACGGATCGGCAGCGGGACACTTTGTGCCACTTAAGCGTTGCGAGTCTTAATTATGTGCGCCGTAAGCATTCGTGCATGCGAAGCGGCACGCACGCAAGGACACCGTATTGAGTAAACAACTGCTGCGCACATACCAACGCTGCATGAATGTGTGTGTGTGTGTTTGTGTGTGTGGGTGAGTGCGTTGATAGCGTAAAAGTGCTTTTTATTGTTGCTGTGGATTTTTTATTCATTTTAATCTCACAGGCGGCTTATAGCAGCTAAAATAAATGCATCAGCGAACACACACTCACACACTCTTGTATATATGTGCACATGTAAATGTGTATGTGTGCCTTATGCATTAAGTAACACACACAACGCTACCGCCAACGCTACCAGCGCTATTAAAAAATCGTAAATATTCATTTGCGTTCGCAAGAAGCAATGCAAGTGCGCAGAGATTTTGAAACGTTGGCTGCCGGTTTGGCTTCCTGCGCGCAGTGGAATTGCGTAATTGATATCGCTGCATAGAAAAGGATAAGAACGAAATGCATAAAAGTGCATAATTTTAATATGATTTGTGCTCGCAGCCCAAAACTGCACTATTCGACGGGCAATAGGGTTGCTTCGCCCAAACCTAAAAACGTCAAGTCGAAATATTAGCAAGAAGAACACTTGAAAGTCCTTTGGCCTGATCCACTTGTCCTTTTAAGCGGATAATTTGTTGGTATTCGTTGGTGTTCGTTGGGTTTCATATTTACTGTTCCCGGTTGCCGCTGGCGGAAAATTTTTCCTCTTAATTGTATTTAATTTTTATGAAACGTGCTTGCGACGAAGGGTCAGCGTCAAACATTTTTTGAAGTAATTATGGCATTTTTCTCTTTCCTTTATTTACTTATTTACTTTGTGTTTTTGTTGGCTATGTGTGTTTTAAAAGCCTAAAACTGTTGGCGGTAAAAAATATAAATAATGGTAACATTTACTTGCAGCTTAGGAAAGGACTAGTGGACAAGAAAGTTGTGGTTACTTAAAGTGACCCAAAGATAATGAGTTGAACATGAGAGAGAGGAAAGGAAGGAAGGCAGGAAGAAGAGGAGGGAGGGCTAGTAAAGAAGAGTAAGAAAGAAGAGAAAAGAAGGAGAGTAAGGAATAAGAGAAAGAAGGGAGAGGAAAAAAGGGGAGCAACGGATAAGAGAAAGGTTGGAGAGTAAGAAATAAGAGTAAAGAATAACAAAAAGAAGAGAGAGAGGAGTAAGGAATAAGGAAAAGGGAGGAAAATAAGAAAAGAGGGTAAAGAATAAGAGAAGAGAAGGAAAGGAAAGGAGAGTATAAAAGAGGAGTAAGGAAAGTCAGACAGGGAGGAGAGTAAAAAATAAGAGTAAGGAAGGAGAGTATAGAAGGAAAGTAAGGAAAAAGAGAACGAAGGGAGAGTAAAAAGGGAAGTAAGGAATAAGAGAAAGGGAGGAGAGCAAGAAATAAGAGTAAAGAATAAGAAAAAGAAGAGAGAAAATAAAGAGGAGGAAGAATAAGAGAAAGGGAAGGGAGTAAGAAATAAGAGTAAGGAAGGAGAGTAAGGAATAAGAGAAAGAAGGGAGAGTTAAAAATTACTCCTCTTTTTAATAAGAGAAACGGAGGAGAGTAAGATATAAGAGAAGAAGGAGGGTAAGAGTAAAAAGAGAAGGTAGAAAATAAAAAGTAAGGAGAGTAAGGAATAAGAGAAAGAAGGGAGAGTAAAAAATAGGAATACAAAATAAGAGAATGGAAGGAGAGAAAGGAAGGAGCGTAATGAATAGGAAAATAAGGGAGAGTAAAAAAGAGAAGTAAAAATAAGAGAAAGGAAGGACAGTAAGGAAGAAAAGATAATAAGGCGAGTAATTAAAAAAAGAGAGTAAGGAAGGAGAGTAAGGAATAAGAGAAAGAAGGAAGAGTAAGTAAGAGGAGTAGAAAAATAAGGAGAAAAGAAGAGAATAAGGAATAAGAGAAAGGAAGTTGAGTAAGGAAAACCGTGTTAGAAAGTGTTTATCGAAAACGCTTCCTTGAAAATGTTCGCACAAGGCTTATGACAGCAAAATTTTGTTTTATTGTATGTCAGAAACTGTTTGTTACAAAATTTGTGCTACACAAATTGTGTCACAAACTATTTATCATGAAATTAACATTTCAAACTTTTTTTCTGTCTAAAAGTTCTAGTCACAAAATGTAACAAAAGCCCTGTAACAAAATGCTATCAAACACATGTGTCACAAAATGTTGTCACAAAATTGCTTCACAATAAGTTAATCAGAAAATGTTGCTTCTTAAATGTTTGTGATCAATTATTTGCCACAAAACTTTTGTCAAAACTAGTCTTAGCCAAATTCAATGTGATAAATTGTTTCTAAGCAAATTGTTGCTGCATATGTTTTGTCACAATCTATTGAATACAAAATTTTCATTGCAAATTACCATTCTGTAAAATATAAAATAAAAAATTTTTGTCACCAAATTTTTGTCACAAACTTTTCACACAAAATGTTTGCTATGAAATGCTTTGTGCTGTTTGCCACAAGACAAAAATATGTCCAAATAATAGATATAAAACGTTTAGTATTGTCACATAATACCTAGATGCCCAAATATTTGCTATAAAATGTTAAAACAATTTGTGTCCAAATGTGCGTCAGAAAGGTGTTGTCATAAAATTATTTGTCGCAAATGTTTTCGTTCAATGGCAGAAAGTTTATATACATATATTGTTAGCTTTGTGGAACAAAGTGTTTGTCAGGATATGGTTTGTGTGTCACAAAAATTTCTGACAAACATTTATCACAAAAATATGTTACAAACAATTGTCACAAACAGTTGTCACAAATTTTTGTCACAAAATTTTTTCACAAATATTTGTCACAAATGTTAATCAGAAATTAGAGTCACAAATATATATCACACACATTTGTCACAAACACTTGTCACAAAATATATATAAAATAAGTGTCGAAAAATTTTTGTTATATGTCTGACATGAACTGTTTGCCGTAAAATGTACGTGATGTAAATGTATCGTAAAATGTTTTGTCACAATTTGTTTGTCACACGAGTTTTCCTCATATACATTATTTCATCAAATTCTACTCACAAAATTTCTGAAAACATGGCTTTGATGCAATTTATTTTCTTGTATAAAGCTTGTTACATAAATTCACTCACACACACATACATACATTTGACTTAAAAGGCTGGCTGCATATTCGAGCTTTTGGCTGAAGGCAGCCGTGCCAGTGCATTCATTCAGTCACTGATATCTGCATCGATTGCAATTTGTGAAGATATTTTTCAAATTTGCAAATGTCCAAGTCGGCTTTTAGGCGCGCCAAGCTAGTTGCATTTGTAGCTAAGCGCAGTTACTGCAGCATTTGCGAAACAAACGCAAATGGGTAAAAATATGTAGCATACTTTGCTGCTGCGGCTGTACAATGCAATATATGTATGCAAAATTCTGCAGACGGCAGGCTGGAGGCCTCAGCTCGAGCAGCAACGAGTGCCCATGTGTGAGAGTGTGAGAAGCACTCAGCGCACGTTGCTAACGTGGCAGCGGCCAAATGGTTGATGGAAATCATTTTTGCATTTATTGCAATTCGAGAAATGCGGAGAAAAAAAATACAAATCACACAACGGCGCCCAGGCGCTCGGCCTCGGTTCGGATATGCTCACAGACGAGTGCAGTTGAAATTGATACTCGTCCTGCGGATGTGCTGTTGGCTACTCGATGGAGTGTGGTCAATGTTGGGGGCGACGACAGGCGGGAAGAGTAAAAGTGGTGGAAAAAAAACAGTCAAACTGTAGCTGCGAAGCGGCAGCAAAACAATTTCATTTGCGTTATTGCAATGCAATGTGTGGCAAGTGAATGGCATCGAAGCGCGCAAATCTACAAACAGTCTACGTACAGTTACAGTTGCACTAACACACACTCACACACACACACGCATGCAAACATGAAAATTGGTCATTGTTTGCCTTCGGGGTGGGCGACTGCAGCTGCTACTGAATCGCAATGTTGCAATCGGCATACATTTTTGTGCACAATTTTTCTTCAACTAGCAAAAACAACGAGAGCGTCGTTATTCCTATTCCCAGCGTGCGATATTCAAAAATAGATTTTTGTCACTTCCGTTGGGCAAAATCGTGTCGAGTGTAAGCAGTGAAGATGACTAAAAACGTACGAGAGAGCATTGAAAAAAAAGTGAATATTGTGCAAAAAGTTTTAGAGTGTAGCATGTTGCATGTGGCACGTTGCAAGCGAAAAAAAATAATATTGCATTCGCATTTTCGCGCTTAATTTCAGTGCGCGTGCGAAAAATGGAAAATTACAAAATAACGGTACACTTAAAGTGCATGAAATGCGACCGTGCAAAATCATCACTGCCACTAAAGCAAATGGCGGACGGGGGGAGGCGAGGCTTCCGGCTTTGTTGGACTGCCGACAGTAAAGTGCAGAAATGTTGTTGTTGTTGCAATTGTTATTGTGGCAATTGCCCACGAGTGCAGCCGCACTAAATGGACAGCAACAATAACCACACACACACACACACACGCAGCTGAATGTTGCACCGTTTGGTGGCTGCCTGTGCAACTTTTCATTGTTGCACAGCGCAGTGGCAGGCAGTCGTTGCCAGTGTGGCAGTTTGCCGGCGGCATCAGCGCGCACTTTAAATGACGTTTGGCGTTCGCATGGTGCATGCAACAATGCAAAGTTGCCGGCAACTTGCTTGAGACTTTTTAGTCATTTATTTTGTAATTGTTGTTGTTGTTGTTAGCAAGGGGGGAAACCCATAAAATGCATTTTCAAGGCATTTTATGGCTTGCGGTTTTCGTGTTGTTGCTGCTAGTGTTTTTGTTTTTAATTTTAATAAACTTGCAAACGCAGGCAGCCGCAGTAATAATTGTGGCAGCTCTGCGGCGTATAGCTTTTGCTCCAAGTGTGTGTGTGTGTGAGTGTGTGTGTGTGTGAGTGCCTTTGAGTGCCATTGAAATGCTAGCAAATTACGCCAAATTTCTTTTAACAAAGTAAAAAAAAAGTTAAAACAACAAATTGCAACGCCATTGCTGGCATTGTGAAACGCGATGCAGTGCTGCCAAAGTGTTGAAAATTAATGCGACGAAAATAAATGTGACTTCCTGCTTTCATGTTGCATTTTATTTGCAATTTTTGTGCGTTGTGTAGCTCAGTGTCAAGTGGTGGCATTTGCCTAATTGTATATAACGGCAACAATAACAGTGTTGCCAATTAATTTTTAACACATTGCCAGCTGGGCAAATAAACGACAAGTGCTGGCCATCAATTCGCGGTGCAAAGTCTGGAAAGTAGTAAAAATATAATGCAGCATGCGTGCGCGCCATAAATTGCAGTTAGCACTGACCACTATTGTGGTAGTGTATCTAAGGAAGCCAGTAAAAAGTTGCTGCAGTTTATGCGAAAAACTATTTTTGATTTAGTGGGCAGTGCGACGGGTGCGAGTTGTGTGAGAAGCATTGAAATGGATTTTTGTGAACTTGAACTCAGAACTGGATTCAACATTTAAAGTTTTGAAAGAAAATTTCATAACTTCGAGTCCTCACAGAAGATGATTTGGGACACTCAACTGTACACAATTTCAATTGATTACACTGCACAACAGCATGTCTGTTGCATGGAGTTTTTTGCAATCATACTCCGTTTTTATGTAATAGCTCTAGTTTTCGCAAAAAATGGGCGTGCCACTTTTTCGAATTTTTCTCGGCTTTTTTCTCGTTTTCGGCTGTAATTTCTGAACCAATAATCCTATCGACATGATTTTTATATCGTTGCACTAACAACATCTCACGCCTTCTTTTCTTATATTAATCCATTTTATGCGTTCTAAATTGTCGTGGTAATAAGGTTTCAAAGTGGGAAAATATTGATTTTCAAGGCATTTTTTCTGATGGCGAAAATTGTACAGATGTTTCATAAATCTAGTTACGAAGTATATGAATATCTTAAGAAGAAATATCAAGCAATACAACACAGCCAAATTATTTGGCGGAATACACATTCGCATCGAAATAATAGCAAAAATGTACCATAGCCATTTTCATCACTTTTCATACTTTTTCTTTAAAAAATTAGGAGCCTCAAAATATGCAAAGTTTTTATTTTTTGTTTCGAGCAATTCAAAATATTTTTGTTTTTTGCTTATATGTATTTCAGACTATAAATGGAACATATAAAAGAGCATATTTGAGGCCCCTAATTTTTTAAGGAAAAAGTATGAAATTTAAAAAAGTAAAATAAGTCATTTTCATAAAATATTATGAAAATGACTATGGTACATTTTTGCTATTATTTCGATGAGAGAATCACACCAAATAATTTAGCTGTGTTGTATTGCTTGATGTGTCGGCTTCCATTATACACCTAACTCGTTAATTCATTTACAAAAAATGTGTATGTTTTTGACCATCAAAGAAAACGCCTTAAAATTCCATATATTCCGACTTTGAGGTCCAATTACCGCGGAATTTTAAAACTTATAAAAATAAGTTGCATCGGAAAAGAAGCTGTGCGGTGTTGTTAATGCGATAAGGTAAAAATCATGTCAATCGGTTTTTTGGTTTAGAAATTACGATCGAAAATATGGAAAAACTGAAAAAATGACATGGTACCTATATCTCATTAACTAAAGCTGCTAGAAATCTGAGGATAGATTCGAAATCAGCGCACCCAAATTAGTAAGAAACAGTAGAAAACCTCCATGCAACAGAAAAAAGTGTTTTTTGTTGTGCTGTGTTATTAAAGAAGCTATTGGATAATGAAGTCAAAAAGATACTAAATTCTTTTCAATTCTTATGAAGCATGGAAAACTTCAAATGAGACTTAGCGTTGTTTAACTTCGGGCGAGAGCTTACTTGTAGATTGTAGCTTAGAATGAAATAAGACACCTGCACACATTGTTTGTCAGTGTTGGACAGGCATTGGCAAGAAGAATAAGATTGTGCATACTGGGATTACCATCCGTTGAAGAATCATTAGTCACATGAATCTACTCGAGGTTATGCGTGACATAGGTAGGAGCGATGAGAGGGAAGTGAGGATCCATCAACTGGATATTAAAGAAGCTATTGGGTAGTGAAGTCAAAAGGAATCCTAATTAATTTCGGAATAGTTTGAGATGGCTGAGCGATGAGAGGAAAGTAAGGATCAATTTTCAGATAGGTAGTACAAATGATGGTCTGCTTCGTCCAATCTCTCGGTAATAGCACAAGAGTTGGTTTGAGTGGGTAAGGATCGGACTTGTCAATAATGTACACGGGTTCAATTCGCATCTATGGAAATTTTTAATAAAATCAAAGCCATAACTTAGTCAGATCGATATGTAAGAGTAGAAATCTATTGAACACAACAACAAATATAAATCACTAAAAACATATTAAACTCATAATGAAGCTCGTTACTTGGATTCCGCACAAATTCAAGCAGACATACTAAACGTTATGAATCAATGTTTGCATGAAATCAGGAAAATTTCCATCAAATCAAAGCCCTTAATTTATTCGGATCGTTATGTTAGCTTGCGAGACATTGCAGAAGATGTTAAATGTATCACAAAAAACAGTTGAAAATCTCTCAAAACGTCATAAAAAATCTTTATATTTGGATTCCGCATGAATTGAAAGAGATTCAGTGAATCAAACGAATCAATGGGCATCTCAAACGTATTCGAGTCGATCCTTTTTTGAAGCAAATTATTACTGTTTATGAAAAATTGGTCGCTCACCATAACATTGAACGAAAGAAATCATGGTGCAAGCGTGATGAACCGTGAATTATTTCTATAAAATCTAAATTCAAAATTTAACAATGTATTTCTTAGTGTTTGACTGTTGAATTGCCAGAAAATGTGCCAATTAAAGTGTGGCTTGATGCTTGAAATCTTCGCCGTTGAGTAGAAAACGTTGTAATGCTGGTTTATAATGGCAAAGCACAAGACTTGGCGGCGAATTATGGCTTCACTCGAGCACAGCATTGTGCATGCTTTCTTGGAAATTCCATACGCGTGCCGGCAGTGTCATGAATCACTGCTCGAATCTCTTTTCACAGTCGATTCGAAAATGCTATTTTACTGCGTTCGTTGCTGACGCTGATAGTTTGTTGTTGTTGCTTTTTTATTATAAGAATTTTTCCCCCATATTCTCTGCATTTGTATGCATGCATCACATGCACGCATACATATGCGCATATGAAATAAGGTGCGCGTATGTGTGTGTGTGTGTGCCTGTGCCACCGATTGCTGCTGCTGCTTGTGAGTACACACACACATATACATATACATAAACTATGTATTCATTACATGCCATTCAAATGTGCATATAAATATTTGTATTTCTGTGTGTGTGTGTATTTGTGTGTTGCAAGAATTTGTGTGCGATTCGAAGGAATTTATTGTTATTATTATTTTGCTCGAATGCAAAATGTTAAATCAGAAATTTCACAATAGTAAATGCCAATAGTTGTTGCTAGATTTTAGCATAGCTGCTGGTTGTTGTTGCATCTATTCGCTTCTACATTTGTGCTGGAGATGTAAAATGCTGCAAAATGTTTAGCAAAATGTATAGCAAAATGTGCAGAAAAACACGTAAAGCATGCAGTGTTATGGGTACATTTGGTAGTTGTTGTATTTATGGGGTAAAAATCACTGCAGCACTTGTTTAGTGACAACGATGCCACATGAAGCTGACAGGGGGCGCTTGGAGCCAGCTTTTTTATATGAGAGGAAATCCCTTTTAATGCGAATATGTTCAGTCTCTCTTGACAGTCTACACGATAGCTGATAGAGATGAGAACCAGTCGGGGGAGAACAGGCGGGGCCAGTTGAGTCCAATATCTGCAAGCACTGTTTGCCAACAGGAGGAGGAAGAAACAATAGAACACGTCCTGTGTCACTGCTCAGCCTTTGCAAGAAGCAGCGTGAAAATCTTTACGATGGGTCTCAGTGTGCTTTAAAGAAAGCAGAGAATTTGCAAGGGCATTTAAAACACATCTACAAGTATATTTCTTTGGAGCAGATCTGTTTTGTGTCGATTGTGCATTAGTAACCATAACAAGTTCCTTTCTTTTGAATCCCAAATATTCGAAATTGGTGTATCATTGAAGCGTTTGTTGCCAATGAAAAATATGTGTAAAATAAAAACAAATAAAAACATATTTTTTTTACTTTCAAACAGTTTGCTACTTAAAAAAAAAAAGATGTCAAAGAAAAAACTTTTCTTATTTTTGTATACTAAAATAATGTCATAAAAATTTGCAAAATTGTTTTTTTAATTAAATTTTTCATTATATGTTTTAATTTAATATTTTTTTCATTAAATTTTTCAATTTAAATTTTTTAATAAAAATTGTTGTTTTTTTCATTGAATGTTTTTTGAACACTTTTGAAAAAAACTCATTTTTATTTTCATTATTTTATGTATAAACAAATTCCTATAAAAATTATTTTTTTTCATCAAATCCAAACAAAAAAATGAATAAAACATTTCAAGAAACCTTTTTTCACTTTCAAAAGCATCCTTAAATATAAAAACATGCCTTTAAAATGTGCGAAATAATATTTGTAAGTAAATTTTCTATTTGTCTAAAAATCTGAAATTTTCTTAAAAATCTGAAAAATTGTTTTTTGAAGTAAACTTTTCATCAAATAAAAAAAATTAAATAAAACATTTCAAGCTAGAAATTTGAAATTTGTCTTTATTTTCAATATTTTTTATATAAGAAATATGTCTTCAAAATATGCGAAAATATTTGTTTAAGTAAATTTTTCATTTTTCATTTTTGTTTTCACAATTTTTAAGTATTTACTATAAAAAAATTTCTTTAAAACCTGACAAATTATTTCTTTCATCAAATCCAAACAAAAAATGAAATAAAACATTCTAAATCATTTTTTTAAAGTAAATTTTTCACCAAAGAAAAAAATTAAAAAAATCATTTCAAGTTTGAAATCTGAAACCCCTTTTTTGTCATTATTTTTATATATAAGAAAGTTGGTTTTAAAATGTGCAAAATTATTTTTTAAGTAAATTTTTTATCAAATTTTTCATTTCTAGCATGAAATGGGAAATCCTCTTTTGTTTTCATTATTTTTATTGATTAAAAATTTCTTAAAACTCGGTCAAATTTGTTTTGAAGTAAATATTTCAAACAAAAAATTTCAAATAAAAAAAATTTAATAAACCATTTCAAGCTTGAAATATCCTTCTTTTTCTTTTTCTCTTTTTATTTTAATTTATTTATACATAACAATTTTTTTTTTAAATCTGCAAAATTATATTTTGAAGTCAGTTAAATAAATTCCTAAAATTCAATAAGTTTTTGAATTATTCAAACAATAAAATAAAAAAAAAATAATTTGAAAAATATCTTTTAAATCCCCTTTTGATTTTGATATTAAAACATTTCAAGCTTGAGTGAAGCCATGTCAAGTGGGACCCCCAAAAATTCACGAAATCACCGATTTTTGAAATAACTGTCTTAATTTGTAGCGGGTATGATGCTGACGACTTGGCATTATTATTTCGTTAAAATTCAATTTATTGTTAATGTTATAAACAATCAAACTTTTTAGCCAAAAAAAATTTCTTAATTTTTTTCTCAAAAACTATTTTTTTTTATTAAAAGATGACCACGCGAATTTATAATTAACTGTTGAGGCTATCTATTACAATTTTTTTCACGCCCAATTAGTTTAAAAAATAACTTTTGCATTAATTTTTTATAAACAATTAAGTTTTCTATAGTCTTCTTCACGCTGCAAAAAAATAAAAAAAATGTCATCATATGCGGAAAACGTTC